>OY744531.1:62805008-62880820 GCA_963556195.1 Sepiola atlantica
AAATATTTTGTCAGTCTGATCAATATTTTAAAATACTGGAGATCGGTCCTCTGCATCTCAGTACAGACAATCAGTCTCCTGTGCGTCATGAGTAAGTTGTTTAAATCTGATAAATCAAGAAGTTGTCAACCACCTCAACAAAAATAATCTACGCAGTAACAAGCAATATAGATTTCGTCTTGCATTCAACAGCTGATGTGCTGACTATATCACACAGGGTCAGTGAATGATAGAGCTTCGTTTCTAGAACAATACCTCTTGACATATCAAGACCGTTGATAGGGTTTGGCCGTGGCCACCGAGAGTTACTACAGGCCGGTTGGCTAGAAAATGACGTCACTGCATTGCGTGTCAAACCAATGGCCGTTGTAATAACAATAAGAAGGCATTTCGACTTCTCCATTCACTAAATAATCCATCAAAATTCAGGAAATCATCCAATTTTAATGAAATTTTCAGTATTTATTAATTAATGATCACGGAATATAATAAATCCATTACTTTATTATAAAGCTTGGTGCAAATGTATTATTTCTTGTAAACAAAAACACCTTTACTAAAGTTATCCAAAATATCAAAACATGTTGACCATACGATATTGTAAATATTTAAAACAAAGCATTTAAAAATTGCATGCAAAAAAAGAAAAGAAAGGAACACGATTCGATTTATCCTGAAACTGATCTTATTCAATATAAATTTAAAGAAAATAATAATTCACGATCAAATACTGCAAAAAACTGAATTATGAATTACCATTATTTAAACTTCTAACCGTAAGTAATTCAGACTTTGAAATTTGTTTAAAAATTATACAAAAAAAAAAGTTCAATGTTAACTGTTTGTTTAATAATGGAATCACCAACTCCTATCTTGCTATTAAGAGATAGGTACGTGCAAAATCAAATCCGATCCCCAAAATGTAAAAACATTTTGACCCTCCCTTCACTTAAAAATTCACCAAAATTCAGGAAATCAACCATTTTAATGAAATTTTCAATATTTATTAATAAACAAGCACAGGAGATATAGTGAAACATTTTTTAAAATCTTAGTGAAAATGTATTATTTTTTTTAAAAACAAAATACACGTTTACTAAACGTATATTTTTATATATATAAAAAAAATCCATGATTTTTTTAAAATGAAAATAAGAATCTGTATATGTTTAAAATATTAAAAAAAAAAAAAAACTATTTCGTATATATTACGAAAAATGCCCCTACACTCTTGTTAATAAAATCAGTATAACTCGAAGAATTAACGATATTATCATTGAATAAAGCGTTGTTTAATTAATATTTTTTGTGAAAATATTGATTAAATATGACGTTATTATTTCATTTATTTAATCTACAAAAGTACAGAGAAAAGATAAACTATACTACACTTAAGACATCGAAAAAAAGTAATAAAAAAAAATGAAACACTACTTTTTTATCAAATAATGAATAAGTAATTCAGACTTGATTTTTTATATAATTAAAAAAAATTCAAACTTACTACACTATATTTAGTCGGTGTAAACATTATTACGTGTATCCATATTTGCAGTAATTCTTTCTCTTTTGAAAATCCAAACATATGCAGTAGGCATTTTAACTTTGTGAATTATGAAATGAAATTTTAAAAAGCGCGAAATTATTTTAAAATTGGTTGATTTCCTGAATTTTGATTCCATTATTAAACAAACAGTTAACATTGAACTTTTTTTTTGTATAATTTTTAAACAAATTTCAAAGTCTGAATTACTTACGGTTGATTGGGTTAGAAGTTTAAATAAGGGTAATTCATAATTCAGTTTTTTGCAGTATTTGATCGTGAATTATTATTTTCTTTAAATTTATATTGAATAAAGATCAGTTTCAGGATAAATCGAATCGTGTTCCTTTCTTTTCTTTTTTTACATGCAATTTTTAAAGTTTTCTAATGCTTTGTTTTAAATATTTACAATATCGTATGCTCAACATGTTTTGATATTTTTGGATAACTTTAGTAAAGGTGTTTTTTGTTTACAAGAAATAATACATTTGCACCAAGCTTTATAATAAAGTAATGGATTTATTATATTCCGTGATCATTAATTAATAAATACTGAAAATTTCATTAAAATTGGTTGATTTCCTGAATTTTGATGGATTATTTAGTGAATGGAGAAGTCGAAATGCCTTCTTATTGTTATTACGACGGCCATTGGTTTGACACGCAATGCAGTGACGTCAGAGGGGGGCAAGAAGTTAGTTGCTTGGCCTTGTCAACTCTCGGTGGCCATGGTTTGGCACAAAGGTTTACTTCACAATCTTGCTAGCTATGGAATATATGGAAATGTCATCTCAACCATCAAATCCTTTCTCTCTGATAGGCCTATAAAAGTAGTTGTTGATGGCCAGAAGTAATCAATGCCGGCGTGCCTCAAGCATCCATTCTGGGCCCAGCCCTGTTTCTGATCTTCATTAATGACCTCCCAAATCACATTCTAAATCATTGAATGACATTTATGCAGATGTGTCTACCATCTACACTAACACTTCAGAAAAGCATTAATGATCAAGATCTTTATGATTCTTTCTCTTCTGACCTCGAGCATGTCGTGCAGTGTGAAAAAAGGTGGCTGGTTACTTTTAATACATCTAAAACCAGGCTTCTCTTTTTTCACCCCCAATGCTGTTGCTAAGGTTGCTTGAAAAATGATGGACCATTGTACCACTCCAGAAAGTATTTCACTCCTGACACAATCCTCTACCTGTATAAGAGTCAAATACGTCCTAAGATGGAGTACTGTTGTCACATATGGGGAGGTGCCGCTCAGAGCATCCTTTCCTGCCTTGATAGAGTACAAAATCGACTTTGAAATCTAGTTGACAATGTCCTCTTCCCTTCCCTACAGTCTCTTTCTCACAGAGGAGAGGTTGTTAGTCTTTCTCTACTCTATCATTATTTTTATGATAGGTGCAATTTATGATTCTCCCTGTAAAACATTTACAACAAAAACTCGTCTAACTATAACCACTGTAAATAATGTTACTTTCTTTCTCTGTGTACCTAAAACTAAACAGAACTTCCATGAGCAAAGTTTCTTTCCAAGAACTACATGTC
The DNA here is from genome assembly GCA_963556195.1 of Sepiola atlantica. Taxonomy (NCBI): domain Eukaryota; kingdom Metazoa; phylum Mollusca; class Cephalopoda; order Sepiida; family Sepiolidae; genus Sepiola; species Sepiola atlantica. Next base: position 62,808,106 of record OY744531.1, read on the forward strand.
TGTGTAATGCAATACCAAAGCTTATCAAGAATGTAATTGTAAATAGCTTATTTAAAAAAAAAATAGTACTGGTCGATTTTCTGATTATTGTATAAAGAATGGATTGTATGGACAGTATTGGATGCTTTCAGATGAGATATTTAAAATATTTAAATGAATCTGAATTTACAGGAAGTTATATCGATGTGATAAATAATGCTCCCCCCCCCCCCTAAAAAATATTATGAAACCATTAATTTTATTTATTTATTAATGCTGGCATGAGATTGTGGTTTGATTTTGTTTTTCTTTCGCATGGTGTTTTTTGTCGAGATACTCATAACCCATAGTTTCTAAATACGTGCAGAAAATGGCCGTAACTTATACCGACTATTGTTGTTAAAACGGGCTTATCATAATTATTTTTAATTGTTTTCATTTAAATTTTGATTGTGTTTGAAAGATATTCAATACTTTTATATTAGAGAAAACACGTTGTCGCATGCTTTAGTTTTAGTATTTGTGTTGAGTAACCATTTTTTTTAAGGAAAGCTTGAAATAAAATTTGTTGATATACTTATGTATTTTAATTTAATAACTTTTATGTATTTTTAAAAATTAACTGTCTACAATTGTTGTGTTGTCGTTTTTATTCGTATTAACCACCTACCAATGCTTTGCCTGCAAATGTATTACTTATATTAACAAAAACCAAAATGGTTGTGGCTGATTGTCTCCCCTTGAATTTCATTTCATCATTTTTCTGCAAACAGGGGAGGCAACTTTAACCCAAATATCATTTTTATTTCCTGTTTCAATTAGAATTTTAGTTTTAAAAACACTTTTTAAAAAAAATTCTACTTGCTAACAATATTGTTTTTGATATAATTTTTAAAATTTTTCCTTTTACTTAATGAATGCATTCATCTTCCAACAACTTTTGTTTTTATAAACGAACAAAATAAGTTAGAACACTATGTTGATTTTCTATAGATACGTGCAAAATCGATGGCCTAAAATGTAAAAACATTTTAACCCTCCCTTCACTTAAAAATTTACTAAAATTCAGGAAATCAACCAATTTTAATGAAATTTTCAATATTTATTAATCAACAATCACGGAATATAATGAAACCATTATTTTTTTTTTAAAATCTTAGTGAAAATGTATTATTTTGTAAAAACAAAATACACCTTTACTAAAGTTATATTTTTATGTATTCATAAAAAAAAATGCATGAATTTAAAAAAACTTTTTATGAAAATAAAGCATTATAGATGTTAATAATTAAAATTTAAAAAAAAAGATATTTCGTATGTATTACGAAAAAAAGGCCCATAAATACCGTGTTAATAATATCACTATAACTCGAAAAAAAATTAATTTTTTGAATTAGTGATATTATTATTGAATAAAGCGTTGTTTAATCAATATTTTCACCAAAAAAACAATATAATTGTAAAAAATATTTCATGTGATTTTAATGATTAAGAGTTTCTAGGAAAATAAAAAATGCGACATAATTATATTTATTTTTCATACATGAACGTGTCATCAGCAGCGCAAAAAATTTTTTTTATAATCTTGAAAATAAACCAAAAATTTAAAAAATTGAGACTCACGAAAAAATGTTTTTATAATCTTGAAAATAAACCAAAAATGTAAAAAAATTGAGACTCACGAAAAATTTTTTTTTAAAAATTGGATAATTTCTACTAACGATTGACTTGGAACGTTCTGTAATAAACAGGCGCGATTAGACCTCCCACCACTCACTCACACTACCGCCCTCAACATTTTATTTTAAGAGATTCAATAATTTCGTTAATTTCACAATTCATCGACAATTATTTAGAAAGTTTGTATTTGTTTTGTCATTTTGTCATTTAAAAAAATTATTTATTAATAAATAAAAAGTATTCAAACATGACATTTTCTTTCAAAATTGAATCCTATTTATTTATTAATAACTGTTTGAATTTTTTTTTTTCAATGAATAAATTGTCAGTGTAGTAATTGACTTTAATTTACTTTTTCACCCTTAAAATTAAAAAAAAATACACTTTATTTTAAAAAGAATTCATGTAAGTTATCGTTACGACACGTTAAGAATAAATCGAATAACTAAAGTTTTTAATCATCATGTAAGAAAAATTGATAAAATTGATGCAGTTCGTAACTAAAAATAATTTTTAACAACATTTAAAAAAAAGTTTTATTTCAAATTCTAAGGAAAAACATTGGTAAACAGACATCATCAATAATTTCAGAGTATTACTAAATTAAAAACTAATACCAAGTTACATATGAATCTTTTTAGTTAAATAAACAAAATCTTAATTGTGTACATTGACATATTTTAATTAAATAAGCATTTCCTTTTTTATTACAACAAAATAAGGGTACATATATTAATTAAATTTCTTTATAACCTTAAAAAGAATAAAGAAATTAATAGATAATAATTTTTTAACTTCTATAAACTATGACAAAACCATTTTTATATATAAAGTTAAAAATGATAAATTATTACATTTTTGTCTTCCATATATTTTGCATAGCGATAGTCAATTGGTAAACAAAGTAATTTACCGATTGACTGAATGCCGGATTTTACTAAACTATGACTTTTGGGGGCGATAATTTAGCTAATTTTTAGTAAAACGTGGAAATTTTTTTTTTTAATTCAATATCTAATAACTTTAATTTAATAATTATCTTTGAAATAGTTCCCAAAACCTTATATTTATCTTTTAAGGGATTTTTACAAGTAATTTCTTCAAAGTTCTGAATTTTTGGGTTTTTTAGCCGTCGTGATAACATTTTTCATTATAATTTCTTTTTCACACGTACATATACAGTTTTTTCCTTTTAGACATTAAGTTTAGGCTTTTATATTTCAAACACAATCAAAGTTTACATGAGAACTAATTAAATAATTAATGATAGGTGCTTTTAAATAATCATGATTCGTCTAAGAGACGGACATTTTTGCACGTACCTAATTTTCTAACAATTTATTTGTTAAAATAACATCAGTACATATCATTCCAAATGTTGCGTTACCTCCTGAAAAACAACTGTAAGGCTGTGTAGTATCAAAAGTAATTGATGCCCGTCTCACCCCTTTGATTAATGATGGAATGTTCTACATTCATGTAATATATTAAGAGTGAATATTGAATACTATTTGTGGCACTCAGCAACGAATACTTAATAAAACTTATCTGTAAGTTATGTTTGGCTTCCAGTTTTTATTACAATTTATTTAACTTTGTTATGGAACATTACCTGAAACCCGATCATCTAGACCTTGATATGGCCGACTCAGAATCTACTGACAAATGGTGGCACTGGAGAAAAATGTTCGAAGGATTCCTTACAGCTCTACAGTTATTTTCAAACACGGCTTTAACAGGTACTGAGAAATATACCCTTCTCTTACATCATGTCTCTACTGCTATTTATAGAAATTTATCTGAATGTGAGAATTACGAAACTACGGTGGACATTTTAGAAGCCATGTTTGTCAAGAAAAAAAACAACTATTTTTGCTAGACATTTACTTGCTACCCGGCGTCAACAACCAGAAGAAAGCCTTGAACAGTACCTTCAGATTTTAAAGACGTTAAGTCGCGAGTGTGAATTTACAGCCTTAACTGTGAACCAAGCGAGAGATGTTTTTATCAGGGATGCATTTATTACTGGAATACAGTCCAACCCAAAAGACTACTAGAGAATAAAGACCTAGACTTGCCAACAGCTTATGAACAAGCTCTAACATTGGACATGGCACAGAAGCAGTCTGTCTTCTATTTACAACCCGATATTTTGGGAGCTGCTATCGTAGCCCCTCCTCTGCATGTTCAAAATTCTTCCATTGTTCAAGATACTCCCACACCCCCTTCTAACGATCACAAACAACTTATCACTGGCGTCTCAGCTGGATCCACATACTACTTTTGTGGCCTTCGTATACATGCTTGTTCGTCATGCCTGGCTCGAGACGTTAGATGCCACAAGTGTGATAAGCAGGGACATTTTTTGAAAGTTTTCCGGTCAGCTTCTTCAAAAAAAAAAACGTTCGGCTACTCTTGCTACTGTAGCACCAATTACAATATCAGCTGCATTCCCCGGCTGCCTCTCAAAAACAATTGTGAGTGTTAAAATCAATGGATTAACTATTCATGTCCTTATTGATACAGGCAGTTCCGAAAGTTTTATTAATGCCAGTATCGTAAAAGCGAATAAATGGGAAATATTTCCTTGTTCCAACCAAATATCAATGGCAAATTCATCTTTATCATCCCATGTAATTGGATATTGCATGGTTAATCTGAAACTAAAAGGAAACTCCTATCAAGGGATCAAATTATCGGTAATGAAAAACCTCTGCTGCAAAGTGATTTTGGGTCACAATTTTCTAAAACAATATTCATGTGTTGAAATCCCTTTTGGTGGCCCCAAGCCGGTTCTAAGCGTATGTGGACTAGCAGCTGTCAAAGTGCGGCACCCGTCAGTTTTTACAAACTTGACTCCTGACTGCAAACCAGTAGCAGTAAAATCAAGATGCTATTCACAAACGGACAAACAGTTTATAGCAACAGAAGTAACAAAACTACTTAAGGAAGGAATTATAGAGCCAAGTGAATCTCCATGGAGAGCCCAGGTCCTCATAACAGCCACCGAAAATCACAAGAAAATGATGGTCATTGACTATTCCCAGACCGTCAACAGATACACATTACTCGATGCCTATCCACTGCCCAGTATTGATGAAATGATTTCTAATATTGCAAAATATCACATTTTCAGTACTTTGGATCTCAGAAGTGCCTACCATCAGGTACCTATCAAGCCAGAGGATAAGCCCTACACGGCATTCGAGGCCTGCGGTCGCCTATACCAATTCTGCCGAATTCCTTTTGGGATAACAAATGGTGTGGCTAGCTTCCAGAGGGTAATAGATGAAATAATCTCCAATGAAAAATTGAAGGGTACTGTTGCATATATAGACAATGTCACAGTATGCGGACATAACCAAGCTGAACATGACCACAACCTTAAACGATTCATGGCTGCCATCAAAAAATATAATCTGACTTTGAAAAGTGAAAAATCTTCCTACAACTTGAAAAGTATCAAGCTATTGGGATACATTATCAAAAATGGCACCATGATGCCGGATCCCGAGCGACTGAAACCCCTAATGGAATTACCAATTCATGGAAACATACCCTCTTTACAACGAACCCTCGGTATGTTCGCCCACTACTCCCAATGGGTTGCGTCTTTTTCAGAAAAAATACACCCATTGACGCAAATATCTACTTTTCCTTTGTCCTGTTCCACCATCAAAGCATTTCAAAACATGAAAAGGAACATTGCTCAGTCTGCCATATCTGCTGTGGATCCTTTTATCCCTCTATTAGTTGAGACGGATGCCTCTGACTGTGCGATAGCTGCCTCACTGAGACAATCCGGTCGTCCTGTAGCTTTTTTTTTCAAGAACACTTTCGCGATCTGAGCGACGACACTCGGCAATAGAAAAAGAAGCGTACGCCATAGTTGAGGCATTACGAAAATGGAGGCATTACCTAATCGGGCGACATTTCGAATTAATCACTGACAAAAAGTTGGTCTCGTTTATGTTTAACCCAAAAACAACGAGCAAAATAAAAAAATGAGAAGATAGCAAGATGGAGAATGGAGCTTTCTTGCTACTCATTCGACGTCACTTACCGCCCTGGTAAGGAGAATACCGTGGTCGACCCGCTTTCAAGGGTATGTGGCTTGGTAACTGGCTCAGATGATCATCAGTATATACACAGTGAATTGTGTCACCCAGGTATCACAAGAATGATTAACATTGTCAGGAGCAAAAACTTGCCATAGTCTGTCGAATTACGAACTTTTGTCGGATATGTGCAGAAAATAAGCCCAGGTTCTACAAACCCCCTCCAGGAAAACTCATTAAGGCTACACATCCTTTTGAAAGACTTAACCTGGATTTTAAGGGCCCTTTACCCGCTAGAACTAAAAATAAATACATGCTCACAATAATAGACGAGTACTCAAGATTTCCGTTCGTCATCCCCTGCCCAGACGTAATGGCTGCAACAGTAATTCAAGGCCTCTGCTCCATTTTTGCCGTTTTTGGAGTGCCTGCATATATACATTCAGATTGTGGATCTGCTTTTATGTCGGACGAACTCAAGTAGTTTCTGCATGAACGAAGAGTAGCTGTAAGTAGAACAACTCTTCGCAATCCTCAAGGAAACGGACAGTGCATAATATGGAAGACAGTACAGTTGGTGGCCGCAAATCGCAATAGTCCGATCTCTGATTGGGAAAGTCTCATCCCCATGGCCTTATACGCTATCAGGACTCTACTATGTACAGCGACAAACGCTACTCCACATGAGAGATTCTTCTCGTTCCCACGACGAAGCTCAGCAGGTACATCACTTCCCTCGTGGCTTGCACAACCTGGCACAGTTTTATTAAAATGCCATGTTCGTCACAGTAAACATGACCCATTGGTAAGCGAGGTAGAATTAATCGAAGCAAACCCTCAGTATGCACTGGTCAGAAATTCGGAAGGAATCTACTGTCTCCTTAAGGGATCTAGCCCCGGCAGGGAATGTATATGAACGTAGAACTGCTTCAGATGGATATACAGCTCCGGTTCATGGAACAAGTCCGACCCACTTAGGTGATTGTGCGCCATATACGTCAAGTCCAGAGTCCCAACAAAACGAATCTGAATATTCTAACAGAGTCCAATCTGACTCTAGTTCTGACGACAGATGAGTACTACGAAAGCGGCTTCACCCAATATCTGAGACAGATACTCAATCTTCAGATACCAAGTGACCGAAGCGCCGAAGAAAACGAGAGCGTTTCAGAGTAAGATATTTTAGCCCTAAGCCAGCCACACAAGACAATCCCGAAACGTCGTCAGGTCCTGAGGAGCTTAGGTTAAAGATGGATGCCGGGCACGAACAACCAAGAACCCACAGGAGGCCAGGTCGATGGGATGATTTTGTTCACTACAAATAAGAAGGTAGATGTGGGAGAATGTAGTATCAAAGGTAATTGATGCCCGTCTCACCCCTTTGATTAATGATGGAATGTTCTACATTCATGTATATATTAAGAGTGAATGTTGAATACTATTTGTCTCAGTAAGCAACGAATAGTTAAATAAAACTTATCCGTAAGTTATGTTCCGGCTTCCAGTTTTTATTACAGGCTGATACATTGTAATAGAAGAAATATTAGTGCTTTTTGCAATCACCATAAAAATAGTCCAATGGTTGGAACTTTAATACACATAAACTCTTAGTATATCAGTGCAAGTATTGTTATAAATGTGATACTAGGACACTGACGTTACAAATGTGTAACTCAGCCACGAATGTTGAGAATCTGTAAGGTTGGAAACCCCACACCCTCTCACACAACGTGTCTCCTATCCATCGTTTTATCCAGGGCCAGTAAGTTGCGTGTTACACTCGCCGTTAGTGAAATAAAACTTTTAATTTATTTTTGTCAATAAACCAGTGAAAGAGAGATAATCAGGTAAATTTATCGAGAGGAAACGAATTTATAAACGTAAAGAAAATAATACACTTACAATAATCAACAAAAGACAAATTAAGCAAACATAACAAGTGTTTATTTATTTAAATGATCAACTAATAGTTTTTCTCTGTTCAAGGGGAGTTCTTGATATAGAGGCTGGTTTGGTTAAGTCCGAGAGAGTTGATCAGTCAGGACATAAAATTAAGAGTCAAATTTGAGCAATTATGAAGGCTCATTGTTTTTGGACAGAATAAATATGAAATTCCTTTTCAAGGAAACAAATGAGAAGTTCTTTTTCTCCTACGAGGAGTTCGTAATAGGAGGGCAGGATTTGTTTAAACCGTGATGGACAGTTGTATGGGATCATTTATACGACAAGACAGAAAAAAATATGAAAGTTCAATTTAGGACGAATTAATATGGAATTCTTTTTTTTTTCTATGTCATATGTGTAGCAGTCTGAAATAGGATCTATTTCTTATGCGTCCACTGTGGGCAAGTTGGTCTTAAACTAACCAATCAGCTCACAGGGCGTATTGATTTCAGCTAGTCCCTTGCGGACTATTTGCACCCCTGTTGAACGGTGGAACGGATCGTCAGAGAGACCCTGGCCATCGACCTAGAAGGAACTCTTCTTCACCTCTCTCCTGCCCCCTCATCCACTGAATTTCTGAGCAGTAAAAGAACTTTGTTTCCTTCCACCGGACACCAGTCCTACATTTTTCTATAAAGATTTGTTTAATGTTAAAAGAAGTGTTGAGTTTTTCCTCGTATGTCTACCATGCTTATGCTTATAGTGAGGCTACGACTACTAGCCTTAGCTATTATATATGCACATACGATTTCGAGTTGACGGTTGAGGGAAGGATATTATAACAGAATTTTTGATTCTGAGGTCCATCCTTCACGGAACAGTTTTTAGTGTCCCGAGATATACGTAATCTCGAATCCGGAGAGGTAAATGTTAACTTGTCAGCCGTAGTCAACTTTGTCGGACCAGGTTTTTCCTTTTGGTGTCCGATAGACATCGGTAAGAATCGTCGCTGTATTTTCTTAGCTGTTAAATTTGAATTCCACTTTTGTTTTTCATGTGCGGGGATAAATTGTTTTGATATGACAGCTGTGTAGGCTGCCAATCTTCAGACGACAGCTCTCGTCTACTGCCCAAAACTCTCTCCTCCTGTTTTTCCCTTTCTTCCCTTTTTCTTCTATTTCTCTTGGATGGGGGACCTCTTTTGCATAGCAACAGCCTTTCGTTCAATTTGATTGGTTGATACATCCGGCCACACAAACTAAGGGGGCTGATTTTGCTATTCTTGTTGTCTAGACATCTTCCTGTCCCATTTTTAGTGTGTGTTCGCTTTTGGCGAATTGCACCCTGCTTTTTGTGTGTAGGGGAACATGTGCCAACAAGTACCCTATTCTTCCTTTTATACTTTTTGAGGGCAAAATATGTGGATATAACAGTATTTAGAAAAAAAGACATTTGAATTCTCAAATTTTCCTTAATATAAGATTGCAGTATATGTGTAAGCCTATGTATTAGACTACTTCAGCATAAACATATTCACTATTATTATTGACTTTGGGATGCTTTAATGAACCTATTTTTTTCTGCCTTAAGAACATACTTCTATAACTTTGAAAAATATGTAATTCAGGAAATTAAAAACTGATTATAAAAAGAGGCTATTTTGCCGGTCCCGGCAAAATAACGAGCTTTTCGTTATTTTGTCGGTCCCGGCAAAATAACGACCTCTCGTTATTTTGCCGGTCCCGGCAGAATAACGAGCCCTCGTTATTCTGCCGGCTTATGTTTTTTTAACCTAACTGTTATGGCCTTGTGAAAGAAAGGGTAATGAAATAAATAAGGACAAATATTTAATAACAATTTATTTTCATCATCATCAGTTGTTATTCTGTCGGTTATTTTAATCTTTTGAATATAAAAGAAATATCTGCTTTTAATACAAAAAACATTAAAAGTAAAAATTAATTAAATGAACGAAAATATTACAGACAATTAGATTCTTTAGTCGGATTTAGAAGTAATTTGCATCGGATAAAAAATGTTTTAGTTATTTAAGAAAAAGAAATAGTTTTCATTCATTGATATAAAAAATAAATAACTCTTGTTAAGGAATCTGATTATTAAAATAATTAAAGATAAGTCCCTAAAGAAATTAAATCAGATAAAAAATTTTTTCAACAGTATGTATGTTTATATAATTTCAGTTTTATAAACAGTCTAAACAGCAATTTTACAACTGATTTTTCACTATCTTTTAAGATAAATGTTAGGACTATTTCTCATCATTTTACTGAATTAACCATTAAATTTAATGTTTTTCTTGCGATAAAATAACAACAATAGTAATTGTTAATAATTTCAACTGCTACATGTAACAACGAATTTTAATGCAAAGTTGAATTGTTTTTATGAACAAACATTGTGAGGTAATCCGGTAGAGTGTTATATTTGAAAAAGTAGACATAAACGGGGTTCAAAGCGAATTATTTGTACTTAAAAACATAATTTGTATATTTTCTTTACAATAAAAACAATATGTAAATGCATTTAAATGGACATAGAAATTCATCGTAGTTACTTAGTCTATGGTGAAATAAAACTTGTTTTTTTCCGAAGTCGTGGCGAAAATCGCCGTATGAATTATTTATTTAATTTAAAAAAATAGTCAGAAGTTTTAATTATTTCTTTTTCTATTGGAAAATGTTGAAATAAAAATAAACTGGCGGTTGACTCGTAAAATCTTCACTGTAACTGTAACAGTTAGGTTAAATAAACATGAACTGGCAAAATAACAGCCCCATCATTATTCTGCCGGGACCGGCAAAATAACGAGGGGGTCGTTATTTTGCCAGTCCTGGCAAAATAGCCTATTCGTATAAAATAACCTTTTATAACATTTCTCATTTGTTTCTATAACCATTTGATCATTTTAAAATAAATGTAAAAGTTTATTTCCATGGTCATTTTATTTTTGTAATTTCCAGAATTCGTTACAGTGAAAAAATCGGTTCATGAAAATGATGAGTGTTTTGTGTGGCTGTAGTCTAACAAAGACAAACAACACGATGAACACTTGTAATTAGATTGATTAAAACAAACCTAAAAATAATACTTAAAAAATTAACAATTTTTATTTACTAATTATCAATCAATAATATAAATGTGATAAAACTTCCCAAAGAATCCAATAGTGGTATATTTTTTTGTTTTTAGATGGAGTCATTCATTATCAAGGCTAAAAGCCACTTGAGGATAAGGGTTAATGAGATCGATAGATGAATATGATGAATGGGTTGCAAATGATGAATGAAATGAATAATATTTGGTGACTTATTTGGTGGCAGTTTATGACAAGTGTTCATTGTTATAGCCCACGGGGAAGCAGTTCCCTGCTAACATGTTCTTTGTTATCGAAATGCACTGATATTTTAAGAATTTATGACCTCAAAAATTGTATTATTTAAAAAATAAAACGCCACTTTTTTATGACAGTGAAAATGTATGTCTTTTTTATATATAGAAATATTTTTAATGCTTAACAGAAGAAATTTCTAAATTATTATGCCTAAGTTATTCTTCAAGTAATAACAAGATGTTGGGAAAACACAGGATGTTAAATTATTGCAGCATAAAAAACGAAAACACACATTCTTCTTAATATTTAAATTCATTTCAAGTGAATGTCTGACAAATTGGTATTTAACGAAAGTAATCTTCACAAACACTGCAAAACTCAATTTTTACAAATGTAATTTTAATTTTATGAATAATATTTAACAAATTTCATCTTATATATATATATATATATATATATATATATATATATATATTTTGTTGTTGTTGTTTTTTTAATGTGAGATGATATATATATAATTATTTCCACAATCAGATAACGTACGTAAGTAACAGACCAAGTCCTAGACTCGAGTTTCACCCTCCTTTGAGCTCATCAGTAGAACACATCCGAACTCAGGACTCAAAACCGAGTTGTTTCTTACATAGGTTGTGGCCTACAGCGTTGTCTGATTGTAGAAATAATTATATATATATATATATATAGATGAAATTTGTATATACTAGACAAGTCGTAATTTGTTGGATCAGTATTTGTTATATTAAATGTATAATTTCTTAACTTTGACATTGGTTGATAAAGTAGCAGCAGCCTGCAGTTATGGCTTCTGTTTTCAAAGATACAAGGTCACAGCTTTTGGCAACTACCATCCATCCTTTTTTAAGTAAATATATTTACTAGTTTACAAACCTCAAGTGAAAGTAAGCAAATTTTCTGGCCTTGGGCTATAATCAAAGTTTGGTATTTATTCTGTCCTCAGTCAGAGAAATCTTTCTTGACTGGGGCAATTAAAATCTTTAGTTCATCCAGTGCCCCTTTTTTGGAAAGTTAGATGTCTCTCATATTAAACCGACCCTGAGTCACATCTGTAGTGGCGAAGTCTACTCTTTGGTGACCAAAATGAACTTGCTTAAAATCATTTCTGTGTATATAGCTCGATACATACACTCGCCTGGATTAATAAAAACAAATAAAACCATTTTGAGCCAATCAGATGCATTTCTCTGATTTTATCAAATTTGCCGTTTTGATCCACTTCGAATGCATAAAAAGCCAGATTTTTCCTTCAATAAACAAGTTGAGACAAAAAATCTGAGACAGTGCTAACATTTATATTACACTCTGTTTCCCTCGCCCCATTACTTGCTACAATTCTCAACTCATAACATTTTTCATTGAACTTTTCTACAATTAAAACTATATGCATCAAATGAACATAGCTTTTATTAATAACTTTTAATCAAATGTAAATTTTATAATTGAGTGGGAAGTTTTGATTATGACTTTTCTAGCCTATGGATAATTCACAGCCATCATCAATCAGACTTCCTAATTATCTCAGTATATGAATCCACCTTGCTCTGCATGGACTTTCAAACTCTAAACTAACATTCGTTATTTACATTTCTATGTAAACTTCCACATTTAAATATATATAAAATATCTCTTTTGTGAACTTATGTTTTTTGTCATCAGTATTTTGTTTGTGTTTATGATGTAACATATCTCTCGCTCCCGCACACTAGAATATTATCTAAAACTAGCTGTCCTCAAAGATTGACCCCTAAAAGTAGAACCATAAAAAAGCCCCCACCCCCCCAAAAAAACATCCGACCCTTGTAGGTATGCAGAAAAAGAGACAAGCAAACAAGCAGTTCAACTCGCAAACAAGCAAGCATCCTATTTGGGGATTCTTGTGATGCTCATGGTCTGCCCCTATGTTGAAGCTCGATCTTATGTTGTATCCGACCCTCATGGAAAGGTTGATGGATAGGAACAAGCAAGACAGGATAATAAGGTATTGTGAAAGGAAAAAGATACAACAAATGACTAACTCTATTCCCATCAGAGAGAGCATTATTGCGACCACAGGATACAGACCATAACATATTGTTGAAGGAAGAGGATACAATAACCTCCCAAGATCGGAAGACATCACTAATAAGTGTTTGACAATGTTTATCATCATTTAATATAAAATAGGGCACCTTGATCATTTTGTGGTTTGTAAATGGAAATGACAGGGGCATTTCTAATCCTTGCAATTCCACAAAGTTATTTTTCTAAACCATGAAATATAAATGAAAAATGACCTACATATTTACCTTAAATTAATGACAAACATAACCCCTTCCAATCATTAAGCAGGTGTGTTTTAGAAAAATTATAATCTGAAAAGTTTGTATCTAATAATAATATATGAAAGATGTAATAGCAATAAAAAATCAGTAGAGCTCCCTATCCCATCTAAAAATGTATTGCTAGTTTTTTTTATCGTACATTAGGATAAATAGAATTTGTAAACAAAATATCACATTTGCAGTTACTTTCTTATATATATAAAACTATTATATACACTAAACTGATACAATTCTGTTATTTATTAAAACAGGCTTTTAAAATATATAAAGGAGATGTACAATCAGTTTTGAGTGAGCATTTAAAAAATAGTATTTATGCCAAATTTTGGTCAATTATAGTATAAGTGATTTAAGATGTTAACGTGGATCTGTAAATATTCATATAAATATTCATATATATATATATATATATATATATATATATATATGAAATTATAAATATTTGTTTATCTACATCCTTTTGGAATCTTCAGTGTAGAGACAATTATTTAAACCAATCGCAGGATTCGAAACTCCGGAACACGAAGCATGTTTTTAATTCAAATTCCGACGCCTTAACCCACACAGTCACTGTGAATAACTACATAAATCGGTGAGAGTTTTAAATCTATTATACCGAGCTGTTAAACTTAAAGCTATGATTTTGACGGCTGAAAAAAATAGTCAAATTAATCTTTTACTTCTGTCACCCCTCCTCGATTATTTTAACATTTACCTCCTTTTTTACATAGACCAATCAAAAAAGTGAATTTATCTTTTTAAGACGATGATCAATTTCTCTCATTATTTGGTTTTTTGACGTGGTTGTTTATACATCTGAGGAGACCTAATTAAGGGGTCGAAATAAGTTATAATGTGTACAACCTTAATGTGTGTATAGTTTTTTCTTTTTATAATTCTATATATATATATATATATATATATATATATATATTGATCCTCCTCTTTCAGTTTTGGTATTTAAGGTGCTGTGAATGTCTCAGATTCCGAGATGGGCAATGCAATGAAACGTCTCATGCCTGCTCTTCATACAGTCCGATCCTAAGGGTTTATATCAGTCATGTTGCAAATCACTTTTTACGCACCCAAGCCAGATCTTTGTTGGTCTACCATGCTCCCTTGTGCCTGGGGTATCCAGACTTGTTATGGAGTTGGTGCAAGAGGTGACATGCTGTGTACATGGCTGAACCAACTGAGATGCCAAGCACATAAGGCATCAATAATCCCATCAATACCAAGTTTCTGATGAAGCACGGTTGAAGGGATCCTTTACTCAAGTTTGCAGCTGCATACCCACCTGATCATGGCACAGTCATTACACCGAAAGAAGTGTTTTGGGCCCATGTCTTATTGCCATGCAAGATGACAGAGCGAATGAAGGCTGAAAAGACTTTAAATCTTGAAGGAAATATGCCTACATGTAAGGATTAGCAGCAGCTTCCTGAACCTTCTCCAAGCAACACAACAGCGAGCAGTGATAGCACGTTTGCAACCACTATCACCATTAAATATGTCACCCAGGTAGCAGATATATATATAGATATATATATATATATATGTGATTTTTTGAAAGCTTACCAAAGCATTCCGTTCAGGAGCCCAATCAACACCCAAAAGATTTTTTCATTCAAAAATGATTTATCATTTTTCAAATTAAAGAGTTTTTTACCTACACGTGTTTCACTACCAAGCAGGTATTTGCTTGGCAGATCATCAGGGAAAATTAAGTATCTTGAATAAGAATTACAACAACCGGCAATACACAATACTTTTCTTGAGGTCACTTAAGAAAGGAAGAAAAAAATAAAATAAGATAGAGAAAAAAAAAATTTATAAAAAAATAAAAAATAAAAAAAGGAAAAATAGAGAATATCTTAGAAGAATATCTCACACAATTTTCACAACTTTGTTGCTACTAGGCGAAATATATTTTTTATTGATTTTTATTTGATTTTTTGTTTTTCCAAATAAGAAATTGTTTATGGATTTTATTTTTATAAAATATCTTTTTTATTTTCAGGAAAGTCAGAGAGCAAGTGAACACACTTTGGAGCAGCTCCATGCGGCACAACAGGAAAGAGACACACAAATTCAATCCTTACAAGAAATCAGCAAGGTACTTGGGACGAGAGATTTCCTTGATTATTATGGTTATTTCTTTTTTCACTGCAGAAGGCAGCCAGAACACAAGTGACAACATATATCCCTACTATTCCAGTACATTCCAGGCCATGTCGGATATGTGTGTATGTGTATGGGGATTTGTTAAAATTATTTTATTTTCACATCAACAGTAGATCGTATTTTCCAGAATACTCATGGTAACAAGTCTCTCCAATACTCCAGAACACAACAGTTACTTTGGATGTGTGTGTGTGGTGATTATTATTATTACTATTATTTATTCACGAGGAGTTCTCATACAAGTACTCCCATTGCTTCTGCAACTTTGAGATTTTCTCGCTTCCATGAAAACTCAGTATTGAACAATATCTCATAATAGCATTTCCAAGTATCCCTCTTGTCCTGTTCATTTTTACAAGCACCCCATTGCTATTTCAAATGAATTTCTCTCCAACAATATCCTTATTTGTCTTTGGCATCTGTTCAATTATTCTGAATACACCATTTTTTGGGTCATCTCTTTGTAGTATATCTGGAAACCTAGTTTGCTCAGCCTACATCTGGACTTTGTAGATTGCTCTTCTTGGTTCTCTCTTTCCCATCAGATAAACATCCTTATTCACTAAACCTTTTCTCCACTCATTTCTGCTTTTATTTGATACACTTTTCAACTTTTCCACCATCATGTCACCCTATGTCTTTGAGCCCCTTTTGTCTGTTCACAAATCTGGTCTGTTACCTCCAACAGTGTATACTTCAACCACTTCCACTATCCTTTCATGCTTCCTGAAGTTGATCTGATAATCTAATGCTTAATCACTTGGTGTATAAACTCATATTTCATATGTTCTTAATTCAACCCTTCACACTTACCCTCCAAAATAACCAATATTTTATTTATAGCCTTAAAGAAATAATACAATTACATTTATGTGCATAATAACTGTTATATCCTAAATTACATAGGATATACTAAATTAAGAATACGCCAAGTGGTTTGCGTTTAACAGGGATCCGGTAGGAAGTAGAGATGTTTACTCTTCGCTCACTTCCAGATATGACTGCCCGTCTTATATACGTACTTTCGTATATAGTCAATACCTGATTACTTCCCTTTATGTTAGTTTCGTATTTATGCCAATCATGACCTTTACAACACCTTCCCCTGAAGCTGAAATCTTCCCGATTTTAGCTTTAGTACCGTTTCCTTTTAGGATCAGGGCTTAAACGCCTGATGCTTTGCCTTTTTCTGGTGCTCTTCCTTCTGGTCTGCGTTACCTGCGGTAAGGAATTCTGTCCACCCCGTATGGTATGTTCAGGGGATACATTCATGGTTTCAGGTATACATACTGGCTTTGGTATATAAAATGTATCACATAATGTTTCCATTGGAATTTCTTCTGTATTTTGCAAAATTCTGGGACGGATTTGATTTATGTGTCTTTTACAGACAAAACTTGGGCCTTGAATGGTATAAACCATGTTCCCAATTCTTTTCATAATGAAACCGTCCACCCAATGATTTTTTCCATTCTGAAAATTTTTAAAATACACTTTGTCCCCTGAGGAATAGCACTTTACTTTCAAGTTTTCTCCTTTAGAACTTTTCTTCTTCTCAGGTATAAGTCTATCGAAGATAGATCTAATTTTTCTAGCAAACATCAGTTCTGCAGGGGATGAATTAACATTATTATTTGGGTTCGGGGTTACCCTGTAGATTGCTAGAAATGTTTGTATAGTTTGTTCATCTGTGTCCATATTCAGGTTTTTCTTTATTGCCCATTTAAATGTGTCCACAAATTTTTCTGCCAACCCATTCGACCTAGGATGGTAAACAGGTGTCGTGATATGTTGAATATTCAGCGATTTGCAGAATTCTTTAAATTTGTGACCTGTAAATGCTGTACCATTGTCACTTACTATGGTTTTTGGTACACCAAAACGGCTAAAGATTTCGTTAAGTGCATTTACAGTGTTCCTTGCAGTTGGATGTCTGGTTTTAAATATCTCTGGCCATTTAGAGAAAGAATCTACTACAATTAAGTAGAAAAAACCATTTAGAGGTCCGGCATAATCAATATGTAGACGTGACCAGGGTAGGTCCGTTTTCGGCCATGGAGTCGTTTTTACTGGCGGATCTCGGGCTGCTAACTGACATCCTTTGCATGCTTTGACACAGTTTTCTACTTCTTTGACCATACCAGGCCAATATACGTATCCTCTAATTAAGGATTTCATTCTTGAAATGCCAGGATGATCTGTATGGAATTCCATTAATATTTTCCTTCGTAATGCCTGTGGAATTACGATTCTATCAGCATACATAAGTACACCTTCACAAATTGAAAAGAATGTAGTTTGTCCTACTTTGTTACTTTTTTCCCTCAGTCCTAATTGAGTTTTCATTTTCTTTATGAAAATGTCTTTTTCAGCTTCTCTTTTAATCTCTTCAAGGGTTATTGGAAGTTCACGTATCATATTACACATTGAACTTGTACATTCGCTTTCATCTTTAAGAGCAGCAATTACTGTCTCTTCGAAACTTTTGTTTCTTTTTGGAATCAACCTTGATAGTGCATCCGCGTGTCCTAACTTTTTTGATGACACATGCTCCATCTTAAACTGATAGTTTAAGAGAGTTACAGCCCATCGCTGTAGTCGATTTGCGGTATGCTTAGGAATGCCTTTCTTTGATCCAAATATCGTAATCAAGGTTTTATGGTCTGTTTGCAATGTGAAGGTCCGTCTATGGAGAAATCGATTATACTTTTTGACTCCAAATATTATCGACAGAGCCTCCTTTTCAATCTGGCTATAGTTTTTCTCAGCTGCAACCAAAGTTCTTGATGCATGAGCGATTGCTTTTGTTGTTCCATCCTCATACTTATGTTGTAATGCAGCGCCAACGCCGTAATCACTGGCGTCCGTTGCTAGTACTAACTCCTTGTCTGGATCAAAATGTGCCAATGCCAAGTCTGATAGTAGACATTTCTTAATTTTTTGGAAAGCAGATTCACATTCCTTATTCCAACTCCATTTACTACCCTTTTTTAGTAACTCGTTAAGAGGAGCTCTCAAATTATGCACATTAGGTATGTATATCGCGTAATATTGAACCAATCCCAAAAATGATTGTAGCTTCAGTACTGAGTCTGGAGCAGGCATTTTTTCAATTGCTTCGGTCCGTTGTGGATCTGGTCTTCGTCCCTCTTTGTCGATTATTTGACCAAGGTATCTGATCTTTTCCATAAAGAAATCGCATTTCTCCGGGCTCAATCTGAAACCAAACTCCTCTATTCTCTTAAATACTTCTCTGACGTGCTTCTTGTGTTCATGCAAATTTCTGCTCTTTATCAGGATATCGTCAAGGTATGCCATTGAAAATTCCAATCCTGCGAGCATCGTATCCATAACCTGTTAAAACAGAGCGGGGGCGACCTTTAATCCGAACGGAAGTCTTTTTAGTTTAAAAATACCCTTATGCGTGTTAATGCACAGGTACTTTGAACATTCGTCATTGACTTTGATTTGCAAGTATGCATCCGAGAGGTCTATTTTGGAAAAAATTTTTCCTCCGTTTAGTTTTGAGAATAGATCTTCTGCCGACGGAAGGGGGTAATTGTGGTCCTGCAAACAGTCATTAAGGCCCGTCGAAAAGTCAGCGCAGACTCTTATTTTGTTATTCTTTTTTTTCACATATGCCGTTGGACTTGCCCAATCCGTGTAGTCAACCTTTTCAATGACGTCTAATTGTTGAAGTCTCTCCAACTCCTTCTCTATTGCGTCCATCGATGAAAAAGGTACATTTCTTTTAGGTTTGAACACTGGGGTTGCATTTTTCTTCACCTCAAATTTTGCTTCTGTTTTCACACAGTATCCAAGTTTTTTGGCAAAAACTTTTGGGAATTCTGCATTTAAATCGTCCATGAAGCCTTCTATTTGGTTTGATTTCTCTGTGGTCAACCTATTACAAAAAGAATTAACCGGTCGTTCCCATAAGTTGAACAGGACAATCCAATCCACTCCAAATAGACTTGTGTTCCTTCCTGGTACTACGTACACTTTGGACTTGTGTGTTTGACCACCAAATGACACATTGCACCTCAGTTCTCCTTTGAATTCCAACCTTTTGCCGCACACACTCTTTGCCATCTTGCTGGTTTCTCTTAGTTCAGGTTGACCGATCCTTCTCCAGATATCTTCATCTATGATGCTAATGTCCGCACCACTATCCAGGAGTAATATTACAGGATGTCCATTTATCTTTACATCGACATATTTACGCCTTTCGCAGCTTTTCTCTTTTCTTGTGCGAAGCGTATTAACTTTGTCGGTCCTTCGTTTTTTATTCTGATTACAATATGTTCTCTTGTGGCCTTTGAATCCACATTCGTAACATATCCTATTCCTGAACCAGCAGATCTTTTTTGTGTGTCTTGTACTTCCGCAGCATTCACAACTTTGGTCCTTGTACATTCTGGGAGTCTTTTGTTCCTGGGTCTTGTATGTTCTAGAGGTCCTTTGCCTTTTTACATGTTGTATCTTGTAAATGCTTTTTTCTTCAATGCGGGTGTTGTCTCTTTTGATATTAATGAGACGTTGACACTCCTCGGTTACTTTTTGTAAAGTTACATTCGGGTCCGACTCCATAATTGTCAGGATCCGGGATCTGACATCTTTGTCCCTTGGAGCTGTGAGTCCTTGTACAAAGATTAAACATTTAAATAAATCTGCCGAAATTTCATTTAATTTAAATGATTCACATAAGCAATTTACAGTACATGCATATTCTAAATAGTCTTCGGATTCCGACTTCTGTAAATTTAAACATTTATATCTAGAATAAAAAAGGCTGTCTCTTTTATCAAATATTCTAGATAAGGTTTTGATTGTCTCTTCAAAATTCACTTCCTCCGGTTTTTTGGGTAAAATTAAATTAACATACTTGGTATTTTCGTCCGTCCCCAGTTTTAGTAGTAACAGCGTAACTTTTTCTTTGTCGGTCCAGTCCGAACATCTTTTTGTAAAAACTGTTTCGTGCCTTCTATAGTATGCTGGAAATGTAACGCCAGTATCGGGAGAGTAGTGAAATTCTGACAAAGAATTTGAAATACCCTCTGCAGAAAAATTAGTTTTCTTCCTATCTGTCGACGTTTGAATTAATTTTTCAAAATTCTTTTGTTGCGTTAACATTTGGCGTTGAAGTATTTTTGTTTGCTCTTGTTGTGCCTCTAACGTTTTTTGTGTCAATTCTTGCTGCTGCAGTAGCTGTTGTTGTTGCTGTTGTTGTTGTTGCTGTTGCTGCTGCTGCTGTTGTTGTCGCTGTAGTTGTTGTTGCTGCTGTATACTTAGAGTTAACGCCTTCATCAACTCAGCCAATTGCTCCATTTTAGCTTAATTACAGTACAAAATATCTTTCCAAAGTTTACAACAATAATTTCACAAAAAGTTCGTCAATATGCGTTTTCGTAAATTAGCAACATAATTTTAGCAATAGTCTTTTACCAGGTAAACTTTTTCACAAAATAATTTCAGACAATAAAACGTTTCCAAAATTCGCACAACAAATAGTTTGAATTACTTTAGACAAAGCGATGAGCAATTATTTTTCACAAAAATACGGCTGCACTTGGGGGAGAGAAAAAAAAATATGACAATAATTTCTGAATTGTTTAAAGAAAAAAAAAAATTGTAAGCATACTTTTTTCTTTCGAAATTCGTAATCTCACGGTGCAGGTTTCGAATTCAGCTTGTGCTTCCCAAATATTTTTTCGTCAACATACAGATAAAGTTCACTTTACCTTAAAATTGTTTTGTGTACAATTTTTTTTTTACTTTCCCGTTAGTTCTTACCGAAGAAATCCGTACTTTTTACTACTTTATGTAGCAAAATTCGCACGTGTCGACTTTTTTTTTTTTTTTTTTTTTCTTGCCGTCCTTGCAAATTTTCTTAAAAAAAAAAAATCCTTGAATTGTACGGTAATTTATCTCTGTTAAGAGAAAAAAAATATCCTCGTTCGCCACTGTTATATCCTAAATTACATAGGACATACTAAATTAAGAATACGCCGAGTGGTTTGCGTTTAACAGGGATCCGGTAGGAAGTAGAGACGTTTACTCTTAGCTTACTTCCAGATATGACTGCCCGTCTTATATACGTACTTTCGTATATAGTCAATACCTGATTACTTCCCTTTATGTTAGTTTCGTATTTATGCCAATCATGACCTTTACAACAATAACCCTTCATAAAAATTATGACTTGGCTATGCAGGGTGTTTGGGATAAATGTGACACTTTTTGGAAAGGAAAGAAAAGAAAAAAAAATATTGATGTATTTTCAAGTGTATCTTTGAGAGGAACTTTGGCCAAATATAGTTCACACAAAGAAGCCACCATGAGTCTCCACCACATCACACAGTCTTCAGTGTCCTTCGAGAGATGTCTGGATACCAGTTTGATCTTGGAATAGGCCCGTCCTTGGTATTGCATGTGGTACAATTGGTGTCTTTCTCAATTGCGCCTCACAGTTCATAGGTTTGCAATCAGGCGAGTTGGGGAGCCAGGTGTTAGGACTGATGAAGTCATGAAAGTTCTCAGACAGCCACTTCTGTATTTTCTTAAAGGTGTGACATCAAGCCAAACCTTGCTGCCACAACCAGCTTCTCTGCCCAGTGCTTGACAACAGTAGACAGCAACTCAATATAGCCATCTGAATTGAGTCTGTCTCTTTTCGAAGATGTGGAACATCATGACATGGGCTACACTAGAAACACACCCAAACAGCATCACAGTTTGAGGAAACTTGGTCTTCATAATGCACAGGACTCTGTAGACTCACCGCATGTTATTCTGCATGTTGTGCTACTGGTCATGGCAGAAGTTATTTTTGCCTGAGAAGTACCAGAGCATGCCCGGCTCAACTGGATGTTTGACCTTATCGAAGAGTTTCTTAGCTTTCATTAGCTTGGCCCTTGGTGATGAGTAGTTTACCCTTTTGACGAGTAATGAAGATGCTCATTGAGCTCGCACAGTTTTGCAGTTTCTCAACAAATTTCGTTGTGCAGACACAGTCAGAATGATTGCTATGATTCTTTCCGCTAGTCACTGCTTCCACATCTCTGTTGCAATTCAGCAGTTCACATCTCGCAGCCTTCAAGGTATTTAAGGAGCTGCAGCTGAGATTTCTGATTTTTTTAATCCGGCGCGAATCATCAGTTTAATATTCCGCTGCTTTCCAGTCGTCCATGGTATCTAATTCTCAGACTTTACACAGAAACAGCTATCCGTTATATTTTACCACTATTAAATAATACTTCAAATGGAAAGAATATAAAAAATATCAAATTTAGCATGAACACCTTGTGAACACATTTGTGTAGTTATGTGTACTTATATGCTGCATGTATATACTTGAATTTGTATGTGTATGTATATGCATGCTTACTTCTATGTATATGTGTGTACATATTGATCACTGTTTTGCATAGATCAAAATAATGAATGACGACATTAAACTAAAATATCTTAGGACATTGCAACTTACATATGCAAAAAATAATAATACAAAAATCTTTTCAAAGAATTTTTCTTCAAATTAAATAACTGTATTCTATTTTCATATTAGTTTTATTCTTAATATTCTAATTTTATTAGTAGGTTTATCGAAAATCGAAAAATAAACTCCATGTTTTACACCAGATATGTAACAGCTTCAAATGTTTGTTGTGTTATGTTGCTTCTAATGGTTATGCATCACGTAGCCATCATCCATGTTGAGGTGTTCACTTGTAACTTGTCAAGATACCCCCCCCCCCCAATCTGCACTTACTTGGTTTCTGTCTGGTGGATTGTCTTATCATTTTCTTCAGCAGGTTTGATCATGAAAGAAGACTTAAAATAAAAGGATTTTCGTTAAGTTTTTTTTTATTCATGTCAAAATCATTTAACTCTCACACACATCTATTTTCAGTAGGCTCCCATTATTTATCAATGTTTGTTTTTATATTTTGAAATGTCTTCCTAAACAACAAACCTAATGTTTATTTTATCTTTTGCATTTCTTCATTCAAGACCTGTCAAAGCCACAAAACCTCATTATTTACATTCTAATTTGCAACCTTGTTTTGTGTAACACACATTTATGACAAAGAACACTTCGCTCTATACTATTATTATTATTATTATTATTATTATTACTGTCTTTACCTACCCAATGGGTAGTATTATTACAATACACTGGTGTAGTTGTGTCCATAGAAGTTAGACAAACAATCCTGTGTTTATATAATAGTGCTCAATAATAAGTGGCTGTAGTCAAAACATATTTGCGTATCTGTCGCAAGATATGTTTGTATAAATAAAAAAAATCCATATTAAATAATGTATATCTGTGAGTTATATTTATATATATATATATATATATATTTTTGGCTCAACTGAATGAGAAACTACATATTTTCTTCTCAGTCATTAAATCACTCTCATCCCTGCAATTTGTTGGACAAAATTTTGCTGCTTCTTTCTAATGTCATTTTTATTTTGTATTGAAGCGGATGTAATTAATCAATTGAGAACATAAACTTCCTTTGAAATGTCTTTCTTCTTCTCCTTCTGCAGCTGCTCTAGATTTTCCCAGATTAATGTTTATTAAAGAAAAAAGTAATCAGTTTCATTTGTTCTCATTTATGCAAATACAGAATCAATTGAACAATTTCCATGGAAATAGCATTGCCCAATTGGTCTGTATCTTGATCCGCTTCTGAATTTACTAATTTGACAAATTGAAATAAACGAAGAACATGGATTAAATTGATTTGATCTGGGATTAAACGAGAATGCATATTCTTAAGGTATTCCATTCAATCAAGCGTGACAGACCAACAAATGGAGAGACGGATTAACTGACGGAAATACTATTTCAAACTTTGGGTGTGACACACTCACGAAAAATGTTATTTCAAACTTAAGCATGACATACCAACATAAATGCTATTTCAAACTTTGGGTTTGACACACTGACGAAAATGTTATTTCAAGCGTAAGCATGACACACTAACGAAAATGCTATTTCAAACTTAAGCATGACAGACCATTAAAAATTCTTATTTTGTGACGGACCAACGAAAATGCTATTTTGTGACGGACCAACGAAAATGCTATTTTGTGACGGACCAACGAAAATGCTATTTTGTGACGGACCAACGAAAATGCTATTTTGTGACGGACCAACGAAAATGCTATTTTGTGACGGACCAACGAAAATGCTATTTCGTGACGGACCAATGAAGTTGCTATTTTGAACTTAAGCGTGACAGACCAACGGATAGCCTAACAGGTAGTTTCATATCGCATGCACATGTAAAAAATGCCACATTCTGATTAGTTTTTCTTGTTTTTCTTAATTAAATTTTCTATTGGATAGAAATTGGTCTGTTTTTATATCGGCTGCTTTTTGGCTGATTTTAATAATTAGTTTATCTTTTTTACCGAATCTCTTTTTTTATTTTAAATGTCAATATTTATTTATTGTTATATTTGTCATGTTTTTGTACAGATGGTTAACCAGTATTTTTCACTTTCCTTTGCTTGGTCTTAATTTCTTTGTTTAGAAAGTGTAAATTAAATCTTATTCTAAATAGATTAAAATATTGCGTTTATTACCTTTTTACACACTCTTGAAAAGGAGGGGGCGGCAAGAAACATTTAAATAAAAAGGAGTGATTTGTGAAGAATTGAGATGAATTGTGAGTTTTAAAAATAACTAATTGAATCTTCGACACCTGCTGTGTCTATTGATTAGGAAGGGGCATGAGATTCAATTATAAAGTTAAAGTTTCATTTGTTATTTGGTGTTGCTTGATTAGATTGATTGTAAATCTGTCACCCATCATTTTATGGGCGGCACCTCTCCTCTTTCCCAATTTACACTTTCATTAGTCTCACACTCATCGGCATGTTCTCATTCATACTGAAATAGACTTTCTCTTGCTTTTTCTCACAACTTCTTTCAGGCCAATATCTCTCTCTGTTTCTCTCTCTCATGTCTACTCTCTCTCTCTCTCATGTCTACTTTCTCTCTCTCATGCCTACTCTATCAACATATGTACTGTCTAACTCTCTCTTTCTCTCTCTCATGCACACACTTTCTCTCTTATGCACTCTCTTTTTTCTCCTGCAAAGTATTCCAACTATGTTCAACAAGGGTCTCTCCTGAAGATTATTTGTTTTCAAATTTTCATCATCCCTTTGATTTATAAGTTATACTAGCAGGGCTACCCGGCGTTGCTCGGGTTATAGAATAGAAGAAAAATCGCGTGTATAACATCTTTATATTCAAACTTCTATTTCTCTCCCTTTCTCTATAGCCGTCTCTTTATCTTTCTACTTTTCTCTTCTCTGGTCGCCCAATTTCACAGCTACTTTCTCATTTTGCCTTTTGCGAAAGCTGTTTCTTCCCCACCATTCCTCTTACGTTGGCCAGGGCAAAAGTATGACATATTTCTATAAAAAGTACCACCTCTGTCTGTGCCTTCTATATAGGTACATAATATATAAGTACCTATCGCCACTCTGGTGTGAATGCTAAATCCGTATCTATTGTCGCCCAGGTGCGCATGGTATGTACGTACTTATCGCCATCCCTGTTCACATGCTATATACGTACCTATTACAGCCCCGGTGCGCATACTATATACGTACCTATTGGCGTTGCACGGGGATCACTTCTCCAGTCACCCTCCTTCCACAGTTGCCAGGAGTAAAAGATGTCACGTACATGGTTGCCAATTCACCCTGGCTACACTATATCCGGCCTCCCCTAAACTCTGCACTACCTCTCCATTCCCTGGAGTAAAAATGTAACATTTCTATTAAAAGTACCATATTTGTCTTCATTATTAATGTTAATAAGGGTGTTTGTTTATTTACTTCTTCATGTCCGTGTATGTTAGATAAAATAACCTAGGTCGATCAGGCCCCTCTGACAGCAGTCTTTGTTAATGATAATAATGGTGTCTATTTACTTCTTTCATGTTTGTGTATGTTAGATTAAATAACCTAGGTTGATGTTGATCACCGATTAAATATTTTATATGAATATAATAAATGGTATCAATGGGGAAGAATAATTTTTTCTTTTAAATTCACCGATCGAGACATTATTTTATATGAATATAAATAATAGTGCTAACAATGGGGACCCTTCCTATACCATTCTACTCAGACTCCGTAATATACCATTCGGGTTGAACTCCAGGCCTTGACTCTTTCCTGAACATCAGGCTCTGACTCCTACACGAACAATTAGGACCTGACTACTTCCTGAAGAGCTGGCTCCGACTCCTTAAACATCAGGGTGACTCTTTCATATACTGCAAGCTCTGAATCTTTTCCCGAACCTCCAGCTTTGACTGTTTCACTGTTTGACTGCTCCCCGAACATCAGTTTTTTTTTTTAAATCCTGTGCTATGGTGTGTATAATAAACACACCTGCTCTATCTAGGATATTGAACTCTATTTAATTAAACACTCGTTCTATGTAGGATAATGAGCACTTTTAAAATAAGGAGGCCAAGAGAGCACTATCACAATCAAGCGCCTAGAACTTGTTAAATTTCAATGTAAAAAAATGCTGACCGATTTGCTATTCTCTTTTACTGGATAACATTAAAACAGTGTTTAATTATTGATAACATTAAAGGGAAAATGCCAATGTTACCTTACTGTAAAGAATTTACTATTTTATGTTAACCTTCCACTAACCTTGCTCAGCAACAAATGTCTTAGCTGGGTTATTTAACATATATATATTAATTTTTTTTCATATGTTAGAACAATGATGACCGACGACACTCTTTCCCACACTTCTGATGGTCTTGTGTCTAATTTGTGTTATGAGTAAATGTGGTATTGTGGTGACTAACATTCTAGTTATAGTAGGATATACATTTTTATTACTTTAGAACACTTTTGAAAGCCTTGTTTTGAATGTAATTTTTTCATATTTTCTGCAAGTAAATAATTCAAAGTTTAGTATTTGTTCAGATGGATGCTACAACCCTTAATTGGTAACTGAAGTCGGTACCAGTCTAAGTGTTTGGTTAACGTCCGTAAAAACTAAAAAGAATGAAAGTTTACAACTTGTTCAATAAAGCAAAAAGCAAATATAAGGTTATGAGTAAATGTGGTATTGTGGTGACTGATCATTCTAGTTAAAAGTAGAATAGACCGAATTTACAGAAAGCTGCTGTATTTAGGGTAAAGAACACCGACAGATTAAGCAGGTACACCTTACCAAGTGTTACACTGTTCTATCTAACATATTGAACAGTTACTGATTTAGTATATATCCATTAGTAAATTACACACATGCTATCTCTATGATATTGTGCACTGTTAGATTCACCATAAGACATACTAAGAGTCACACTATATTATAACACATACTTGCTCTATCTAGAGTATTAAGTACATCCGAATGCAGCATGTACATGGCCATCCCAACTACAGGCCAGGCAATCGTGCAACTGGGGTCTTTTACTGGGGGCCATGTGTATTTTCTTAAATATTCGATATAGAAGTTGCAAACAAAGGTAAAATTTCTCTGTGAGATTAGTTTGATGTTTTTATGTGTTTTACATACCAAATAATAAGAACCACAATGAGCTAATTGATAAATTTTACAATTATTGACAAATTCCTAGAAATGAAGAGACAGGTAATTTTGAATAAACAAAGGCAAATACATATTTCAATGAAGAATTTTTATTTCAATGTTAGATTTTTTTAGAGAATTTGTACTTATGTCAAAAGATCATTACTTGTATATTGTGGTTAAAAAGAAAAAAAGGGATCCGCACCAGTTGATGATATCAAGCAGAGAAACAGTTTGTTCAAATGTGATATGTATTTTACTAACCCAAAACTTAAACTGTCCTCATTTTGATTGTTTCAAACACAACATTTTGGCTATAGTCTTCATTTCACATCATAAAATAATCCAAAAATAAAGTTCAAACTAAAATTTCAGCATCTAAATCTCTAGTGAGGTCTCGTAGTCGATTAATCTAAGCAAACAAATTCACTGAAATGGAAGATGGAATTAGAAAAAATAAACAGATTCACTGAAATGGAAGATGAAATGTGATGATACAATGTCCATAGATTAAATAGAAGGTTTAATTAAAAATCTATAGGTTATCCTATAAAATGGACAGGGTTCACAGCAATGAGTTACGATAACCAGAATGTTGTGGCAAAACAAGGAGGACACTACTTACAAAAATTTCTAAGGAAAGTTCTTCACTTCAAAATCTGAAAGTAGTAATTAAAACTTCTTATTTTAATGTCTCACTAATGACTTGTTATCATCAAGAATCCACCCCAAAGAGTGTTCTTTCTTTTTGCGGTATAGAAAAGAGAAAAAGCACTCCCCGGATCCCCATGCTCCACCATAAAAGAAAAACTCAAAAACTGAAAAAATCATTTTATTCAGTAGTTCTCAGGAGGCCTCCTTGATTTTCAAAGTACTCGGCGTTGTCCGGGAGAAAAGTGCTCAATATCCTAGATAGAGCTACTGTAGTGATAGGTTTGTATAATATTTTAACAGCATCTACGCTGAAAAGGATGGGGGAATCGATAAGAGTGATTTAAGTAGTGCTCAGGAGGCTACCTTGATTATCAAATTACTCGGCGTTGTCCGGGAGAAAAGTGCTCAATATCCTAGATAGAGCTACTGTAGTAATAGGTTTGGAAAATATTTTAACTCCATCTTCGTTTCCCTTTGGACTATTTTGCAGATGAAAAGGATGGAGGATACGTAAGTGATTTCAGTAGTGCTCAGGAGGCCTCCTTGATTTTGAAAGTACTCGGCGGCGTCCGGGAGAAAAGCGCGCAATGTCCTTGATAGAGCTACTGTAGTGATCGGTTTGGAAATTATTTTAACAACATCTATTTTGCAGATGAAAAGGAGAGGGGGGTCAGTAAGAGTGACTTCTGCTGTATTGCACCCGGGGAGTTCTTCTGCGGTATAGGAACCTGAGGCTTCTGCGGTATGGCACCAGGGGAGTGCTTCTGCGGTATAGGAACTTGAGCCTTCTGCGGTATGGCAGCTGGCTGGGGGGTGCTTTTGCGGTATAGAAACCAGGGGGGTGCTTATGCGGTATAGGAACCTGAGGTTTCTGCACTATGGCACCCGGGGGGTGCTTCTACGGTATGGCACCAGGGGGGTGCTTCTGTGGTATAGAAACCAGGGGGGTGCTTCTGCAGTATAGCAACCAGGGGGCTACTTCTGTGGTATATCAACCGGAGGGTGGTTCTGCAATAGGGAACCATGAGGCTTCTCGGTATAGCAACCAGGGGGTGCTTTAGCGGTATACGACCTGAGGCTTCTGCAGTATTGAACTCAGGGGGTTCTTCTGCGGTATAGGAGTGTGCTTCTATAGTATGGCACCCGTGGGGGGTGGTGCTTCTGCAGTATGGCACCCGGGGGGGGGGCGGGTTCTTCTGCGGTATGGCACCCAGGGATGATGCTTCTGTGGTATAGAACCACGAGACTTCTGCAGTATAGCAACCAAGGGTGGGGTGCTTCTGCGGTATAGGACCACAAGGCTTCTGCGGTATAGCAACCGGGGAGGGGTGATTCTGCGGTATAGGACCACAAGGCTTCTGCGGTTTAGCAACCGGTGTGGGGTGCTTCTGCAGTATAGGACCGCAAGGCTTCTGCAGTATAGCAACCGGGGGGTGCTTCTTCGGTATAGCAACGGGGGGGATGCTTCTGTGGTATGGCACATGGGGGGTGTTTTTGCAGTATAGGAACCTGAGGCTTCTGCGGTATGACACCAGGGGGCTGCTTCTGCGGTATGGCACCCAGGGCGGGTGCTTCTGCAGTATAGAATCACGAGGCTTCTGCTGTATAGCAACCAGGGGTGGGGTGCTTCTGTGGTATGGGACCACAAGCCTTCTGCGGTATAGTATTCACAGTGGGCCAGTGATAGGTACGTATTTCGCATTTGCACCGGGGCTGCGATAGGTACATATGTAGCATTGCACCGGGGCTGCGATAGGTACATATGTAGCATTGCACCGGGGCAGCGATAGGTACGTATATAGCATGCATACCGGGGCGGCAATAGGTACGTATATAGCATGCATACCGGGGCGGCAATAGGTACTTATATAGTACGTGCACTGGGGCGACGATAGGTACTATTAATTATTTGCACTAGGGCAGCGATAGGTACTTATGTAGCATGCACACCGGGGCGCAATAGGTATGTATTTAGCATTCACACCAAGGCAACGATAGGTACTATTTAGCATTCGCAACGGGGCGGCGATAGGTACTTAAATAGTATCTGCACCGGGGCGGCGATAGATACGTATATAGTATGTGCACTGGAGCGGCGATAGGTATGTATATAGTATGCGCACCGGGGTGATGATAGATATGTATATAGTATGAACACCGGGGTGGAGATAAGTACCTATATAGAAGGCGCAGATAGAGGTGTTACTTTTTATAGAAATATGTCATACTATTACCCTGGGCAATAGGAGAAATGGTGGGGAAGAAACAGCTTTTGCAAAAGGCAAAATTAGAAAGTAGCGGCGAAATGGGGCGACCAGGGAAGAGAAAGGTAGCAGATAAAGAGACGGCTATAGAGAGAGGGGGCGGACATAGAAGTTTGAATATAAAGATGTTACACACACGATCTTTCTTCAAATATATGTTTTTATGACCCCGAGCAACGCCGGGTAGCCCCGCTAGTCCTTTATATAAAGGCCAGTTGTCTGTATGTCTGTTTGTCTGTATGTCCAGCTACTCCTCAAAAACTACTCGGCAAACTGTCGACATCTTTAGGGCCGGACAACACCTGGGAGCATAATATCTCAAAATTACAAAAAAAAAATGCCCTGGGGGTCAACGGGGCCAGTTTTCGGGGGCGGGTCTGGTTTTTTGAAACTTTTTCAATGTTATTTACTGGTGATTTTGAAATCAGCCAATGTATTCATGTAACAACTTGATAAAAATGCACTGTCCGGTTGTATCAAGTCATCCCATAACTTCTGTCCGGATGTATCAATAACAGTGAAACAAGGGTTGCTCAATCACATCCGCACCTAGCAACCTAAACTTATATCTTTTAAAATAAAAATAGTTCTTTGGGGGAGGGGGGGGGGGAGAATTTTTTTGGTGGGGGGAGGATTTTTTGGGGGCGGATGGTGGTGGTAGGGGTGGGGGGGGGAATTATCAAATGTTCATCCTGCGGGGGTGCTTATACAATATAGGACCCGGAGGCTTCTGAAGTATATGGACCTGGGCAGGGGGTTCTTCTGCAGTATAGGCACCAGGGGGGTGGGGAAGGCGCTTCTGCAGTATAGGAACCAGGGGTGCTTCTACAATATAAGACCCGGATGCTTCTGCAGAATAGGGACCATGGGTGCTTATGCAGTATAGGGACCAGGGCTGCTTCTATAGTATAGGGACCAGGGGTGCGTCTACAGTATAGGACCCAGCACCGGGGGTGCTTCTACAATATAGGACCCGGGAGCTTCTGCAGAATAGGGACCATGGGTTCTTATGCAGTATAGGGACCAGGGGTACTTCTACAGTATAGGGACCAGGGGTGCTTCTACAGCATAGGACCCAGCACCGGGGGTGCTTCTACAATATAGGACTCGAATGCTTCTACAGAATAGGGACCATGGGTAGTTATGCAGTACAGGCACCGGGGGTGCTTCTACAGTATAGGATCCAGAGGCTTCTGCAGTATAGCCACCGGGGCGCTTCTACAGTATAGGACCCAGCACCGAGTGTGCTTCTACAGTATAGGACCCACCACCGGGGTGTGAGGGGGGGCTTCGTCAATTTAGGACCCAGAGGCTTCGGCATTGTCTGGGAGAAAAGTGCTAAGTGTCCTAGATAGAGCTACTGTAGTGTTTCTCTTCGGACTATTGTGCAGATGAAAAGGAGGGGGGATTAGTAAGAGTGATTTTAGTAGTGCTCTGGAGGCCGTCTTGATTTTCTAAATACTCGGCGTTGTCCGGTAGAAAAGTGCTCAATATTCTATTTTGCTTGCGGAGAGGAGGAGGAGGGAGAGCCCCGGGCAACGCCGGGTACCCCTGCTAGTAATAACTAAATGGTAGCAAGGGGCTACCATAAATACCGGTTTTGCCGGGAGAACATTGGGAGGCACATTTAGGCACTAGCACTGCCAACACTGACTTGTGTATAATTTCTCTGTTCAATACTGTTGTAAAGGTCATGATTGGCATAAATACGAAACTAACATAAAGGGAAGTAATCAGGTATTGACTATATACGAAAGTACGTATATAAGACGGGCAGTCATATCTGGAAGTAAGCGAAGGGTAAACGTCTCTACTTCCTACCGGATCCCTGTTAAACGCAAACCACTCAACGTATTCTTAATTTAGTATGTCCTATGTAATTAAGGATATAACAGTGGCGAACGAGGATATTTTTTTTTCTCTTAACAGAGATAAATTACCGTACTATTCAAGGATTTTTTTTTTAAAGAAAATTTGCAAGGACGGCAAGAAAAAAAAAAAAAGAAAAAAAAAGTCGACACGTGCGAATTTTGCTACCTAAAGTAGTAAAAAGTATGGATTTCTTCGGTAAGAACTAATGGGAAAGTAAAAAAAATTTTTACTCGAAACAATTTTAAGGTAAAGTGAACTTTATCTGTATGTTGACGAAAAAATATTTGGGAAGCATAAGCTGAATTCGAAACCTGCACCGTGAGATTACGAATTTCGAAAGAAAAAAGTACGCTTACAATTTTTTTTCCTTTAAACAATTCAGAAATTATTATATTTTTTTTTTCTCTCCCCCAAGTGCAGCCGTAATTTTGTGAAAAATAATTGTTCATTGCTTTGTCTAAAGTAATTGAAACTATTTGTTGTGCAAATTTTGGAAACGTTTTATTGTCTGAAATTATTTTGTGAAAAAGTTTACCTGGTAAAAGACTGTTGCTAAATTGTATAAACTTTGTGAAACATTTATTTTTGCAAAAATTATGTTGCTAATTTACGAAAACGCATATTGACGAACTTTTTTGTGAAATTATTGTTGTAAACTTTGGAAAGATATTTTGTACTGTAATTAAGCTAAAATGGAGCAATTGGCTGAGTTGACGA
The DNA here is from genome assembly GCA_963556195.1 of Sepiola atlantica. Taxonomy (NCBI): domain Eukaryota; kingdom Metazoa; phylum Mollusca; class Cephalopoda; order Sepiida; family Sepiolidae; genus Sepiola; species Sepiola atlantica. Next base: position 62,841,705 of record OY744531.1, read on the forward strand.
AGGCGTTAACTCTAAGTATACAGCAGCAACAACAACAACAACAGCTACAACAACAGCAACAACAGCTACTGCAGCAGCAAGAATTGACACAAAAAACGTTAGAGGCACAACAAGAGCAAACAAAAATACTTCAACGCCAAATGTTAACGCAACAAAAGAATTTTGAAAAATTAATTCAAACGTCGACAGATGGGAAGAAAACTAATTTTTCTGCAGAGGGTATTTCAAATTCTTTGTCAGAATTTCACTACTCTCCCGATACTGGCGTTACATTTCCAGCATACTATAGAAGGTACGAAACAGTTTTTACAAAAAGATGTTCGGACTGGACCGACGAAGAAAAAGTTACGCTGTTACTACTAAAACTGGGGACGGACGAAAATACCAAGTATGCTAATTTAATTTTACCCAAAAAACCGGAGGAAGTGAATTTTGAAGAGACAATTAATACCTTATCTAAAATATTTGATAAAAGAGACAGCCTTTTTCATTCTAGATATAAATGTTTAAATTTACAGAAGTCGGAATCCGAAGACTATTTAGAATATGCATGTACTGTAAATTGCTTATGTGAATCATTTAAATTAAATGAAATTTCGGCAGATTTATTTAAATGTTTAATCTTTGTACAAGGACTCACAGCACCAAGGGACAAAGATGTCAGATCCCGGATCCTGACAATTATGGAGTCGGACCTGAATGTAACTTCACAAAAAGTAACCGAGGAGTGTCAACGTCTCATTAATATCAAAAGAGACAACACCCGCATTGAAGAAAAAAGCATTTACAAAATACAACATGTAAAAAGGCAAAGGACCTCTAGAACATACAAGACCCAGGAACAAAAGACTCCCAGAATGTACAAGGACCAAAGTTGTGAATGCTGCAGAAGTACAAGACACACCAAAAAGATCTGCTGGTTCAGGAATAGGATATGTTAAGAATGTGGATTCAAAGGCCACAAGGGAACATATTGTAACCAGAAGAAAAACGAAGGACCGACAAAGTTAATACGCTTCGCACAAGGAAAGAGAAAAGCTGCGAAAGGCGTAAATATGTCGATGTAAAGATAAATGGACATCCTGTAACATTACTCCTGGATAGTGGTGCGGATATTAGCATCATAGATGAAGATATCTGGAGAAGGATCGGTCGACCTGAACTAAGAGAAACCAGCAAGATGGCGAAGAGTGTGTGCGGCAAAAGGTTGGAATTCAAAGGAGAACTGAGGTGCAATATGTCATTTGGTGGTCAAACACACAAGTCCAAAGTGTACGTAGTACCAGGAAGGAACACAAGTCTATTTGGAGTGGATTGGATTGTCCTGTTCAACTTATGGGAACGACCGGTTAATTCTTTTTGTAATAGTTTGACCACAGAGAAATCAAACCAAATAGAAGGCTTCATGGACGATTTAAATGCAGAATTCCCAAAAGTTTTTGCCGAAAAACTTGGATACTGTGTGAAAACAGAAGCAAAATTTGAGGTGAAGAAAAATGCAACCCCAGTGTTCAAACCTAAAAGAAATGTACCTTTTTCATCGATGGACGCAATAGAGAAGGAGTTGGAGAGACTTCAACAATTAGACGTCATTGAAAAGGTTGACCACACGGATTGGGCAAGTCCGACGGTATATGTGAAGAAAAAGAATAACAAAATAAGAGTCTGCGTTGACTTTTCGACGGGCCTTAATGACTGTTTGCAGGACCACAATTACCCCCTTCCGTCGGCAGAAGATCTATTCTCAAAACTAAACAGAGGAAAAATTTTTTCCAAAATAGACCTCTCGGATGCATACTTGCAAATCAAAGTCAATGACGAATGTTCAAAGTACCTGTGCATTAACACGCATAAGGGTATTTTTAAACTAAAAAGACTTCCGTTCGGATTAAAGGTCGCCCCTGCTCTGTTTCAACAGGTTATGGATACGATGCTCGCAGGATTGGAGTTTTCAATGGCATACCTTGACGATATCCTGATAAAGAGCAGAAATTTGCATGAACACAAGAAGCACGTCAGAGAAGTATTTAAGAGAATAGAGGAGTTTGGTTTCAGATTGAGCCCGGAGAAATGCGATTTCTTTATGGAAAGGATCAGATACCTTGGTCAAATAATCGACAAAGAGGGACGAAGACCAGATCCACAACGGACCCAAGCAATTGAAAAGATGCCTGCTCCAGACTCAGTACCGAAGCTACAATCATTTTTGGGATTGGTTCAATATTACACGATATACATACCTAATGTGCATAATTTGAGAGCTCCTCTTAACGAGTTACTAAAAAGGGGTAGTAAATGGAGTTGGAATAAGGAATGTGAATCTGCTTTCCAAAAAATTAATAAATGTCTACTATCAGACTTGGCATTGGCACATTTTGATCCAGACAAGGAGTTAGTACTAGCAACGGACGCCAGTGATTACGGCGTTGGCGCTGCATTACTCCATAAGTATGAGGATGGAACAACAAAAGCAATCGCTCATGCATCAAGAACAAAAATGCAAATAATTTGTTAAATTAACTACCCAATAAGCCGGATTAATAAAATCGTTTTTTTTCTCAAGGAACTTTGGAAAAAAAAAAGATTAGCAAGTGCCGGTCGAATTCGAGACCCGAATAACGCAGTGATGAGAAGGGGTTCAGTTTGTTATTAAACAGTAAGCATTTGAAAAGAAAACAAAAAGGACTATTTATGACTAATTCTTTTTCAAGAAAGTATTTCTTTAATCATGGAAGATTTCTTGAAACAGATATTGGAGATGATTAAATTTCAATCAGAACAACAGAAGGCAAACGATGAAAAACATCTTGCTCAACAGAAGGCAAACAATGAAAAACTTCAGTCTCTACAGAAGGAATTTCAGTCGCAGCAAATAAGTTTGTTGAAGTATTTTGAGGAAAAGAATTTAGCACAAAAGCGAGAAGATAGAAAATCTTTAGACGAACAATTGATTGGGATAAAAAATTTACAATTAGAGCAACAGACTCAATCAGAGAGAAAATTTGAACAGCTTGCACAAGCAATGATAAATACGACGAATGACGACAGCGACGCGTTTAACCAAAATGCAATATGGTCAGCTATAGAAACCATCAACTATGCGCCTGAAGAAGACCTAAACTTCGAATCATGGTACCGTCGATATCAGGATTTTTTCGACATTGATTGTAGCACATGGTCAGAAAAGAAAAAGGTTCGTTTAGTTGTTCGTAGACTAGGTACGGCAGAGCATACAAAATTTGTCGATTATATTTTGCCGAAGAAAACGGGCGAACTATCTTTCACGGAAACCATTAAAATGTTAATGGAACTATTTTGCCCCAAAACAAGTTTATTCCACAAAAGGTGGAAATGTATAAACCTAACGCGAAGAGAAAGCCAGAATTACTCAACGTTTGCTTCGATCGTCAATAAACATTGTGACGACTTTAAGTTATCATCTTTTACAGCGGACAATTTCAAAGTATTTATATTTGTTCAAGGGCTCGTCTCGCAAAACGATGTAGAGTTAAGAAGATGTGCAATAATGAAACCGAGCCAAATTCAACATTGCAACAACTGGCCGAAAGCTGTCAACGACATATTTCCGAGAAAAAGGAAGCTAAAGAAATAGAGGAAGCAGCAATTTCTAATATTAAAAATGTTCGTCGTTTTTCAAAAAAATCATACTCTTCGAAGGAAAAATTCAGGAAGGATTTGCCTCAAAGGTCGGATGAAAAATTACCAAACCACCCTTGTTGGGGTTGCGGGGACCTACATTGGTACCAGAAGTGTCCTTTTAAACGAAAAAATTGTGACAAATGCCATAAAATGGGACACAAAGCCTCACATTGCAGAAGTAACACTAGAAAAAAAAGTTACATGAAAACAACCAGAATTAATGGTGGCAACCTAAACATACAAAAGTATGTTACGGTAAAAATGAACAATCAAGATGTTAAACTACAGCTTGATTCAGGGTCTGACCTATCAATTATTAATATTAATACCTGGAAAAAGATCGGCAGACCGACTATGCTACGCACAGATAAAGTGGCTCGATCGGTAACCGGAGAGAAAATAAGCTTTGATGGGGAAGTCATTTCAAAAGTGACACTAAAAAATAAGACATTAAAATTACGCATGTTCGTAATGAAAGATACAGGAAATTTGTTCGGTTCAGATTGGATTCACCACTTCCAGCTCTGGGATTCGCCGATAAGCGCCTATTGTCAACGAATAGAGAACTTTTCTGCTGAAGCAGAAAAATTGAAGAAGGATTTGAAAGAGTCATTCCCCAAGGTGTTTTCTAATGAATTAGAACGCTGTACTAAAATGAAGGCGAGTTTTGAACTAATTGAAAATAAGAATCCCGTTTTTAAGAGAAAACGAAGTGTACCATTTGCCTCTCTTGAAAAAATTAATGCAAAAATAGACCGGTTCGTGGAGAAAGGTATTTTAACACCAGTTGACTACTCGGAATGGGCGGCCCCAACCGTCTACGTGAAGAAAAAATCTGGAGAGATCAGAGTGTGTGCCGATTTCTCAACCGGTTTGAACGATGCGCTGAAAGATTATCACTATCCTCTGCCGACACCAGAAGAGGTTTTCACAAAATTAAACGGTGGAAAACTGTTCTAAAAAATTGACTTGAGTGAAGCCTATCTGCAAATACCTGTAGAGGAGGATAGCTCTAAGCTTCTCTGTATTTCGACACACAGGGGACTACTGAAGTTCAATCGTCTCCCTTTTGGAATTAAAGTTGCCCTGTCGATTTTTCAGCAGGTAATCGACACGATGTTGAGCGGGCGCGATTTTTCGATCGGCTACCTTGACGATATCTTAATGAAAAGTACGAACGTCGGGTGAGCACCGTGAGCACGTAAACAAAGTATTCGAAAGGATAAGCGATTTTGGTTTTACACTCAAGGAGTCAAAGTGTGAATTCTTTCTAGAAGAGATCAAATACTTGGGATATGTCATTGATAAGAATGGAAGACGTCCCGACCCAGAAAGATCTATAGCCATCAAGAATATGCCCGAACCGAACAATGTTACCCAACTACAAAGCTTCCTGGATCTCGCAAACTATTACGAAAAATTCATTTCCAGTATGCACAAATGGCGAGCCCCCTTAAATGAGTTACTTAAGAAAGATAGTAAATGGGAATGGTCCGCCGACTGTCAATCTGCATTCGACAACCTAAAAACGAAGTTAACTTCAGAATTATTTCTTACTCATTTTAATCTAGAGCTAAAAACTAATGTTGCAAGTGATGCCAGCTCCTATGGCATTGGGGCGTGCATTTTGCATAAAATGCCGGATGGCTCGATGAAACCCATCGCGCACACTTCAAGAACTTTACTTCCTGCAGAGAAAAATTACTCTCAGATTGAAAAAGAAGCGTTGGGTATTGTGTTCGCAATGACGAAATTTCACAGGTATCTACACGGCCGTCATTTTATTCTACAAACAGACCATAAGCCACTTATCACCATCTTTGGATCAAAAAAAGGCTTGTCAACCTACACAGCAAACCGCCTACAGAGATGAGGTATAATTCTGTTAAATTATGACTTTGAGATGGAATTTTTACCGTCAAAAAGACTAGGACATGCAGATGGTTTATCGCGGCTAATCCCAAAGTACACGGAACCGCTCGATGATACAGTTATAGCATCCCTTCGGTCTGAATATGACTATAGTAAAGTACTGTGTAACACAATAAAAGAGCTGCCAGTCACACTTGGCGATATACAAAAAGAGGCAAGAGAAGATAATTTTATTATCGAAATTAAAAATTAAAAAAAAAGGCTTTCCATAAGGGGCATCCCGGAGCGACACGCATGAAGAGCCTAATGAGATCTTATGTGTATTGGAAAAACATGGACAGGGACATAGAGACGAAGGCATAGCTAAGGAAATCACCCCCGACATAAGTGGATCCTTATACGTCGATGACCTAACCATAAGCTATCGATCCACATACATCCACTTGATAGAAAGAAAGCTACATTTGCATAATTATTATTTAAACTGTTTATAATAAATTACTGTTTGGTGTTATATACTTCTAATTTTAGTTGACTATTTTCCCTATATATATATATATATAATAGTTTTGTCGATATTAACAATAATTAATTAAAATGATTTAATAATAAAAAGGATAAATTACCAAAACGTTTTGAAAAATATTTTAAATTATTTTCAAGGGAGGTAATTATCTTTGTTGACAGTATGAGTACAACATTGCGCACAGTAATATTTTTTCCGATGAAGTCTAAAAATGAAACATTTCAATTATGTTCTAATTGTAAAATTGAAATTTGTCGACTAATTTTCAAATTAAAATTCCTTTTTTAAAAATTTTTTTGTTTTTTTAAATTTGTGTACGTTTTCAGTATCCTAAATTATCTTCAAAATACCGTCATTCTATACGATTATTCAATATTAAATTAAATTAAATCTTTATTAAAATTGGTGCTTAAGCATATCCGCCCCGACATTAAAAAATTTAAAGAATGTATAAACGTTTTTATGTACTTACGTGTTAGCTGAAAATAAGATTGTGCAGAAAAAATTACGCAAATTCATTCAGTAGTTATTTAATTATAAGAAAAAAACGATTTTAACGATTTTTTCACTCGGTAGATATTTCCACCATTTTGTATCTTAGATTTTCCAGTGGTCAAGAACGATAACTCATATTTTCACGATTTCTTGGTTTGGGGTTTTCTGATTGTCCGGAAAATGACATAACTCAAAATTAAAAAATTAGGGTTTTCCGGAAATGACTCATAATCGACATTTCTTTGGTCACAGTGCCTTCAAGGGATGCTGCAACACTAATTCCAATCATAAAAAAATACATTCTTCCCGGCACAACAATTATATCTGATTGTTGGCGTGCTTATGATAGACTGGGTGCCGAAGGGTACCATCATTTGCGCGTCAACCATCGATATAATTTTGTTGACCCAAAAGACGAAATACGGCTGAATGTGGTACCCATACGCATATGATAAACTCATATTTGGCCGAGTTCATGTGGCGACAAAAATTTCGGGGAAAAACATTAGAAAACCTTTTTAAACAGATTGCCGAAATTTATCCTGTGGGTCAATAAAATGCTACGTTTTTTTCTCTCTTATATCGTACTTATAAGTTGTTTTTCCAAAATTGGTTATGTCTTTTGTTAATTTTTTTTCTCTGATATCGTACTTATAAGCTGTTTTTCCGCAATTGGTAAAAAAAAAAAAATTGTTATCTCCCTTGTTTACAAAAATGTCAAAATCTACGTAAAATCATTTAAATCATTTTTTTTTTTTTTCTTATAATTAAATAACTACTGGATGAATTTGCGTAATTTTTTCTGCACAATCTTATTTTCAGCTAACACGTAAGTACATAATAACGTTTATACATTCTTTAATTTTTTTAATGTCGGGGCGGATATGCTTAAGCACCTTAAAATTTGTTACTACATCTAAAATTGTAATGCAAGTTTGAAACTATAAATCGAATAATCACATAGAATGTCAGCTTTTTGCCGAAAAAATTTGGGACGCTAAAAACGTACACAATGTAAAAAAACGCCCTGAAACAAATATTCCTATTTACTTGCCTCCCCACGAGGGTAAAGTTATACACAAGGTTGATTTTTAATGTAGAGTAATCCAGCTCCCCCAAAAAGAGCACTCTGGATTGTAACAAAAATTTTAATTGCCTTAGTCTAGAAGTACTTCTCTTTCAATGACCGAGAACAGAATATACAAAGTGTAACATCAGAACATATACTACACTTTGTTCTAAATAGTTGTTACATTGTTATTGAATTATCACAATACAGTATTCAAAAAAAGTTAAAATTGATTTATTTTAAATGTTTTGCCATCTTTTAGCTTAGTTTTATTTGTAAAAAATCACTTTGTTCCCTCACAAAATATAAAAAAAAAAAAAACGCACACACAGTCTGTATTTGAAATAGGGTAAGCTTTTTTTTTTCCTCCTGGATGGAATTGAATTGGAAACTTATTTTTTTTCTACTAAAAATTATGTATTTTTTCATTTGTTTTTAAATATTGCTTCACACATTATATTTCTATAACCGTAAATTACATACCTTTCTTTTTTTAAACCCAGTATTGTCTAACAATGGGAAAAAATCTTTAAAATGAATATTTAAAAATGTAAATATAACTATGTTTTAACTATACGCCCCATCCCCTATCTTAGATTAATTGCTGCCCGGAGGCCGGGTAGGTTTGGCTAGTACTATATAAAGATAAAATCATGTCCACTAAACCCAGCATACAATAGCATATTTAAACCAAATTGCAAAGAACTGTATCAAAGGAAAAAAATGAAATAAAACCTATTTGTTTTGTTATGGTTTTCGTAAGTAAATGAGGCAAGACGAGGTGTACTATCTCAGACCAAGATGACTGACTGCCGGGTCTCGTTTTATTCACGTTAGCCCCGAGATCTTACATTGCAGGGGAGGTAACTTCCATCGGGGCAGATTTTGGTTAACATAACATCTCCCTTTTTGAGATAGTCCTGGGGGGGGGGGAGAGGGGTGTTATTTAGTGTCCATGCTATATGATCTCTCTTTTATTTTTTTATTTATTCATTTATTTTTTTTATTTAGAGATCTAGCTTGATGGGTGGTCTCGACTGCCGTCCAGACCTGGTTCTTGTGTAGTCTTGAGAATTGACGGTTGGGATTGCTGTTTTCACGGTTTCCTCCCTTGGTGGATAAGCGTCTTCATAGGACTCCGATTCGTGAGCCTCGACTATTCCGTTGGATGGTTTCAGTAAAATGTGTCGTCGATTGCGTCGGATCACTGTCCCTTCGCCTTTGGTCTGTAAAACATAGGAGCGTGGGGTGGATGCTGTTCCAAACAACTGTGCCTTCCTGGTTTGAAAGGTTGGGGCTTCTGACCCACACTGGTGTACCGTTTTTGAGCGGTGATAGCTCTTTAGCTCTATGTGATAGGCAGTGTGTGAGTCGTTGTTGGACCTTTTGGTTCTCTTCCCTCTGTCTGAAGCATTTGAGATCGGGCCATTTTGGGTTTAATAGATTTGGGTGAGTTGGGACATTTGTCCTCATTTGTCCATTAATAGCTCACTAGGTCTGGACCTGCAGTCCATTGGTGTTGCTCTGTGGGCGAGCAAAGAAAGATATGGGTCTTTTGCCTTCTTCAACAATGCTTTCATTGTCTTTACACAGACCTCTGCTGCTCCGTTACTTTGGGAGTAGCGAGGGCTGTTTGTGACGTGCTGAAATCCCCAGTCGTCTGCGAATTTGGCAAAGTCTTTTGAGGTGTATAGGATTCCTGGGTCAGTTCTTAGGATGACCGGTACTCCATGTCTGGCAAAGATTGCCTTCAGGCTCCTATTATAGCTCTGGAGGTTATTGATGTAAGCATGGCAACCTCTGCGTACCTGGAGAAGTAGTCAACAACTACAACATAGCTGTGGCCCTTCAATTTAAACAGATCGGAGGCTAGAGTGTGCCATGGTCTTGTTGGAAGCTCGGTTGTCATGAGGGGCTCGGCCGGTTGGTATCTCAGCTCGGCACATTTTAGACAGTTTTGTACGGCCTTTTTGATTTGGTCAGACACTCCTGGCCACCATATGGATTGGCGAGCTCTCTGTCTGCACCTGGTTATTCTCTGGTGACCGGAATGGATTTTGGCAATCATGGTCGGTCTCAGCAGTGAAGGAATTATGATCCGTGTGCCATACATCAGTAGCCCGTTCTCGCATGTGATGCTGCCGCGGAAGGTCCAGTGTGGTTTGACTGGTGCTGGAACGTGGTCATTTGATGGCCAGCCGTCTCTTACATATTGCAATATGTAGTTACTAGTCTCGTCAGTTTTAGTGGCTTCCTCCTACTCCCTTAGACGTTTTTCTGTGGCGGGTAAGGATTCTATTATGGCGTGGACGAATGCCGTTGCTTCCTCCTCCAGATCCTTGTCCTGTTTAGTAGGGCCATTACTGAATATTGCTCTTACCAGAGCATCAGCTGTATATAGTTTCTTGCCAGGAACGTAGCAAATGGTGTATCCATACTTCATTAAACGTACCCGAAATCTCTGTATCCTTGCCGGTAGCTCACTGAGGTCCTTGCTACCTAGCAATGGCACTAGTGGCTTGTGGTCGGTTTCCGACTAGGTAGTCAGAGAAGCGTTCACACACCCATGTTGTCGCCAGAGCCTCCTTTTCTATTTCGGCGTAACGAATTTCGGTCTCTGACATGGCTCGTGAAGCGTAGGCGACAGGGTGCATATTTGTGTCGCTCTGTCGTTGTAATAACGCTGCTCCCAGCCCATAGAATGAAGCATCGGCAGAAACTACAGTCTCATTTGAGGGACTATATAAGCATAGCACTGGTGCTGAGCACAGTGCCTTCTTGATGGAGCTAAATGCTTCCTGTTTTGCACTGTCCCACATGAGTGCGTATTTCTGGCTTAACAGGTCCCTTAGTGGCTTAGTCATGTCTGCCAGGTTTGGAATGAATTTTCCCATTTGATTCACCAACCCTAGGAATCGGCGGGTTTCCGTTATGTCTGTTGGTGTTGAGAAGTTGAAAACATCAGTGACCTTTTCTGGATCTGGCCGTAGACCGTCAGCACTGAGTATATGCCCAAGAAATTTCAGCGATGGTTTGGATATTTCGCATTTTTCTGAGTTGAGAGTAATGCCTGCAGACTGGATTTTTTTGAGTGTGCGCTTCAGTTGGGCATCATGTTCTTGTTGATTTTTGCCGTGGATTAGCACGTTATCTTGCATGCATATCGCTCCGACCTCACTCTCTAATACTTGCGACATGCATCTCTGGTAGATCTCACTGGCTGATGAGATCCTAAAGGGGAGACGGTTAAATTGGTACTGTCCGAATGGGCTGATGAAAGTCGTCAGTGTACGTGATTCCGATGTGAGTGGGATTTGCCAGTATCCGCTGTTGGCATCCAGTTTGCTCATGACTCACTTCCCATAACTAGGCTAGGAGGTGGGCAGCATGTGGGCAGCACGTGGAGTTCACATTTTACGCACTTGTTGAGCTTTGTGAGGTCTACGCATATTCTAACTTTTCCATTTGCTTTTGGTACTACGACCATAGGGGAACACCATTCGGTGGGTTCGTCGATTTTGCTTATGATCCCCAGCTTCTCCATTCTCTGGAGTTCTGCCTGCGTTTTTCTCATCAAGGGTAGCGGTATGCGTCGTGGTGTGGGTACTGAGTATGGCTTAGCATCTGCATGTAGCGGTATACTGTATGCTTTCCAAAATGTGCCTAAGCCTGTGAATAGGTCTGGCATTTCCTTTTTTGGATTATATGGCTGCATTTCGCTCTTGATGGTATGTAGCCTTGGGTGGACAGTTACAAGCTTGAGGGCTTCGATGGCTGGTCTACCTAATAATGGCTCCTCAGATTAGGGATAATGAATATCCGCTGTTTCGTCGTCAGCTCTTTATGCAGTTGCAGTGATCATTCCGGTAACTTTCAGCGGGATGCGTCGCGGACCATGTAGGGTTTTGTGGGCATCTGAGAGAGCCGGTAGATCTCTCCTCAGTTTGTAGATGTGCTCAGGGATTGCAGTCACATCTGCACCCGAGTCCAATTTGAATTCCAGTGGTATTCCGTTGATGGTGATGTCAGTTCACCATGGTTTGCTCAGGCTGATTTCTGATATTGTTAGGACACCAAGGTATGCACTCTGGTCACTTTCACTGTCATCCGAGTCATGCTTAACCTCATGTATTCTTTTCGCACGGCAACACTTAGCATAGTGGCCTATCGTGCCACAATTGTGGCAGGTGACAAAAGTGGCAGGGCATACATGTCTCTGATGATGGGCCTGGTTACCGCAGCGGTGGCACCCTGCTTCCGCTCTGTGCTGCTGTGTATGTCCTTTCTTCTGCTGATCATTGTAGTGAGGTTCCCATCTGGGTTTGGCCTTGTAGTTGCTCTGCCCTTGTCGGCGAGTTCTATTGTGATTAACAGAATGGACAGCAACATTGCTATCAGAAAGTCGTTCACTACTGATACGTTCTGGTGATCGCAGGAAACGTTGTTGTGATTTGATCGTCTCACATTGTCGTGCGCGTCTGATGGCCCCGTCTAAGGTGAGGTCTGGAATCATCTGAAGACTCTCTGATAGCTTTGGACTATGCACCCGACTACAATTCTGTCACGAATTAGTTCTTCGTGGAGGTCTCTAAAGTTGCAGTTCTTAGCCAGTACATGGAGATCCGTAATAAAATAGTCAACCGACTCACCTACTTCCTGGCGTCTCTGGTTGAACCTAGCCCGTTCATATATAATGTTGGTGTTGCCTTTAAAATGGTCGTTGAACCTTGACGTGACTATGTTCAGGTTTTGGGCTTCGTCGGGTGAGAGTTTGAATGTAGCGATGATGTCCTCTGCTTTGTCACCCATGCAGTAGATTAGGGTGTCTACCTGACAAGGGGCTGGCTTCTCGTCTAGTCCGGACACTGTCCTGTAGCAGTTGAACCGCCAAATCCATTTGGGCTGATCGAATGTGAAGGGTTCTGGTAGGGTAACGTGGCTGTTCATCATGTTTTTTTTTTATTTGGCTTTTGAGCTCTTCCCATATGTGTTGCTCACGTCCGTTTTCGAATCCCTTATTCTGACACCATGTTTTGTTATGGTTTTCGTAAGTAAATGAGGCAAGACGAGGTGTACTATCTCAGACCAAGATGACTGACTGCCGGGTCCTGTTTTATTCACGTTAGCCCCGAGATCTTACATTGCAGGGGAGGTAACTTCCATCGGGGCAGATTTTGGTTAACATAACATTATTGGCCTTCAAATAGAAGAAATAATCAATAAAACCAACATCCCAACTCAAAAAGGTATCTGATACCATCCAACCAACAATACCACCAAAAGTAAACTTGTAAATGAATAAACTCAATAAAACTACTACACATCCTCTCATTTTTCATGAAAAACTAAATGAAATCCTAAATTGTTATCCCAAATATACCGCTATATTTATGGACAGATCCAAGGACAAGACCACAACAGGATGTGCAGCTGTACATGAAAACCAAACTATCCAACAACATATGTAATACTATCTGGTAGTTATGTTTCAAATTTCAAAAGAATAGACAACAAATTGACTGAGATGTGATTTTTTTGAAAATTTGACAATGATGAAAGATATGGATTTTCTGAGTTTTCAAAAACATCCTGGATTAAGACATTAAACTGGATCACATCCAGAATTTAATAGGAAATTGGCCAAGATAAACCTTTTGTAAAAAAGACATTGAAATCTGGTGATTATTTTTTGCATAAAGTTGCTAACAGATAAATAAACTAACAAACAAATAAAGAATAATTGATAATATATTAATTTTTTTTTTAAATTGAAAAATAATGATGTAAAAGTATATCTAGTCAAATAATTCCACAAAATATCCCAATAATTTGATAATGGGAGATGATTCTTTGAATGCATACGAAAAAAATGGTGTATTTAAAAAAAATATTGTCTTTAAACTTAAGATTTACCCTTGAAAATCGATCAAGACTGGACACATTATTCCTAATTTTGTATTTTTTGTTATAAAAAATCATCTTGGTACAGTGATTTATAATTTGTATGGTTTTAAGTGTGGAATTCGATGGGAAAAAATGGAGGACGCCAACAAAAATACAGTTTCTTTTATATATAGAGATAGATAGATAGATAATAAGTAAAAGGTTTTATCACATTTAAAAATGTCTAACATTATTTCTTGAATACATTTTTTCAAAATTGTCAAAAGATTTTAGGTTTGTATATTTAAGGTGCTTTTTCAGTTATTAACTTGCAATGCTAAATTATTGAAAAAAAGAAATGGATGGTTCATTAACTATGGCAATGTGTGTGGATGGAATGAAAAACACTGTCATAGTAAAAGCTTTGTGAAAAAAATACCAACATGATTGTAGCTTGAAATTTTTTGATTTTATAAAAGTAAGCCCTACACACATGAGATGACTTCAAAATCATTGGAATTTACTCTAATTCTGGGCATAATATAATTAAATAATTAATCCTAAGACATTTAAATGTGTAATTTAAAAAAAAAAAAATGAGACAGTTATTGTCGAAGGAATCAATAGGAAAATGGTGTGAAATGAAAAAGGCTAAGATAGGATATTGAGAGTATATGTATATTGACACTGCTGGTTTAGTGTTATTAGACTGAGAAGCTTCTCATTCTTTTAGTAAGAGTTTGCCTTCCTTAGTTGCTTTTTTAGCTGAAATACTGAACATAAGAAATAGTTATGTAGAACATAGAAATATTTACAAAATAGATTTGAAAGTAAAGGATTCTGCCGGGCAACACCGGTTCAGTAAAGCTAGTAACCACTAACGTGTGATTTTCTTAATGACTCCATAATGCTTGTAGGGATGATTAAGTGCTGCAAATTTCTTCCGGATTGTTTTTACTTTTCTTTCCATCTCTTTCAAGGTGGCTGAGAAACGTAAATGTTTACTCGATGATCTTGCCATAAAATACCAGAAAGAATGTGATTCGCATCGAGAACTTGTGCTGCAGATGAATCAGGATCATGAATCAGAGATCAACAAATTGGAAGACATGCTATCGCAAGAAAGGGTACGTTTCACTTTCAATATCATCATCTATTTCAGTTTCACCCCCATTTTCCATGCTGGCATGCGTTAGACGGCTTTTAGAAATTGACTTCCAAACTTACCTATCTCTGACCAAGTATTTATTTATCCCTCTTTCTTTCAAATTCATCCTTATCACTTTCTCCCATGTTTTCCTTGGCCTTCCTCTGTGAACTGAATCTGCTACCTCAACTGTTCTACATCTACTAACCAAAGAACTCATCAATCTTTCAACGTGGCCACACCATCAAAGTCTCCTGTTCTGCACAGATTTCTCTATACTGTCTAGATTTCTTCTTCCTTTGAGGTCATCAGATCTAAGCCGTTCTTTAAGACTCACATTATTTAATACTACCCCTTTATCTGTTTGGTTCATTTGTTTTATAAAACTTTTGATTATAATGACATCCAGTCACCTGGTGAATAGAACACACTTGGTTTTGACCTCTATCGATCTGACTGAGTATGACTCAATTGCTTGAGGAACGAAAAATGTTGCCTATCCCATGACATGTACCAATTGGGATATATGCGAATGCAGTGCAGCTGACTAAATAACTGGTCACATTCTTGAAGAGTGTCTTCTTCACTCTTCACCAAATGGATGTGCAGTACTTATAGAGCTGGACTGGGTCACGCTTGACTCTCTGTATGACTTCCTGTTGCCGATTTTATTTCTGCTATAAACCTCACATATTCTGATTTATTTTAATTTTATTTTTTTCACTGTATACGAGATAAAAAATAAAATAAAACTTTCATTCAATGAATAACAGGGAACCTGGCTTTGCCCAGATAATGAAAATAACATCTAATTTTAAGTAAAAGTTTGAAGAGCATATATCAAGAATAAATTCTACTTTCATTATTCTATGTCTACACGGTTCGAATTTAGATCCATCTGCACTCTTATATTATCACTCTCTTCTTATAAATATAGCAACTATATATATATATATATATATATATATATATATATGTAAAACTTTAAGAAAGAGGCAAAATGCCTTTAAAAAAACATACAGATATTTTTTATTAAAATCAAAATAATTTTTTTTTTCATCTTGACTTTTTTTCTAATAATTTTACTCGGTACAACGAGCCTCATCAGAGCTTTAAACAAATAAAACGGTATTAACCTTATTTTATTTTTCGTAATAGTCCTTCCTGGTCTTGTTGAAGTGGCATCCGATGTTGTGTGGACTTACGGTGTAATGTCTTGTTTAAATTTGAACTTAAACCGCGCATGGTCGCTAGCAGGTATAAATTTGGGAAAGTTTTGTTTTTTTAAGCATCTTTAAAATATATATATATATATATATATATATATATATATATATATATATATATATATATATATTATTTTATTTAATTTAAATACCATATATATTAATGTGTCCACTGGTTTCATCTATCTAGTCATTCTGAATCTAGGAGAAAATCCGACTTGTTTTTATTCTAGAAAGGTTCATCAGTCAAATTTGGAGCCAGTTAACTTCTGATTTTGGAATCTTGATTCCTAGCGGGACTGATGAATTTTTCTGGAATAAAACAAGCTGAATTTTCTTCCTGAATCCAGAATGACCCGATTGATTAAATCGGGGTATCCCCAGCGAACACGGTAATGTATAGTATTTAAAAAAACAATTAATATTAGTTCTTATAAAACCTATGATCAAGCACTTTGATGTTTATTTTCTACTATATATATATCTTTTTACTTTCATTTTTGTTTTGCTTTTTTTTACTCTGCCATTTGTTTTTCTTTGTAAATTTTTTTAAAATAGGATTTTGAAAGTTAAAATTTATAATAATGAAATCATTGTGTATAGCACTCAGGTTCTCTACAACTCTTCAAATGTGCATGTGCATGGCAATGGAACATGATGTATAGTTTTGGCAAGCATGATGGTTTTAAAAGAATGCAATCTCTTGGCAGCTAACAACTAATTTAGGCATGTTTTATCAATTCTGAGCCTGAAAAACGTGGGAGCTGTGCTGTTTTTTTACTTTATATGTCTACGTGTGTTAGACATAAAGTAAACTCAATTTTTCCCCTGTAACTTCAGTCACAATAGAAAAATAACTGCACACTTGATATGCAAATCTTTTTCTATCACCACCTACAGTACTTCCTAATGCGTGTTTCATGAACATATTCGTCTATTTCTTTTACTTACAAATATTGTTACATTTATTCCGAGATATCTGCTTCTCCCAACTACGTCTTCCAAAAAGAGGGTAGCAAAATTTTTTCTCTGTACTACTTTTCTACTTCCACGTAACTCTTCTACACTGGGTCCTTTTTTAATACAAGAAAAATTACTTTGCAATACCAAAATTATTTACATTCTACCTCCTTAAAATCTTTTACATAATATACAGGCCTCCAAATAAAAATAATAATGACTCCCTAACAAAGAATACAGGAATATCGAAATTGACTGTTGGGAATGCCAGTTTCTTATACTTACTGCAACCCTTTCTCATTATTTAACAAACACATGATCGTTTGCAAATGCCACTATCAAAGTGATTCAACACAAGTAAGTCATTTTCGTCTGTTCGAACAATTATTAATTCTTACCTAAATACATATTTTAATTACAAAACAGTCAAATCAGAATGAAATCTTTTCTTCTACAAAACAATTTAAACCATATTGTCAAAAATTTTAAATTAGTTGTTTTTTCGCAATTACATGTAAACAGCTTGAAAAAATATCCGCAAAAATAGAAATAATTTTTTTTTTTTTAATATTTTGGATTTTAAGGTCGGGAGATTACGTATATAAATTTAACATAAAATGAGCACCCGTATAACCAAATAGTTTCTCAATTTTGGGATGGAAAAATTGGGGTAGATGCATTTTCTTTTTTACTCATCCAAATTATTATTTATTTATTTTTTTTGAATATGCATGGGGGGGGGGGGGCATTTATTTTTTACAATTTTTCAATTTCTTACATGGTAAGGGGGGGGTTAGTTCGTATTGTGTAGAAACATCGGAATTTTGTTTTTCTCTGGAAAGTCAGAACTGCTTACGTCACAACTGTAAATTTATGGATACCTATTAACCCCCCCCCCTCTCCCATCCACACACACAAAATATCAGCAAAAAAATGTCTCCTCAAACATTACTGCCCTGTCGGCAGGGCTGCGAATTCGCCGACTGCAACCCCATGCAGAGGGGTAACCCCCCCCCCCCCCCGAAAACGGGGCCACCTGTTGGCCGTGGGTGGCGACCCGTGATGTCTTGGGACAGGATCCTGGTGGTTGAGCGGTCCGTGGCCTGATTGCATAAATGGTCACGTGACTTGCAACACTCTACTTCGGCCCTTACTTCGGATAGAAGGGAGGTCAGAGAGGCCCGATCCAATCAATCGGCCAGTTACGTCTTGCCCTAACACTTATTCTATCAGTTTCCCTGATCGTTTACAATATTAAAATTGATCAACTTCATAGTTATCAATACTCACTCCAGTTTATAAATGCTAGAAGGTTGTGGCAAGGGTTAATCAACTTGAAAGATATGTGACCGCAACATGGCTGTGTGCCCCGGACGTTTCACTATAAGTGAGTAGAGAAATCGATGGAACACGGGTGCTTGTAATCATGATCAGGTTGAGTATACCATTTCTGTAGCCTTGTCTTGTCAAGGCGATTGGATTTCCCTCCTTGGCAATTCCCATAGTGGACTCCGTGGTGGTTAGGGAGCAGGAGTGATGAATAAAAAACAAAACAATTTATGGCTCTTAACAGAACCACTAAAAGCGTACATAGAGATACAAGCTCTGAACGAGAGGAGAGAAAAAAGCGACCAAAATAAATTCCCAAGATTTATTGTACTGGAAGCTTTAGAAGAACCTAATCTTGCAACACTATCTCCCTTTGTCATCGAAAAAATAATTTCGGCTTATATGACGCCTAAAACTGTGAAATAACTGGCCAACGGAAACATCCTGGTCGAAGTTGAAAAAAAAAGACATGCAGATTTTCTCCTGGGAATGAGAATGTTTCATAATAAAAAAATCACGTCTTACTTACACCAATATTTAAATATTTCAAAAGGAGTAATAAGGAGCCAAGAGCTCTCTTTATGTACTATAGAAGAAATAAAAGAAGAACTAAAATCCCAAGGAGTACTCGAAGTGAAACGAATCTCTATAAAAAGAGAAAACAAGATAATATAAACTAACACCTACGTGATGACATTTGATATGCCAATGATACCACAAAAAATGAAGATAGGATATACAATTGAAAAAGTTGAACAATATATTCCTAATCCTCTTCGGTGTTACAAATGTCAGAAATATGGACACCACGAAAGTAAATGTAATGGGAGAAAGACATGTGGAAAATGTGGGGGAAAAGACCCTGACCACTCTATAGATGAGTGTAAAGGGAATCACACATGCGCAAACTGTGGTGGTGGCCACCCAGTTTATGCAAAAATTTGTGAAAGATGGAAAAGGAAATACTGACAGTAAAATATACAAGAAACATTTCCTTCCAAGAAGCAAGAAAGGTGGTTGATACCACTAGTAGAGGAAAAACGTATTCTCAGGCTGTGTCCCCAGTGGTGAATAAAGAGGAGGACAGTAAATACAAAAAATTAATAGGAAGGTTGCTTCAGCTTGGACCGGGAGACTGGCCAGCATTCCAAAATACAATCAGGAAAGAATATGAGGAACCGAAAGCAAAAGTTTGAAAGCAACAAGTGGAACCAAGAGAGGAAAACATTATCATTGTGCCTCCTACTCAACCGGTTGCCCACATCCAGGATGCACTACCACAGTCCAAAACAAGTGATGCAACTGAATCTACTCTGAAAAAGAAAGTGATCCGAAAAGATCCAAATAAAAAAATCTCCAGGTAAAAATCCTGAACCTGAAAAAAAAGAAAAATCACCTCAAAAACCAAAACCAAAAATCAGAGTGAACTTGACACAAAACCGATTTGAGGAACTGGACATGATGGAAACAGAAGACGAAAACTCTGAAAAAAAGAAAAAACAAAGCAAAAAGCACTCCCAATCAAAATATAAACTATGGGACAAAAAATAATCCAATAGAATGTAAGACGAGTTAGAGCAAACTATGAGGAATTGGTTCTCCTTATGAGAATGTGCCCAGCAGTTGCTTGCCTACAGGAAACATTCCTCACGCAAGATAGTGAGTTTAAAATTAAAAAAATACACTATATACAACTATATAAAGGAAGAAGCTGATAGAGCCTCTGGTGGGGCAACTATAGTTGTGAAAAATACAATTCCGCAGAGTCAAATACTGCTTGACACGGACATATAGACGGTTGCTGTATCAGTGACGTTACATAGGACCATCACAATCTGCTCCATTTATCTGCCACCAGGTGAGAACATCGTTGAATCCAAGCTGAATGACTTAATAAAACATCTACCCAAACCAATTATACTGCTGGGTCATTTTAATAGCCATAATGAAATGTGGGGCAGTAAAAAAACAAATAAAAAAGGACAGACTGTTGGAAAAATTGTAGATCAAAATAACCTTTGTCTCTACAACAATAAAGCCAACATATACCTACACCGAGCAAGGGAAACCTATTCAGCACTTGATTAGACTATGTGTGATCCAACAATATTCATGGATTACACATGGAGAGTACATGATAAGACATGTGGTAGCGACCACTTTCTAATTATTCTGGAAAGTACAGGTCCTCAACTTGAAGAAAGAGTACCACGATGGAACTACAGAAAGCAGACTGGGAGAGATTCCAAGAATAATGTAAAAGAAAATTAACAGCTGATTCTGATGTCAATGAAAAAGATCACGCCACCTACTTTACAGAGACACTGGTAGAAATAGCCGAGGAGTGTGTACCAAAGTCATCTGCAAATCAAAGCAAACAAAAACCCTGGTTTAATAAAGAATGTCAGAAGGCTGTCCGAGCACGCCGTTCTGCCCTGAGAAATTTCAAGTCTAACCCCACTCGGGAGAATTTAGATTCGTTTAAAATAAAAAGCTTGGTGGATGATTAAAGAGTCCAAAAGAAATTGATGGAAACAATATATATCTAAGATAAATTCCAGCACGAAATCTAAAACGATATGGACCATGATGAGAAAGATAGCTGGGAAGAATAGCAGGATGCCAATCAAACATCTGATCACAAATAATATCAAGATCACAGGCAAGAAAGAGATTTCTAACGCCTTGGCAAACAACTTTGCAAACATTTCTGGCTCCAAGGGTCAGACTGAAAACTTTAAAAGAATAAAAAAAAACTGAAGAAAAGAAAACTAAATTTCAGTTCCAAAAATAATGAAAGCTATAATCGACCTTTCATGGGATTGGAGCTCAGTGAGTCACTTGCTAAAACCCACAATACAGCGGTCGGTCCAGATGATATACATAATGAATTTCTGAAAAAATTACCACAGCTATCCACCAGATACCTTCTAGACATTTATAACGAGGTGTAGATGAGCGGAAAAATCCCAAATCTCTGGAGACAAACCACAGTGATACCCATACCCAAGACGGGAAAGAACTCTGATAGGCCCTCAGGCCATCGACCAATTGCCTTAACTAGTTGTCTGTGTAAAGTAATGGAAAGAATGATTAATGACAGATTGGCATGGTACCTCGAGTCAAACAATCTGATGTCAGACCTACAATCTGGTTTCAGGAAGAAAAGAAGCACTACTGACCATTTGATCAGATTGGAAACTTTCATTAGAGAAGCATTCATCAAAAAGGAACACCTGATTGCTATCTTTTTTGATATAGAGAAGGCGTACCGACACCACCTGGAAGTACGGTATAAAGACCTTCAAGAACTCGAATTAAGGGGCAGAATAGCCCTTTTCATACAAAATTTCCTAGAAAACCGAAATTTCAGAGTGAGAGTCGGAACTACACTCTCCGACATAAAAGAGCAAGAGAATGGGGTACTCCAGGGAAGTATCCTATCAGTGATACTTTTTAATGTCAAGATTAATAATATTGTTAAAAACCTTGACACTGCAGTCAAAGGCTCACTGTATGTGGATGACTTTTTGATTTGCTGCCGAGCAAAACATATACATCTGGCAGAACGTAAGTTGCAACTCACTTTAAATAAAACCAGCAAATGGACTGAAGAAAACGGTTTCAGATTCTCTGAATCGAAGACAAGGTGTGTCCATTTTTGCAATTTACACAAAATGCATAATGACCCATGCCTTAAACTGGATGGCAAGGAGATACAAATGGCAGACGAATATAAGTTCCTTGGAGTTATTTTTGATATATAATGTATCTCCGACAAAAATGCAACAAGGTCATTATAATCTACTGAGAGTGATAGCTCACACTGAGGAGCGGACAAGAAATCCTTATTCAAGCTGTACCGAACAATTGTGAGATCAAAACTTGATTATGGAAGTTTCATTTACGGTGCAGCAAGAACATCATACCTGAAGCAATTGGAAACTATCCATCATCAGGGACTAAGACTCGCATTGGGGGTATTTCGCATGTCTCCAAGTAGAAAGTTGTATGAAGGTGAGAAAAATTGGCACTTCAATATGTGACAAAATTATCATCATGTCTATTAAATCCTGCCTACGACTGCACATTTAATCCTCAATATAAAACTCTGTCTTAGAGAAAAATCAGTGCCATCAGACCTTTTATTTACCACATCGAGGAGCTAAGAAATGAACTGGAATTGGACCCAAGTCTCATCCACCAATCAATAATTTCCAAAATTCCACCATGGGAATTAGAACAACCAGCTTATATCCTTGATTTAGCAACAGCTTCAAAGAGCAAAATCAACCCAATTGTATTTCAGGATGAATTTGAACGCATAAAACACCATCATTCCAACTATAAATACATCTATACATACATCTATACAGATGGATCCAAAGAATCGGATAGAGTTGGGTGTGCGGCTGTCTTAAATAAGACTAAAATGCAATATAGGATACCTGGCAGGGTGTCAATTTTCAGTGCAGAAACTGCAGCCATATACTTGGCTTTAAAGATAGATTTATCATCTTCTCTGACTCCCTATCAGTGCTCACAGCACTGAAGAACAAAAATCTGGACAACCCATTAGTCGTGAAAATCTTAAATAAGATCACCACTATTTACAACAAGAAAAAATGCAAAATCAAATTATTCTGGATACCGAGTCATGTCAGCATTCGTGGCAATGAAAGAGCGGATAAAGCAGCAAAAGAATCATTAAAAATGACACCAACCAATACTAGGATCCCATACACTGATCTTCGACCTTCTATTAACAGAATAATCAAAGAAAAATGGCAAGAATATTGGGATGAGTGCCAAAATAATAAGTTATACAAGATTTGGCCAACTATAGATGAGTGGCCCCTGGACTATAGAAAAGCAAGAAGAGAAGAAGTTATAATAACCAGACTCTGTATAGGACACATGTATATTACTCACAAGCACTTATTGGAAGGAGAGGAGTCTCCAATGTGCATAGCATGTCAACAATCTTACACAGTCAAACATATATTAATAGACTGTCAAGATCTGCAACAAACTCGAAGCAAAAATTTAAAAGATTTATTTGAAAACACAAATGTGACGAAAATCTTAGATTTCATCAAGGAAGTTGGAATGTTCCAAAAAATGTAATCACAAATTCTTCATTTCACTTTTCATTGTCTTTCAAGACAATGTGAAAGAATTGGAATTGCATTTGAGAACTTTATTCAGCATTACATAACCCATAGTTGGTTGCTATGCCGTAAACCAAACAAAACCAAACCTCAAACATTAAATATTGTTTCTGCACTTCATTTTATTGTAGACCCCCCCCCCCCAACCCCCCTTTTTAAACAAGGTTACATGATTGTTGAGCAATCACTTAACACTTTTGGTGTCAATTCTGTCAACATATTGTAGCAATATTTGGACTTGCTTTAGAAACAGAATTTTTATGAAGGTAGATTAAGAGGAATTTTCTATTAGAATTATTTTTTAATGCTTTAATGTATTTTGGTATCCAACCTGTTGCAGGATGAAACATATGTGCTAACTAATAATATTTATCGTAAAATTTATATATATATATATATATATATATATATATATATATATTATAGTGCAAAAGTAAACAAATGACATATTCATTTACATCCAGTCCATGAATTAAACATAAACAACAGTTTCGTATACGATCGTTTCCACGACTATATTTATATTTACACCTAAGTTCGAAGTTAAAACATAACATCAAAACTAGATTATTGTTCTGTTTCTGAATTTTAGAGATAAGGGTTTATAATTTGTATTATTTGGACTACTGTTTTCATCTTGAGTGTTATTCTCACAACGTTTTGGCCAATGTAATCTCCGACCTTCAGGTGTATCTTGTTGAACTCTGGAATCTGCACAGAATTTCGAACAGAACTCTTTATTTAATCCACGGGGGTAGTATGCTCTCATTCCGTCAGTGATGACCGACGAGTAAAGGTCTTCAGTAATTCGCAATTGCTAGTATCACCTGCACTAAGGATTGAACCTTCAACCTTCAGAAGACTGCACCTAGAACTGAATTTATTTAGTACTTTATCCATAATGCCTCAATTATGCAGCAATTCAAAAAGATGAGAGAAGGGAGTGATTTGATAATTACAATCCACTTCTAAAGAGCACATAAAGCAATGAAACCGAACATATAAAGGGACACAATAAGATAAAAAAGGATATCAAAAGTACTGGAATAGAAAAGAATTTATACAATGAAAATACCTAACTTAATACATATATATTAGGAAGAGATAAAAACTTAAGTCAGAGGTGCCAAATGAGTAAGCATGTTAATAGAGAAGGGGGGGGGAAGAACTGATTATGTGACGAATGCAAGGAAGAGGAAACTGGCTACATAGTGTCAGCATTGTATGCAAGCAAATGAGAAAAGAGTGAATATTAATGACGCTCAAAATGGGATTTAAAAATTTGTTTGTCTTAGTTTATGGCATTTTTTATTTTAATAAATATTCAATTAATAGTAAATACAAAAAATAATAATTCAGTGTGTAATTATAAAAGTTATGTTGATGTGAGAAACACACACACACACACACACATATATTATGTATTTTATTAATATAGAAGAGAACTGGGTGGCATCAGTCACAGCACCACAAAATAAAAGTCATTCTTATGTGGGGTGGGGGTCATACACACACATTTGTGAAATGTCTTCAGAAATGTGAAGAGCCCCCCTAAATAAAATAAAACAAAAAACCGTGTTCCATATTTTTATTAGTGTTTTTCTAATCCAATTATTCTCACCTGAATTATCTATCTTCTCTTCCTGATAAGCTGAATAATTTCTTTGTTTTATTATTTTTATTTAGCATGAAATGATTCTTTGTACTTATTCATCTTGTAATAGAGAAATATTTAAGTGTAAATCTTTCCGAGTTTGTTTCATTTATCTTGAAAATCGGTTATAGGGTGGGCACACTCTTGTA
Source organism: Sepiola atlantica (assembly GCA_963556195.1). Classification (NCBI taxonomy): domain Eukaryota; kingdom Metazoa; phylum Mollusca; class Cephalopoda; order Sepiida; family Sepiolidae; genus Sepiola; species Sepiola atlantica. The sequence goes on from OY744531.1 coordinate 62,866,846, forward strand.
AATTTAAAATTTAGTCATACTTAATTTCTTTTTCTTTTATTAGGACTTCATATGCAGTTTAACATATATTAACCAATATATTGGATTAGTTTGTATGATACTGTGTGTGTATTTAAGACTGGTCTCTGTCTCTCTCTCTCTAGAACAAGTCATATTTAACTCCAAATCTAAACGTGGTAACCAATGAGGCTAATTTAAATGGCTACAGATGAGATGAGAAATAAATCCTATATATATCAAGGGAAGTGGACAGCAATAGTCAGCCATCATAAGTGTTCAACAGTGAGGAACATGCATTATAGCTTTTGACGGCTTCTTTTATTTACTCATTAAAGCACCGAGCTGAGAAGGGGCTACAAATAATTATTATAATAATAAATATTTAAATATTATCTACATATGTATATGTTTCATCCTTGTGGAATCATAAGTTTAAAAATAACCATTCACGCCAGTCGCATGATTCGAACCTCGGAACAAGAGTCATATTTAACTCCAAATCCGAGCACACTAACCAATGAGGCTAACGTAAATGGGTACAGACGACATGAGAAATAAATTCTATATATGTCAAGGGAAGCGGACAGCTATAGTCGTTCAAATAACATTGGATGGATGCTTTGATAACACCACAAAGAAAGAACCCTTACTAATTACAAAAAAATAAATAAATATAATACCTTTAATTTTGTTGTGAAACATTTGTTCTCTGAGGATGGATATGTTATTCAAAATTAATAAGATGAAAGTCAAGATAAAAAAATTGAATGATTTTTAATTAAAAAAATATTTGCATCTTATACATAGTTTCCAAAGGCATTTTGTCTGTTTTTTTTTAAAGTTATATATATATATATATATATATATATATATATATATATATATATATATATATATCATACTCTAAAAAAAAGGTCCAAACAAAACGGATGAATTTAATAAACAAAACGGTGGGTTACAGCTATCTGTAATTTACTTGTTTTCGCTATTTATTTCTTATAACCACATAAAAACAAGTATACGTGGACAATCAGTGTAAGATGCACCATCAATTCTACGAAAGCAATTCACACAAAACAAAAAAGTAGTTAAGACTAATTTTAAAACTAATGCAACGTTATTCTTGCATGCATTTTAAAAATAAGGACTTTTCTCTCCTGATTTTCATCATTTTGTATTTTGTTTAAAAAGGTGTACAGGAATTGCCGAAAATTTTTATCTCGCAATGGAAAATGAAAAAAAAAAGAAAATATATATTTAATAAACGAAACGATGGGTTACAGCTATCCATAATTAACTTATTTATGTTATTTATTTTCTTACAACATATATATATATATATATATATATATATACATACATATATATATATATATATATATATATATGGTACTGCGAGCAATGCGGTCAGGCAAGGCATCTGTTCCTGACGACATCGCAACCGAGGTGTGGCGCTTTCTGCTCTGGGACCCTTCTGCATGGCTGGTGCAGTTGTTCAACCAAATGATTGCAGAAAAGAAGGTCCCAGTTGATTGGAACTGCAGTGTCACAGTGCCTATCTTTAATAGGAAAGGCAATCCCGCTGAATACAGCAACTACAGACCAATTCGACTTTTTTGCAAACAATGGGAATTTTTGAGCGAATCCTTGATCGTAGAATACGGAAGATTGTCATGGGCACGCTAAGAAGTGTTTTACAACAGACGCCATCCATGTTGTATGGCTTTTGATAGAGAAGCATGCTGAGAAGTTAGGGCTTGATACAGTGACCCATTAGCAATAATAAAAAAAAATTTAATTTGAAAATTCATAAACTTTTAAGACATTCTTCTTGCATAACTAAAAATAATAAGTCTCTTTATATTATTATTTGTACTCACTAGGAGTTATCACACAGGTCATCATCAGTGATTGCTCACTAATAATCACTGGTGGTGTTCCCTGGAGTCTGAGTGACAAGAAGTCTCCCCAGATTTCCAGTACTCTACAGCTCTTTCGATAACTATTGCAAATAACTTTGCGTTATCACAACAGACGCTTACTTTTGATTTGTCGCTAGCAACGACCTTGGTCTTCTCTGGGATTTGGATAGCAATAAGCCTCTCCGCACTCTTTCAGTGAAGGTCTGGTTAGTGCTCTCTCTACTTGGTCTTTCCATCCTCCTTGACCCATCACAACTATTTTGTGTGGTATCAGGCGAGGCTGTTTCCATCGCTTTTTTTGGTAGTTTTCTTGCATTTTCTGTTCCTTGGTTTCATGCGATGGTGTTCTTTCTGTGTTTTTGTTTTCTTCCTATTGCAACTTCCATGTAACTGGTTAGCATTTGTAGCTTATGTGGGTTGGTTTCTGCAGTCAAGGATTTCCTTAAGATTTCAACTGTTTTCATCATTGCCGTCCGTTTTATAGTCTCAGTCTTCCCTTTGATTCCAATTTCTCCCAGTCTCTTTACCAGGTTTTTCGGGATTGTTCATTGTATTTCTACGATTATTGGTATTGTATTGACTTTTTCATACTCCATATCCCTTTCAATTCTCTGGCAAGTTCCGTGTATTTACTTTGTTTTTCAGTCTCATTGATCTTCACCCTATGATCTGCTGGTCCAACAAAATCTATGATTTGGCAGGATTTTATCGTTCTTGTTGATTATTATGACATTCGGTCTCCTTGCTTGTATGAGTTTATCTGTTTGCACCTCCATATTCCAGAGAATTTTGTAATTTTCGTTTTCCAGTATTGTCTTTGGTTTATGTTTGTACCATTTGTCCGCATGTTTGAAATGCAGTCGTTTTCATAGTTCCCAGTGTACTGCTTTTCTCACACAGTCGTGCCTGTTCTTGTATTCTTTTTGGGCTAGTTTGCTGCATTCACTTGTGTGATTTACTGTTTCGTCTCTTTGTCCACACACATTTATTGTTTTCCTGGGGTTTATTTTAGCTTTAATGTAGTTTGTTCTAATCGTATTTTTCTATGCAGCTGTCAGTAAAGAATCCGTTTCTCTGTTCATATGTCCTTTTCTTAGCCATGCCCAGCTATTATCGTGAGTCTCTTCTATTGTCAGTCTTATGAAACGTCCATGTAGTTGTTTTTCTTCCCACTTTTCTTTTCTTTTTGTTTCTGGTTTCGGTGCTTCCTGAGTTGTTCATTGGAACGGTGTCTCTTGCTGCGCTGATTATCCTTTCTGTGTTCTGGATTATGTATTTCTCCAGCTCTTTTTTTGTGTCTTCCACACAGTCTTCTGTATTTACCAGTCTTCTTCCTGCTTTGTTTCTTCTCACGTAGAGTCTGTCCGTATCTTTTTTCGGATGTAGTGCGTTGTGCATGGTCATTAATTTTCTAGTCGTCTGCTAGTTTTCTAGTCTGTCTTTTCTCTTTCCGGCATCCTTTTTGTTCGTCATGGAGCAGTTCACAATAGTTCAGGGAGTGGTAGATTTGTTGTGCCGTTAGGATTTTCCACACTGTTGGTAAACAGGTTATTGGTATGTAGTTGCTTGGGATCGTTCCCTTTTTGCCATCTTTTTGTATTAGCATTGTTCTTCCTTTGTTCATCCACTCTGGTACATCAGTTCTGTGCTAGCCTTTCATGTAGAGTCGTGAATTTTTAAAACAAGTATGCATGTATTCCATCGTGGCTTGGTGCTTTCCAGTTCGCCATTTTCCTTCAGGTTTTCTTAATCGTTTCTTCATTAATATCTGTTTCTGTTCCTTCTTCAATTTCCTGTAGTTTATCTTTCATGTTTTTCAGCCATTTTGAATTTTTATTGTGTTTTTGAGACTTTTCCCATATCTTGCTCCAGAAGTGTTTTGTCTTTGTCGGGTTCGGTTATTCTGTTCTTGTTCTTTCCCCATTTATGTTTTTGTAAAATTGGCTTTCAATGTTTTCAAAGGTCCTGTTCTGTTTGTGCTGTTCGAATTTGTATCTATATCGCCTCAGTCTTCCTCCTATTGCTGCTATCTTTTGTTTTAGTTCTTCATGTTTCTTATTTAGTCTTTCTTTGTGAGTCACATTTCCACTCTTCCATCGTTTTGTTCTCTTTTATCCTGTTTACAGTTTGAGTTTATTATTATTATTATTATTATTATTATTATTATTATTATTATTATTATTATTATTATTATTAAATGTTGAAAATAATAAGTCTCCTTATGTTACATTATGTTTTTTTTTCAATGGGCTTACAGGTCCTTTAATCAACGCTTCTCGAAACACAAAAGTTTAGAAATAACACAAAAGTTTTTCATAAGTGCCGGCCAAGGCTCGTCTCATAAGATCGATTTAAAATTCTTAATATCTTTCACAGATGCATGAATAATTCAGTTTTTAACACTCGTCTCAACATTTTGCTCTTTCATAATCGTTCTTAACTTTTTTTCTCGTAATTATATAAATGTATATAACCGTTATACTTTTCTGTGTTCATTCTTTAAATTACATCAAACACTTTTCTTTTTAACACTTTTCTTTTTAAACACTTTTCTCATTAAGCATGGTACACTTTTTCTTTCTTTTTTAACTGTCAAAGATTTCCTTTTCACTTTATCAAATTAGGACCCGAAAATGTTCAATTGCGCACAAAACGTAACCTTATAGTTTTTTCATCGTCTACTGGTCGCCGTCGTTATCTGTGCCGTGGGTTTCATTGTGTCTCTGGCCGTGATCGGTTCTGGTGGCCTTTGTTCTATGGACAAACTTTATTTTCATGCAGGAGACAAAACTCGGAGACAGGTTTTTCTCAGAGATTCAATTCTTTTATTCATCTGTCTTGTGCTGTGGAGGGATTTCCATCCATTCGTTGCACTCCATTCTTCTCTCATTCATACCTTTTGTTGTGGAGTGCAATGGATGCATGGGGATATATGTCAGATCTCATTCGAGATCCAGACCATAACTTTTTAGTCCATATTTTCATGGGTTTGCTTGCTTCCAGGACAAGCGGCTACATCGTTGATCTTATCACTCTCAGCTCCCAAAGTGTACTCTCTTCAAAAACTCCAATTTTTGAGAAAAACAAATGACGTAACAGACACTTGCCTCGCGTCGGCCAATCAGACACAACATTCAACAATCGTTCCATATCTGACCTTCTCCGACCCGAAATTCCCTGTGTCGGTGCCGAATTTGTCACTTTGTTATGGTTTGACAAAATGATTCACTCACAATAATCCCCTCCAGTGCATCTCAGCTTAACCCCAGCCATAATTCATACTAACTAACTTAATCGTTTCCAAAAATATGGGACCCTATCCATAATATAACACGCCTTCCTCTCTTATCAGAAAAAACAGTCCAGGATTTAAAAAAAAAAACCATCCCCAGGGCTGGTCAAAATTGGGAACACCTCGGAGCTAACATCATCTTTATCCAGGCGGTATTTCCTTCGGTACAATATGACACTGTTACTGGGATGTAAGAAAAAAATTACATCTTAAGATCGATTTCGGCCCAATGGCCATTCCATGTGATAATCAATAATAGTACACACTCGGTGTTCACCTGGCCTCACATCTGCCCGACCATCTTGCCCTGAATTGTCCGTATGTTATCTCTGGGTGCCCATCTCACTCACACACATATTCATTGAATCATCGGTATACGACCGATTGCCACTTAAAACTAACTCCCATGCATTATCTGATATAGGGAACAAAAACAGAAACCCCTTTCATTAACACGTAAACTTAAATGGTCAGCCTCCAAGATCTACGTGAGGTACCGTCCGTACATCACTTGCTAATTTGGACCATACATTTCGGACACCTCAGTGCTCCCAGCGCGAATGTCCGAGAACACTCACCCGTGCTTCTAACTCCTAGCCCTTTTTATTCAACGAGGATGTCCCTATCCCATGGTTCTAACTAGTTGGTAGGCAGCAAGGTGAAATGTCACATCGAATCATCCCCGCTCACGGAACACGCCGAGTGACCAAAACTAGGCCCAACCTATAAACCAAAGTTAATCAACACTCGGTACCTCCTTTTAAAATTGATCCCCTCCATGGTTCCATCTGCCTCCGACGCGCGCACCCGAGTTATACCACACCGGACACCAATTCCATGCGTTACCTTCCCGTGGCCCTATCTATGCGGTAAAGGGATGGGGGATTTGCTCAGCAAATCCCCCATCCCTTTACCGCATAGATATGTCGGCAAACATTTAAAATCCAAAAAGATGGGACCAGAATTGCAAAGCTTAAAATTTATACAACTTTCATACAATCTATCGACATAGCTGGGTACAAACCTGGGTCACAAAAAACAATTTTCATAACTGACCACTGCCCTTTTTCGTGGTCCCACAGAATGACCATCCGTGCCATTCCCTCACTGTTCACAATTAAACGCACATGGTCCAAACGTTTCATTCAATCTTGCCAAGCCAAACAGCCGCTCTCCAAATAGAGCCATTCAAGCGAACCAACTGACCACCGCCTTTGTGGTCACCACAGAATGACCATACCTCCGTCATTCCACCCCATTCGCAATTTTAACGTATGCAGGCTTTACCACAAGCCTCGCCACTAACCCATGGATACTCTATAAAAGAGAGCATACGAGCAAACGCTGGGAATCCCTCACTGACTTTCCAAGCCTGTACATACTCTGTACACGGGGATTTTTCCCAAGAAAAAAACACAACCCTGCCTAAGGGTTTCCACAACCTGAACCAAACTGATTCTCACTGTCGGCAACTGCCTGAACCTAATCAACTCAATCACCCGGCTGACCCAGACTTATATCCATTAAATTATTTGCCTTTTTAAAAATCTTTCGTAACTTTGTTATAGCATTCTTGCTTACTCGACTGACCTCTCAAAACAAGATTCATTCAAAAATAAAAATAAAAAATTTCCTTTCCGTGGCCACCCAGGTTCGAATGCCTCCATGTGGGAGGCACTGGTCGAATCACCAATTACGCATTTGTTACATTATCAATGAAAATTATCGCCACAAAAAGTCTATTAAACGCTTCCTGAAAACCGAAAGTTTAGAAGCGTTTTCAAACCTTTTTGTTAAGGCATTTTTAACACTCGGGTTTTTAACACTCGTCTCAACCTTTAACGCTTTCATAATCGTTCTTAACTTTTTTCCTCGTAATTATATAAATGTATATAACTGTTATACTTTTCTCTGTTCATTCTTTAAATTACATCAAACACTTTTCTTTTTAAACACTTTTCTCATTAAGCATGGTACACTTTTTCTTTCTTTTTTAACTGTTACAGATTTCCTTTTCACTTTATCAAATTAGGACCCGAAAATGTTCAATTGTACACAAAAAGTTACCTTATAGTTTTTTCATCGTCTACTGGTCGCCGTCGTTATCTGTGCCGTGGGTTTCATTGCGTCTCTGGCCGTGATCGGTTCTGGTGGCCTTTGTTCTATGGACACACTTTGTTTACATGCAGGAGACAAAACTCGGAGACAGGTTTTTCTCAGAGAGAGATTCAATTCTTTTATTCATCTGTCTTGTGCTGTGGAGGGATTTCCATCCATTCGTTTCCATCCATTCGTTTCCATCCATTCGTTTCATTCCATTCGTCTCATTCATAAATTTTGTTGTGGGATGTGACGGATGCATGAAGATATATGTCAGATCTCATTCGAGATCCAGACCATAACTCTTTAGTCCATATTTTCATGGGTTTGCTTGCTTCCAGGACAAGCGGCTACATCGTTGATCTTATCGTTCTCAGCTCCCAAAGCGTACTCTTTCAAAACTCCAGTTTTTGAGAAAAACAAATGACGTCGGCCAATCAGATACGACATTCAACAATCGTTCAATATCTGACCTTCTCCGACCCGAAATTCCCTGTGTCGGTGCCGAATTTGTCACTTTGTTATGGTTGTACAAAATGATTCACTCACAACAATCCCCTCCAGTGCATGTCAGCTTAACCTGCACTTATTGTCTCAACTGACCACAGCCATAATTCGCTTCTCTGTTTCCACCAGCCCTTCAGGCTTTGAAACATCTTCTCTTCTCCTTTATGGCATAGACAAACCGACATTTCACCACCAGGTCTATTTATGCCAACGTTGCTGGGATGTAAGATAGCACACTTCTTTTGCAGCATTGGACAATCAGTTCTTCAATTTAGACTATTTCTTTTCCATAATGTTTGACTGAAGCTCCTCTATCTTAGAAGTAAACAGCTCAGAAACTCAGGTTTCTTTTTGAAAACTGAATTTCCAACCACAAGGTCGTTTGCTATGGCAAACTCGGGTACTCATTCACTTTCCTTATTCTGTTAGCCTCCATGTACCCGTCTTGTTGTCTGCCTATGTGCCCATTCTAGTCTCTGCACACAAATAGGACCTCAGATGTAGGGACTGTTGCAACAAGGCTTTGCAGCTGACCGTGGAACTGGCACTCAACATTCTCGCTAAAGCCAACTTGAGGGGCATAGACACACACAAGGTCAAAAACCACCAAGCTCACTAGAAGTATCCTGTCGGATATCTGTTTTACTTCTAATATCCTATCCCACCACTTCTCTGCTAGCCCCCCCCCCCCCCCCCAGTACCCTTATCATTTGCACTGGTTTCCTGCAAGCAGAGCATGTCAATCTTTCTTCTGGACATGGTTTTCATAACTTCACCAGTCTTCTCTCGCATAGTACCAACATTCAGGGTTCCTACACAAAAGTAAAAGCACAGAGCATTCGTCAGATTTGCTGTTGTCAGACCCTGAGAGCTGACACACCCCGAGGCCCGCCAAGCCTGATGCACCATCAGTGGCATTGATGCCGCTGGGCCGCCCTGCTTGTTTCTTCTTTTTTGACTTGACATTGTTAATTTAGGTGATTTTACAGTTGGATGCCTTTTCTCGTCCAACTTGGACACTTGGCAGTCCAAGGCCTCCGTCGTTCTCATCTGACTAGGGCGGTTGTGGACTCCACAAATCCATAAACTAAAAATTGAAATGTTTAACAATGAAATCATCAAAGGAAAATATGAGGCTTTCAAATGTTTCTTTAAAGTTTCTTTAAAACAAATCTAGCATTGCCTGGGAAAAATGCTTCAAGGTGTGTCCCACATTGCTATCAACGATCCAAGATGGAAAAATAAAAATAGTCCCCCAAAAAAAACCTTTCATGCGCAACAACGAAAACGCAGATGCATTTCTGAAGTTAAAACTTCTCATCCTTAATAAGAAAAAATGTAGCTTTTTATGCAGAAGGCACATTTTCTCATAACTTACTTCTGAAAGAAAATTAGCACAATTCATTACTTGTAACAAAAGTGTTAATAAGATCCCCCTCACCTATGACAGACGGCACAAACTATATACATTTCTTAATGTTTGTCAGATTTATATATATGTTGTGGAGTACAAATCACCCCTATTGAAGAACTAATGGAAGCAACCATCTATAATAAATACCATGGTTGCAAAGACTCAACAGAGGACATTCCTATTCATGTTTTACCGCATGGTAGGAATCCGGTCATCTCCTACCACATTTAGTGGCGTTACTGTATTGCTATGAATAAATACATTGTATATTTTAACCTGTCACAATTTGTGGTTGTTATCTTTGTGACCCCTAGCACGGGTCTACAACACTGGCGACGAGAAATTTAGTAAAGAACTACGTGAGGATTTTGATTTTATACCAGTCACGACAAACTTGCTACCAAGATTACTCAAGAAAGTTACCGGATCATTCGACAAAAAACTGAATAACAAAGATTCGGGCAAGGATTTACTTGAAAAAAAAAAAAAACGTCAACCAACTAAAGACGTCGTCAAAAAAGTCTTATCTTGTTGTTGAAAAAAAAAAAAAAGCCACAAGAAGCCTAAACTACGAGTTAAAACGGAACTCATAAATGGCGTGGATTTACGACAACTGAAAAAAAAAAACGACTCAAAGTTTCAGTAAGTACACAAAAAAAAGAATTTGTTCGTTCTAAAAAGATTGTCTTAAAAAGGCATTAGCATTGAACAACAAAATTAAAAAGTTACGTCGGATTTTTCCAATTAAAATAAATTTTTCTCTGACTGACTGGCACGTTGAAAAAACAAAACACTTTCGACAAGCAGGTACGGCATAACACTTTGTGTTAATGAGAAAATATGATATTCTGTTACGCACTTAAAGCGGAAATTATGGCCAATATTTAAATAAATGCTATGAACTCGTTTTTTTTTTCACAAAAAAAAACCAAACTAATTCTTTGTAAAAGAAGAAAAAAAGTGTACGTTCAACAAAGATTTGAACTAAATACTTACACGTTACGAAAAGAAAATTGGAGAGAAAAAAAAAAAGGTCAAACTTTTTTCTGTATAAACACAAACGCTGAATTATTTTCTAGTGGAAAATTGCCACACAAGGAAAAAATAAATTAAGGAAATACTCGTCAATATAACCAGATACAAAAATTGTAAAAGTTTTTTTTGTAGAGTTGGTACTATAGAAAAAGAATTGTTTTGTTTCTGAAAACGCTTTTTTGTCATATAAAAAAAAAAAAAAAAATGGAGGATTTTTCAAAACAGATTTTGGAAATTATAAAACTTCAACAAAATCAACGATTAGAACTTGAAAAAAGGTTTTGAGAAGAACAATTGATAGTACAGAAACAAAATGACGAGAAGCAGTTAAGTTTAATGAAATACTTCGAGGAAAAACAGGGAAGAGCAAAGAAAGAAATGATGAAATACGCCGCGGAAGAAAAGAAAGAAATGAACGAACAAATATTGGAATTGAAAAAATTACATTTAGAGCATAAAAACCAATCAGATAAAAAAATGGATTTGTTAACGCAAGTTTTAATGAATAAGGACAACGGACAGGAAAACAGTACGGCTTTTTCGCAAAATGCGATCTGGTCAGCCATTGATATCTTTCGCTATGCTCCTGAGGAAGACCTAACGTTTGAAGCATACTTCAGAAGATTTGAAGACTTATTCAAGATTGATTGTGGTTCATGGACGGATCAAAAGAAGGTTCGTTTATTACTACGGAAGTTGGGTGCATCCGAACATAACAAATTCGTGGATTATATTTTGCCAAGAAAAACCAACGAATTGTCGTTTGACGAGGCAGTCAAACTGTTAATGGAGTTATACTGTCCAAAGACAAGCCTTTTCCATAAAAGATGGAAATGTATGAATATTACACATAAGGAAAATCAGGATTATACGACTTTTGCGTCTATAGTTAATAAAAACTGTGACGACTTCAAGTTGTCATCATTAACGGCAGATAATTTTAGATGCCTAATATTCACACAAGGTTTGATAGCCACAAAAGACGCCGATACAAGACGTCGTGCTCTAAATAAACTGGAATTAGAACCTGATTTAACGCTTCAGAAACTGGCTGAAGATTGTCAACGGTTCGTGGCAGTGAAACAAGATTCCCGAAACATAGAGGAAGCAGGTATCGCTCACATTAAAAAGATACGCTCCAAAAATAAAGAACACTCACCCGCCAGCAATTACCAACCAAGAGGCAAAAAGAACCCTTCACAAAATTATCAGGATAGACAAAAGCCTAAGACCCCTTGTAGTAAATGTGGAGGACCTCATGGGTACAATGCATGTTGGTACCATAAGAAAATAACGTGTGACCTATGCAAACGAGCAGGGCACAAGGCCTCATATTGCAGAGCAAAAGTAGGAAAAAAGAACTACATAAAAACTGCAAAAAGGGACCCTTCACCAACAGAGAACATAAGGAAATATGTTACGGTGAGAATCGGAAATAGAGAAGTAAATCTGCAACTCGATTCAGGGTCGGATATATCGATTATAAATGTTCACACGTGGAAGAAATAAGGTAAGCCCACGATGATGAAGACGAATAAAATCGCAAGATCGGTAACTGGTGCAAAGATACATTTTGAGGGTGACTTAATTATTAATGTTTCACTAAAATGAAAGACAAAAAAGCTAAAAGTATTCGTTCTTAGGAACACATAAAATTTATTTGGATCTGACTGGATCCAAGAATTTGAATTATGGGACTCGCCAATGAGTGATTTTTGTCAAAAAGTCGAAAATTTAACGGCCGAAGCCGTCAAACTAAAAAAAGATCTAAAAAATTTTTTCCAAGTGTTTTTTCTGAAAACCTTGGATGCTGCACGAAAATAAAAGCGAGATCCGAATTGCTGGATGAAGCAAAACCAATATTCAAAAAACCGCCGAATACTACAGTTCCTAAAAAGAGGTATTTACCTGGGGAAAAGGTATTTTTCCAGGTACATAAAAATAATAGTATGATGTGGGAACTAGGAAAGGTCAAGCAGAGGATCGGGCGGATGGTTTACATAATCGAAGGTCCAAAAATTCACTCACAAGAAGCATTTGAACCAAATTCGGAAACGTGTCACTGATGACGACAGACAACCTCCTGTTGAACAAGAAGTAATGGACCATATATATGACACGTTCGACCTGGTAACACCACAAGCAGCCAGACAACGCCGATCTTCCAGAGAAAGAAAAAGGATCAATCCCATAGAGATCAATCCCAGGAAAAAGAGCTATACGATCATTCCAGGAGAATGAAAAGCTCGGGAGGGGGGTGTTGTGGGGTACAAATCACCCCTATTAAAGAACTAATGGAAGCAACCATCTATAATAAATACCATGGTTGCAAAGACTCAACAGAGGACATTCCTATTCATGTTTTACCGCATGGTAGGAATCCGGTCATCTCTTACCACATTTAGTGGCGTTACTGTATTGCTATGAATAAATACATTGTATATTTTAACCTGTCACAATTTGTGGTTGTTATCTTTGTGACCCCTAGCACTGGTCTACAACAATATACTAGTAAGGTTACCTTGTGTTTTTTTTGTGAAGTGTATACAAAACTAATTGCACCAGTAATGTACAAATTCAGGATGAAGAGTAAACATGATTCATTACATTGTTTTCACATTTCATTGAAATAAAATATATTCACTTGTATTTAACATAATGTTAAATTATATTATCTTGAGCATGATACTAAACTCTGTCAGGCATCTTTAGTCAAGGTATTCCCCCCCATCCATCTTTCCCAGCACTTTCTACCTTTTTCTTTTTTGTTCTGCTTACCATACTTCCCAACCCTATCAACTACTCAAACTCTGTCTCACCCAACCCGGTCCTGGGTATAACCATAAACTGCATCTATTGGTGAGGTTCTAATTTGGGAGCTTTGGGGAGTGTGGAGTCATCTCTTGATTACCATTACTGCCAGGTCCACTCTTACTTGGAGTAGTGCTACCTGTTTGCAGACTATTTACAAAATATATGCCTACAAAACAAGTTAATCTATAAATATTTGAAGATATTAAGAACTTGAAGCCTTAAATACAACAACAAAAATATAAACTGATCTCAAAAGGGTGTTGATATGCACAATCAATCAATTTAATAGGGATGTCAATGAGATCTTAACATTTCCTTCAGATCAAACTAAAAAACATGATTATAAAATATTTGTAAAAATGACAAATTTTAAATTTACTTAGGATTAATTATTGAATTGAAGTTTCATTTATTCTTCAAATTAATTTATTATTTTCTTTATTTATAACGTTATAATTACTTTTGTATAGTAGCCGACTCCTTGCCAAACATACACATGATGGACTGGTCTAAGGTCATTTCAACAGAGCTCTCCCTTACTGAGTGAATGGTTAACAATTAACTATTTATCGCTTGATTCTATTTTCTCAACAGTATATCCTATTTATATTAGCTTAATAGCTACTTCATAAGTCAACATCATATCTCACCTGCTAACGTTTTAATGATGTATCTGTTGTCATCAGTGGATTCAAAATTGGATTTCATCTTTCAAAATTCTTTTTTCCTCCTTTTTTTTGCTCTGTTTCACATGTGTAATTGCAATTCTACATATGTGCATTTTTAAAATTGTCTATTTCATTGCCATATATGCTTCATTTGGATGTTTGAATGCAAACATTTATTCATATGTAAACAAGAACACAAATCAGTCATTAGACTGTATACCTC
>OY744531.1:62888520-63004741 GCA_963556195.1 Sepiola atlantica
GAGAACGTCATCACCTCGCCCAGATCTCCCAATCCATCTACCAGGCAGCCTTGTGTTAAGAAACTGCCTTACTCTAAGACTCCAGTGTGGTGGTGCACCATCTTGTTGAAAAATGAAGTCATCAGATTCTGCTTGTTCCAACTGAGCCATTAACCAGTCTTCCAGCATGTTGAGATAGGATTCACCAGTGATAGTTGCCTCTTCAAAGAAGAACGGTCCATAGACACCTTTCTTGGAAATTGCACAAAACACGTTCACTTTTGGTGAATCTCGCTCGTGCTCAAGAAGTTCATGAGGATTCTCAGTACCCCATATGCGAGTGTTATGCTTGTTAACTTTGCCATTCAGATGGAAGGTCGCCTCATCGCTAAACACAAGCCGGTCATCAAAGCCGTTATCTTCCAACTTCTCTTGCATTGCAATGCAAAAGTCACGGCAAAGTGGTTTATCAGTGTCCTTCAACTTTTGGACCAACTTGAGCTTGTAAGGTATCATTTGCAGTCGTTTCCTTAAGACACGCCAGACAGTTGCTGGAGCAAGCTGAAGTTCCCTGCTGGCTCTTCTCACTGATTTACGGGGGCCTCTGCTGAAAGGCTGTCCGAACTTGCTCAACTGCATCTTCTGAAGTTGAAGGGCGACCTGTTCGCTTACTTGGGCACAAACACCCATCTTTCACAAATTTAGCATGCCATCTGACAATGGATTTCCTTTCAGGGGTTTCTTTTTTAAATTTCCTGCGAAATGCACGCTGAACACATGTCCACGATTCAGTCTTTGCAAATTGGAGGACGCAAAATGCCTTGTCTTGTTTAGAGAACGCCATTACTGCACCTGGAAAGATAACACGAAAATCATTAGTATGACCAAAAACTTGATTAAGCAAGCTTTAAAATGGCACCAGTTTCATTTTTCTACCTGGAATAGTTCATGAGATATAAGCATTTGTAATGTTCCCAAGACTTTTGAAACACCCTGTATATAGGTATATATATTTATATGTATATATATATGTATATCTATATTTATATGTGTTTATATATGTATATATATGTATAAATAATTACAAACAAAATGTTTATATTTTTCTACAAATAAAATTCACATGCATTCTTTAATGTAAGAGTCGTCATCACAATATTGTATCTTCAATGATTCATTTAATTCAAAGCTTGAATAGAATGTGTTATAACATTACTTATTATTGAAAAATATTTAGGATAAACTAAAAAGTAACATATTACCATTTAAGTATCATTTAGAAATAGTGCTTAAATTTCAGTGTTTACTCAGAATTAGTGTCCCTGCTTTGAAGACAGTTTTAAAATTATGTAGAAAATAACTTGTTCTTGCACATAAAATCCGAATAAACTACAAAGTAAAAACATAAATTAAATTTTATTTAATTACACAAAGCTATGAGAATAAAATAACAAACAATAAAAGGTGAAATAAATTTTTATTTTATATTTGAAATACTGTCCCTATCGAAATTCCCGGCAACCTTTTTATGATCGCTTTTCTCTGGAACTCATTCTATGGAAACCTAAAACAAAAATATCAATATAAAATAAAACTATAAAATAAATTTTAATAAAATTGAATTGAGTGTTATATTTTGAAAAAAAAACTGGGTCATGCATAATTTTAATTGCATCAAGAAAAAGTAGTTCTATTTCTAGTCTCCTTAAAATTCTTTTGCATAAAGAACAAATCTTTTTAATTTAAATTCAACCATTTAAAAATGAACTGGTGTCAGAATTATGAATTACAAAAGCAAAAAACTTCCTCTGATATAAAGTCTCGTATGTAATTGGCCTGTCACTGTTATAATGTATTTATAATATATTACAGAAGCCTCAGTATTGCCTGCGTTTATTAATGTTCATGCATTTAATTGACATTCGGACAACACCATATAATTCCTGCTAGTATAAAGTTATAAAATGACAATAAATATTTTATATTCTACTTACAGTTCTGTTTCGTCGTGGAGTGCTGGTGCAAGTGGAATTGGTACAAAACATTCACCGCAGGTAAATCTTTTTTTTTTATATGTTGTGTGTTGGATAGCTCCTCGCTAGGGATTATGCCATTGTTCTTTCTTTCTCTCATGGCCGGAGGTGACAATTTCTTGAATATTATTCTTGTGTAAAGATGATGATAACGATTTTCTCTTACAATATATTTTCTTTAACTTTGTAGAATAAGACAAGCAACCTTATTTTAATAGGGAGACATGCATGAGACCAACCACCCTAATTCTAGCAACTTGGCTATAAAATAGACCAACTCGATTACATGCAAGACGTGGCATATGTGCATATAAACAACGCTAGTGAGAGGTCTTGCTTGGTTACTTACATCCATTTGAGCGTTTTGACACTTTAATAGGATACTAAGGGGGGGGGGGCTGCAAAATTTACTGACATCCAATTGATTACTTGAAAATATTGTGACATGAGGGTGTTCCAGACACAGAAAATGATGTTATAAACATCATTTTCTGTGTCATGTTTTATCTGTTTATAAAACAGATAAAACATGAATATCATGTTTTCACTACAAAAAGGGCCCCCAAAATGGCCCATCAATTTGGATAAGATAAAAGAAAGCTAAAGCCAACCTGGCACAAGCATTTTACTGTTCTGGCTGACACTTGAGATAGACTTGTTCCATACTGTAGATATGGAAGATCCTTAGATGAATACCTAGTTCCGACTAGTGACAGACTCTTGGGAATCGCAAAAAACGACCGGTTATACATAAAAGGCATAATATTCTCACCTATAAAAGTGGGCTTACAAGAAACACAGCAAACTGTATGTGTCTGAAAAGATATCCTAATTTTATCTATCCAAATCAGGCATGACTTGAAAGTATATTATGATGACAGATGAGGGATATCTGTCTCCCTTATAATTAAAGTTTGGCTGTGATAGAATGCCCATCTGACTCATATGAAATAAGTAGACGACAACAGACGACATTGAAGGTTAACAGAAAACAATTTTATTTTGGCAGTGCTAAAAAGGAATCAAAAACAGCTAAGAGACAATCTTTACAATAGGAGCGTCATGCACTTTTGTAGATTTTATCTCATCGCTGGTGAGTTGGAAGAGCCAACAACAAAACGCTCTTGAAACTTCAACTGATTAAAAGCGAGAGAAAAAAGACAAACTGTGTGGGCGTGGAAGTAGTTCAACAAATTGTATTCTTACTCCAAGACATTTGATTGGTAAATGGGACAATCATCAAGTCATAAACTTGTCTATTTACATGAAGAGAAAATAGTTTATCAAAATCAGTGACTGCTACACGTGCATCCGGTGGTGAGTTTCCGATTTGGGAACTTATAGAGTGTATAGTTACCCATATTTACCATTGTTCCCAGGTCCTCTCTTACTCAGATAGGATCCTGATAGTCAGGATCCCATCTATGGGTTTCATATGATTTTTGTGCAGGCGCGACACTAAATTGACTTGAATACTTTTGGGCAAGATGTTCACCCCCCACCACTTTCAAATCCATCTTCCCCAACCTATTCTTTTTTACTGCTTATCTTATTTCCCAACCCCAACCATCATGGATATGACACTAAACTTTATCCAGTGGAGTCACCCCTTAATTACCACTGTAATACAGGTATACCTTGACACAGCATGACAGTACCTGTTAGCTGTCAAAGTCCCATTTATGAGTTAAATAAAAGCTATCATTTACAGTTTATAAAATTCAGAAATATACTTGTCAATGTGTTCAAAATATATAGATTTACAAGTTTTCAACCTTTGGCTGAGTTAGCAATATCAAGTTTTTGACATTCCACAAAACAAATTGTATATCAAACATTTGTATGGTCTGGGCAGAAAATGATCCATGGCAATTGACATGCCATAAAACCCAACAACCAGGCAACCTGTATGAAAAAAAATTGTTGCTATTATATTTCTATTTTTTTTCACTTCCTTACATATAATTTTTTTTCACTTCCTTACATATAATTTTTTTCACTTCTTTACATATAATTTTTTTCACTTCCTTACATATAATTTTTTTTCACTACCTTACATATAATTTTTTTTCACTTCCTTACATATAATTTTTTTTCACTTCCTTACATATAATTTTTTTTCACTTCCTTACATATAATTTTTTTTCACTTCCTTACATATAATTTTTTTTCACTTCCTTACATATAATTTTTTTTCACTTCCTTACATATAATTTTTTTTCACTTCCTTACATATAATTTTTTTTCACTTCCTTACATATAATTTTCTTGAAGTTTTCACCTTTTTGCCTTGTTACATCACCTCTACAAATATCATGTTTTTCACTAGTAGGTTGTTTTTATTATTGTTTTTATTATATAGGTTGTTTCCGAAGGTGAAATTGTTTCTGTGTCTATAATTTATAGAAATCTTTATTTTCATTCATCAAATTCTGAGGAACATGTCAACATTGCTTAAGAGTTAGCAGAGATTTCCTAAAATGAAGTCCACATCATTAAGAAGTGTAGAAGATCAGTCATGATTAATACTAAGGATAAATGGATAAAAACTGGAATGTCAAAAACTTGATATTGCTAACTCAGCCAAAGGTTGAAAACTTGTAAATTTATATATTTTGAACACATTGCCCATTATATTTCTGAATTTTTGAGATGAGGATTGATAATTTGTATAATTATGGTTATTCGGACTACCTTTCTCATCTTGTGTGTTATCATCACAACATTTCAGCCGCTGTAACCTCCGGCCTTCTTCAGGTGTATCTCTTCGAACTCAGGAATATTTCTGTCAAACTTGGGAATCTGGTAGGAATTTCGAACGGAACCATTTATTTAATCCACAGGGGTAGCATGCTCTTGTTCTGTCAGCCATGACTGGGAGAAGTCTTCAGTACTTCGCAATTCTTTGTACTGCCCACACCGAGGATTGAACCTTCAGATGACTATCATTTAGAACTGAATTTAACTTAGTATTATATCCACTGTGTCACGAGTCCTTGTGGACAGTTTAGCATGAATTTTGGGAAAACTAAATATAGCCCACATTACCCAAAGTTATGCCTAGCAACTGTATTCCAAAAAATCAATAAGGAGTGAATCTTATACATAGAAATATATAAACATATACACATACCTAATTTTATATAAATAGATACTACTACTACTACCATCACCTAAATGTCCAAATATATATTGATATATGTATTTGTTCATGCTCAAATTAATGTTTATACATATATTGTGCAATAAAAAATATATTTATGATAATAATAAGCCCCATAAATATTTTTTTATTTTTATCACTGATAAATTGAAGTGTTGAATGATGCAGTTTGTAATTCATAGAATGAATGCATTTTTTTTTTGATAATGCAATAAAACTAAACGTGTCCATGCATGTTTTGATGCCTACCATAGCATGTGGTTAGCAATAGTCATCTTTCTCTGCAGTGCTGGTTAATTGACAGGTGTCTCTTCAGTTCACCCTGTGTAACTTGTTATGGCATTCTGCCAGGCTAAGCAATGTTTAGTAACCAATTACCAGGGCTTTACGCGCTCCACTACTTTTGGAACTGCTCCTGCTCCAACGCCCAAAATTGGAGCTGGCTCCTCTCATACTCCCCATTTTCAAAAAGGAGCCGCTCCTGCTCTAACTCCTATAAAAAAGGAGCGGCTCTTTTTTAGCGCTTCATAATGAAAATGTACCTTCTTTCATAAACGTTCTATTCTGCCAATGAGTGGTCGAAGGATAGGAGTGGGCGTCAAAGTATCTCGTCAATATGAATTGGGATGTCACTTTAAGTGTAAGAACGTAAGATAATATTTGACAAAATGTCGCTAATATTTTTAGAGTTATAGGAGAACATGTCTGACGAAGCATAGGATTATATGTAAATTTTCGTTTCCTGGGGTATAAAATAGAAATAGAAAAATCCCTGAAGTATTTTAAAACAATTTTAATTTTCATTACATTAACAACCTATTTTTTCAGGAAAGGAAAATTTGACCCGATATTTTTTCTTATTATTTTGGAAGGGAATTGAGATTTGTTTTAAGTAAATAAAGTTTTACTTTTAAACATTTATTAGTGATTATTTTCTTTTTAAATAAAACATTTCTCTGGGAGAGGAGAGACAGCCAGGTCAACATTAATCGTCGTGCTGTTGTTTAATATTTGTTTGTTTTACGAACGTAACTATATTGTATAATGTATATTATTATTTACAACAGTGAAACGCGCAAGTACTTTCAAACAAATCGATTTATCAATTTTTTTTCAATAGTGCAATTTGGGGTGAAAAAAACCAATGAAGTTTATTTTTTAAAGATTGAATAAAAAAAATACTTTTCATAAGTTGGCTAAAAAATATCAATAAATTGTCAATAAACAATTCAGAGATCCACTTAATGTCTTAAAATTTCATACAAAATATCTGGCCTATACCTTGGGAGTTGAAAAAATATCGGGTCAAATTTTCCTCCCCAGAGCAAATTTTCCTAGGTCGGGCAAAAACATGTATTAAAATAAAAAATTTGAATAAAAAATGTGAAAAACCTCTATATTTTAAATCTCTAACAAAAACAAACTGTTTACAATTTTAATATTCGATATTAGATTTTTTAAGATAAAGAAAGATATCTAATCTACTTTCAGTTCTAAAAAACAACAAATTAGTCAGAAAGTCTAATTATTTGCTTTTTAAAATTAAAATTTAAGATATTTTCTTAAATTTAATTAAGTTTAAACATCGGTTTAATTGTAGAATAGAGACTGCTGTTTTCTTTTGCTCATTTCGCTTGGTATTCGCCCAAATTTTGGATGAAACTGATTGTTGGTCTTAATTGTATTTTTGGTCCTGAAATAAAATTGAATGCCAGGGAAATATAATTCTATAATTCTAATGACATTGGCTCACCCCTAGAGGGGAATTGAGTTTATCATTTCTGGACTTTTTGTTTTCAATTCTTTTTACCTCTGAAACTACCAAATTATAACTGAGGCTCGGAAATAGTCTTTACAAATAAGGGTGTATGGTCTTTCATCACATTTCTATTAGATAAAAAACTTGGCACCATAAAACATTTACTTTATTTTATTCTGTGTTTTCCATCTAGCATTCCTTGACACATCTTCACTCTTTCCCCTGACAATTAAATTTCATATTTCAGCAAATTTTTTTAGACAACAAAAAAAGCATAATAATCTGATCTCGCATTTTTCTTTTTTTCTTTTGGTTTAATTTAAGTCTGGGGTTCTTGGTTTGATATTTGGCTTAGGCATGTAGATTTAAAAAATTAATTTTGTAAATATAATTTTCTTTTATTCATATTTCAACTTAAAATTAGTTTTTTCATTACTTTTATTTTGCCACGCATCACACAGTGTTTTATAATTGAATTGAATCCTGACCTGAAAATTTTTTACAGTTTTTAATAAGAAATAAATGGAAAGGTGAAGTAAATAAAATAACCAGGTATGTGCAAAATCAATGGCCGATTCCCAAAATGTAAAAACATTTTGACCTCCCCTTCACTTAAAAATTCACTAAAATTCAGGAAATCGACCAATTTTAATGAACTTTTCAATATTTATTAATCAACAATCACGGAATATAATGAAATCATTTTTTTTTTTAAATCTTAGTGAAAATGTATTATTTTTAAACACAAAATACACCTTTACTAAAGTTATATTTTTATATATTAATGAAAATAATGCATTAATTTTTTTTGTTTTCATGAAAATAAAGCATTGTAGATATTAACAATTAAAAAAAAAAATGTTAATATTTTTTATATATTACGAAAAAGGCCCCTAAATACCGTGTTAACAAAATCCCTATAACTCGAAGAAAAATTAATTTTTTGAATTAGCGATATTATTATTGAATAAAGCATTGTTTAATCAATGTTTTCACCAAAAAAATAATATAATTGCAAAAAGTATTTCATGTGATTTTAATGATTAGAGTTTCTGGGAAAATAAAAAATGTGACATAATTATATTTCCCTTTCATACATAAACGTGTCATCATCAGTGCAAGAAAAATTTTTTATAATCTTGAAAATAAACAAAAAATTGACAAATTTGAGACCCAGAAACATAAGGAAAATTTTTTTTTTAAATTGGATAATTTCTACTAACGATGAACTTGGATTGGTATGGTAGCCCCGTTCTGTAATAAACAGGTGGGATTATCCTTCCAACAACCACTCACTTTTACACCGCCCTCAAAATTTTATTTTTAGAGATTGAACAATTTCGTTAATTTCACACTTCATCATCAATTATTTGGAAAGATTTGTATTTGTTTTGTCTTTTTTTCATTGATAAATATTTAAAAAGTTAAAAACAATTATTTATTAATAAATAAAGAGAATTCAAACATGACATTTTCCTTCAAAATTGAATTCTATTTATTAATAAATAACTGTTTTAACTTTTTTTTCAATGAATAAATTGTCAGTGTAGTCATTGACTTTAATTT
This sequence comes from Sepiola atlantica, assembly GCA_963556195.1. NCBI lineage: Eukaryota > Metazoa > Mollusca > Cephalopoda > Sepiida > Sepiolidae > Sepiola > Sepiola atlantica. The sequence goes on from OY744531.1 coordinate 62,897,021, forward strand.
ACTTTTTCGCACTTAAAATAAAAAATACACTTTATTTTAAAGAGAATTCATGTAATTTATCGTTACGACACGTTAAGAATAAATCGAGTAACTAAAGTTTTTAATCATCATGTAAAAAATATTGATAAAATTGACGCAGTTCGTAACGTAAAATAATTTTTAACATTTAGAAAAAGTTTTATTTCAAATTCTAAGGAAAAGCATTTATAAACAGACGTCATACATAATTTCAGAGTATTACTAAATTAAGAACTAATACCAAGTTAAATATGAACCTTTTTAGTTAAAAATAAAATAAATAAGATCTTAATTGCGTACATTCACAAATATTTTGATTAAATAAGCATTTTCTTTTTTATTACAACAAAATAAGGGTACTTAAATTTCTTTATAAAAAGAATAAAGAAATTAATGGATAATAATTTTTCAACTTCTATAAACTATTACAAAACCATTTTTATATATAAAGTTAAAAATGATAAATTATGACATTTTTGTCTTCCATATATTTTGCATAGCGATAGTCAATCGGTAAACAAGGTCGTTTACCAATTAACTAATGCCAGATTTTACTAATTTATGACTTTTGGTGAGATAATTTTGCTAATTTTTAGTAAAACGTGGGAATTCTTTTTTTTAATTCAGTATCTTATGACTTAAATTTAATAATTATCTTTGAAATAGTTCCCAAAAACTTATATTTATCTTTCAAGAGATTTTTACAAGAAATTTTTTCAAAGATCAAAATTCACTGAATTTTTGGGTTTTTTAGCCGTCGTGATAACATTTCATTATAATTTCTTTTTCACACGTAAATATGCAGTTTTTTTCCATTTAGAGATTAAGTTTAGGCTTTAATGTTTAAAACACAATCAAAGTTTACTAATTAAATAATTAATGATAAGCGCTTTTTAATACGCATAGTCCATACAAGAGACGGCCATTTTTGCACGTACCTATAAATAACTTGAAACTTATTTTATTGAATTCATTTCCATGAACTGAGCTCGGCATAGATAATTCTTTTTTTCTCCGTGTTTTTGTGTCCATATGTTTTTTAAAGTTTTTAGATTTTACCAACTAGGAACCTAACTCCACTAATACCATATATTTGTAATCAGTGCCCCCTTCCGTCAATTATTTCTATGCTATTTTGGTCCACAAGGTGTCGGTAGATATTCAGGTGACCTTATAACACCATGAGTTCAGATAATGAGTATATGTCTTTTTTTTATTTTGACTACTGAAAGTGAAAATGAAAAAAGCAAACTTATTGGCAAAAACAAACGAAAATTTAAATTAAAAAGGATAAAGAAAAGCTGAAAAGATTTAGAAATCTTATATGAATGTGATTAATTCTTTAGAAAACAAATTGGTGGAATTAAAGATGATTGCACATAAATACAAAATAATGTTTTACAAAGATGCATTAATCTCTGAAAAATGTATGGGAGATAGAATATCTCTTTTCAACTTTGAAATATTTAGGAAAGAGAGAATGTTCTGCAAGTTTTGGGGGCTCTGCTATTTATGTTCAGAACTGCTTACATGTATTGAGATTAAATTGGTTTGATTGATTGGAATCTTTAACTTTGAAAATAGAATCAACATGAAATTCTTAATATATTTTTATACAGATGCCCAAATTTGAGTAAATAAAAACAAAACATTGTACTTTATTTACAATTGAGATCAAGTTGTACTCACCTATGCTGCTTCTGTCATGTTCTACAAAATGAGGGTGATTGATAGAATTAATGAAGGATATATGATAAAAAGTTTGCGAGGGCCCGTTTTCTGAAGGTCACTCTGTAATAGATATATAGCTATTATTATACTAAATGTGAGTTCATCAATGTTTGTTTCCCTAAGGCTTTTTTCTATATACTTTCATAAACCAAAATACATGCACAAATATACCTTAGTTCTTGGATTGAGTTATGTTTGAAAAAGAAAATGTTTTAATTGTTCTAATTAACTGTAGTTTATAATTAACCGAACAAGTCACCCATCTTTCTCTTCTTGTGTATCTATATATTTATCTTGCCTCTTCTCACTTTACATTGATTCAACCACTCTATAATATTTCTTTATGCCTCTTTTAGCATTTATGAGTGCTATGAGCAGAACCTGCCCATATATAACAGTAGTACTTCATCCTAGGACAGATCTGGCTCTTATACAAGTAGAGGATTGCATCAGGAGTGAGGTACTTTCTGAAGCGATAAGAATGATCCAACCATTTTTACAGTAACCTTAGCAACAGATTAGATGCAAGTCTTTCATTTTATGTCTGGGATAAGAGTCAGTTCTTGGGGCTTATCAAGGGAGGAGGCGCCCTTAAAGAGAAAGCAATTTATTTCAACTGGTAAGAAATGAGGATTTGAGCATTGGTGGTGAAAAGAGGGAAGCTTGGTTTTAGAGGCGTTAAAAGTGACAAGCCACTTTTTCTCCCACTGCACCACATGCTCTGAATCGAAAGAGAGGGAGTCAGAAAGATCCTGGTAATCAGTGCTCCTCGAGGTGCTGCCATAGATAATTGTGTCATCTGCGTAGATATCGACCAATGATTTCAGGATACGATCATTTATAAAGATCAGGAAGAGGGTAGGGCCAAGAGTGGACCCCTGAGGTATGCAGGCGTTGATATTTTGAGCTCCTGCTCGTCAACAACTACTTTAATAGACCTATCAGAGAAGAAAAGATTTGATGGTTCTGAGGACATTTCCAGATATTCCATAGCTAGCAAGTTTGTGGAGAAAAGCTTTGATCCATATATTTGTGAGCGGGCAGTGTCTTTTTCTATCTGCCCCTTTATGGAGAAGTTCTATGTTTACGAGGCTGTCTATGACAAGTTCAAGCTGTTAGTTACATTTTTTTTTTAGCCTCGACAAAAAGTTGCATTTTTCATAATTTTCATCAGAATTTAATGTGGAATTCAATCAAACAGATTTCAATGCAAATAGTTTTTAGATAGCTTACTAAATTTATTCCAAGAATAATTTTCACATTGACTGACACTAACATATTTGCATATAAATCAAACTTAGATGAAATAGCAAAGTTTCCTTATGACTAATATTCTTTGGGGTAGAATATAGAATAGAATGAAGAAGAAATTTCACTGATTACACTATTTCGAGACCATAAAATGCAAGAAGTTCACCGTAATCATTACAATCATTACAACAAATTGTTGATTTAAAACTAGAAATATATAAACTGAACCATACATTTTTCATTCCTCAATGATATCGTTGATGAAATGTCCTCATTGACTACGGCCTTTCCTGAGTCACAACTTGTTTTTACAATGTTGCTTTGATAGAATTACAGCACAACTTACTGGTTAAGAGTTCCTCTTCCGTACCATCTTCTATTGCAACAAGAACTGCTTTAGCAAATGATCTACTGCAATTTATTGCATTTGACAAAACTGTGATGTGACCATGTGTTTGCAAGTTAGAGTTGCACTCTTTGGCTACATTTATCAAAAACGTGATGCCTTGAACTCTCCTAGAATCATTGGTGTGGTGGCGTTCTCAGAAGGAGTGGCTTAGATAATCTGATATTGATGCAAATGCTATAAACTTAGACATATAGAAGGAGTGGCTTAGATAATCTGCTATTGATGCAAAGGCTATAAACTTAGACAGGAATTCAGATAGAAGGTTCCATGATTTATTTAATACCCCTAAATTGAAATACATAAAATAAATGACCTTTGTAATAAATAATATTAAGTTAGAATAAAATGAAAAACAAAACAAATAATTAATATAGGCTATTAGTTATATTCTTTTCTGATCATTGTTAAAAAAAATCTAGATATCCAGATTTTCAGTTTTAAGTTTTGATTTTCGCCTATAAGTTGGTGATTCAGAATATGTATTGTTTGTTGAGGTTCTGGTCAGTAGTTTTCTTGATATTTGCCTTAAAGTAAAACATTTGCCAAAAATCAGCCATTTTTGGTGACAATCCTTTTTAGATTTTCAAATATCAGGCCAAAAATTGGAACTATATATTTGAATTGCATAGCAAGCTAAAAGAAACTCATCAGAAATTATTCACTTGATTGGAATAGTTCATTATAAACTAAAGGAAATGTCACCACTGGCAAGTAATACTATTTAACTCTAAGTTGGAGAGGAAAAGAGAAAGATATATAGCGTCAAAAAAACAAATTTGTTTTTTTGACGTGGTTGTTTATACGTCTGAGGAGACCTAATTAAAGGGTCGAAATAATTTATAATGTATACAACCTTAATGTCTGTATAGTTTTTTCCTTTTAATATATATATATATATATATATATATATGAAAATTATGGAAATAATATTCCAATGTGATGGAAAATTAAAAAGGAGAAACCAAAATTATTTATATATTCATCAATGTTTCATCTTTATTTCAAGACTTTCTCAAGATGATTGATATGAAGAAATAACATACAAGTACAATATTTGAAAATATTTGGTGCGTTTGTGATGTGAAAATAATGTTTTTTTTTGCTTTTTTTCAAATGAAACATAGTCGTTAGAATTCAAAACATGTGGTGTGATTATGACGTGAAAAGAATGCTTTTGTTCTTTTTCCGAACGAACCATAGAATTCAAAATGTCTGATGCCTTTATGAAATGGAATTAATGTTTTTTTTGTTTTTGGTTTTTATCTATGTTGTGTACAAAGTTTTGTTGGGAATGTGGTGTAATTGTATATACATACCCATGAATTAGGCCGAGTCAACCCCTGCCTAAAGTCAAATGTATATATTTCAAATCAAAAAGAAATGCCTAAAAACAATCTTTATTGAAAACGTGTTTGAATGGTAAATTTCCACCGAAGTTTTCTAGAATAAAACAATGCCAAATTATTTTAATTCTTTATTGTTCAAATAATTTAGATTTGCTTCCAACTTTCTCTTCATCTATTGACGTGAATAAAATTCTGGTTTTACTGACATAACAAGAAACGTGAATGGTGCTAATGAGGTCTGGCGAAAAAAAATCTTTTCAATGCTAAATTATCCTATCAACTTACAAAACCCTAAATTGTTAACATTCTATATTTTCGGAAAAAAATATATATATAAACGCCAGCAACACTGATGAGCTAGAGTCGCCACACATTCACAGTCTGGTTGAAAATTAGCAAATATTTTGATTTCATCGTTTATCAACTTGGTTCTATCTTGTTTTTGGACAAGTCTTATTCTGTTTGGGTCAAGTAACTGTAATTGTTGCCTTATATTCTTCCTACTATTTCCTACTATTTCAAACTATTTTCAAGCCAATGTCTACATTTGTTATGCTAAGACACTTCGACTTACATACATGTATATTTGAGTCTAGGTTTGCAACTTTACTTTTTTGTCAGTAGGGTAGTTTAATTGTTAATAGATTTAGTATTTTTTTCTTTTTATTCTTTAAATATGTTTTTTATAAGTTCCTTAAAATTTCTCACAAACGTTGGGTTTATAGCTCAATAATGTACACATTACTAGAGCTCAAAATATAAATCTAGTAATTTGATAAATGTTCTGAATTTGTTTTAAAAAAAACATGTTTATTTCAAACAATTTTTCTGCCCATCCTCAAGATACATTTTCTCTTGATAATAAATTCAAGATGTTTTGAGAAGGCTTCATCAGTGATTTTTTTTATCAAATTAAACAAAAAAAACTAAAAAAAACAAATCCAAACCGCCATCATCGAAATTGTTTTCTTTATTTTACTTAATTATCCATTTTTTAAATTTAAATCACACAAAATACATGCATTTTAATTGTTTTAATTTGCAAATAACTCCAAGTAACTCATCTCTTACTAGTTTTCTATCTATTACTTTCACCCTCTATCACGGTGTAGTGTGACCTCTCTGCTTTTGTTCTATATATTATCTATTACTCTCACTTCCGTTACTCTCCCTCTCCCTCTCTCCCTCTCTTTCTCTCTCTCTCTGTTTGTTAACAGTCAAAGTTAATAAGGAAAATAATAAAATGATTCGAATATGTTCACAGGTCATATGCCAGATCACCCGTGACCCATTAGGTCATTATTTGTTATATGCTTGGAGGAAGATGTAAATAGTGCGAATTATAAAAGAAAACGTGAGAGGAATCGAATGATGTAAATGAGTAAAAAAGAGGGGAAGGAAGAAAGAAAAGGGCATGAGAAAATAGTTTCATAAACATTTGGAAATTTCAAAATGTTTTCATAAATGTTTCTGGATGTTTGAGGTGAGGATTGATAATTTGGATTATTCAGATTACTGTTCTCGTCTTGAATGTTATTCTCACAGCGTTTTGGCCAATGTAGCCTCTGACCTTCTTCAGGCATGTCTTGGCAAACTCAGGAATCTACGGAATTTTGAAATAAAGTGTCCAGTTAGAAATTCCATACAACAGATTCTCGAGTTCAACAAGATGCACCTGAAGAAGTTTTAGAGGTTATATCGGCCTAAACATTGTGAGAATAACATCAAGATTAGAACAGTAGTCCGAATAATCCAAATAATGCAAATTTTTATTAATATTTGGAATTTCTGAATATTTATGAAACTCTCTTGTGATGCCATAATAGACCCTCTTTATCTTTCTTTCCCCTTCATCTCCTCTTTCCTCTCTCTCTCTTTTAATTATTTACATTCGCCTCCTCCCACTACTTTTTATAAATAATCCTTTGTCTACGTTATTCGCCCTTCCTCCCACCTTCTAAAACATATACAGATTACAAGTGTGCATAATAATAATAATTTATATTGCAATTTTAGATTAAAGCACTCACTGAAAATTTTAATTATTATTCTTTCACTTTTTAACAGATTCAATTTTCTTTTGACACGCGCTTACATTTGGGTCATGTGACCCTTGTAATATTGTTGCATAGCCCCTGCTTGGGCCGTGGCAGTTCTCGTTTAATCACTCGTCATTTTTAACACCATAAATCATATAGTTTGCATACCTTTAAAATTTCTCCCTCGCCGCATAGAGGGTGCGTCGTCTAGTGATTGAATTCTTTCTTCTTTCTTTCTGAACCACGCCGCTGCAACACAAAAGCTCCATGAACGACTCGGAAGACAAACAATCTTAAATTTAATTTCTGTTTTATTTCAAGCGTTAGTTATCCGTCAGCTGGAAGATATTCACTAATGTCGATCGAGAGAGAGAGAGAGAGCAAATTACTGCTTTCGTAATTACTTATCAATTAAGTCCTTAACCATTCGTGGAGGGGAAAAGAGATCTTTCGCCTGTATTTTCTTAGGGAATTAATTCCCTTAATCAAATTGCGGACTACATCCTAAATCACGTTTGATAGGTTCGCCTCCAAAACCCAGACTGCTAAACTCACTTCTCACGAAGAACGAGTGACGTCACAGATCCACACGTGCGACACTCATGCGTAACCATTTCCTTCACTCATGTTCTCTGATCTCTTGACCTCGTGTTCGTCAACGTTCGCTCTGACAGCACCTGTGAGCTCCGACCGTGAGAACAGCCCTTTTTTTGCATGGGTCCACCTGCACTAATTCACGCAAGTCAAACCAATGATTTCCAACAGATATGTCCATTCCCATAGGGTCATTATCCAACAATATGCAGGGCCGGCAGGAAAGTTATAAAAGTGGGTGGGTTCTTCTAAAAAGTGTAGGGGTGAGGCGGCCCACATTGCACCCAGAATGCCAAATATGGGAATAAATTCAATATCTTGGCTAAAAATGATCGTCCGATAGTGGCTGAGAGCTCGTTAGAAGCGCAATGGTGATAGAAAAAGAAAAATTCAAAATATTTCAATTCTTTGGCGTTGGGGCTCAAATTACCTTATTTGGGCATATTGGGGAAACATCACTGTTTGGGGCATATTTTGGTTTAAAATGATCGTCTGGTAGTGGTTGATGGCTCGTTAGCAGCGGAATGGAATACTCTTGGTGATAGATGAAGAAACATTAAAAAAAAATCAATTTTTTGGTGTCTGGGGCCAAACTACCATATAAGGGCAATTTGGACCAAAAATACCTTTTTTGACATAATTTAGACATGAAATGATCTTCTGATAGTGGTTGAGATCTTGTTGGAAGCATATTAGCAAGTCGCTTCTGGTGAAAAAAGAATAAACAGAAATTTCAATTTTATGGGGCCTGGGCCCAAATGACCATATTTGGTCATTTTGGGCCAAATACACCTTTTTGGACTTAATCTAGACATAAAATGATTTTCTGACACCGCTTGATGGCTCATTTGAAACATATCAGCAAGTCGCTTCTAGTAAAATGATAACATTCAAGAATCAATTGGTTTATCAAATATCGAGAATACATAAAGTTGAAAGTATTAACTGACAAGGTGCATATAAAAGTACAAAAGTAAAAAGTATAAAGGTTTAAATGTATTAAGTATAAAAGTATAAATGTATGTATTGGAATTGGAATAGCTCGTTGGAAGCGTATTAACAAGGCAGAAATGCATTGTTTCTCTGTTCTTTACTTCAAATTGCGTTCATTGGACTTTGCTAAAAAAATACTGTATCGGTTTTTCTGTGAACAGAAGGACTGGAGGGAGGATGGAATGAATAACTTTGGATATTATGCGGATCCTCAACAATGCATAAAAAGAATGTATCGATGCAATCCGAAAAATCACCGATATGTTAATGGATGCATCATATGCGAGTGGAGGAAATACAAATAATGGTCCGCTTTGCAACAGATTTTTCAGCCCATAAAATCGCTTTTACGGATGTTCTCTCATCCATAACAGCATCGATCGCGAAAATTTTGAAACGTTCATGAGTAACACCAACATCATCCTGTTTATCACCCAGTCTGTCGCAAATAAATGTGTGCATGTGGAAGCATTGAAAACATTGATATAATGCTTCATCTCAGAATTGCCTTCGTCGTGTATTTTTCCATTTCCTTTACTTAGCACAAAACTGGTTCTTCGATATACTTTGGGGTCTGCGTTTGCGCTAGATTTTTTTAAGAGGGTGGGGGCCGATTTCACCCCCCCCCCATTTTTTTTCCTTTTTAAACAAAAAATATTCGGAGACAAATTTTTTTTTCTTCTTTCTTTAACTAAAAATGTCTCACCACCCAAGAACGCGGCAGCCTAACAAAAATAGACGACCGTTTTTTTTTTTGGGGCTAAATTATTTTTTTCACGCCAAAATTTTTTTTCTTTCGCGCCAAAAAAAATATGAAAAAAAAAAAAAAATTGGGGGGGAATTTACCCCCCCCCCCCCCCCCCCCCCCATTTTTTTTTTTTTTTTCATATTTTTTTTGGCGCGAAAGAAAAAAAATTTTGCCGGGAAAAAAATAATTTTTTTTTGGCCTTTTTAAACAAAATGGTATTCGGAGACAATTTTTTTTTTTTTTCTTTTGTCTAACTAATAATTTTCGGCGTCAACGTCGCGATTCGAACTCGCAACCTTGATGCTAACTGCCAAACGCTCTACCGAAACCGCCACTGAGAGATAGTTAAAATCTAAATTTAATTTTCTTACTTGAACAAATCGCTTTTTTTTCACATCTCTCATTTAGCAATAAATGATCGTATAATAATTGGTTCTTTTTATCCTTTGGGGTCTGCGTTCGCGCTCGATATGTTCTTCCAAAATACAATTGGGTCTGCGTTCGCTCTCGATTTTTTCAGGTAGGTCCGGAGGGGGGGAAGGAATTTCGCCCCCCTCCCCCCAATTTTTTTTCTTCTTTTGGCGCGAAAAAAAAAAAATTTTCCCGCCCAAAACAAAAATATTTTCCCGCCAAAAGAAAAAAAAAAATTTTTTTTTTCCTTTTTAAACAAAAAAAGTATATATTTTTTTCTTTGTCTCACCACCCAATCTATTTTCGCTAGTCCACTTATAATATAACGAACACTTTCTCTGTCATTCTGTCAGGATGTCTGTCTGTCCGTCCTGGGGAATTTTTGTAAACGTAATTTCAGAAATAAACAATAAATAATTTAAACGCCCAGGCTACGATTCGAACTCGCAACCTTGACGCTGACAGCCGGACGCACTAACCTCTGCACCACCACGACAAGTGATATTATTATATTAATTTTAAATGATAAAGAATTCGTTTTTTTTTCAACTTCCAGTTACAAATAAATGATCGTATAACTGTTCATTGGAAATGCATTGGGGTCTGCGTTCGCTCTCGATTGTTTTTTTGGGGGGGAGAGAAATTTCCCCCCCCCCCTTTTTTTTGCCGCGAAAAAATTTTTTTTTACCGCCCCCCTTCCCCCCCCCCCCCCAATTTTTTTTTTTTTTCTTTTTAAAAAAAAAAATGTATCTGGAGACAAATTTTTTTTTCTTTGTCTCACCACCCAAGAACGCGGCAGCCTAGCATTTAGTTTTATGCAAAGGGGACAAAGAAGGGAAAGAGGCCGTTCAGATTTTTATTAAAGCAATAGGTATTAAACATCAATTAATAAATATTATCCAAATTTCAGTTATTGTGGAGTATTTTAAAGAGTTTTTAGGAGACATAATATAAACACAATCTCCCATTTTTTGAAAATTCCTATATTTCAGATTTGCATTGAATTTGATCCATCAATTAAACAAGATTCCCTGGATTTTTTTAAGACCCCTTAACATTAAGCCTTAAATTTTGGACATTTTCTAATATCAAAATCATGTAATGGATTTAGATAAAAATTAGATTAAAGATTCTAGACATATAGTTTAGTATCATATCTTGATTTAATTTTAAAAGTGGTACAAACTGTGGAACTGGTATTCTTTTAGTACATATATTTAAAACACACATTTATACAGATTCACAAATGGAGACTTCACCCCTCAAAATGAAAACCTAATCCCATAACTTATGTAAGCTGTTTCAAATAGTTTTTCCCATAGCAATATATGTTTCTGACTGCATTGAAGTATTTTGGAAACTTTTTTTTTTTTATTGAGGAAGCACCCCCTCACTCCCCACTTTAAATCTTTGATTTTAAGTAACAGAAATTTTTTTAGCGATTCTGAAAATGGAGCTTAATTGTACAAAATTAAGATTTTTTAAGTCCATAACTTCAGTTGTGTAATGTCTATTTGCATACAGTCTTTACCATTGCTTTGAAGTATTTTATGATTTGATCTCTTGCCCTTATTAACGGTTCCAGATTCTCTTTATTATGAATCTGTACTGGCATGGTATTGCAGATAATATTTTTATATATTTGGTTAAAACATAATTTATGCATTTCAAATTTGAAAATCTGAAAATTCTTAAATGAACTTTAAAACTAACATTTGATTTGATTAAATCTGGTAAATTTTCTCAAGATGAGACAAAATTGTTTTTGTAATAATTTCTTTCAGATTTCAAGATATAAATCTTCGTATTATGCCGACGGGCTTGACTTAACAAAAAAAAAAAAAAATCTGTACAACTAAAACTAATCAATTCTTTAATTGATATCTTGAACATTTTCATTTCTTTTTTCTTGTTTTTAATTTAATTTTATTGGAATTCTACAAGAATTGATGCTTTATCTAAAGAAAAGGAGATATGAACTTTTTCTCTCCGATTTTTATAATTCATCGTCTTAATTTGTTTTTATTTCTTTTCTCATTCCAGTCACCGAATCGTGCAGGAAGCCCTCCCAGTGATTTTGAATCTGAACACGATGACTTATTGAATCGTCTTGCTACTTCCCAGCAACAGAAATGGACACTCGAAGAGAAGGTAATCAGACTGGTATTTTTATTACTATTCAGCTATTATAGTAGTACTATTAGTAGTACCATTGCTACCATGAGGACTTGTAATATATGGCCTGTCTTGTGGATAGAAGTTGCAAATGTCTAGGTAGTTAAATCAAGGCAAACTTTGAGATTTTGAAAGTTTAGAAAAGATTTCTACTCCAAACTCTGTTATATAACGCATGTTCCAAGGAGAGCAGTAACAGGCTTGCACTCATTAGGACAAGTAAAAACGTTGAGTCCAACAAAGAAAACATAAAACTGATATTTAAATAGGGTTCAAAGATGGTCATAGACTGCATGAAGAAAACAAGTGAAAATAAAGATCGAGGAACAAAATGAGCACACATACATATATGAAAAAGAAAAGAGAATTTGTCGCTGTAATTATTGTAGGTTTGGTTGAAAACAAACAAGTATTTGTTTTTTTATTGAAAACTAGCAGGAACCTCTGGTGTTGCCCCGGAATGAATTAGGACTCATGTGTACTGCTACTGCCAGCCTTATCCCTATATAAACAATTGTATTCTTATTTTTTTTATTTCTATAATCTTCAATTTTCAAGTTATAAATAAAATAAAATAATTGTTTCAGGGGAAATAACTTTAAAATTAATTATAGAATTAGTTCCTTTGACTTCTTGAATTTCTCTGCACGTATTTTTCCCAAATTAATGAATATTACAATAAATTCTTTTACCATATCCTGCCCAAGGTCATATTGCATCAGAATATATATGGTTTATAAATGTATCTTTGGTAGTTTAGAAGTTTTAGACAGACAGGAAATTTTCCTTCATATAATAGAAGATTTCAAATTTTAAAAAAACTTTCTGACATAAGTTTATACGCCAATTATTTAAACTCGCGTACAATCTTTACATGAGCCAAAGGCGGATTTAGAGTCTAATTTTGAATTATGAGGAGAAGCCGAATGTAAATTTTAAATCTAAACCCGAACTGCCACCCCGGATTTGCGGTTGAGGGTAATGAAGCATGTAATAATTTAATAAATGATATATGTGAAAAAGTGTTGACAAGTAGCAAAATCAGTTTGAGTGATTATTTCATCCTACACTGAGCGCAAGTATTTCTTAGCTATACCACAGACTAATGAATATAAGGAGTCAATAACAAGGAATCAGTTTATTTTAGAAATACAAAATTTCAGTTTACAGAGAGAGCTAATATTCCAGTTCGGTAGACGACAGTAACCTACAAAAGCCAATAATACGAAATGAGTTTATTTTCATAGCATTGAATTGTAGTATCTCATTAACCTTTCTACACAAAGAGTGAGCATTTAACGAAATCAAATTATTTTGAGCAAAGATCTGCACCATCAAATCTTTGGTTCCCTATTTATTTACTTCCCCACCTTCTTTAGGTACATCTTTTAAAACTCGGGAATCTTTGTCAAAACCTGGAATCTATAGAGAATTTCAAATTGAACCCTTTATTTAATCCACGGGGGTAGATTGTTCTCATCCCATGATTGGCTTAAAATGTTAAGAATTTTTATTCTATGGTGAGGATTAAACCTTCAACCTCCAGAAGATTGTCAGTTAAAAATGATTGTTACTCAATCCCTTTATCAGTTGTGCCACGGGTCTATGGACCCGCAAGCCTAACTACAGGGTATAGTAACTAATAATAAAATGAAAAGCATCCTTAAAATGCCAGGTGTGTCATTGGAGAGTAAAATTCTTAATACTACTGTTTATACTAGACGCAATGAATACTTATAGGCTTTCAAACCTATTCATCATAATTGTACCAAATGTTGAATGAAGAACTTTAGGGAAGACAGATGTGTCATAAGGGATCACATTACTACTGCTACTACTACTAATAATAATAATACTACTAATAATAATGAAAATAAAATACTCTGCCTCCAAAATAATTGCACTACTTTTAATATGAAAACTCCTTGGGATGTTGCATGTGTCCTCAAAATTAACATATTACTATTAGAACTACTATTACTAATAATAGCTATAAGCAATTATAAACTACAATAGTTATGAATAGCATTGCACCAAGATTGGTATAAATATGCCTTGGGAAGCTGAATGTCATAAAACTAAGTATACTAATTATTACGCTCTAATCAAGCTCCAACTGCTCTCTGCAGTAACTAGAAAGCTAGCTTTCGACAGGCTTATATTAGTGTTAAATAAAACTTGCTATCAAATAGCAGTTCTATTATATATCCGATGTTGCTGTCAGTATTTTCTACTAACAGTCACATTTTATTAATTTAGACAGTAGGGAAAGATTATTGGGGTTAGATGGCTTTAGCTGTTTCCTCAAAGAAAGCCTGGATATCCCCTCCTCATATGCTTTCTTTGGAAACGGGTAAACAGCACATAGTGACTGATAGTACGGCAATGTTAAAAATGTGTCTTGCCTGCCTGGATCGAACTCGCATCCTTCAGATTGTAGAAAAAATTATTTAAGTACTAGTAGGGTTGCCCAGGTTAAAGCGTAGGATAGCATCATATGCCACATCATATGAAGGAGAGCTTACTTTAACAGTAACCTTGATGTTGTCAGATATTTAACCCACTGAGCTATTCAGGTATGTTAATACTCTATCGCTTATAAATAAATTAATTTCATTGTGTAACATGTTAAAAAGTTTCATTCTTTAAGGAGTAACTAGAGATACAGAACTATTAGCTTCACATGTAAATGGTATATGTGAATACACTTATATTTAAGGCGTACTTCCTAGTATGTCTTCATTTTTACGGACAGACATGCACATAGACAGAAAGGTGTTCTCCTTTATTATATATATATATATATATATGGAGAGATAGGTAGATTTATTATATATATAAGGAGAGGTAGATTTATTATATACTAGCGGGACCCGTTGCCAGGCGCTGCACGGGAGTAATATAAAAGAATAAATTAAATAGTGGACAGAACGCAAATAGGTCACATCTGAAACAAAAATAGAAATTGCCCCAGTTTCCTAAAGATGTCTACAATATCTGTATGTTCGAGTTTTAATTTCGGTGTTTTGTATTACCCTAACCGTAAACTAAGCATAACCTATGGTTTAGTTCGGCCCAAGTCGGTTATCTCACGGTGCCGGTTCAAATTCTGTAGAAGCACTAGTTGTTTTGTTCTGATCTGTTTTGGTTTCTTTCAGGTTAAAAAAAATGTAGAAGCATTGTTTTTCTTGAGTTTTGTTTGATAAGCACACATTTTGGGCCACTTTATTTTGAAGAAAATGTAAATGAAAATGTATTTCTGCCTAATCTGAAATAAATGTTTTTTTTCTGTCCATCTAGACTGATGCAATTTTCATTACTGTCTAAATCCAGTGACCGTATTTATTCAGCTGGATTTTTTCCATATTACCTTGTGTCTAACTCTGCCATTGTGAGGAAGAAACTAAATAGGGACAGTAAAAAAGAAAAACTCCTCGTTGGTACACAGTGTTAAGGAAGGATTATTAAAAATAGTAATATGTCTTTACGGGGCTTTCCTCTTTAAAACGGTAAAATTACTGGGAAAACATTAAAGCAGTAATATTTTATAATATGCGACGATCGATCATGGTTGTAAAAAGAAAAAAGTACTTACTGGTGAATTACTGTTAAATGGGTAATAAATCGTTCGTTTATCGAAGGATAAACGAACGATTTATTTTGGTGTAAATCATTTATCTACAGTTTCAGCATCTTAAATGTGAAAAGAAATTGCGTTTTGTCGAGGGATTTTATTTGAAAGTGCGTAATATGTATTATGTTGTGAAGTGTGTATTGAATGTTATTAATAAAACGATTTATTTATTTGAGAAAGTTTTTAAGGGATGTTTGTAAATGACTAACTTTGGGCAATGCATGATGCAGTCGAGATGAAATGTGTCTCATGCCTATGTAAGCTGATCTCTGATTGGCTGTTTTACAAATACTTAAGTGGTAAAGGTGAATCGCTTTTCCTCGTGAAATAATTGCAAAACAGTGTTTAAGGAGTGTAAGAGTTAATAATTCATAGAGAGAAATTAGCGTGTCACCCTCTCTTTGGAGCATGCAGGTAGGAGAGTTTGTCGTATTAAATAAATAATAGGAATTAATTTTATATGTTAAAAATATGTGTAAGTTGCTTGGAACATGGTCGAGATAAGGGTGTATAGTTAATGTTGATTTTCGATGTGTTTGGTGCATTAGTTTTCTTGCCTACTCTAATTGATTTGGAAGGGCATAAATCAACTCTATTTTATATATATATATATGAGAAAGAGAGACATTTAAGTATATAGAAAGCGATAAAGAGATAGGCAGACAGACAGAGGTGTTACATACTAAATATACCAAAATTCTACACTTACATTTTATTATATAAAAAAAAAGAAAAAATATTCTTTGCTTTCATATAATTTTATTTTAAAAATCAGGGAGTAGAATATAAACTGCCCGCTCAATGTTTTCAGACATTTGTTAAAATAATACTCATAAAAAAAATATTTGAAGTTTTAAGGGGGTTTAACATAGAAATTTATATGTATGATATAAATTTCATCAAAATGGGATATATTTTAAATTTTAAAGGAGGTTCAGCTGCCATAGCTCCCTTAGGTTAGGAGGGCACTTAGAGATTTAAGTTCATTTACAGAAAATTTTATATATATGATTTAAATTTCATAAACATAGGATATATTTGAAATTTGAAGGGGTTTATGCACTCATAGCCCCATTAGTGGTGCATTTTAAAATTTGGGGACTCTTCCATTGTCTTCCCCGGTAAATTTTACACCAGAATAAACTTTTAGATTTTATGTAGATTCTGTAACCTTTGTTTTTATAGGGAACACACGCACACATACTCAGACATTGAGTTTTATATATATATAAATTATGTGGGCCACATGTACTAAAAGTTACATGACATTGAGGTGGATAATTAGACAGATAATAAGAGAGTTATTCAATGTGGAGAAGGTGTCTAGCATTGCATACTGTCGTGTTCCTATAACAGAAAGTACTAATGTTATCGAATTTCATGTGCCATGTTGAATAATTTCTCTGAATATATTGGAGGCATTTATTACGGAAAACTTGAGACTAAGTTCATTGCTTATGAGCCAATTGTCTTTCCGGTAATTGTACTAACCAGTTTTTATTTCATTTGTGACAAACATTTTTCTGACTTTTTAGTAATATTGATTGATTTGTTTTGAAAAATGTAACATTTTTCACTGCCATTGCTGTCGCAACAGTTACTCTATTAATAATAAAAGTAACAATTCTTTTTTTATGACGAGGGTAATACTGATAAATACTGACTCCAGTTATATTTCTATATAAACTTATTTGTCTCTCTCTCAGTAACATCTAGACAATATTTATTTGCAAATTTTTCTAGTAACATAGAATCATAGCAAGCATGACATTTTCACATTTACTCTTTTGATTTCATTGAATTAAATTTGTATGCCAATCTAGATTTTCTGGTCCACTTTTATTTCAAGATTTTAATGTAAAATAATTTGATTGTTTTTATTAATAATTTACGTTTCAATGTTGCATTTAATTTTATAGAAATGATAGGATATAAATCCATTTCACAATAAAAAAAAAAGGTAATAATTATCTAATCGATTAAATACTCTCCTTTTGTGGATTCCGCATGCAAAATTGCTTTGAAGAAGTAATGAACTGTCTTTAATGATTATTCAAGTGGGTCTTTGAGAATTACTTGGAGCAAACTGGGTTTGGATGTATGAATGAGTTACTTGGCACCATGATTTTATTATCTGGAACTGATTACAAAAATTTGTCTAATTTTGTTTTTGAAATTATTGTTTCCCTTATGAATTCTATTTTTATTTCTAGTGCATTAAACATTATACTGCCTTGATAAACTAGATTTCTATAAAACACCTTGGAACAGCATTGTTCTTCCCTTTCTAAAATGAATAAATATATACCCTGAAGAGTCAATATGGTTGCTAGTTAGATGAAGATGACTCAAACTACAGGGTGACCCCCTCCCCTCTCAAATGCCACCCATGGAATCATCAATAAAATTCACAATTCTTTCTGCAATGAACCTTCAGTCTATGGCTTACCTGTCTGTCAGATTTAAGTTGTCCACAAGTCTTTTTTTTATTATTATTGCTGTTCAATGATAGGCACATCTGGATTCAACATGCAAAATTGTTATCAATAACTCTTGGTACTATTCTGATTTGGACTGATGGTCCTCTTTAGTTCAGGAACAGTCTGAGGATTGTTTTGATAGACTTTATCTTTGGGATAACCCCACAAATAAAAACCTGGGGGGAAGAGCTTATGGTCTGATAAGTGTGAACCCCATTCAGGATCACACCCCCTACTGATGAGACAATCACCAACGTGTCTCTCAAGCTCCACCGTTTTAGCAGTAGAGGGTAGACAAGGCAGTGTTGCATTGTATGGTCCTCGTCTCCACATTCACAGATGGTAGGGTCAGTTCTGTAGCTCCATCTACTCATAGCAACTTTTGATCACCCCATTCCTGTTCTCATGTGGCTGAGTATTTTCCACTGAAACCAGGGTGCCTCTGAACTGACAGGGAGGGCCCCAAAAGGAGGGATTCCAATGGGGGCCATTCTCTAGCCGTTTTGTCCACAGCTGTAATCTGGTCTGTCCTGAGATGTTGTTAGGGGTTCACCATGGCTGAGGAAGCTTCTCCTTGACCTCAGTCCTTGGACCGTTGGTTCAGGTCCATGAAGGAGACGGCATTCATCACTGATAGCCTTTGTGATCTCTACTCGACTGGTAACTTCCCGTTTCACATCTGGAGTGGCAATGCCAGTAAGGAGATGCAGGTTGATAGACTTCAGGTAGCCAGTGATCAAGTAGCAGATGCTGAATCTAGTTTTTTTGCATGCATTGATCTCTCCCAAGCAGGACAAGCATACTCGGCAGAGGAATAGCACAGGGCTAAGGCAGTACATATTAGTGTGCAGTGGCTCCCAACTTGGAGTTGATCAGTTTCCATAAGATGTTGTTCCAGGAGCGGATTTTCATTTTTGTCTTCTTTACATGTTTCCCGAATAAGAGAGTGCGGTCCAGGGTTACACCAATGTAGAAAAGGTTGGTGCGATTCTCAAGCTGTATTCCAGACCACGTGATGTTTGGAGGTCGGTTGACCTCCTGGTTCCTGATATGAAATGAGCAGACTTAAGTTTTTGCAGGGTTTGTATGTGGGTGGTTACTCTCGTAGTAGATGAGTAGCTCCTCTAAGGCTGAATTGAGGTTTGTTTCTACTGATTCAAATGTACTCTTTTGAGATGTTATGCGAAGTTCGTCAGCATAGATGAACCACTCAGTGTTTTGATCATTAGTGTAGATGTTGTACAGTAATGGAGCCAGCACACTACCTTGAGATAAGCCATTCTTTTGTCAGTGCCAGCGACTTTGTTTGTTGGTAGACTTGGTAGTTTAGTTTCTTTCCTTTTTTTCTTTGTTGTTCTCTGACTTAGATTAATAGAACAATAGTACAAGGGAGAGAATGTGAGAGTGTGGTGGGAATAAGAGAATAAAAAAAAAAGAAAAATTGGAATAAGCGAACTGAAAGAATTTAAACTTTTACCAAAATGACCGGATTCGGCATTAAATAACCCAAAAAGGTTTGATATACTGTAAACCAAACACCATGAATAAATATTTGAACATATAAAAAACTTGAAACGTTGAACTTTTACCAAAATGACTGGATTCGGCATTATATAACCAGAAAAGGGTTAATATGCCACAAACCAAACACTAAAAATGATATTAAAATACATAAACATTAAGAGAAATTATATTAAAATACATAAACATTAAAAAAAAATGATATTAAAATACGTAAACATTAAAAAGATATTAAAACACATAAGCATAAAAAATGATATTAAAATACATAAACATTAAAAACTAATGTTTCAGCATATAAGTATACGGTTGATATGTTGTAAAACAAACCAAACCAAACGAATAACCTTCTTCCTTCGAAATTTTTCTTTATGCGCATGCCACATTCGCTCCCTACGTCACACTACTTTCGAAAGAAAAATGTGAAGTGACTTATTTCAAACTATCAAAATAATTAATGGAATTTGTAAATATGGAATGCAGTTTTTTAATATCTCTCTGCACTGGAAATTTATTGATGAGAAAGATTTAAAAATAAATCTAGCATACAGTTAAAACCGCCAGCCGACCAGTTTCGCCCTCTCTTAACAAAGACTGTATCGAGGGATTTAAAAAAAACCTGAGGGATTTAAAAAAGGGAGGTGAAAGAAGTTAAAAACATTTTTCACTCAAACACTTTATTTCATAATCGATATCATCACCAAATTCTCGAAAATGAAGTGCGCTTAATTAACATCATCAGATTCCTCGTAAAATTTTATTCTAGAAAAGTTGTTTAATTTTGTTTGCTTTAAATAAAATAAAGTAAAATGTCTTTGTTGGTTATGGATGTCCACTGCTAACGCAGACTCCACAATATTAATGTGAAAAGGCCTGATATTTAAATTAATATCACCATTGAGTTCTTTGTAAAATATTACTCAAGAAAAGTTGTTTGATCTTATAACAAGATCAAATAACAGAGCTTTGTTTTCAATTGCATCCTGAACGGACAGAGAGATAGACATGCCACAAATTTAGTATAGATTAGAAGCACTCTTTATTTTTTCTTCCTCCAAATCTAATTATGACAAAGTTTAAAACTTTCAATTGCAGCACAAGTCATCTCCCTTCATTTTTGACTTTGCTAATTCTTTCTCTTCTGCAATTTATCAATGATGTCAGATGTCGTGCATCATTAATTGATTATTAATTATTATTAAATGAGTTATTTTTACAAATTAATTCTAAATTTATGCTGGAAGATTTAAATTTTCCTGGATCTAATGAGCTGTGATGATCTTATGATTATTGTTATATCATGGCTAGACATTTTTTCACAGAATAAAATATTTAATTTCAGGTGCAACATTTGGAAGAAAGTAATGCTGCCATGTGTGACGATCTCTTGCAAAAGACGGCTATTATTGAATATTATGTTATGGACGGACGGTCAGGTAAGAATTTGTAAAATTAGAGTATTTGATATTCTATATTATCAAGATTAATGTGGATAAGGAATGTAAATTAATTATCTGAACATATTAGCTGTTGCTAAAATTCACTCTGTTAGGTTGGCAATAATGCATATGTGTGTAAAGTAAAAGACGGTTTAAAAGTGGGCAAAGACATTTCGTTTATTAATAGTTTGCCTACGCCAAACTATAAAAACAGTAAAATGAGACAAGTAAAGCCTAAGATTACATACAGAAATACATTGTTCCCATTCAATATGAATGCAGAAGTTATTCATATAAAAAGATAATGTTAAGAATTACATTTTCTCATGCCTATAATGCGTCTGGTTAGCAAATAAGAAAGAAATCTGTTCTTAATCTCGATGATGTGTTGATACAAGAGTTCCTACAAGGTCTTGTATTTTAGGGTCTAAGCTTTTTTTATCCAGAGGAGCTTTTTTTTTTACCAAGATTTAGAAACAAATTTCTCGCAAAGAGAAATAACTCTGATACTGGCAAATTCATAAAATCTTTATTAGATTTGTGATGGTAGGCTATCTTCCCATATTTTTGTTAATATAGCGTATTACTTGGGCTAGTATACATTGAATGTCAGGTGTTGAGATGATTTGCCGAATACATAAGGTTACTTAGGTATGATTAACAAACTTCAGCTTTCAAGTTCACCTATTGCCTGATGTGAGAGTAGATAACTTATTATTTGTGTTTAGTCATGTGATCTAGAAGGATTTAAATGAAGTGGTTGAAGTTTAAAAGTTAGCGAGGTAACGTGACCAATGTAAGTTCAAGCAAGAGAAGTATAATCTTGTGGGGATGATGCAGCTTGAATCAATTCTTGGATAAGCAAATCAAATATATATTTGATTTGCTTATCCAAGAATTGATTCTAGTTCAATTGTCTTTGTTGTTGTCGTCATCTTCTTTATCTATAGACATGAGTTTCAGCTACCTGTCTAAAAGAGAAGTATACACACCACATTGTGTACCCTCATTGAATGTATGTGATTAAGGAGTCACAAAGAGTAAGCATCAATTTGCCTGCTATGAAAAGAATTTGTGTGGGAATATACATTATGTGTAGTTGTCAGTATGATTAGAACCTGAGCTTTGCATTAATGAGATGAGGTTAATTTACCTGAGTAGAATGGATGGAAAACTGAAAAGTCAGGTTGCCAGTTTGAGGCCAGAGAATGAAAAGTGACCATTTTTATACAGTGTTCTCAAGGACAGCGAAGACAAGGGAAAGACAGAGACGAGCAACCCTATTTTTTGTTTTGTTTGTTTTTTAAACTTTTTCTTTAACTTCAAGCTATTTCGGTTATGCGGCTGAAAAACCCAATTAGGTCGATGTTTGTCTGATCATCGTCCATTCTCAAATAAAGGTGAAACCTTCTCCCTCCAAACATATTATGGTAAAAGACCTGTCATGTCATCTATTTTGTGGAGTTTTGCTACCAGCTGCACCTTCTTGAGCCATGCCACACTATCTCCATCAAGAAAGGGCTTTATTATGTTGCTTACTAAGTTTATCTTTTGCATTTTGTGAAGTCAACAAGAAATAAGTAGGAGTGCCATAGTAGTTTTAACATTAAGCTTTGTTTGGCTTGTATCTGTTTTCTGGCATATCAACTAGATAGATTATCTTTTATCTATTAATTTAAGGGAAAATAGTTTCTTAATAAGAAAGGTACACTTTTGTGTGTTAATGTGACATAAAAAATGTCAAAATAACTTTAAAAATATAGAAATATAAACAAGGCCATGGCACTAATAAAGATGTGTCCAGTTAGAAAGTTCAATAAAACATCTTATTTAAAAAATATATATAATGGAAATATTAAATTAAATCTGATGTCTGAAAGTAATTTCATTAATTATCAGATAGTTAGTATCTGTATGTCGTAATCTTTTGACAAAAACTGAAAAAGCTTTTTTTAATCACAGAGATTAGTAAATTATTTTATTTAAATCACGTTTTTAACTTTTTTCTTTTCATTTGATGATAAAAAACATTTCTTTACAGTGACTATTTTTCAATATAAGATTGATAACAAAAAAGTATCCTCCCAAAAACTAAAAAAAGAAAAGAAAATGCCTTTACTTTTTCTGTATTCAATCAGAGCACCATAACCGATCCCCTCGACTTTCAAGTTTAAAGGAGAAGATAAGGACAAGGTTGAATTAGACTGACAGGCATAGCATGTCTGCATCTAAAACTTATATTGAAGCAATTATTTACCAACCATCAAAAAGAAAACTCATCAGAGGGAATGATTAGCATAATGGATACAGACACAGACAATGGAATCGTCTATGCTGAATTAAAATCAGTATTACAGAGTCGCAGATTTTGGAAGGAGTTGGAGTTGGATTCATAAGAATGCTATGAGTCAGAGTAAGATCTCCGAAGAATCAACAGACAATCTGAATATTGGAAAACTTCAAAATAAGTAGTTGGAGTTGGATATTTCCGAATTCTAGGAGTCAAAGTCAGAATTTTGGGAATCCTAAAAGCCAGTCGGCCCTTATACCTTCTGACTCCGCAACCCTGGTTACAATCAGATCAGATCAATTGTGTTCAATTATAGAATAGTACTAATAAGAAAAGGTATGAACTAATATTTCCTCCTCGGATATTGGTAAAATATGCAGGTTAAATGCATCCTATACATTGAATTGTTTCCAATAGGTTTTATTTAACTATTATATAACCAAAAAGAGTTGATATGCTGTTAAGCAGACTATCCAAGCCAATTAATAACTACATACCTTTCTTACAGAAAAGACATTGCTAGTCCTTCTCTACTCTATCATTATTTTCATTGTAGGTGCTTGACCAAGCACCAATCTCTGTTCCTTTCACCCTATAAAGCATTCACAGCAAGAACTCGTCCAGCTACCACCACTGCAAAGAACTTTCCTTTCTTCCTCTGTACCTAAAATCAAGCAGAACTTCTATGAACAGACCTTTTTTCAAGAACTTCTCATCTGTGAAACACAATATCACAGGATTGCTTCCCTGCTGATTACAACTTGGTCATCTTCAAATCCAATGTCAATAAATACATCATAATCAAATTTTGTTCATTCCATTCATCATTTTCAATCCTCTCATAGTATTGTTCATCATCCAACTGACAATCGCATTAACCCTTAGTGGCTTTTGGCCTTATTAAGTGGTGACTCATTTGTAAAAAGCAAAAAATTAACAACAAAAAACATTGGTGTAGTTATTTATTTATTTTCTTTATGAGTCGACATTTAACAAAGAAAAATTGCATCCTTTATTTGCTGTAAAATTATTCCCCAAGTTTGGTAACTCTCCAGTTTTTTATTTGTTTATTATGTTGTAAACCCCCTTTTTAGAAGGATATGTTTTTGAAATTCTTTAAAAATAATAGTTATGTCCTGTTTTTCCTATAATTTTATTTATTATTGTCTCATGATCTGCTAAATTTTTTCCAATTCTATTTCTGTATTTTTTCCCTCAAATGTATTATTTGCTTGGAAAAATGTGGTTTGGGATTAAATATCTGAACAATGGTTGATATACAGTAATACAGAGAAGCCGAATCAAACACCTTTGGTTGGTGGCTGTTTTAGCTTCAAATAGAAGTGAGAAATTAAGTTCTTGAAAATTAAAGGGAAAAGATTGCTGAAATATATACAAAAATATTTCAAGCTGTTTAGTCTTGGATAAGTCAAGCATTATTTAACAACCAATCTTATTAGGATTTAGGAAAATCGTATTGCACAAATCCTCCAAGAAGGAAGTTTGTTTACTTTGAAGATCTGCATTACAAATCCTGTTTACTTTGCTTATCTGAGCAGAAACACCCACTTATGGTGCCAGTGAAAACTCTGCAATTATCTCTGCCATGACATTGGTCTTTTGAACCTTGTCTTGAACATTCTGGTAAAATACATGATTTTTACTAATGCTCTCACTGTCCTCTTTCGGTCGAGATCTCTTGCAGATCTTAAGAAAAAATTGAATTCAAGTAAATGTTCTTCTGGCATTAGATCAAGTACATTTTGCCTTTGCATTTGCTGGGATTTGAAATAATATCTTTCCTCGGGTCGCACCTGGTACCTAAAATTAAATAAAGGAAAGGTTGAAATTGCTCGGATCTGGAGAGGGAGAGAGAGCTTCTTGTTAGCATCATTTGTCTGCAATCTCATTTCCCTTTCAATAGATATCGATCTTTTTGTGTTTTGTTTGACTCAACAATCAATTCTCCAGAGCAAAGGTCAAAGTGCGTTTGGATGTGAGTTAGTGTCTTTTTCTGTTGCGTGTTTATCTATGACACTTAATGCTCAGGTCAGGAGTGACATGTTGAGAGTGACATGTTGTTCAAATTAGAAATTCCCAAAGTCAGGAAGATGTTGAAATATTTTCTTTTTAAAATCTGTAAGTGATCGAGAATAGGATTGCAATGCGATGCTTACACATTCGGTTTAAATTGAAAGATCACCATGTTGGAAAACATATTTGATTATTGGAGTAAAATAAGCAAAATTTAGATACAATAACAGAGCTTCTGCTAGGTATGCATCTTGTGTAGAAAACAGATCTAAAAGGACACAGCAAACTCTCTTCGTGTACCTCCTCGGAATGAGGCATCTAAAAAAAGGGGATTGCTTTTCAAAATAAATACATTTTTAATCCTATAATTTTTTCTATTATTCAGCCAATAAAAATGACGATTTCCAATTTCTCTTTGACTTCAATTTGTCTATTTTCATCCGAGAGAAATAAAGAGCAGTTAGAAAAATGAAAAAAAAAACAACCTTTTTATTTCTACTTATCTTTTTCTCTGAGTCAAAAAAATGATAGACATTAAAAGAGACCTTAATTTGACTGATGAAATTCCTTTGAATGACATCCACAGTTTTGTGATGCACAGATTAAGTTTAAATATAGACTGTCAGTTTAAAAAGTTGTACCCTCTAGGAGAGCAGTTATATAATAAGGAAGAAAATATTATTTCACTCGAATAATTAACCTTATTTAGTGTCATTATGTTTATCTGTTTGTATATGAATCTAATTGCATTGAAATATTTAAATGACTCATCTCGGTGACATTTATTTGTTGCATATTTGTTTTTTTAACCCATTTTTTTTATTCTGTTGACTTCAGTTAAAAATACCCGTTTTCTCCTCCATTGAGCGAGGATAGTAAAGATGAAGTGCTCCTGTCCACTCAGCTGACTGCTGATTTGACTCCAGAGTGAAGTGGTGGATCCATGTTTCATCCATTATCACATATTGATGCAGAAACTAATTTTTGTTGCGTCGAAACAGTTGCAAACAACGCTCTGAATCATCGCCACATTGTTTTTTATCGACTGTAAGCAAACATGGCACCCATTTTGAACACAGCTTTCTTATTGACAAATGTTCATGTAAAATGATGACTACACGGCATTCTGATTTATTCACACAATTTCAATTTACTGTCGGCCTAAACGAGTTTGTGGACTTTTTGATGTTTTCTGGGACAACTGGTGAATTTGGGTGACCTGAGCATTCAGCATCATTTGTGTCTGTATGACTACATTTATAGTCAGCATATCACCTCTTAACCATTGTTTCTGATGGGGCAGAGTCTGAATATCATTTATCAAGCCATTACTTTGCTTGAACAGTATTTTTCCCATCAGAAAGCAATGTTTTATCAACACACAAAATTCAGATTTTTCCATTGTTTTGAAAATTCGCAACATAAATGATTGTAATTTGTAAACTAATAATCCGATTGGGTTCAAATTTTGACATGTGCTATTTGAAGGTTAGTATTTTATAAAAATCATATGGATTCTTTATTAGTAGTGCCATATATATATATATATATATATATATATATATATATATATGAGAGAGAGAGAGAGAAAGGAGTATTAGAAGGCTACTACAATGCAAGAAATAGAAATATGTCGGCATTGAGTGATTTTTTTTTATGTATATTTATAAAAAAATTAATAATTTTTTATAGCAAATCTTACTTGATTATGTGTGTGAGCGTGTTCCATAATATCTTTCAAGGAAGACCTCTTTATCAAATGGTGGGTATTTCAAATCTCAAAAACACTTGCGGTATGACAATATTGCTTATAACGCAGTAAATATTAATATCCGCAGCAAATGGAATAAAACTATCACTAAATGCCTTACTCCTATTACACACAATGCTTTAAGCAAACTACGTCTTCTTTATATATATATATATATATATATATATATAAGGCCCGGAACTTAATGAGTGGTGTATTCACCAAAAGGACATGCCCTGCACTGATTAAATACTCCAACTGTGTCTCATGATTATGAAACCGTCTTGAGACGGCTATTCTAGCTAGTATGAAACTAAAGAATTTCTCTGCTCATTTTGTTTTAATATTCAATTCTGAATGCCTTCAAGGTATATAAAAGCTTCAGTTTAGACACATTTCGAAATAAAAGTGAAAATAGCTTATGAGTATATTTTTCATAAAACCATTATTTCTTGTGTTTGTTCTATGTTTATCTTTTTCTGCTGCTTTTCTATATTTGCCAAACGGATTGTGCATCACTCTACATATTCATATTCCTCTTTTTCTCCTTCTCTTTCGTCTTTTTGAAACTTGTCAACTGTTGGACATCATCGTTTTTTATCTCGACAAGAAGCATTTAATGGATTGTCTCGTGTCATAAAGGGTTAAAAGGAAACAAACCATTTTGTGTCTATTTGGAGAGAAAAGTTTCACTGGAAGACTTTTATTTATAGGTCGAGACTAGAGTTAACATTTTTGCAGAGTGCTATTTTTATTTTGGGAAACACTTTTTCTTTTTGTTCTTTAGCTGTCATCTTTCAAGGGTGAAACGTTTTCATAAACCAGTCTCATTAATTATGGACATTTTCACCCAACTCCATTCTCTTGTCCACACATAGACATACTTACATATGTATGTGTATAGGCATACACATGAGAGTGTGCATATAAGTGCTGAGTATGCATTTCTGTATTTGTGCATGTATATATATATGCAGGAGTAAATATGATATGAGAGTTTCAGACAGAATGCGAAATTGGTTAAGGAAATGTGGAAAAGCGGAGTAACAAACAAGCAAAAATAAATACACGAATATGTCATTGTAGCTGGGCCTATGGTGTTGGAAACGTTGTAGAAACCCAGTCTTTGTACAATGTGATTGCTGCATCGTAGAATATATTATAGCCAAAATCATCCTTTCTGAAGACAACGTAAGAAAATATGACAATAAATAATCTACGTTTCTTTAACATCTCCCCCTCCTAAATTCCCGTCCTTTTTCTTGTTTTCTCCCAATTTTTCTTTTTCTTTTTTTCTTTTTTCCAATTATCATCTATTGTAATGTCTTCTTTTATTTAATTCAATTTAATCTAATCAATTTCTCACCATAACATTTCTCACTATGTGCTCCTAATTCTCCCCACCTCACATATTTTCACCCCTATCTCATCCTTCACCTACATTTTCCTTCCTTACCCACTACCCTACCTACTCCCCCACCCTCTGTCCTCCCTTCTACATGTAGTTGCATACTTCCTTGTATGCACCCTGTTTTCCCTCCATTTTTTCCCCTTACTCTGTTTCATTTCACATCATGTGGGACACATTGATCCCGCTTCCTCCTCATCCTCCCACTCACTCACTGCTCATATCCACTCTCCCTACTCCTTCCCCCCTCATCTACCTTACACATGTAGTCTCATTTTCCTTATACCCACTCCTGTCTCCTCTTTTCTTTTCTTCTCACTTTTGTATAAATTGCTGAGTTTTTGCTAATAAAGTTTCTTTACCAAACGAATATGGTCGTAACCATCGACCAAAATATCTTGGCCTAACTACAATGACGTGTTCGTGTCCTTATTTTTGCTAGTTTTGTTACCCCACTTTTCCACATTTCTTTAACCAATTTCACACACACACACACACACACATATATATATATATATATATAACGTTGCTATTTTTTGTTGTTATTGTTTTAGTGATAAATTGCTGGTATTGTTACTGCTTGCCTGGAGCATTTAGGAATTACTTCCCTTAGATACGGATATCGTCCCCATTTTTGACATATGTAATATGTTTATTTATTATTTGTAGATAAAATAGTGTTTTGCTGTTACTATGGCTCATTAGCGTTGCTGACTATGACAGGTTTCGAACTCCTGATCAAAATAAATAAACATATGTACACATCCATAGAAAATGGGGCGATATTCTGTATCAAGGTGAGCAGTAAAAATACCAGCAATTTATCTATAAAACAATAACAACAAAAAACAACAACATCATAGATTTATAAAGTGATAATCGTCACGTAATTATTTCAAACAGGTGCTTTGTGGTGTAATAAGTAGCGCACTCGGTTACTGTTCCAGTGATCAAGTGTTCAAATCCTGTCATAGTCAGCCACACTGATGAGCCGTAGTATGGCAAAACACATGTCTGTGGATAACTATTTAATCTATAAATTAATATATATATATATATATTAAATATATATATTAAAAATAGTTAATAATAAATTATATAAAAAAAAAATAAATAAATAAACAAACCTCTGCGGACCTGCTACTAAAAACAAACCAGCATTTCCGGCCCCGGCTTTTGGCAAAAAAACACACTCCAACGAGTGGCTGTATTTATTTTATTTCTGAGGATGAGGGATACCCTCGAAAATTAAAAAAATAATAATGAAAAGGACACACTCCAACCTAACACCACGGTCAACGATACACTGTTAAATAAAAAAAAAAATTTTTGAAAATTATTGACTTTTCAATATTGTCACTTTGTTTTTACGATTCCACGTGTCATATATGTGTCACTTTAACAACGCATTGTTATCGCCTCCAAAATATTATTCTTGCACTATACACAATGCTCCAAGCGAACTACAACATTCTTCTCATATATATATATATATATATATATATAATAATTAATTATAAATATTTGTTTTTATCTACATACGTATATGTTTCATCCTTTAGGGGAATCGGTAAATCAGCGAGAGATTAATCCTATTTAAAAGCAGCTGTCGTAGAAAGTTTGGCCTTTGAAAGGAACATTGCATTTTAGCCACATTGGTGGCTGTGTTAATACTACTCGCTGCAGAGCCGAGTCTAGTTTGGGGGCGACAAATAATTAATTATAAATATTTGTTTTTATCTACATACGTATACATTTCATCCTTTACGGGAATCGTCAGTGTAGAGAAGAATTATTCACACTAGTCCTCGGAACACAAGTTATATTTCAAACTCAAATTCCAACGTGCTTACCTACACGGCCGAGATAATATATATATATAATTATGTATTTTGTGCGTGTGTATATAGATGTGATTATATATTTGTGCCTATATATATGATTATTCATCAGCATATATATATATATATTGTGTATATTTAGGCAGGATATTTTCATTTAGGCAAACATTATTAAATAACACGGAGTGGTTTTGTTTGATGCTACTTTTTTTTTATTTTTTCAATTTTCCGAATTGTCCATCTAATGTTTCGGTCAAATTGATATAAATATGATCCATGGGTTTCTTGTTCCATTCTTTTTTCTTTTTTTCAAGTACTTTCAATTTGAATCGTCAACTCATCTTCAGGCGGTATTAGTTTTAGTGTCTTTACAAATTATGACTTTACTGTTGTGCTCATTTTTGAATTATAACGGCGAGTAGATTATAACTTGAAAAAGCGTCGTAAAGTTGAAATGTACATGAGAGCGTGATGGCGTTCTACACATATGGGAGATTTAAAAGTTTGACTGTTTAAACCGTTAAGAAATTGATGACGTTAAAGAAAGTGCATACAATTCAAACACATAACTACCTAATGACTAAGAATTTGGTAATGTTAATTATTATGCTAGACACTTTAAAATGTTGCGACTAGTTTCATAATTGACATTATTAATTGTGGGATGTTTAGTTTTTATGTAGAGGGCTTCGAGTATTTTTAATTTTTTGATATTGGTATCGTGGTGTATTATTTTGGTATTGTTAACAAGGATGTTTCTATATTGGGAGGGGGTACAATTATGTTTTTTTAGGTGTTGGCATATAGAGCTAGTGTCGGAGAGATGTAGGGTGAGTCTTCGGGATAGTGTTGTGGAAGTGAAACCTATGTAAGAATTAGTTTTTTTATTGTTGTCGGAGATACATAGGGCATTGGAACTGATATATTACATCGGTTCTTCCTAATGTATTTTGGGTTTGAGAAGTGTTATTTTTAACAACATGGTTTGATGTTTTCATTTTTTTATAATAAATGATAAATCGTATTTTATCATCAGAATTGGTGGAGGATATATAGCGATGTATTATATTGTTAAGAGCTTTTTCATCCAATTTAAAGTTTGGATGCATTTGGAATAGATTTATGTAGTGGGAATTATTTAGCTTATTATGAGTACGATTATCTAAATTTCTAATCATTAATTTTATTTGTTCATCAACCATATAATTGGGAAATTGATTATTAATTAGGACTTGCTTTATAAACAAAACCACTCTGTGTTATTTAATAATGTTTGCCTAAATATATATATATATATATATGTTATTTTTTATTTGTACACATATATATTTATGTGCTTATGTATTTGTGTGTGTATATATGATTATGTACTTGTGTGTGTCCCTATATATGTGCTTATGTGTATATCTTTGAACGTGTGAGAGTATGTACATACATATATACATGTATTGAGTTGGTAAAAAAATTCATCTGTTTTTTTTTGGCTTTTATCAGTTTATGGGGTTCCCAAACATCAAGTTTAGAAACATAACCGAGTTTATGTAATTCATTTTCGATGCTCGATTTGGAAATCTTGAGAATGTGTGGAGTTTGTCTGGTTGTCAAATGGCAATTGTGTTCAACTACGGCTTTCACTTGGTCACTGTCGATCATCTTTGGCAGGCCAAAGCAAGATGCGTCTCTAACTGAAAAATTTCCTTTTCGGAATCGAGCAACCCATTTCTTTCACACCTGTTCTGTAACAGTATTTTCTCCGTACACATGGTAGTGCTCTGCTTGATCTTCCATTTCAAGGCCTGAAATACAAGCAAAAATGTAAGAACTCTTCTGCTCAGAAGCTTATTTCACACTGACGTCAACATACTCGCTCCACCAAATATAGGATTTGAAGAATAGGAACATAAAACGATATTTTGTAGGCCTGAAAAATGACATTTAAAAAAACGAACTTTTTGGCCACCCAATACATACATATGTGTGCATGTATATACATGTGTGTATATATATATGTTCATGTATATACATTTGTGAGAATATACATATATAATATTTGCATCCATGTGTGAGTGAGTATATATATATATATATATATATATATATATATATGTGTGTATTTCATAAGCTATTTTAATTTATGCAAAAGTATAAATTGTGCCATGTTGAAAATCTTTTTTATATTTTTAATATCTTCTTCAAACTTGACTGATAGGTTTTCTTTACTTTTTGTCCATTTAAGCAAACGTCTTTCATTTGACATTCTTATCATTTTGGAAGTCTTGTAAATTCACTCAAAGAATCTTCTTTTGTTTCGGTTACAGAAATTGCTACACAGATGAAATCATTTTTTAAAGTCCTGATGAATCAGGACTTTTAATTAGAAAATGGGGAAAATATATTATTTGATTTTTACGTTTTGTATTTGAGTTTATATGCACACTGGGTTTTATAAATTGATTGAGATTTACAAGCCATCATCACAAGAGAATTTTGGTGTGATGATTTTACACTTTCATATTGATTCAATTTCATGGAAAATAATGTCATCATTTCTCATTATTTTGTATACGTGAAATTGTAAATATAGATTGACATAAAACAACAACAACAACAATACTAATACAACAACATTGGAAAGGCAATCCACTGGGAACTGTGCAAGCGTCTGCACTTTGAACATACAGACAAAATGGTAAAATCCTCTGGGACATGAAAGTACAAATAAACAAACTCATCCAAGCAAGGAGACCGAATATGATAATAATCAACAAAGGGAAAAACTTGTCAAATTGTAGATTATGCTGTTCCAGCAAATCACAGAGTCAATCTGAAGGAGGCAGAAAAACTAACTCACTTATTTGCTTGTCTGCAATGTGTGTGCGTTTTGGGGAAAGTCTTAAATTTACAATTTAACAAAAAATAAAATGGCTGACTTGTGTACGAATGAACCGGAATGCATTAGTGTGGAATTTAATTTGTTAATGTAATTAATGGGGTAGGGTACAAGTGTACTTGTTTGCTTTACCACAGGGTATTTGTGTGTGTGTGTTTGTTGGGTGTAAGGGAGCTTTGTTTATAATTTACAATTCGAACATGATCAGAACTCCCAGAAGTAAATTGACCTGAAAAGAGTCTTTTCGACTTTTTTCACACAAAATGCTAACTTTCTATCTTTTTCTATTTTGTATATGAAGTTTAATATCACTGTCATGGCGATAAATGGCATCAATTTATAAATAAAAATGAAGAAACTTACTGTAATACCAATAACTGTAAGACCACTTGGAACAGTTCCGAAAAACATGAAAAAAGACTACGATAAATTGGAATCAAAAAGAGGATTGACACCATACAACGTATGCCACTGATGAAAACAACTGAAATATTAAGTAAAATCCTAGAGTGCAGAAACCAACCCACAAAACAAAGTTATGCAAACCGACCACAGTATTGAATTTCATAGCAACTGTTTGACCAGTTAAGCTAGAACTAAATAGAGATCAGAAACTGAAACTGCTAGAAATCCCATAATCAGACCCCCAAATAATGGTGGCACTATACAAAATGGTCAAGAAGGGTCAATGAGAATGGAACGTCCAAGGACGGAGAACACCATCTAGATCTCTACTGGAATGGCTGTCAGCAAGAACTTAATGATAAACGACTGTTGCTAGAATGCAAAGTGATTTGCAATGATGATCGAAAAAAGCAAAGAGTATTGGAAGTCTGGGTAGACTTGTCACTCAGACTCCAGGGAACATTACCTCGTTTTGCCAGTGAGTGATCACTGGTAATGAGTTTTGTGAAACTCTTAGTGAGTAAGAAATAATAATAAAATGGCTGCTGTGGGTCTGAAAAGATGGAAAACCCAAGAAATGATAGCCCCATCCATACATAGCATAAGGAAGCTTATTGTCACTCATATTCCACTGAACATTATCAGCAAGAGATCACTAATCATGGCTGGTGCTAAAACACTGAGTTAGAACGATATTAGAAAGGAATGGCAAGTACTGAACAAATATGACAAGACTTGCTGTCATACATGCCAAAGAAAGCTACCATTTTTTTCAGTGGGTAATCAAATCACTATTGGGAGAACTCAAAGTGAATAATAATAATGAAAAAAAAGTGAATTGCTACACAGATAAAATCATTTTTAATCATAGATCTCATCATCTCATTAACTTAAAACAAATTAACTAACATCTGTAATGCAAACTTTTTTGTGTGTCTACAAATATGTTATATCTTACCACCTCAATGTTAATTCTATTTTGACATAATCAACTGGAGCAGATAGGCTATGGTCTAAGAAGAGGGAGAACTTCATATTCTACACAAATATGTACTCTGATACTCTTTGAAGCTGGAAACATTTATATATGGATGTCACCATAGAAGATGGTATAAATTCTAAAATGGTACAAAAAAAATAATATATTGTTTCATTTATTTTCAATAAATAATATATTTTCTAATCAATAAACAGAATGAAAAACACCATACCTATACATACATATATTCTAGTAATTTCATGAAAACAATAAATATCTGAATTTTACAATAATGGGGTGATAAAAAATCTCTAGTGTGTCTCAGAATTCTTCAGAGAAATTGAAAGTATCAATTGTTAAAATTTCATGCAAATAGGAGATATTTGAATTTCAAATAAGTGTCTTGTGCACCCTTTATGCACCCTCACAACTGTTTTAAATACTCAGATGAAATTGAAATTTTGGAAATCTTTCTTAATTTGTCTCTAATAACTATATTTCGATTTCATGCAAGTAGGAGATATTTGAATTTCAAATAAGTGTCTTGTGCACCCTTTATGCACCCTCACACCCTTTTTTTAATAGTCAGATGAAATTGAAATTTTGGGAATCTTTCTTAATTGGTCTCTAACAACTATATTTCGAATTTCATGCAAATAGGAAATATTTGAATTGGAGGCATTCTTTTCTTACACACTGAAACTATTAAAGTATTTGAAAATGCAGATAAAAACACTCTAGTAACATGCTAAATACAAATATATTATTGGAGATCAACCATTGGAAATTGATGTGTGGTCACACATACACACATTTATCTGTGCTCTCTCTCTCTCTTCTTCTCTCTCTCTCTCTCTCTCTCACAACTATTCACTGTGGAGGTCCCCAGATGCTGGAGAGCCTTGTACTCCAATAGCTTCTTTCCTCATGCTGCTGGTCTCTGGAACTCCCTCCCTGCTCCCTGTTTCCTTGATATTACTGCCATGCAGAGGTTTAAAACCAATGTAAACAGACATCTCGCTACACTGCTCCCAACTTGGGGTGACACCCAAAACCTACACCCTAATTCTCAGTAACCCTTTATGTCTACAGTGGCGGCCTGCCTTGTTTGGAGTGAAATATGTTTTTTAAAAAAATGGTGAATTTACAAAAATATCATGTGCCCACATTACTTTGTTGCCAAGAATATATATGCTATGTAATTCATAATGATCAGTTCATCAGTTCAGGAGTGAATCCTGTACATAGAAATATATCAACATATACACATAAGCCAATGTCTTTGAAAGTTAACCAGATGGAACTTCTACTGTCGAGATAGATCTGTTTATTAGAATCATGCTGTTTTCTCATTTATTGCTAAAATCTAACAAATTTGTTCTTTTTGTTTTCTTTCTCTCATCTTCCTTGAAGAATTTCCCTTCATCTAAACATAAAAGCCTTATTTCAATTTTCTTCTTGATCGACTAAAACCTTGAATCTGACCTTTTCTATCAAAATGTCAGAGTTGGTCTTCAGCACAATTCATTTACATTAACTCCCAGGAAATTGAAAATCCGGCAAATATTGCCTTGTAAATTTCCACATTCACTCTTTCTT
The DNA here is from genome assembly GCA_963556195.1 of Sepiola atlantica. Classification (NCBI taxonomy): domain Eukaryota; kingdom Metazoa; phylum Mollusca; class Cephalopoda; order Sepiida; family Sepiolidae; genus Sepiola; species Sepiola atlantica. The sequence continues at coordinate 62,933,006 of OY744531.1, forward strand.
TCCAAGCATCGAGATCTCAACAAATATACATTTTAAATGTTTTTTTTTGTTTTGTTTTATAACCAAATATCTTTTTTATTTATCAAAGACAAAACTGTTGTGGGGAGACTGAAACCGAAACATTAATTTCTCTGCGATTTTCGACAGCTGGTAGGCGCTGATGAATCTAAAGGACAATTACTAGATAGTGTCCAACCCAGAAACTGTTTATCTAGGAAGATGAAACCCCTGTACACCTGTATAATTTTTAAATAAAATACTTTTATTTTGTAAAGGGCATATATGCAAGCAAAGTTTTACAAAAAAAGCATATGTGTACCAGTAGATTAATTTCTATTTTAGTCACAAAAATATTAAGAGAATAAAATGAAAGAAATTATTCCCATTATTTTTTATTATCAGTTATAAAGATTTATTTGTTCATAAAAATTATATTTGCATGCATGAGTATTCTTTCCTTTCTTTATTATTATCAAAATTTGAGTATTATTGTAGATTTACACCCTCAGCCCTCTAAATGAGATTCTACTTTTTAGGCGATTACATGTGAATACCCTGAAAAACGTGATGATAATTATAACTTTATATTTGTAATGAAAAAGAAAAAAAACTTCCTTTAATCTTTCTAAATTACAAAAATATATATTCTTTTTTTACTATTCATTAAGTCTTTTTTTGTCTTTAATAATAAAGGCAAAAACCACAAAGTAACCCTTTCGAAATACTCAGTAATATGGAATTGTTTTATTTGACCAATCGATGTTCCACGCTTTCATTAATTCATTTCATTATATAACCAATTTTAATGAGGAATTCATTTTCATTTTTATGCTGAAATAAAATAAAATTCCTCGACTTTTAATATCTTAAAGACCATATAAATAAACCTTTCTTTTGTTTTTTTTCTAATAAATAAAATTTGACTATGTTCATGCACAGTAAATTTCCCCAACATTGGAATATATCAAATAACACCAAGACAATCATATATCTGTTGTTTTTCTCCAAATTACCAAAATGTCAAATGTAAATAATTTCTTTTTTGTTCTGTAAAGAAAATTACTGTCTCAGTAATTGTTGGCTGAAGGGTGGGTAGTTTTTGCTAGTATATATATCGTTGGTTTTGTTGCGTGGAAAGAAATCAAGTGAATAATATTTATGATTTTACAGAAATTTAGATATCATGGTACCAAAAGCTTTGTGACTAAAAAGAAACCTGGCAAAAAATTGCTTGGTGATATCTGTTCTCTAACTCGTCAGACATTTTTGATCTCTAATAGTAATAAGCGATAGAATGAATTACATTATCTGTAGATAAATTTAACATCTATTCAGCTTAAACCTTGAAACTTTGACTACAAATAATATATATATATGATTATATGTTTATATGATTATATATATATATGTTTATATGATTATATATATATATGTTTATATGATTATATATATATATGTTTATATGATTATATATTTATATGATTATATATATATTTATATGATTATATATATATTTATATGATTATATATATATTTATATAATTATATATATATATATAATTATATATATAATAATACATATAATTATATATTTATATAGATATATATATAATACATATATATATAATTATACATATATATATATATAATTATACATATATATATATAATTATACATATATATATATATAATTATATATATAATAATACATATAATTATATATTTATATAGATATATATAATACATATATATATAATTATACATATATATATATATAATTATACATATATATATATATAATTATACATATATATATATATAATTATATATATAATAATACATATAATTATATTTATATATATAATAATACATATAATTATATTTATATAGATATATATATAATACATATATTTATAATTATATATATATATATAATTATACATATATATATAATACATATATTTATAATTATATATATAATTATACATATATATATAATTATATAATCATACATATATTTATAATTATATATATAATTATACATGTATAGGTATATATATATAATCTATATAATACTAAAACTCTATTGTCTTGTATGTTTGCAATCAGCTTTCAGCTTTCCGGTTTTCAACATCCGGTTGCGCATGCGTAAATAGCATCGTCTTCAATCTGTTAGTCCAATTCCGTTAATCTCTTATGATTAACGAACGCATGAAATTTTTCATTCTGGAAATGTTTATATCGCTTTTAATATAAAACAATTACATTTAATTTCATCAAATAGTTTTTTTGTTTTCTCCACGGCTAAAAACATTCAACGGCAGGACTTCGTAAAGTCTGTCGCAGTTTCAAAAAACCTCCTCTCTTTTAAAAAACAAAAACAAACAAACAAAACAACAACAATCATTATTAATATCATCCATAATAGAGGCGGTGAACGAAACCACCTCCCACTTTCCCTCTCACAGATTTCACCACTCCTACTCCCTCTGTTTTCGTTACGTACGCGAGACAGCTTGCTGTACCCCCATTCCTTTCTCAAATCGCCTTTATTTTTCTGTACTTTCAACTAACAATTTCATTTAAAAGATGATATATAAAAATTTGAATTTAACTATAATAAGTATTATGGTACCTGTTCAGTGCATATTTACCTATAAGTATGGCCAACCACTTATAATTCAGTAACTGTAATTTAAAAAAAAAACAATTATAATAAACAGAACGACGCATAGAAATCTATCTATATTCTTCTTCCATTTTAATATACTTACATAGAAATGCTTCTGTTATGTAAAAAAAACAACTATTTTCTTTATGCCACAAGTGTCACGCACATACATGAATTCCATAGCTAATATAACAAACTGACCCAACGGGTCACGGGTGGTCTAGTTATATATAGATATATATGATTATACATATATATATAAATATATATAATTATAGATATATATGATTATGCATATATATAATTATAGATATATATGATTATGCATATATATAATTATAGATATATATGATTATGCATATATATAATTATAGATATATATGATTATGCATATATATATAAATATATATAATTATATGTGTATATATATATAATTATATGTGTGTATATATATATATAATTATATGTGTGTATATATATATAATTACATGTTTATATATATAATTATAGATATTTATATATAATTATATATATATACGTAATTATATCTATGTATATATAATTACATATATGTATATATAATTATATAATCAGATTTTATTAAAGTTAAAAAAAAGAGTGATATTGCGTCCTCAACTCATGAGTTTTAAAAGAAAATATATAAAAAAATATATGAATATACATAAAAGTATATAAAACATCAAATATATTGGCCCAAAACACACTTTTGGTCAATATATTGTATGTTTTATATTCTTTTATATATATTTATTTTTATAGCTTAATTGTTGTACTTGAGATGAAAAACTCTTGCAAAAGGGTCTGGGCGATCACTTGACTTCTCTCCAGGATTCAAAGCCTCAAGGATCTCTTTCCATTCGGGGTTTGTCGTGAATGTAATAAAAAAACTTGGCTTACCCATACTGCGAACCACAGTCATGTTATTTTGAAACAGTTCATTGTAAAATCTTGGTGATCCATAAATTGTAGGTGGTAATATTACCTTATGGCCGGCATTAATGGCATCACTGTCTGCAACTGCATCAAATAGACCTGAATATTTTTCAGCTCGAATTGTCTTTTGGTTACTTCTTGCCCATTGCAAACGACTCAACTGAATGTTGGCATATGCGTCTACAGCATACTGTTCCATGAGACGGTGGCTCCTCATGATGAGATTAAAATCATTCTCTCTGACTTGCAACCGATGTGAATAAAAGTCAGCTTGAGTCAGTGTTCGGTTATTTGTTCTTTTCAGCCCAACCTGCCAACCATCTGTGCCATAAGGGAAGAGTAGTATGTAGTGCAGTGGATCATATGAACGATGCACTTGGTTAATCCGTTGAAGACCACCCTCACGACAGTGGAGTATTATATCAAGGTTTCCAACTGTAAAGCCAGGGATGATTGCAGCAACTTCAGAGTTCTCTGGAAGATTGTAGGTCCTGCAGTGGGCATTCTGAGGCTTCAAGTGTTTCTGGGCATGAAGCACTATTTCAAGGTTATGGTTTACATTAAGTTCAATGGCTGCCTTGAAGCTTTTAATGTAGTTGTTGTTCTAATGAAGGGTCAGTTGAACTTCTCTAAGAATGTTCTCATCCAATAACCTGATGGCTAGTCTATTTTGCAGCTCATTCTCTGAGTCATGAAAGTAAAGCTGAGCAAATGTAGGTGACTCATGTGAATGAGATAACAGAGATCCAATCCTGTGACACAATTTGCCTTGGATTTTGAAAATTGGGTTAAAGCCATTGTATTTGATCTCTTGACAACCCAAGCTGGCCAGAGCAAATATATTATTATAGGCGCGAATGTTTTGTAGAAAATTATTTCCAGACATATTTATGTCATAAAACTTTTTCAGATTTGTTGGTGGAGCAGGTACAAAATCCAGTGAAACCTTGCCCTGTGCACAACACAGTGACTTTAGTTCACCTTCCCATCTGAATGCATGGCAATGAGGACATGTAGAATCCTTGAAATTGCCGCAGAAGTGTTGAGACATCTGTTGTAAAACAGCATTTTCATCAAAGAGGTGAAAATCATAGCACCTACCATGTCCAAATGTTCGTTGTTGAATAAAGATTCTACTTGTTTTAATTCTAGAATTCTGAGATTCAGGTGATGCAGTACTTCGGCGAGTTCGCTGGTGTACTGAATCGTTTTGCTGCCTTTCTAACCTCTGCGTCTGTGATTCTGCAGCTCAGGCGTTATGATGCTGCAAAGTGTCGTTTTGCTGCCTTTCTAAACTCTGTATCTGTGATCCTGCAGCTCGTGCGTTATGATGCTACAAAGTATCGTTTTGCTGCCTTTGTAACCTCTGTATCTGTGATCCTGCAGCTCGTGCGTTATGATGCTGCAAAGTATCGTTTTGCTGCCTTTGTAATCTCTGTATCTGTGATCCTGCAGCTCGTGCGTTATGATGCTGCAAAGTATCGTTTTGCTGCCTTTGTAACCTCTGTATCTGTGATCCTGCAGCTCGTGCGTTATGATGCTGCAAAGTATCGTTTTGCTGCCTTTGTAACCTCTGTATCTGTGATCCTGCAGCTCGTGCGTTATGATGCTGCAAAGTATCGTTTTGCTGCTTTTGTAACCTCTGTATCTGTGATCCTGCAGCTCGTCCGTTATGATGCTGCAAAGTATCGTTTTGCTGCCTTTGTAATCTCTGTATCTGTGATCCTGCAGCTCGTGCGTTATGATGCTGCAAAGTATCGTTTTGCTGCCTTTGTAACCTCTGTATCTGTGATCCTGCAGCTCGTGCGTTATGATGCTGCAAAGTATCGTTTTGCTGCCTTTGTAACCTCTGTATCTGTGATCCTGCAGTTCGTGCGTTATGATGCTGCAAAGTATCGTTTTGCTGCCTTTGTAACCTCTGTATCTGTGATCCTGCAGCTCGTGCGTTATGATGCTGCAAAGTATCGTTTTGCTGCCTTTGTAACCTCTGTATCTGTGATCCTGCAGCTCGTGCGTTATGATGCTGCAAAGTATCGTTTTGCTGCCTTTGTAACCTCTGTATCTGTGATCCTGCAGCTCGTGCGTTATGATGCTGCAAAGTATCGTTTTGCTGCCTTTGTAACCTCTGTATCTGTGATCCTGCAGCTCGTGCGTTATGATGCTGCAAAGTATCGTTTTGCTGCCTTTGTAACCTCTGTATCTGTGATCCTGCAGCTCGTGCGTTATGATGCTGCAAAGTATCGTTTTGCTGCCTTTGTAACCTCTGTATCTGTGATCCTGCAGCTCGTGCGTTATGATGCTGCAAAGTATCACAATAAAGCCTATATGACCACACAGACACAGTCTCATTGCTGCGGGAGTATTGATGTTGAAGGACATCCTGAAAGAGTCTTTGTGATCGCTCTGCTCTAGATTCATGTTCCTTTCGTTCCTGCTGCTGATTATTCCTAGCAGTTCTTCGTTCGTTGTCAGTGTTATATTTCCTTGGTCTCGGCATCGTTTAAATCATACCAAATATCCGTTTAGGGATATATATAATTTTCATCAAAAGCCGGTTTTAATTTGTTTAAAAAAAAAAATTAAAAAAGAAACAAAGTGTCAGCGAGCGGTCTTCCTAGCAACTATCCCACCAAACCAACAATAGTCGTACGACGGCGTTTCTTTACTACTTTGTTGTTTAGTTTCCTTTTAGTTCAGGTAATAAAAAGGAAGAGCATAGATTTTCTGTCTCAAAACCAAAAGTGAAATTAAGCAGTGAAATTAAAAGTTTAGAGACGCGCCCTGTCGTACCGAAAAACTAAAAAATTAAAAACGCGCCCCTATTGTACCGAAGAACTAAAAGTTTAAGGACTCGTTCCTGTTCTGCTAAAAAACTAAAAATTTAGAGCTAAAAGTTTACAGACGCGCCCATATTGTACCAAAAATCTAAAGGTTCAGAGACACGCCCTTGTAACAAAGAACAAAAAGTTGAGAGACATGTCCCTGTCGTACTGAAGAACTAAAAGTTTAGAGATGTTCTTCTGTTGTACCGAAGAACTAAAAGTCAAGATACGCGTCCTTGCCATACCAAAGAACTAAAGGTTTAGAGACGCGCTTCTGTCGTACCAATGAACTATACGTTTAAGACTCGCCCCTGTCATCACAAAGAACAGAAAGTTAAGACGCGTTTCTTGTCGTACCTGAGAACTAAAAGTTTTGAGACGCGCCCCTGTCGTACCAAAGAACTAACAGTTTAGAGACGCGCCATTGTTGTACCAAAGAACTAAAAGTTTAAAGACGCGCCATTGTTGTGCCAAAGAACTAAATGTTTGGAGACCTTTTCATTGTCATAGTAATAAACTAAAAGTTTAGAAACGTTTCCTTGTCATACCAAAGAACTAAAAGTTTAGAAACGTTTCCTTGTCATACCAAAGAACTAAAAGTTTAGAGACGTTTCCTTGTCATACCAAAGAACTCAAAGTTTAGAGACGTTTCCTTGTCATACCAAAGAACTCAAAGTTTAGAAACGTTTCCTTGTCATACCTAAGAACTAAAAGTTTAGAGACGTTTCCTTGTCATACCTAAAAACTAAAAGTTTAGAGACGTTTCCTTGTCATACCAAAGAACTAAAAGTTTAGAGACGTTTCCTTAATATACCAAAGAACTAAAAGTTTAGAGACGTTTCCTTGTCATACCAAAGCACTAAAAGTTTAGAGACGTTTCCTTGTCATACCAAAGCACTAAAAGTTTAGAGACGTTTTCTTTTTCATACCAAAGAACTAAAAGTTTAGAGACGTTTCCTTGTCATACCAAAGAACTAAAAGTTTAGAGACGTTTTCTTGTCATACCAAAGCACTAAAAGTTTAGAGACGTTTCCTTGTCATACCAAAGAACTAAAAGTTTAGAGACGTTTCCTTGTCATACCAAAGAACTAAAAGTTTAGAGACGTTTCCTTGTCATACCAAAGAACTAAAAGTTTAGAGACGTTTCCTTGTCATACCAAAGAACTAAAAGTTTAGAGACGTTTCCTTGTCATACCAAAGAACTAAAAGTTTAGAGACGTTTTCTTGTCATACCAAAGCACTAAAAGTTTAGAGACGTTTCCTTGTCATACCAAAGAACTAAAAGTTTAGAGACGTTTTCTTGTCATACCAAAGCACTAAAAGTTTAGAGACGTTTCCTTGTCATACAAAAGAACTAAAAGTTTAGAGACGTTTCCTTGCCATACAAAAGAACTAAAAGTTTAGATACGTTTCCTTGCCATACCAAAGAACTAAAAGTTTAGATACGTTTCCTTGTCATACACAAGAACTAAAAGTTTAGAGACGTTTCCTTGTCATACCAAAGAACTAAAAGTGTAGAGACGCGCCCCTGTTGTACAAAAAACTAAAAGTTTTGAGACGCGCCCCTGTTGTACCAAAGAACTAAAAGTTTAGAGCTAAAAGATTCGAGACGCACACCTGTTGTACCAAAAAACTAAAAGTTTAGAGCCTCTGTAGTACTTAAGAACTATAAGTTTATAGACGTGCCTCTGTTGTACAACAAAGAACTAAAAGTTTAGAGACGCCATCCTGTCGTAACAAAGAACTAAAAGTTTAAAGACTCGCCCCTGTCGTACCCATGAACTAAAGGTTTAGAGATGCGCCCCTGTTGAACCAGAGAACTAAAAATTTAGAGACGCGCACCTGTTGTACCAAAGAACAACAGTTAAGAGACGCTCTCTGTTGTACCAAAGAACTAAAAATTCAGAGACCGGCCCCTTTGATACCAAAGATCTAAAGGTTTATAGACGTTCTCTTGTTGTACCAAAGAATTAACAGTTTAGAGACGCTTCCTTGTTGCAACAGAGAACTTACAGTTTAGAGACGTGCCCTGTCGTACCGAAAAACTAAAAGTCTTGACACGCGCCCATGTTGTACCAAATAACTAAAAGTTTGGAGACACGCCTCTGTTGTATTAAAGAACTAAAAGTTTGGAGACGCGCCTCTTTTATACCAAAGAACTGATAGTTTAGAGACGCACCCCTATCATACAACAGAACTGAAAGTGTAGAGACGCACCTCTGTCGTACAACAGAACTGAAAGCTTAGAGACGCGCCCCTGTCGTACAACAGAACTGAAAGCTTAGAGACGCGCCCCTGTCGTACCAATGGACTGAAAGTTTAGAGACGCGCCCCTGTCGTACAACAGAACTGAAAGTTTAGAGATGCACCTCTGTCGTACAACAGAACTGAAAGCTTAGAGACGCGCCCCTGTCGTACCAATGGACTGAAAGCTTAGAGATGCGCCGCTGTCGTACGACAGAACTGAAAGTTTAGAGACGCGCCCCTGTCGTACAACAGAACTGAAATCTTAGAGACGCGCCCCTGTCATACAACAGAACTGAAAGTGTAGAGACGCGCCCCTGTCGTACAACAGAACTGAAAGCTTAGAGACGCGCCCCTGTCGTACAACAGAACTGAAAGCTTAGAGACGCGCCCCTGTCGTACCAATGGACTGAAAGTTTAGAGACGCGCATCTGTCGTACAACGGAACTGAAAGTTTAGAGACGCGCTCCTGTCGTACAACAGAAGTGTAAGTTTAGAGACGCGCCCCTGTCGTACCAATGGACTGAAAGTTTAGAGACGCGCCCCTGTCGTACCAATGGACTGAAAGTTTAGAGACGCGCCCCTGTCGTACCAATGGACTGAAAGTTTAGAGACGCGCCCCTGTCGTACTACAGAACTGAAAGCTTAGAGACGCGCCCCTGTCGTACGACAGAACTGAAAGATTAGAGACGCGCCCCTGTCGTACCAATGGACTGAAAGTTTAGAGACGCGCCCCTGTCGTACTACAGAACTGAAAGCTTAGAGACGCGCCCCTGTCGTACGACAGAACTGAAAGATTAGAGACGCGCCCCTGTCGTACGACAGAACTGAAAGATTAGAGACGCGCCCCTGTCGTACGACAGAACTGAAAGATTAGAGACGCGCCCCTGTCGTACGACAGAACTGAAAGATTAGAGACGCGCCCCTGTCGTACGACAGAACTGAAAGATTAGAGACGCGCCCCTGTCGTACCAATGGACTGAAAGTTTAGAGACGCGCCCCTGTCGTACAACAGAACTGAAAGCTTAGAGACGCGCCCCTGTCGTACCAATGGACTGAAAGCTTAGAGACGCGTCCCTGTCGTACCAATGGACTGAAAGTTTAGAGACGCGTCCCTGTCATCCTAATGGACTGAAAGTTTAGAGACGCGTCCCTGTCGTCCTAATGGACTGAAAGTTTAGAGACGCGTCCCTGTCGTACCAATGGACTGAAAGTTTAGAGACGCGTCCCTGTCGTACCAATGGACTGAAAGTTTAGAGATGCACCCTTTTGTACCCAAAAAGTAAAAGTTTAGAGATGCGCCCCTATTGTACCAATGGACTGAAAGTTTAGAGATGCGCCCCTATTGTACCAATGGACTGAAAGTTTAGAGATGCGCCCCTATTGTACCAATGGACTGAAAGTTTAGAGATGCGCCCCTATTGTACCAATGGACTGAAAGTTTAGAGATGCGCCCCTATTGTACCAAGGAACTAAGAGTTTAGAGACGTGCCGTTATTGTACCAAAGAATTAAAAGTTTAGAGACTCGTCCTTGTCGTAACAAAGAATTAAAAGTTTAGAGACTCGTCCTTGTCGTAACAAAGAATTAAAAGTTTAGAGACTCGTCCTTGTCGTAACAAAGAATTAAAAGTTTAGAGACGCGCCCCTGTCATACCGAAAAACTAAAAGTTTATAGACGTTCCACTATTTTACCGAAGAACTAAAAGTTTAGACACGCACTCCTGTTGTACCAAAGAACTAAAAGTTTAGAGACGCGCCCCTGTTGTGCCAAAGAACTAAAAGTTTAGAGACGCGCCCCTGTTGTACTAAAGAACTAAAAGTTTTGAGACACACCCGTGTTTTACCAAATAACTAAAAGTTGTGAGACGCCTCTCTCCAACTTTCGATGACGTCATTTCCGGATTAGTTTTAGGAATGACATTGGTATCAAGGTGAAGCTTGGGAGTGTTGACCTTCTCCTTTTTAGAACTCGTTTCATACTGACAGAATTATGGCTGGTACCGAAACTACCCTAGAATAAGCATCTATTAATTTTTATCCCCCCCGTCTCGGCAGCCTCCTTCTTATGTTATTTCCGATTTAATTTTAGTAAATAATTTGCATTTTTTTTTCAGGAATGACTTGCAGTTTTTATTTACAATTTTTTTTTACAAATTTCTATTCAAATTAATACATAATTAAATTGAAATTAAACTGAAAATAGCTGAAATAATACCCCCCCCCCCCCCGACGAAATTTGCCCCATAACCCCCTTAGGTGTGCATTTAGAGATTCGGGAATACTCAAATTCTTTCTCGTTTAATTTTACATAAGAATACACTTTTAGATTCTCTAACTTTTATTTCTATAAAACGAGAAAAATATTGATAATGTACAGAGTAGTGTACAAGAACCAGTCTTACCAAGGCTGTATCTGCCAAGAGGAGCAGGGGGTATGGGTCTCTCAGAAATTGACCATCAACATCAAGCCACTATTGTAAGCACCGACCAATATCTGATGAGCTCCCAGAACCCAAACCTTATGATGGTATGCCAACATCAAGAAACCAGAACAAGCAGAACAACCTTTATCACAAAACTGGCTAAAAATTTTGGACAGGACTGTCTTACAAATGAGACAGAAACAGACAACAATCCTGCCACAGAAATAGCCCACAAGAGCTACTAGAAATGCACCAAGACCTTTCATTTAAAAAAAAACTGGAAGAATGGGCCAACCAACAACGTGCTAAGTATTTCCTATGTGAATTATCCCATGAATATATAGATAAGGATAGCTCTGTAGACTGGCTGAAAAGAGGATCTCTCCACTATGATCAGAAGAGAATGATAATAGAATGCTCAAGATCAAGGCTTGATGACCAATGCCTTTAAAAAGATGAGTGGTCTCAGCAACAATAACAAGTGCAGGTTCTGCCACACAGCAGTAGAGAGTGTGAGCCACCTGACATCCAGTTGTAAGGTTCTCCTGGGGGATGGCTATTATACAATGCGACACAACGGAGTGTGTAAATATCTTCACTGGACTGTATGTAAAAAGTTGAATATCCAGTGTAGCAGCAAGTCCAGAAAGAACAGTTGGAAATAATTCATACACCATCCACTATGACAATACAATCCCTACAGCTACATATCTAGAAAACGGAGCTGCTAAACCTTACATTGTGATATGGGAGAAAGTAGCAACCCTAGTTGAAGTCAGTGTCCCTAATGATGCAGGATTAAACAGAGCTGAAAGAGAGAAGATTACGAAATACCAAGGTCTTATGTATGACATGAAAAGAAACTGGAATCTTAGGAAAATCTCCATCATCCCAGTAATTATAAGAGCAACAGGACTAATGAAGAAAAATTTCAAGAGCTATTTGGCGAGTATACCTGGTGAACCGAGTGCAAGAGAAATATAAACAATTACACTTAAAGGGATGGTTAGAATCTTAAAAAGATCTCTAGGCTGGAGTGTCTGAAATAGCCGATGAATGTCTAGCATCTGGTAGGATGCCCCATCCCCAGCAAAAATGGAAAGATTAGAAAATTTAAAAAAAGAGATATTTCCTATCTGACCCCTATTTTAAAGTCAGTGTTGTTAGTACCCCTTTCTGATCTTTATGAGCAAGAAATGAGTGTTTTATGTTTTATGTGTTACTCTTTATTAATATCAAAATAAATAATATCATAAAATAACTTAACAAATCTAGAGTTGATTGTTATTTATATGTTGATGATTTTCTGATCTGTCATAGATCCAAACATATTCACATCATTGAACATCAACTCGAACAGTATATTAATAAGCCCCCCCCCCCCAAAAAAAAACGATTTAAAATTTTCAAAAACAACTAAATATGTGCATTTTTGCCAACAATGAAAATTAAATTTGGATCCAATCCTTAAACTTGATGATACTGTGATACCAGTAGTTAACAAATATACATTTTTGGTGTCATTTTAGACAAGTGATTTTCTTTTATATCCCATATAAAGTATCTCCGTGCTAAATGCAATAAGTTTATTCGACTCATCAGAGTGATTGCTAACATGGATTGTGGAGCAAATCAACAGCCTATTAAAGCTCTACAAATTACTTGTTTGATCAAAAATCGACCATGGCTGTCATATTTATGTTTCTGCAAAAAAGAAATCCTATTTAATAGAGCTAGAGACAATACACAATCAAAGTTTAAGACTTGCTTTCACTTCTTTTAACACTTCTCCAGATGACAAGCAGATATGCAGAAACTCACAAATGCATAAAACCTAAGAAATATTATATTAAACTTTATTCATGTCCTACCAATCTAGCCTCAACTGCATCTTCTATCCTGAAAATAAAATCCTTTTTGTCAAAATAGAAAAAGCAAAAAATCTTTTGCACTTCACATGGAAAACTCTTTTATAAACTGTTCAATGAGGATAACAGCTGTATTCATTAATCCAGATTTTCTGAACACCACAACGTTAAACCGACCATCATTACAATAATAATAATAATAATAATAATAATAATAATAATACTGACACAAATCCTTAAATCTGAAGAATTTGTTATTTTGATGTTGATTTTTAAATTCATGAACAGTTAGTAAAGTAAAAAAAATTCTAAATATCTAAATGCACTGGGTTACAAGAATGTAAATATCGCACTCCACGTGATTGCTTATGTTATGTTAGGCATGGTTTTTCGTGAAATTAAAAATTAACATTAAAATAACCAGTTCTTCATCGGTTTTAAGTATATAGGAAACATCAGCCTCCATAACACCCAAATAATCAACAACATTTGTTACAGAAAAAACATTACCATTGATGACCATTGTACTTCAAGACGAACGGAAGACACATAGTAGAAAAAAAGAATTCAGGCATAAAGTTTCTCTTCTTTTTTTTATTGTCTGATGTAATTTGAAATTGAATTCATAAATTGCTTGTTTATCTTTATTTTGATTTTTATTCTATGAGATATGCAAATATTCTCATTGTCTGTTTTTGGGGAAATGAGACAGAATACATTATAGAAAATCAATTTTTTCTTTTGAATAAAAATCGTAAATCTTTGCCGTCACATATTGCAAAAAAAGTTTCAACAAATAAAAGCTGATTAGGAAAGAAAATATTCGTTGATAGTTAATCAATATGTAATTAATAATTTAGACTCAAGTCTTGTTAATAATGTAAAGCTAATTATTTTTATATTTAAAAAAAAAATTGAATTATTTTCATTGCTGTAAAAGACATTAGCTTGTAATAAGAGCTTTATCACTATTTTTATATAAAACAACAATCTAATTATTATTTTTACTCTTCTGTGATGCTCTAAAAAGATTAAAGACTTAAATACTATTCAGAAAATTAAAGGACATAAAAGATGAAATGTAAATCTCCAAAACTTAAAAGATAATTAATAGCATTAAATATCGAATGACCTAGACTAATCTGAAAGTTGAACTTTTTAGAGAAAGTAAAAATAAATTTACCCCCATCTCCAATAATTTGAGGGAATACCCCAGAAGAGTAAATCTGAGATCATGCTAGATGTGCATCATCCATAAAAATAAGGAATAAAGACATAAAAGATGGAATCCTGAAGAGAGATGTATGATTCACATACCAGACCATACCAGACTACCCTCCTTTTAATCGGACTTATTTTGAAGACGTCTGATGACAAGATTAATATTTCTAACGTTTCAGCTATGAACAATTACCAAATATAATGAAAACATATAAAAAGATATAAAGGCAAATTAGAAAACAATACAACACAAAAGTGTAACGAATAGACACAAACTGAAGCAAATTAAGACATATAATGGTGGAATGAGTTAAGCAGTTTCCACCTTTTTATTAATACAATACACACACACACATACACACACATATATATATATATATACACACACACACACACATATATATATATTTCTTATATTATATAATAATCCTACTTGCATCAGGGTGATCTGATGGAAGTTCCATATAATGATATTTCGGGAAAATATGCCTCGTCACATATGTGTTCAACCTTAATTCAAACGTTAAATGGGGGTCGCTGCCAATGAGAGTTATTCAACAGAAATTGAAATGGATCTGAAATTCAATTAAAAAGTTGTTTATTTTTTTATTGTTAAATTTTGCTTCAAATCTATTGTTCATCTTTAAATCTATGTGCAAGTGTTAGTATTAATATTTTAAAATTTTTATTATGCATTTTAAAAAATTTTGTTTCATTTATTTTTAAATTTAATTTTTTTATTTTCACCCGTCACACGTTCATTTTTTATCTCCTAAGATCTGTTTTATTTTTTATTTTAATGTGCATGTAGGCGAAATCATTTGTCAATTAGTTATACTTTTTTTTAATCTTAATTATTTCTTTGATGGTATAAATGATTTTTTGTTTTTAAAGTATTTCAGAAAAAAAAAAAGATGCATTGTGGCCATGTGTGAAGAAAATGTTGTTACGGGTTAGGGTTTTAGTTACAATTATTAAGGCTTAAATAAATCCAAAGTCTGTGTTTGCATGTATATTTATAAACAGTATGTTCCTAATTCATGATTGGTCTTGGATATTACATTAAACTGGTGATTCGGCTCAAATTCGAGAGCCTTAATTGGCATTACTCCCAGGTCCACTCTGATCCGGAGTGATAGTACGTGTCAAGCTCCCATCTATGTGTTAAATAGCATATATCATCTACAAAGTAGATGTCGACAAAACAAATTAATCAATAAAAATATATGAAGATATTAAGAAATTAAAGCATAAAACTTTGACTAAAATCACTAAATTCGGCATTGATATGAAAATCCAGCATAAAAAGCAACATTACAAATTGAATTGTAGCAAAAACGGCAATAAATAGCTATACAAAGTAGCTGAGTGTCCAAATAATAGTCATTAAAAAATATATGTTTGGACTTCGTCATATGAGCTACAAAACCCATGTTGATGTAATACATCTATCAAAAATCTGAAACCAAAATGGTGATGTATTTGTATGGCTAACCATAATTGTAAAGGAGCAATCATCATACTTGGTCGAACAGCTTGAATGATAGCATGTCCCGGGATACCTGCTTTTTCTTTGTATTTTTTCCTGTTACAGTAATCTGCATAAAGTAAGCAACACTCTCAGGGAGAAATGCCAAGGTTTTATCTAAGTAAGTTCATATGTGGATAATTTGAGTTTGAAATGGTATATTTTATTTAATTTCTCATAGGTTTTGCTGCAGTTTCCACGATGCGTTTGGTCTCTTCTTTAACATTGCTATATTTTGGTTTAACTAGCAAATATATGCTCTCTCCGGTTGCATATTTTTGCTAGTTGTTTTATTTAATTGCTCAGTAAAATGTTTGTTTGTTTGTTGTTTTACAAAAAAAGAAAATGAAAAGAAAATCATCCCATCCTTTATTTTAATAAATAAAACACAGAATAATAAAAAGTTTTGAAACAAAATTTACCCTTACAGCGTAAAATGTAAAACAAAAATCCTAAACTCACTTAAGGTCGTAAAAAGATAGTAATATTTGAAGGTGTACCTTAAATAAAATCAACAATTAAAAAAAATAGAATACAGTTAAAATGTGTTTGCTTTTTTTACAAAAAAATAGTAATTTTTAAATCAATCATTTTTTAAATTAAACAATTTGATTAAATAAATTTGTGCTTCAAAACATAATTTCTAATAGATTAAAAGAAAAAACTCCAAAACGTTTTAATAAAAAAATCAAAGTAAATATATCATTTTTGAGTGACTCGTACAATAAATCTCAGAGAATGTGTTGTTTACGTGTTATTAATCAACTAACGCATCCAGTCTTCTGTCCCTCTCTCTTTCTTTTCTCTCCCCCACTCTGTCTTTCTCTCTCAATTTCTCTCTCTTTTTCTCTCTCAATTTCACTACCTCCCCCCTCAAAAGAAGTAAAGGAGATGGTAATTCCTGGGAGAGTAGTATAATGATCATAGAACAAATACTACATCCCCTCCCTAAAAAGGAAGAGGTAATGCCTGGGAGGATGGTATCATGACAAAAGAACAGATACTACACTACTTCCACACCTCTCAAAAAAGGAGGAGGTAATGTCTGGGATGGTTGGTATCATGACCACAGAACAGATACTACACCAACCACCACAACTCTCAAAAACGGAGGAGGTAATGCCTGGGAGGACGGTATCATGACTACAGAACAGATACAACACTACCTCCACACGTCTCAAAAAGGAGGAGGTAATGCCTGGGAGGTTATTATAATGACAACAGAATATTTTTGGTACATGAAAAAACATGGCCGCCAGCGATTTAAACATTGAATTAAAGTTCGTTTCTCAAAAAAAGTAAATTAGAATTTTATTTCAAGAAATACAATTAAGACCAACAATCAATTTTATTCTAAATTAGGGCAAAATAGACGAGAAAAACCGTCCACACAATACAATTGAACTAAATTTATTAAGTCATGGGGCTTGGTGTTGTTGTTTGTGTTTGGCTGAGTTTGTTGAGATGTTCAAAATCGTGGTTGATGAGGTCTGGATGATATGTCATCTTCTTTACCAACCGTTGCCTGTGTCCACATATCACGTTGGGGTGTTCTGCCATCTTCTCTGTCACCCGGTTGCCCATGTCTGAGATCACGTCGGGATCACCACTTATTGCGGGACCGACCGTTGGTGCAGTTGGAGCAGGAGAGTGCTGGTGCAGGAGCTCAAGACTGCAGGGTACAGGAGCTCAGGACTGCAGGGTGCTGGTGCAGTTGGAGCAGGAGAGTGCTGGTGCAGGAGCTCAGGACTGCAGGGTGCAGGAGCTCAGGACTGCAGGGTGCAGGAGCAGGAGAGGAGCAGAAACTGGAGATGCAGGCTGAGGCAAGTGTTGACTTCAGGCAGGTAGCAAAGAGAGTAAATCGCATTAGTAGCCCTTCTCAGGGCTGTTTGTATCTTTGCTGCTGCTGTCCGCTTCCTGGCTCAACAACTGGTCCATCCAGTCAGACGTGGGGACCTCCTGACCCCCCCCCCCCCCGGCTGAACTACTATTTATCTACCTCCCACAAGGTAAAATGTGACACAAGGTTGGGAAAGTGGGATTAGATAAGCCAGCGCTCGAGAGGTGAGTATTCTGACCATTTAAAAATTGCCTGGGCAGCCCCGTCGGCATTCCCCGGTAGAGGCGCCTCAGACAGTAAGCAATAAACTTACTCCTCCCCAAAGAGGGGAGGTAAAGCCTGGGAGGGTGCACCTCCTAGAACTGCACAGGACCAGACAACCCCCAATAGACCGGTGTAAATCCAGACCCAAAGGCCAGGACAATACCAGTTTATTAGGTGGGTTAAAAAACCCGTGGCTGAACTACTATTTATCTACCTCCCACAAGGTCGGGAAAGTGGGATTAGATAAGCCAGCGCTCGAGGGTGAGCAATTCTGACCATTTAAAAATAGCCTGGGCAGCCCCGTCGGCATTCCCCGGTAGGGGCGCCTCAGACAGTAAGCAATAAACTTACTCCCCCCCCAAAGAGGGGAGGCGAAGCCTGGGAGGGTGCACCTCCTAGAACTGCACAGGACCAGACAACCCCCATTTTACCGGCGTAAATCCAGACCCAAAGGCCAGGACAATACCAGTTTATTAGGTGGGTTAAAAACCCGTGGCCAAACTGAGTAATTTACTCCTCTCCAGGAGTTAGGCACAAGGCCAGTTTTTATCCTACTCCCACAAGTAAGATGTGACCCAAGCTCGGGTCGGAAAGTGGGGGTTGAAAAGCCAGCGCCCGAGAGGTTTTTGAGTTAAAAGCTAGAGATTTCATGGAGAGAGTGTGCCATGACAGTCGCTGGTTTTAATGAATGTATAGATTACGACAAATAATTCATGTGGGAATTATTCGTCGCCCAATCCAGTCAAGAAGTTGTTGGACTGTATAAGAAATATAGTCTGCTATCCCAACAAACTATATTTTTATTCCTTCCATCCAAAAATATAGAAAATACGGGTGATACCCTGTTTGTTTTGATATTTCTTTCTAGAATGTTCGCTGAAAGCCCAGTATTTTTCCAGTTTGCTAGACGAAGAGTAAAAAGCATCAGCGACGACAAAATACAGGCAGCAGCCAGTATCTTTCTGTAGCGTGCAAGGGGTTAAAAAGACAACTGCTGCTGTCATCTTTTTTTTAAGATGGCGTCTTTTTCAAAAGTAAACACACGTCGCGATGTGTTGAACCCCGACAAACTTAATCTTAAATTAACTAACTGTTTAAATTATTAGCAATGAGTGAATTAAATTATTTCGATATAACTATTTGGTTTAACTGAAAACTCATAAAGTTCATCAATAAAATTTACTTTGATTAATTTAAAAAGTATAATAATGTTGTGTAAAAAAAAATTTTTTCAGTAATTAATTGACAATCGTCAACGAGCTAAAACGCTATTGAGCATGTATTTACTGTTTAGAAACAAGAAACGAAAACGAGGCTGTTTACATTTTTTCAGCATGAACACTGTAGTTTTGGCAGATCGATAATTGTGAAATTTTCATATTTCGCATCGATCGATTTTTCTAGACTTTTAATATGTTCATATAGACACCTCATAGAAATGAATTGTGCAAAATAACTTCTGTTGCAAGTAGTTTGACCTTTTTCACTGATTTGACTCGACTACTACTGCATTTAGAGCAAATGACTTTAGATAACTATAAACAAGAAACTGATACCCCTAGTGTTGATCAAGGAATGAATGCGAACATCTCTGTACTTGTACTCCCAGCCCTGAACCCCATATTACTATTTTTATTTTTAATTTTTATAATTTTCAAATAAATAAAAAAAAAAATTTTTTTTAACCTCAAACAAGGCATATTCCCACTGAAGCGTATGGGGCTACTGTGATAGGGGTCAGAATTATAAACGCCAATTAGGGTGGAAAATTGGGCAGCAAGATGTTTGTTCACATTACATTTAAATTTATGTATATTGATACAGTTGGGGAAACATGGAGCAGGAAAGGAATTCCCGAAGACAAGCGGTCCGGCTAAAGAAGCTATCAGAATAGAAAGTCTTCCGGCATCTAGGGACCTATACAGTGAAATAAATTAAAACGTATTTGCTGTTTATAGATATTCGGCACAAACTTAGGTCTTACAATATTTTTGAAAAAAAAACAAACCCTAATACAAAACTAATACCACCATTGAATTGCTTGTAAAATTTTACTGAAGAAAAGTTGTTATACAATCTTCAATTGCATACCCGGACAAACAGACATAATATTTATTATTTATCTATTGTACTAAACTATTCTAAGCTGAATAAAACTTCATGAGCTACATGTCTGTGTTTTACTAGCTATTTATTTCCAAGCTGGGTGTTCTTGATGGAAACATATTCAGTATTAGATAGCTATTATGAAATGTTGAAACTTCAGCTTATGTTAATAATTGGTTATTTTATTTTTGTTTTATTGTTTATTTTGTCCCTTCAAATATTAATTTATTCTGATCATCTGTAACCCTTATTTTACTGCCAACCGCATATAATAATGTTTAGAAATTCAAAGCTTTTTAGATTCAATATTTGCATTGCAAAAGTCTTTGAAAACCTTTCAGAAATTGCAACAGAAACTTTGCTTGATCAAGCCAATTCTTTTGGATGATTTGGCAATTACGCCAAATTCCACAATAACAAACAAAAAAAGAAAAACTGGTAGAGTATATCATTAGGATTTGTATACAACTAAATATGTCTTTCTTCATCAAATAATGTTTCTCCAATGTCCCTCTTCCCCTTGATAGGATATTGGGCATAAAAACTCAGTTTTATTTTGTATTCATGACCATTAATGAGTGAACAAGTTTATTTTTCATCTCAATAGATTTTATTTTCACAGATCAAACGGTTTTTAATTTTCAAATCAAATGGTCACAATTCCTTTCTGTGATTGGGATTAGTGTTTGGATTGTTTTATATGGACTCTGATACATGGGAAAGCTGCCAGTTCTGATGGCCATAAATAGGGATAGGGGGAGACCTACAAAGGCTATGAAGAGTTTGTTTATGGCAATAATGTTGGGTGGACCATTGATTGTTTTTTATTGTCACTTTGTTGAATCTAACATAAAAAAAGCAGCAGACACCATCATACATAAAACAAAATCTTGTTTAAATAAAAGTCAGCATTATAGGTTAATATATATATATATTTTTTGTTTTAACTATTTTTCATTTGTTCTTGAGAGACAATGGATACCGTCTGAAAATGAAAAGTTTATAGTGAAACAAGGGTTGCACAATACCTGACTGCACTTCTACTGATCTGACATTATCTAAGTCTAGTGGCATAGAAAAATCAAAGACAACAGGAGGCACTTTTGGGATGAACAGGAAAGAACTGTTGTTATTTTGGAATTTTCCTTCACATAGATTGGTTGCCCTTCACAGTCTAGTCTAATCTACTATTTCACACGTAGCTAAACTAATAAATTATCCCAAGAGTATTATTAGTACACACACACACATATATATATATACATACATACATGTTGAATGTGTATATATACACGTTGTATGTATGTGTATATTTACAGTCGTATGTATGTATATATATATATATGCGTACATGTGTGTATATATATATATATGCGTACATGTGTGTATATATATATATATGCGTACATGTGTGTATATATATATATATGCGTACATGTGTGTATATATATATATATATATATGCATACATGTGTGTATATATATATATATATATACATACATGTTGAATGTGTATGTATATATACACGTATGTATGCACATGTTGTATGTGTATAAGTATATTTACATGTGGTATGTATATATATATGTATATATATATATGCATACATGTGCATATATATATGTATGCGTTTATATATGCATACATGTGAAGGTGTGTATATATTTTGCACATGTATATTTGTTGTATGCATATATATATACATATATATATATAATTGTATGAATGTATATATATAATGTGTCTATATAATTATAGATACATGTATATATATATTCATATGTATATGCATATATATGTGTGGGTGAGTGTGTAATTATAAATATGAATCTTTGTTTATAAATATAAGGATATCTATATATATGCAAAAATGTATATACATATTTACACATCAATTACTGCATGCATATATATATATATCTACATAAGTGTATACAGACATATACATATATAAATAATATGTCTGTGTTGTATGTAAAGATAGAAAGAAAGAAAAGCACACAAGAAAAGAGTAAAATCTGATCTATTAGATTTCTCTTCAGTTGTGTATTAATTCTCAGAAAAGCTCATGAAAAGAAGCCAAGTTATTTATGAAGAGACACATTTCAATGTGGAATCATATTTTCTTGGAGCATTGTGATTCTATCAATGGCGCATTTTTAGCAATTATTTTACCTTTTCATAGACACTGGTTATTAATACGAACTGTGCACAAAGAGATTTGATAAGTAACATTTCTCTCCAGTTTTGTTTCATTTAAATGCAATTTCTTATTCCTCTGCTGAGTCATCTCAGGAGATTACTTATTCAAGTGTCTATATTTGATAAATCTAGGCCATGACAGATAGAAAAGTGCAGATTAAAAATTAAAAAAAAAAACAAAAGGAAAGACTTTGATGGAATATGAGATATTATCGGTTGTTATTCTTGTTTTAATAAATTAATTCCATTTTTTTATTTACATAAAAATGATTACTTTCACAGTTGGTTCTAAATAATTGCTTTCATTGTGATGTAAAGTTGGTTTGAGGTTCAGATTTGTCAAACATGAATGACCTAGTAATTCCACATAATCTGAGATGACTTGACATAACTGCCTGCCCAAACAGATACTGTCCTTTCAACTAGCACCGGAGGACTTAAGTTGAGATACAAGGAAACCCTGCCTGGCTGGTGAACAGCTGAAGACATTGTCGACTACTATCAAAAAGGACCTTGTAACAGTCTCTGGCCCACAAGTAGTTGGTCTTTGTGAGTAGCTAGCAATTTTATGCGACCTTGTTCACAATTGTTTAAAATGTGGGATATATCAGGGATGAATCTGGCTCAACCTGACTGGGAAGAATACTGCCACTGGTATAAGTACATCAACAGGAACTTAAATCTGAGAGAAATCCCACAATACAACTGGAAAAAATTCTCTATGAATGAACCAGTCTGGAAAAATCTAATTAAAAGAAAGTCATCATCAGACATGATGGACAACAGCAGGTGGTGGTGATAGTAGTAGTGGTAGCAGTAGTAGTAGTAAAGAATCAAAGTCATCATCGCTATTTTATTGAATAGTATAAAAGAGTTGTCTCCCTTACAACTGAAATTTTTTTTTTCTGTACTAGCAAATATATGCTCCCTCTGGTCGCATATTTTGCTAGTTGGAAGCAGAACAGATACTACACTACCTCCGCACCAGGAGGAGGTAATGCCTGGGAATATGGTATCATGACAACAGAACAGATACTACACTAACTCTACACTTCGACAGATAATCGCCTAACACATCAAGATCTGAAGGTATCTAGAACCGGCGCCCTGTTTAAAATGACGAAAAAAAACAAATGAAAACAAAATTTGATAGAAAAAACATCCCACAACAAAAAACATAAGAAAACATCAAAATTTACGCCAAAAAGCAAAAAAAGAATTGACAAAAACATTTTAAAAAACGACAGAAAAACAAAATTAGTGCCAAAGAGCCCAAAAAAATAAATAAAATAAAAAAATTTACAAAAAGCATGAAAAAACAGAAAAAAACATCAAAATTGGCAAACAAAAATGATAAAAACATAAAAAAAACATAAAAAATAAATTAAACAAAAAACTACTAAAAACATCAAAATTAGTGCCAAAGAAAAAGAAAAAAACAGTGACAAAAAAACATCCAAAACATCAAAAGACCAAATAAGAAATAAACATCTAAAAACATCAAAATTCGCATAAAAAATTTTTTCCAAAAAATATGAAAAATTAAAAAAAAAAACAAAGAAAAAAAAAATACCATAAAAACATAAAAATTGGCGCCAAAACGCAAATAAAAAACCTTGACAAAAACCATCAAAAAAAATGGAAAAACAAAAAAACATCAAAATTGGTGCCAAATAGCAAAAAAAATTGATAAAAACATGAAAAAAAAACAAATAAAAAACAAAAAAAACATTTTAATAACATCAAAATTAGTGCCAAAAAGCAAAAAAAATTGATAAAAAACATCAAAAAAACATCAAAAGAACAAATAAAAAACAAAGAAACTATTAAATAAAATAAAAATTGGCGCCAAAGCGCAAAAAAACATAAAACAAAACACATAAAAAAATAAAAACTGAGAGGATGGTAACATGACAACAGAACAGATACTACACTACCTCCACATTTCTCAAAAAAGGAATAGGTAATGCCTGGGAAGATGGTACTATGACAACAACAGATACTACACTACCTTTACACTTCAACAGATAATCGTCTGACACGTCCAGATCTGTTTAAAATGACGAAAAAACACAAAGAAGACAAAAACATGAAAAAACATCCAAAAAAAAATAAATATTGGAGGTGCCTCGGTCATATCAAAGAACCAGTTTTGATACTCATGTTTAAAAATTCTATTGAAGGCGCTTACGTCATATCAAAGAACCAGTTTTGTTATTCTTCTAAAATGGTCACCCATTTAGTAATGACCGGAATATGCCTTGCTTACTTCAATTTACAACAAAACACCTTGTCTTAACAACGTAATGAAAATAAAGAATAATAATGTGAAAAAATCTTCTCACAATGACGTCACTTTCGGAACGATGAGTCAGCAATTTATTCTTCCAAAATGGCCAGAATATGCCTTGCTTAACTTCAATTTACAACAAAACACCAACGTAATGAAAATAAGGAATTATAATGTGAAAAAATCTTCTCACAATGACGTCACTTCCGGGAGAATGACTTTGCAATTTTAACAGAATTTGCCATGGTTTAAAAACAGGCTCGTTTCTGTATAAAATGTGTTTAATTAATTGTATGAATAATTTTTTATTAATATCACCCTATCGGAAAATATTGTAAATACATATGTAAATTTGAGAATAGCAGTTATAAGTGTGTATTTGTAAATATGAATTTAATTGAAGGTTAAAAGGAATGAATTATGTAAATTGTAAAACCCGTCTGGTGTCTGAGCGAGTTTTGGTAACAGTATATTAAGGAAGATTCTTAACATTGTGTGTGTTTGAATCACAGTCTCGTCTTGAAATTTCTTTCTACTTTATTTGGGTGGTTAGACATTGATTTTCTTTGTTTCGGACCAAGAATATTTTTAGTTTATATTTTAAGTGGATAGATTAAACTAATTGCCAAAGAGAGAAAGATGGGTTATAAAGGAAAGATGTGTTACACACACTTTTAAAATAAAATGTTTTTTTGATTAAAATTTTCATCCAAAATGTATGCGAAAATCAAACGAAATAAGCGAACGAACACTCCCCCCTCCCTCTAAAACAGTAGGAGTTAATGCCTGGGAGCATGATATCATGAAAACAGAATATTTAGTACACTACTCTATAAACAAGAAATAATCTTGGGAGAATGATATTGTGAGGAAAGAACGTATGTTATAATGCCCCTTCCCCCAAAAAGTGGAGGTAATACCTGGGAGGAATTGTCATGACAAATGAAAATATACTACACAGAATTAATAGACTGGATTAAATCGAATTATTTTCTAATGAAAAAGTAGGAGTAAAAGCCTGGGAGCATGATATCATGACAACGAAAGTTTACTTACGCGTCTCTAGTGTACAAAAGAATCGAAAGTTTACCTACACACTTAAATAAGCGTAAACCAAAATAAAAATGAATCCTGACGATGCCCTCCCTCCGCGCTTCCCTCTCAAAATGACGTCATTTCCGGATGAATGAGTCTGCAGTTTTCCAAATAAATACATGGAAGTTTTCATGTAATTATCTCTCTTGGAACAGAACATCTAAGTATAATTTTAAAATGCGATCGTTTTTGAATAAAATGTCTTTAATTAATTTTATTAATAATTTTTATTAATATTACAATTGAAGAAAATATAAATACATATAGAAATTTGACAATACCAGTTATAAGTGTAAATTTCCTAATATTAAATTACTTTTTTAATATTAAATTATTTTTTCGAATTTACATAATTGTTTTAAAGTTATACTTTAAAACAATTATGTAAATTCGAAAAAACGCATTTTGTTTGGGACAGTTTTTGTAGACTATATATACGACCTGCCAGAATAATATCAGTGAGATTACCCTGACAGACAGACAAACAGACAAAGTGTTTTTTATTTATTATTTAATCAAAAATAAGTGGTTAAGATGTGCCCTAATGTATTTCTTATGTTTACAAAAATTCTCAGCGACGGAGATCCTTACATCATGACAGAGAATGTGCTCCTTATATTATAAGTAGATAGAACCTTTCAAGTAAGAGTGGGAAACACACTCTCAGATGAAAAAGAGCAGGAGACAGAAGCACCCCAGGAAAGTTTTCTCTCAGTAACCCTGTTTTCAATATTAAAATTAATAAGACATCACAACAGAAACATCAGGAATTAAAGGTGTCCTATATGTAGATGATCTCATCATCTGCTATAAATCTTAATATATAAACATAATTGAACAACAACCTCAATCTAACATAAACAAAATAACAAAATGGGCAACAGAAAACAGTTTAAATTTCTTTAAAAAACGTAAACAAAATGCTTACACTTTTGCTACCAGAGAAAGTTACATAATGACCCCATCATAAAAATCGAAAGAGAGCAGATCCCTATTATCAACGAGTACACATTTCTGGATATGATATTTGATAAAACACTTAATTTTATCCCCCATATAGTTAAAAAACAAATGTGCTAAAGCTTCACAACTCCTACGTGTACTTGCCCACACAGACTGGAGAGCTGATAGACAAACTCTTTTACATCTCCACCGCAACAAAATCCGCTCGATACTGGACTACGGCAGCTTTGTCTATAGGTCAGCCAGAAAGTGGTACCTAAAGGAACTTTACACTATTCACCATGAAGGCTTGAGACTGGTATTAGGTGAACCTCCCTAGTTTAGTACTTATATGCAGAGGCCCACAAAGCACTCCTTCAGATTAGAAGTGAAAAATTGGCCCTGCAGTACATAGTAAAACTAAAATCATGTCCAACTAATCCAGCATACGACTGTATATTTAATCCAAAACTTGAAACGTTTTTTGAACAAAAAAGAAAAATGATAAAATCTTTGTGTCTTAGAATGAAACCCATTATAAAAGAATCTAAAATTCAACTTTGCTACATTGACATTTCCACTTTGTCTGAACCCAACTTTGAATTATCAAACCCCCAGAAGTGATTTTAACACTAAACAACCTACACAAGAAAAATACCCATTCATCTACTTATCAAAAAGAACTACAAGTGGTCCTGGAAAAGTACCTGGATACAAACACATCTACACTGATGGCTTTAAAGATGCAAACAAAACCGGTTGTGCTGCAGTGATAGATGGAGAGATCATCCTACAAGGAAAGCAAGAAGATTCATCCATCTTCACTGCAGAGATCCATGCAATTGAAATGGCCTTTAAGATCGTCGTTGAAAGTAAAAAAAAAAACAAATTCATGATACTCTCTGATTCTCTGGCCGTCATGAAATTCTTGAAAAATAAGAACCTTAAAAACCCATTAATAATTAATCTGCTAGACAAACTAAATGAATTGAGAGAATCAAAACAAATTATTTTCTGCGATGTTGATACCCAAGGAAACAAAAGAGCAGACACTGCAGCAAAGAAAGAATTAGAAATAGTTCCCTACAAAACAAAAATCCCATACGAAGACTTCAAAACAAAAATCAGAAACTATATGTCAACGAAATGGCAAGACATGTGAAATCTTTTTCCAAAAAATAAACTACATTCCATAATGCCTATCATCAAAGAATGGCAACCAGGACACTTAAGTTCGGGGAGGGAGGAGGTGGTATTAGCAAGAATACGAATCGGTCATACTCATTCATATCTCCTGAAAGGAGAAGAACCTCCAACATGCATACCATGCCAGTCACCCATCACCATTAAAACATATTCATTGCCTGTAAAGTTCTCCAACAAACCAGACAAAAATTCTACCAAATAGACAATTTCTTTAATCATCTCCCAAATATTCATAACACTATACATAAAAAAAACCCTCAAAAACCAATACGACCCAATTCTACTGCGAATAACCTACACATAAGAATCTACAATAAATATCCTTTCATGGTATTAAATGACCTTACAAGATCGATATGCTGTTAAAAATCAACCAACTTTAACTAAGCATTATTAATTTTGGAACAAAGTCGCTAGACGTAAGGGTGGGTATTGTAGGCTATATTTAGTTTTATGCAAATGGGATAAAAATAGGTAGAAGCTCTTCGTAAAAATTCAGATACCTCTGATTTGGGGGGAATTTTACCCATAGGTATAAGACCTCATTTAATAAATATTCCCTAAATTTCAGTTTCTTTTGAGTATTTTAAAGGGTTTTAGAGGGCATAATATGGGCACAACATCCTATTTTAATATTTCAGATTTGCATTAAATTTGATCTGTATTCATTAGACATCAATTAAGCAAGATTCCCTGAATTCCAATTTCTTAAGACCATTTAAATTGTAGACATTTTTTAGAATCAAGAATTGGAATAATGATTCTAGGTAGAAGGTTTAGTAGCATTATATCTTGATTTTAATCTTTGTAAGTGAATATAAAAATGGTGCAAACATGTTCTGTATTGAAGAATTTTACCCATCCTGGGATGGGTATTCTTCTAGTTGATTTATGTAATTGTATATTTCAACCAAATAAGAGCACTGAAGCAGAGAATCTGGAGAAAAATCAAAATCAACCAAACTAAATAAAAAACAAGGATCTTTTATATTTACCAAAATTTTAGGTATTAGACAGAATGTTTTTTTTTCAAAACAATATATGTAATAATATTTGGATTCTTTAATGATTACCCCCCCTCCCCATTATTTTAATTTCAGATCATCTTCCTGCTCACAAGACAAATGATGATAAGTTATCTCTAAAGAAGGTTCTTGAACTTGTTAATCGAGGTGATGTTAACATGAAAGAAATGAATCGCAAGCTTCAACGGATGCTTGAAGAAACCCTGACCAAGAATATGCACCTGCAAAAGGTAAGGAAGACCATCATGCTATTTATCAGCATTTTGTTGCTTATGTTTTTCATTTGTTTCTAAATTACTTTTGTAAAAAAAATTCACTTCTTTTAAAGAAATTTCTTTTTAAAAAGAGAGAAAAAATTTTTTTTTTAAAAAGAGAGAAAAGAAATTTTTAAAAGAGAGAGAGAGAGAAATATGATGTGAGCTAAATTACTTTTTGTCTCGATTTGAAAAATTATTCTTCCCTGCAGAATAAAACGCAATTTTCAAGATGAAATTGGTTTTGGGCAGGTTGAAATGAAAGGAGTTTTATAACTTTATGAATACAGTGTTTTTGTTATTTTTAGGTTCTCAACCTTTACTTCAAAATCGATTAAAACCGATAGAATTGTATGTGGAAATGGAAATGGCCGTTCTTAACATGTGCCAATTTAATCCACACATTTAAGACACTTAACAAAAGGAAGGACAAAATGCTCTTCAAACTTAAGCATGACAGACTAACATATTCAATTTCAAACTTAAGCCTGCAGACAGACCAATGCACTGACAAAATGCTATTTCAAACTTTAACCTGTCATCTATGTGATCATCATCATCATCATCATCATCATCATCATCATCATCGATTTAACTTCCGTTTTATATGCTCTCATGTGTTAGACAGCTTTTAGAAATTTATTTCCAA
Organism: Sepiola atlantica; assembly: GCA_963556195.1. Classification (NCBI taxonomy): domain Eukaryota; kingdom Metazoa; phylum Mollusca; class Cephalopoda; order Sepiida; family Sepiolidae; genus Sepiola; species Sepiola atlantica. The sequence continues at coordinate 62,962,612 of OY744531.1, forward strand.
GCTAACCTATCTATTTATCCCTCTTTCTCTCAAGTCTATCCTTATGACTTCCTCCCATGTTTGTCTTGGCCTTCCTTTGTGAACTGATTCTGCTACCTCAACTGTTCTACCTCTACTAATCTAAGAACTCTCATACATTCTTTTAACCATTGAAGTCTTCTGTTCTGCACATATCTCCCTATACTATCCAGGTTTAATCTTTCTCTGGTAACTGCTTGGAGAAAAAGATTGGGATGCTTTTTTAATCTAGAGAAAGTGATAATCCTTGGAACTGCAATCTTCATCAGAAGTTTGGAGAATCCTTGGATGTGCTTTTTTCATCTGGAGAAGGAATATGTAGAAATCTTTGAAACTGCTTTTTTCATCTGGAGAAGGATGTTACAAAAATCCTAAGATCTGCTTATCTTATTGGGGAAGCACATGTCCAACTCATGCCATCATGTAAACCAGACATTAAACTACTATGACTACTATTACTACTACTACTGATGATGATGATAATGAGGAAGAGGAGGTTGTGGTGGTGGTGGTAATGATTAGTCATGTTGGATCGCATACGTTTTCCTTGAATTTCAAAATGTTTACAACTGATGTCCTCACACCGTGTTCCATAGCTTTCAGATATCAGTTAATTTTTCTTAAGTTACTTCACCAGGGATTGAACTTGCAATCACTAGATAAAATTCATGTTAGAATATATTTTAACCAAGAATTAAATAAAGGATTCAATTCAACAGTCATGGAATGTGAGTGACAATAATAGGCACCTGAAGAATGCTGGGAAGATCAATGGCTTTTATGTTTATAACAGTCGAACACGTCGAAAATAAAAAGAAGAAAAAGAACTCCTCTCAGAAATAGTTTTTTTTTCTTGTTTGCAACTTATGGGACACATTTGTTTTATCCACAATAAATTTGCAGAAGAACAAAAAAGTTATGGAAACCCCTTTTTTCTCTTATTGGAAGAAGACAACCAAACAGTGCAATATGCAGCTTAACTTCTCAAAATGTATTTTTGGCATCAAGGGTAGGGTAGTGTTTAGGGTAGTGGTGTTAGGGTTTTTACTCAATAGAAATATGGTAATTTCCGTTTATTTTCTGTTCTTTTGTAAATTCTCAAGACAGCATAGCAATTTTCCCATAATGTTCCATTGCCTGATTCTTTTGAATGTGATGATTTGACCCAAAATAGATCTCATACAATGGCTCTGATCAGCAATTGACGACCCTTTTGGCTTACAAGATCCAACCGTTACATTGTGGAAATTAATTTCCCTCTATTGACCCGAATGTGTCGCAATTAAATGTTGACTACGGAAAAAGAAAAAAGGGAAACAAAATTATCAATATATTACTTATACTGATTTATTTATTACTAGTGGCATCTTGGTTCCAGCATTGCCCGGAAAAATTAAGGTAACCAAAAATCTTAAGCCCCCAGAAGTAAACTGACTGGAAAGGACCGAAATAACCAACAAATGCTAAGCCTTTGTCCATGATAAAAAAGAAAAAATATTGGGAAGCATATTCACTGATTTCTTTTCTTTGCCACAGTGTGTGTGTGTGTGTGTGTGTGTGTGTGTGTTTGAGGCAGAGGGAGAATTTAGTTTTAATTTACAATATAAAAAAAGAATCAAATGGCTGACGGATGTATGAATAAACCGAAATGCACTATGGTGGAATTTTATTTTTTAATAAAATTTATGTGGGGGAGATCCTCATAGATTTGTTTATTTTGCCACAGTATGTGTGTGCTGTGAGGTAAGGATTGTTTATAATTTACAATGTAAAACCAAATCGCAACCCCCAGAGGAATCTGACTTTTTTCACCCAAAAGGTTTATTTTCTATCCAGGATATGAAAAATATTGAATTTGGTTCATAGTCATGAGACACCAATTAAATAAGATTCCCTGAATTTCAATTTCTACTTAAGACTCTTTAAGTGTAAGTAAGCCTTAAATTTTAGACATTGTGGTTGTAGTATCAAAGGTAATTGATGCCCGTCTCACCCCTTTGATTAATGATGGAATGCTTTACATTCGTGTATATATTAAAAGTGAATATTGAATACTATTTGTCTCAGTAAGCAACGAATATCCTTAAGTTATGTTCGGCTTCCAGTTTTTATTACAATTTATTTAACTATTCGTTATGGAACGTTACTTGAAACCCATCGTCTAGACCTTGATACGGCCGACTCAGAATCTACTGACAAATAGCGGCACTGGAGAAAAATGTTCGAAGGATTCCTTACAGCTCTACAGTTGTCTTCAAACACGGCTTTAACAGGTACTGAGAAATATACCCTTCTTTTACATCATGTCTCTACTGCTATTTATAGAAATTTATCTGAATGTGAGAATTACGAAACTGCGGTGGACATTTTAGAAGCCATGTTTGTCAAGAAAAGAATACTATTTTTGCTAGACATTTACTTGCTACCCGGCGTCAACAACCAGAAGAAAGCCTGGAAGAGTATCTTCAGATTCTAAAGACATTAAGTCGCGAGTGTGAATTTACAGCCTTAACTGTGAACCAAGCGAGAGATGTTTTTATCAAGAACGCATTTATTAATGGAATACAGTCCAACCAAATAAGACAAAGACTACTAGAGAATAAAGACCTAGACTTGCCAACAGCTTATGAACAAGCTCTAACGTTGGACATGGCACAGAAGCAGTCTGTCTTCTATTTACAACCCGATATTTTGGGAGCTGCTATCGTAGCCCATCCTCTGCATGTTCAAAATTCTTCCATTGTTCAAGATGCCCCCACACCTCCTTCTAACGATCACGAACAACTTATCACTGCTATCTCAGCTGGATCCACATGCTACTTTTGTGGCCTTTGTATACATGCTCGTTGCTCCTGCTCGGCTCGAGACGTTAGATGCCACAAGCGTGATAAGCAGGGACATTTTTCGAAAGTTTACCGGTCAGCTTCTTCAAATAAATGTTCGGCTAATCTTGCTACTGTAGCATTAATTACAATATCAGCTGCATTCCCCGGCTGCTTCTCAAAAACAATTGTGAGTGTTAAAATCAATGGATTGACTATTTATGCTCTTATTGATACAGGCAGTTCCGAAAGTTTTATTAATGCCAGTATCGTAAAAGCGAATAAATGGGAAATATTTCCTTGTTCCAACCAAATATCAATGGCAAATTCATCTTTATCGTCCCATGTAATTGGATATTGCATGGTTAATCTGAAACTAAAAGGAAACTCCTATCAAGGAATCAAATTATTGGTAATGAAAAACTTCTGCTGCGAAGTGATTTTGGGTCACAATTTTCTAAAACAACATTCATGTGTTGAAATCCCTTTTGGTGGCTCCAAGCCGGTCCTAAGCGTATGTGGACTAGCAGCTGTCAAAGTGCGTCACCCGTCACTTTTTACAAACTTGATTCCTGACTGCAAACCAGTAGCAGTAAAATCAAGATGCTATTCACAAACATAACAGCCACCGAAAATCACAAGAAAAGGATGGTCATTGACTATTCCCAGACCGTCAACTGATACACATTACTCGATGCCTATCCACTGCCCAGTATTGATGAAATGATTTCTAATATTGCAAAATATCACATTTTCAGTACTTTGGATCTCAGAAGTGCCTACCATCAGGTACCTATCAAGTCAGAGGACAAGCCCTACACGGCATTCGAGGCCTGCGGTCGCCTATACCAGTTCTGCCGAATTCCTTTTGGGATAACAAATGGTGTGGCTAGCTTCCAGAGGGTAATAGATGAAATAATCTCCAATGAAAAATTGAAGGGTATATATAGACAATGTCACAGTATGCAGACATAACCAAGCTGAACATGACCACAAACTTAAACGATTCATGGCTGCTGTCAAGAAATATAATCTGACTTTGAACAGTGAAAAATGTTCCTACAATTTGAAAAGCATCAAGCTATTGGGATACATTGTCAAAAATGGCACCATGACGCCGGATCCCGAGTGACTGAAATCCCTAATGGAATTACCAATCCATGGAAACATACCCTCTTTATGACGAGCCCTCTGTATGTTCGCCCACTACTCCCAATGGGTTGCGTCTTTTTAAGAAAAAATACACCCATTGACGCAAGTATCTACTTTTCCTTTGTCCTGTTCTGCCATCAGAGCATTTCAAAACATGAAACGGAACATTGCTCAGTCTGCCATTTCTGCTGTGGATACTTTTATCCCTCTATTAGTTGAGACGGATGCCTCCGACTGTGCGATAGCTGCCTCACTGAGACAATCCAGTCGTCCTGTAGCTTTTTTTTCAAGAACACTTTCGCGATTCGAGCGACGACACTCAGCAATAGAAAAAGAAGCGTACGCCATAGTTGAGGCATTACGAAAATGGAGGCATTACTTAATCGGCGACATTTTGAATTAATCACTGACCAAAAGTCTGTCTCGTTTATGTTTAACCCAAAAACAATGAGTAAAATAAAAAACGAGAAGATAGCGAGATGGAGAATGGAGCTTTCTTGCTACTCATTTGACGTCACTTACCGCCCTGGTAAGGAGAATGCCGCGGTCGATGCGCTTTCAAGGGTATGTGGTCTGGTAACTGGCTCAGATGATCTTCAGTATATACACAGGGAATTGTGTCACCCAGGTATCACAAGAATGATTCACGTAGTCAGGAGCAGAAACTTGCCATATTCTGTTGAAGACGTAAAAAGAATTACAAACTTTTGTCGGATATGCGCAGAAGATAAGCCCAGGTTCTACAAACCCCCTCCAGCAACACTCATTAAGGCCACACAACTTTTCGAAAGGCTTAACCTGGATTTTAAGGGTCCTTTACCCTCTAAAACTAAAAATAAATACATGCTCACAATAATAGACGAGTACTCAAGATTACCGTTCGTAATCCCCTGCCCAGACGTAACGGCTGCAACAGTAATTCAAGGCCTCTGCCCATTTTTTCCGTTTTTGGAGTACCCGCATATATACATTCAGATCGTGGATCTGCTTTTATGTCAGACGAACTCAAGCAGTTTCTGCATGAATGAAGAGTAGCTGTAAGTAGAACAACTCTTCGCAATCCTCAAGGAAACGGACAGTGCGAAAGATACAATGGCATAATATGGAAGACAGTATAGTTGGTGGCCGCAAATCGCAATAGTCCGATCTCTGATTGGGAAAGTCTCATCCCCATGGCCTTATACGCTATCAGGACTCTACTATGTACAGCGACAAACGCTACTCCACATGAGAGATTCTTCTTGTTCCCACGATGAAGCTCAGCAGGTACATCACTTCCCTCGTGGCTTGCACAACCTGGCACAATTTTACTAAAATGCCATGTTCGTCACAGTTAGCATAACCCATTGGTGAGCGAGGTAGTATTAATCAAAGCGAACCCTCAGTATGCACTGGTCAGAAATTCGGAAGGAAGGCAATCTAAAGGGATCTAGCCCTGGCAGGGAATGTATATAAACATAGAACTGCTTCAGATGGATATACAGCTCCGGTTCGTGGAACAAGTTTCGAGTCCCAACAAAACGAATCTGAATATTCTAACAGAGTCGTCTCTGACTCTAGTTCAGACGACAGATGGGTACCACGAAAGCGGCTTCACCCAATATCTGAGACAGATACTCAATCTTCAGACACCAAGCGACCGAAGCGCTGAAGAAAATACAACGTTTCGGTGCAAGATATTTTAGCCCTAAGCCAGCCACACAAGACAGTCCCGAAATGTTGTCAGTCCCGATTAGAGATGGATGCCAGGCACGAACAACCAAGAACCCACAGAAGGCCAGGTCGATGGGATGATTTTGTTCCCTACGAATAAGAAGGTAGATGGGGGAGAATGTAGTATCAAAGGTAATTGATGCCCGTCTCACCCCTTTGATTAATGATGGAATGCTTTACATTCGTGTATATATTAAAAGTGAATGTTGAATACTATTTGTCTCAGTAAGCAACGAATAGTTAAATAAAACTTATCCTTAAGTTATGTTCAGCTTCCAGTTTTTATTACAGTGGTCAACGATTGAATAAGGATTCTAGACATTAAGTTTAGTAGCATTATATCTTGATTTTAGTCTTTGTAAGAGGACATAAAAATGGTACAAAACTTCTGTTTGAGGAATTAATTTGAAGCATTCTGGGACAAGTATTTTTCTAGTATATATATATATATATATATATATATATATAAAATAAAATAAATTTTGGCTTTTTCACTGCCAACTTATCCATCTATGTAATTCCTTTGATAAGATTTTAATCTTTGAAAAGCCTTGGCTTAAGGAAAGAATAATAATCATGTTTCTACCGAGTACACCTTGCATTGAACAATCGAAGTTGAAATAGATTTGTCATTCGTACATGTTTATCCCTCTTCTTTCATTTATCTTTATATATATATATATATATATATATATATATATATATATATATAATGATGTTACTAATAACATTAAACCTTGTAAACAATGGTTTATATTTTCGATCTGGATTTTTATTTCCTTTTTGCTTGTTGGGCCACAAAGATTTGAATGAATAACTATAAATAATTCTTTGGCCTTTTGCAGATTTCTGACACACATGCGAATAGTCCCAATATTTGTATCACAGACTGACTTTTCTGTGAACACTTGAAACACAAATGATTTCTTTGTATGGGAAATTAAAGTGGAAATGGAAAAAGAGAAAAAAATGAATGAGAGAGGAGAGAGAAGAAAATGTTATTTTAATTCTTATCAAATAAATATCATCATCTGATCACTTTAAACTATGGAATGGTTTTTCTGGCTGATTGTACTCGCTTCTACATCAAACCGACAACATGAATTGGAATAAATACATAGAAGATACGACTGCAAGGAAGGTGGGCTTCCTCTACCGACCTAGTCAATTTCTCACACCTGCCAGTATCCTATATCTCTATAAAAACACTATTCACCTATGTATGCAGTATTTTTACCACATTTGGGCTGATGCACCAACTACTAGTCTCTTCCTCTTGGATAGGCTACAAAAAAAGTCCCTAACCTAATAAGTGCCGCACTATCTACCAAGCTCCAGCCCCTGTCCTATCACTGCAATGTTGTATTCCTGTATTTGTTTTACAAGTACTTCCACTGAATGTGTTCTGACAAACTCATTGCACTTGTACCCCCACGACGTAATTACCTTCTGACAAACATCAATAGCAGCAAAATCTCACCCCTTCACTGTAGAGGTCCCTAGATACTGGAAAACTTTCTACTCTAAAAGCTTCTTTCCTTTAATTATTCGCTTTTAGGATTCCCTCCCTGCTCCGTTTCTCTGACTGTACCAACATGCAGAAATTTAAATGTAATGTGAACAAACATCTTGCTACACAATTCCCCTACTTAGGATACCCCCTATTAATCTGGCATCACAGTGATTCCTTACGTCTCGCTGTTAATATGTTTGGAGTGAATAAAAGTGAAAAAAAATCACTTTCACTTGTGGGATTTAAAAAATGTGTCCTCACATCTCTATGAGAACCTTTGCTACACCTTAGGTCGGTCAGTCTGTCACGCTTCAGCTTGAAATAGCATGTTCACCACTAAATGACCAGATTGAATGGATGCTTCTTATATTCGATGCATGTAAGCTATAAGATGCTCTGTCACGCCTAAGTTTTAAATGGCATTTTCAGTCATGCTTAGGTTTGAAATAACATCTGCCCCACTAAAGTTTGAAATAGGATTTAGTTTGGTCTGTCGCACTTGAGTTTGAAATATCATTTTTAGCATTTTCAATGTGGCCTTTTCTTAAACAATATCTGTTCTTGTTTTGTGTGTGTGATGGTGGCAAGTCACAAATCATGTGTGTTCATCAGACACAGATGAAAATCAATTATCGCTAGGTGCAGTGCTTGCAGAATATCATAAAATTGAAACAAACAAATGACAAAAACATAATGAGATTCCATCGTAATCCAACCCAGCAACAGTGATGGTCAATTCCAGCCGTAATGGCAAACACACACACAACAAAAAATACCTTTGCCGTCTTTTGAGCAATTTTATTCTCTTTATTTGATAGCTTTTATGGTTACCTAAGACACTCATTAGTGATGATGGCATAAATCCTTACACCCCCATAATCCAATGGAATTAATCGATTTAAAATAAACATAAAAAAAAGTATGTTTAATTTTTCCTTTTTGAATTTCAAATCTTCTTTTGATTTAAAAACAACTGACAAATAATCTTTTTCCTCAACTAATGTCAGAAAGTGAATGTTCTTAGAGAATTTCAGTAATGCACATTCATAGCTAATTAATTTTTTCTTTTTTTCTTTTATTTTGTTTTTGTAAATTTTATTTTTTTTCTCTAAAAAAAATCCTCTCCCAGAATAAAGAAAAATTGATATTGTGACACATGCTCAGACCAAATGCGTTTTTTCCCTTCTATTAATCTGGCACCCCTTCCCCACTATTATATATCCTCTTGTTTTTGTTTTGTAACCCCCCCCCCCCCTCATACACACACATTTTTTACATTGCTCTGGCACAGGAGATCTTTTTTGTATTGTTTTCTTTTCAGTTAAGGCTTGTTTCATTATTTACATAAAAAGCAAGCTCAATTTTATTCCTGAAACTCAATAATGTTAGTGGACATGTATCCCGATGCAAACTATAGAATACCCCCTCAACATTAATACTTCTTACTAACCTGACTAGCAGCAAAATCTCACCTCTTCACTGTAGAGGTCCCCATATTCCGGAGAACAGTGACCACGTGTGAATTCTTACTTATCTTTGTCAAGTCAATACCTGACAAGGAGCAAAGCAGCCACAATTCCTTATTCCCAAATCCCTTAGTTTTCAATAAATTTTTGCTGGTCAAGTTTTAAGTTCAAGTCTAACCTTAGCACCCACAATTTTTTAATTATTTTAAAAATATTATTTTCTTGGTTTGACCAATGAAAATTGAATTATTAAAGTACTCAAATCTTTGTTATTACTAAGTATTACTAGAAATACTAACTCAGTGTTCATTGCTAATTTTAAATAGTGATTTATATTAAACAAGCTCATCATCTTTAAATACTTTAATTAGAAATACCACCACTACTACTACTACTACATCTCCTACTACTAATAACACTATTGTTCTCTTGCTGCAAAAGAAAAGAAAAACTGCAGAATCTAATTTCCTTATATTGTGTAATCAATATTAATGCAACAGGAGAATCCAATCCATTTTCTTATGTCATATCAGATGGTGACTCCATCTAAAGCATCTAACAATCTCGTCTCATTTACTTAACAGCATATTTAAGGAGGACTCCAGAAATGAATATTATACACACACAATGATGGTGGGTGTGTATTGTACACGTACACGTACATGTTCATATACAAAAGTACATCTACAATACCTGCAATAAAAAAATATGTAGTCATTTGGAGATACATACACATGCTTTCTTTATATCTCTCTATTCCTTGAAATTAGGACCCTGAGCGACGCCGGATAGTGCTGCTAATATATATATATATATATATATATATATATATATATATATATACATTTTTAAAAGTTCACAATGCGATTAGAACAGTTACATTAAAACAAAAATCATGAATTCAATGTTATAAATTAAAACATAGATAACAGCTGATACAATTTTGAAAGTTACAACTCGCCCACATATTCTAATATTACACTGGGTTTCCTGCTCCTAAGAGGCAATCATCAGATGTTGCTTCTGGTGTAGTTTAGTTCTCATTTGAATTATTTCAATGCAAAAATTTAAGACACTACACATATCAAGGTGGAAAATTTTATTTCAGTTTTCAACATTCTTGTATCCATTAATTAATATATATATATATATATATATATTAATGGATACAAGAATGTTGAAAACTGAAATAAAATTATATATATAGAATGAATAGTGATAAATAAATCAAAAGATTTATAACATTATTTATTACATTTCCAACAATTCAAACTCAACAATGGTCTGGCGTACGATCGTTTCAGAAACGATTAAGAATCATATTTAAATTTCTTATCTTTTGGATGGTGAGACTAACACCATGGGGATTGCAGATGATGGATTGGATCTGGGCCGAATTTGATTACTTAAGAGAATGGTTCAACCAAAATTTGTTACCATTGTACTTGAAAACAGTCATGCTGTAGTTGGCTGGGAAGAAGCCCGAAGATATTGCATTTCACAGACGGACAGTTCTTGGAAAGAAACTCTGCTCAGGGAAGCTAGCTCTAGGCACATAGATGAAAAAACGAAAATTCCTTACAATAGTTGTAGCTAGACGAATTTCTACGGTGAATGTTTTACAGGATAGAAACAGAGACTGGTTTAGCACCTACAATGAAAATAACCATAGAATAAAGAGAGACAAGCAATGTCTTTTCTGTGAGAGAGAGGCTGTAGGGATGAGAAGAGGACATCCCTCCACTAGATTTCGAAGCCGATTTTGTACTCTGTCAAGGCAAGAGAGAGTGCTCTGGGCGACACCTCCCCAGTACTCTATCTTAGGATGTATCTGGTTCTTATACAGATAGAGGATTGCGTCAGTAGAAAGATCCAACCATTTTTCCAGCAGATCTGATGTAAGTTTTCCAATTCAGGTCTGGGGTGAAAATCAATCCTAAAAGCTTATCAAAACAGGGGGCCTCGATTTCAACAAGTTCTTGATGAAAGGAGATAAGCTTGGATTTAGATGTATTAACAGTAACCAGACACTTTCTTCCCCATTGCACATCATGCTCCAGGTCGGAAGAGAGAGAATCATAAAGATCTTAATCATTTATGCTCCTGGTAGTACTGCCATAGACTGTTGTATCATCTGCATAAATGTCAATCAATGATCTTATAATGTAATTTAGGAGATCATTTATGAATATCAAGAAAAGATTTGGGTCCAGAATAGATCCTTGAAGCACTCCAGCATTGATACAATGTGCTTAAGACTTCTGCCCATCAATGCCTACTTTTTGAAACCTATCAGTGAAAAACAGATTTGGTGGTTGAGAGGACATTTTCAGCTATCCCATAAATAGCAAGCTCGTGAAACAGACCTTTTTGCCAAACCCTATCAAAGGCCTTTGATATATCAAGAGTTATTGCTCTAGAAGCGAAACCTCCACCAATAGATTCACTGATTCTGTGTGATATTACATTCAATACGCCAGCTGTTGATTTAGCATGTTGCTTGTCACTGAGTAGATTGGTTTTGCTGAGGTAGCTGACAACTTTCTGATTTATCACAGATTCAAACAACTTATAACACATAGGTGACTGATTGGTCTGCAGAAGACCGATCTCCAGAATTTTTAAATACTGGGCAAACTGATAAAGTTTTCCAAGGTGATGGGAAGCATTTCTTCTTTAGGCAACCATTGAACAGCTTTGTAAGAATGTGAGCTAGTTCCGGTTGCAGCTTAAGCACTATAGTTGGAATGTTGTCAAGATCAGTTGCTTTGCTGGTATAGAAGTTCTTGATAAGTTTGGCAACATCTCAGACAGATATATGGATGTCGCTCAGAGTGTTTAAAGTCATAGACAAAGTTCAGGGGGTAGGCGGCCCTTATCACAAAGAGTGGAATTTGATGCAAAGTATTTTGCAAAAAGCTTGGCTTCATCAGATGCCGAGGAGATAATTTCTGGTACATTTATGATGGGTGGAATGGAAGACTTACATCTGTTCAGAACCCTATTTTTTATTTGCAAAAACTCATGGGAACCAAACCTCTGCTCTGCCACTCTAGATTTAATGGATTGGACAAAGGATTCTTTTGCATTTTCCATAATCCTTTTGCAATGATTTTGGGCAGTTTTAAATGCAGCTTTGGTTTCAGAGAATCTGTTTTGTTGATGGCATTTGATATCGTGATTTCTTTGAGCAATGGTGGCGGAACATGCAGGGGGTGTACCATGGCTAGCTGTTTGGTTTATGTTTTAATTTCTTGGAGAGTATGAAGCTCTCAATACCAGCGATTAACCAATCAGTTAAATCAAATGTGATACATGACACTTTCTTTTTGAAAATGGAATGTAGAGGAATTTCCGATATAAAAGATCTGAGGCTGTTTTAGTCAGCCCTTGAATATCCATATATGCTGCAATAGAAAGGGATATTAGAGGTTTTACTGAGCTTTGTTTTGATTTTAGTTGAGACAACTGAGTGATCAGAAGATCCCAGCAGAGACAGAACTATGGAGAAACACTGTTCAGGACAAGTTATCAGGAAAAGATTAAGGAGGCTTGCGAAATGTCCGTCAGCATCGGGTAAATGAGTAGGTTTGTCAACAATATGTGTAAGATCAGAGGAAAGGGAAAAATCATGACAAAACTTCCCTCCCACGTCGGTCTTGTTTCAGTGAACTAGCTATTCAACATTGTGAACATTAAAGTCACTGCAAAGGTGAACAGATAGGATATGGTCCAGATTTTTTTTCACAGATACTCTCAAAGATAGTAACTCCACACATTTTGGAGACAATAGAGAGCAAAGATGAATGCAGTGCTGTGAGCATATTCTACATGGAAACACATATAGGGCAATTTTGGCTCTTCTTTGAAGATGTTCCTACCACATGTAAAGCTGTTTCTAACAGATAGAGTACAAAAATAGCTGTGAATGGACCGATACAGATACCTCAGGCGAAAGTCAATAAATCAACTCTCCCCCCCCCAAAGGAGGGGGTAATGCCTAAGTGTATGGCCTCTTAGGACCAAATCGAACTATACCTCATTCTGATATAGGAGGGTTTTCCAAGAGACAAGACAGTTGCAAGAATGAAGCCCAAATTCTCCCAGCTGGTATAAAAAAGTGAGTTTGGAAAGCCAGTAAAGTTTTTAAAAATAAAGACAAAATCCAAAATGTGTCTGTCTGTCCACTATATTTCCTCCTCTCTCTGTTTAGGTATGAGTTGAATAGTATTGACTATTCTAATCTTCTGTTTTATAGTTAAATGTATTACTTTTGACTGCTAATAAACAGAGAGAGGGGGACAGAAAGAGTTACAAAAAGTTGAATGATAAAGAATGTATAAAATAAAAGTGGTGGTGAAGGGCGCACATCATACATTGAAAGAGGGTGAGAGTATTGGACAGAAACTTTGTAAGATGTTGTAAAGGTCATAGTTGGCATAAATACGAAACTAACATAAAGGGAAGTAATCAGGTATTGACTATATACGAAAGTACGTATATAAGACGGGCAGTCATATCTGGAAGTGAGCGAAGAGTAAACGTCTCTACTTCCTACAGGATCCCTGTTAAACGCAAACCACTCGGCGTATTCTTAATTTAGTATGTCATATGTAATTTAGGATATAACAGTGGCGAACGAGGATATTTTTTTTCTCTTAACAGAGATAAATTACTGTACTATTCAAGGATTTTTTTTTTAAAGAAAATTTGCAAGGACGACAAGAAAAAAAAAAAAAGTCGACACGTGCGAATTTTGCTACCTAAAGTAGTAAAAAGTACGGATTTCTTCGGTAAGAACTAACGGGAAAGTAAAAGAAAATTGTACTCTAAACAATTTTAAGCTAAAGTGAACTTTATCTGTATGTTGACGAAAAAATATTTGGGAAGCACAAGCTGAATTCGAAACCTGCACCGTGAGATTACGAATTTCGAAAGAAAAAAGTACGCTTACGATTTTTCTTTTCTTTAAACAATTCAGAAATCATTGTTATATTTTTTTCTCTCTCCCAAGTGCAGCCGTATTTTTGTGAAAAATAATTGTTCATTGCTTTGTCTAAAGTAATTGAAACTATTTGTTGTGCGAATTTTGGAAACGTTTTATTGTCTGAAATTATTTTGTGAAAAAGTTTTACCTGGTAAAAGACTGTTGCTAAATTGTATAAACTTTGTGAAACATTTATTTTTGCAAAAATTATGTTGCTAATTTACAAAAACGCATATTGACAAACTTTTTGTGAAATTATTGTTGTAAACTTTGGAAAGATATTTTGTACTGTAATTAAGCTAAAATGGAGCAATTGGCTGAGTTGACGAAGGCGTTAACTCTAAGTATACAGCAGCAACAACAACAGCTACAACAACAGCTACTGCAGCAGCAAGAATGGACACAAAAAACTTTAGAGGCACAACAAGAGCAAACAAAAATACTTCAACGCCAAATGTTAACGCAACAAAAGAATTTTGAAAAATTAATTCAAACGTCGACAAATGGGAAGAAAACTAATTTTTCTGCAGAGGGTATTTCAAATTCTTTGTCAGAATTTCACTACTCTCCCGATACTGGCGTTACATTTCCAGCATACTATAGAAGGTACGAAACAGTTTTTACAAAAAGATGTTCGGACTGGACCGACGAAGAAAAAGTTACGCTGTTACTACTAAAACTGGGGACGGACGAAAACACCAAGTATGCTAATTTAATTTTACCCAAAAAACCGGAGGAAGTGAATTTTGAAGAGACAATTAATACTTTATCTAGAATATTTGATAAAAGAGACAGCCTTTTTCATTCTAGATATAAATGTTTAAATTTACAGAAGTCGGAATCCGAAGACTATTTAGAATATGCATGTACTGTAAATTGCTTATGTGAATCATTTAAATTAAATGAAATTTCGGCAGATTTATTTAAATGTTTAATCTTTGTACAAGGACTCACAGCACCAAGGGACAAAGATGTCAGATCCCGGATCCTGACAATTATGGAGTCAGACCCGAATGTAACTTTACAAAAAGTAACCGAGGAGTGTCAACGTCTCATTAATATCAAAAGAGACAACACCCGCATTGAAGAAAAAAGCGTTTACGAGATACAACATGTAAAAAGGCAAAGGACCTCTAGAACATACAAGACCCAGGAACAAAAGACTCCCAGAATGTACAAGGACCAAAGTTGTGAATGCTGCGGAAGTACAAGACACACCAAAAAGATCTGCTGGTTCAGGAATAGGATATGTTACGAATGTGGATTCAAAGGCCACAAGGGAACATATTGTAAACAGAAGAAAAACGAAGGGCCGACAAAGTTAATACGCTTCGCACAAGGAAAGAGAAAAGCTGCGAAAGGCGTAAATATGTCGATGTAAAGATAAATGGACATCCTGTAACATTACTCCTGGATAGTGGTGCGAACATTAGCATCATAGATGAAGATATCTGGAGAAGGATCGGTCGACCTGAACTAAGAGAAACCAGCAAGATGGCGAAGAGTGTGTGCGGTAAAAGGTTGGAATTCAAGGGAGAACTAAGGTGCAATGTGTCATTTGATGGTCAAACACACAAGTCCAAAGTGTACGTAGTACCAGGAAGGAACACAAGTCTATTTGGAGTGGATTGGATTGTCCTGTTCAACTCATGGGAACGACCGGTTAATTCTTTTTGTAATAGGTTGACCACAGAGAAATCAAACCAAATAGAAGGCTTCATGGACGATTTAAATGCAGAATTCCCAAAAGTTTTTGCCGAAAAACTTGGATACTGTGTGAAAACAGAAGCAAAATTTGAGGTGAAGAAAAATGCCACCCCAGTGTTCAAACCTAAAAGAAATGTACCCTTTTCATCGATGGACGCAATAGAGAAGGAGTTGAAGAGACTTCAACAATTAGACGTCATTGAAAAGGTTGACCACACGGATTGGGCAAGTCCGACGGTATATGTGAAGAAAAAGAATAACAAAATAAGAGTCTGTGCTGACTTTTTGACGGGCCTTAATGATTGTTTGCAGGACCACAATTACCCCCTTCCGTCGGCAGAAGATCTATTCTCAAAACTAAACGGAGGAAAATTTTTTTCCAAAATAGACCTCTCGGATGCATACTTGCAAATCAAAGTCAATGACGAATGTTCAAAGTACCTGTGCATTAACACGCATAAGGGTATTTTTAAACTAAAAAGACTTCCGTTCGGATTAAAGGTCGCCCCTGCTCTGTTTCAACAGGTTATGGATACGATGCTCGCAGGATTGGAATTTTCAATGGCATACCTTGACGATATCCTGATAAAGAGCAGAAATTTGCATGCACACAAGAAGCACGTCAGAGAAGTATTTAAGAGAATAGAGGAGTTTGGTTTCAGATTGAGCCCGGAGAAATGCAATTTCTTTATGGAAAGGATCAGATACCTTGGTCAAATAATCGACAAAGAGGGACGAAGACCAGATCCACAATGGGCCGAAGCAATTGAAAAGATGCCTGCTCCAGACTCAGTACCGAAGCTACAATCATTTTTGGGATTGGTTCAATATTACGCGATATACATACCTAATGTGCATAATTTGAGAGCTCCTCTTAACGAGTTACTAAAAACGGATAGTAAATGGAGTTGGAATAAGGAATGTGAATCTGCCTTCCAAAAAATTAAGAAATGTCTACTATCAGACTTGGCATTAGCGCATTTTGATCCAGACAAGGAGTTAGTACTAGCAACAGACGCCAGTGATTACGGCGTTGGCGCTGCATTACTCCATAAGTATGAGGATGGAACAACAAAAGCAATCGCTCATGCATCAAGAACTTTGGTTGCAGCTGAGAAAAACTATAGCCAGATTGAAAAGGAGGCTCTGTCGATAATATTTGGAGTCAAAAAGTATAATCGATTTCTCCATTGACGGACCTTCACATTGCAAACAGACCATAAACCCTTGATTACGATATTTGGATCAAAGAAAGGCATTCCTAAGCATACCGCAAATCGACTACAGCGATGGGCTGTAACTCTCTTAAACTATCAGTTTAAGATGGAGCATGTGTCATCAAAAAAGTTAGGACACGCGGATGCACTATCAAGGTTAATTCCAAACAGAAACAAAAGTTTCGAAGAGACAGTAATTGCTGCTCTTAAAGATGAAAGCGAATGTACAAGTTCAATGTGTAATATGATACGTGAACTTCCAATAACCCTTGAAGAGATTAAAAGAGAAGCTGAAAAAGACATTTTTATAAAGAAAATGAAAACTCAATTAGGACTGAGGGAAAAAAGTAACAAAGTAGGACAAACTACATTCTTTTCAATTTGTGAAGGTGTACTTATGTATGCTGATAGAATCGTAATTCCACAGGCATTACGAAGGAAAATATTAATGGAATTCCATACAGATCATCCTGGCATTTCAAGAATGAAATCCTTAATTAGAGGATACGTATATTGGCCTGGTATGGACAAAGAAGTAGAAAACTGTGTCAAAGCATGCAAAGGATGTCAGTTAGCAGCCCGAGATCCGCCAGTAAAAACGACGCCATGGCCGAAAACGGACCTACCCTGGTCACGTCTACATATTCATTATGCCGGACCTCTAAATGGTTTTTTCTACTTAATTGTAGTAGATTCTTTCTCTAAATGGCCAGAGATATTTAAAACCAGACATCCAACTGCAAGGAACACTGTAAATGCACTTAACGAAATCTTTAGCCGTTTTGGTGTACCAAAAACCATAGTGACAATGGTACAGCATTTACAGGTCACGAATTTAAAGAATTCTGCAAATCGCTGAATATTCAACATATCACGACACCTGTTTACCATCCTAGGTCGAATGGGTTGGCAGAAAAATTTGTGGACACATTTAAACGGGCAATAAAGAAAAACTTGAATATGGACACAGATGAGCAAACTATACAAACATTTCTAGCAATCTACAGGGTAACCCCGAACCCAAATAATAATGTTAATTCATCCCCTGCAGAACTGATGTTTGCTAGAAAAATTAGATCTATCTTCGATAGACTTATACCTGAGAAGAAGAAAAGTTCTAAAGGAGAAAACTTGAAAGTAAAGTGCTATTCCTCAGGGGACAAAGTGTATTTTAAAAATTTTCAGAATGGAAAAAATCATTGGGTGGACGGTTTCATTATGAAAAGAATTGGGAACATGGTTTATACCATTCAAGGTCCAAGTTTTGTCTGTAAAAGACACATAAATCAAATCCGTCCCAGAATTTCGCAAAATACAGAAGAAATTCCAATGGAAACATTATGTGATACATTTGATATACCAAAGCCAGTATGTATACCTGAAACCATGAATGTATCCCCTGAACATACCATACGGGGTGGACAGAATTCCTTACCGCAGGTAACGTAGACCAGAAGGAAGAGCACCAGAAAAAGGAAAAGCATCAGGCGTTTAAGCCCTGATCCTAAAAGGAAACGGTACTAAAGCTAAAATCGGGAAGATTTCAGCTTCAGGGGAAGGTGTTGTAAAGGTCATGATTGGCATAAATACGAAACTAACATAAAGGGAAGTAATCAGGTATTGACTATATACGAAAGTACGTATATAAGATGGGCAGTCATATCTGGAAGTGAGCAAAGAGTAAACGTCTCTACTTCCTACCGGATCCCTGTTAAACGCAAACTACTCGGCGTATTCTTAATTTAGTATGTCCTATGTAATTTAGGATATAATATAAGAGATGGGTGACTTGGTGAGTAAATTGCAAATTATATCCTATTAGAACAATTAGAATGGATTTTTTTAGGAAAAAAGTCTTAAGGAAGCAAATGTGGTATTATAATAGATATATACATTATGCTGACTTCTCAAACAGAATGGCGCATTTTTCTGGCAAAATTATAAGAGATGGTGAATGCCAGCAAAGTGTGGGCTAAAGGAGAGTTATCTACAGCTTGCACAATTCTGCTGTGACTCCCATCAGCAACACGGATTGGTCCAGAAAAATCAGATGCGAGATGTCCACATTCTATTTCAAAATTTTTGAAATGAGGATTCATAATAATTATTATTTGGACTACTGTTTTTATGTTGGATGTTTTGGTCGATGGGGGCCTGAACGAGAGTAAGCTACCCCCATGGATTAAATAGAATTTGAAATTCAGTACAGAGACGTGAGTTCGACAAGACACATTTGAAGAAGGTCAGAGGTTACATCGGCCGAAAGGTTGTGAGAATAACATCCAAGATGAGATGAGTAGTCTGAGTAATCAAAATAATACATGTCCACATTCATATGAAAAGCTGGTGTTACATCAGTTTTTCTTTCTCTTAGGTGAATGCCTTTACAAAGATGAAGGGGACCATCTCATCTAGTTAGTTAACCGTGAACTATGAAACTAATATTGGTATTTCTATGTGTCCACAGATATATGCATCTGTATGCATCCTCATTATAAATACAAACACCCAACCACAGTGAAATTATAGGTAAATAAGTGTTTTAACTAGCATGGAAAATACTTTCATCATCTCTAAATTGGCAAAAGTTTTAAAAAAATGTAAATATCAAAGATGATTGGAAGAGATCAGTGTACACTGAAGAAGTTCGTTAGTTTTTGAAGGGATTATTGTTCCAGGTTTGACAAAGGTTTCTTGAAGTCTCTTCAAAATCAAATGTGAACTTGAAAAGAAACCAGGAAAATCTGTCAATCTAGTAGATGCCATATCCTGAAAAAGATAAATCAGAGTAATAAAACGATTTAAAGATCACCTTTGAAAGCATAGCATTAGCAATATCGGTTGAAATGGGCAGGCAGTAACATGAAAACATTTCTAAAAAGTCTGATTTGACGATCGGATTTACTGTGAAGCTGCAGTGAGGTGTGTGATAAGTTTTAAATATGTATTATTGCTAATGTTATATACAGGGTGTTTCAAAAGTCTTGGGAACATAACGATTTTTAATAACTCAAAAACTATTAGGAGTTGAAAAATGAAATTGGTACCGTTGGAAAGGTTAAAGTTTCAAGTTTTGTGGGGAATCTTCAAAGTTGCTCAATATGAGCACCATTCGTCACACGGCAGACATCTAGTCGATAGTCCATTTCCTGCCAAACGCGTTCCAGCATCTTGACGTCAATGGTTCCCACAACTGCCGTTACTCGAGCCTTTAGTTCGTCAATATCTCTTGGAAGGGGCGGCACATAGATTTGTTGCTTGACAAAGCCCCAAAGGAAAAAGTCACACGGGGTAAGATCTGGAGACCTAGGAGGCCAGGGCATGAGAACGTCATCACCTTGCCCAGATCTCCCAATCCATCTACCAGGCAGCCTTGTGTTAAGAAACTGCCTTACTCTAAGACTCCAGTGTGGTGGTGCACCATCTTGTTGAAAAATGAAGTCATCAGATTCTGCTTGTTCCAACTGAGCCATTAACCAGTCTTCCAGCATGTTGAGATAGGATTCACCAGTGATAGTTGCCTCTTCAAAGAAGAACGGTCCATAGACACCTTTCTTGGAAATTGCACAAAACACGTTCATTTTTGGTGAATCTCGCTCGTGCTCAAGAAGTTCATGAGGATTCTCAGTATCCCATATGCGAGTGTTATGCTTGTTAACTTTGCCATTCAGATGGAAGGTCGCCTCATCGCTAAAAACAAGCCGGTCATCAAAGCCATTATCTTCCAACTTCTCTTGCATTGCAATGCAAAAGTCACGGCGAAGTGGCTTATCAGTGTCCTTCAACTTTTGGACCAACTTGAGCTTGTAAGGTACCATTTGCAGTCGTTTCCTTAAGACACGCCAGACAGTTGAGTTGCTGGAGCAAGCTGAAGTTCCCTGCTGGCTCTTCTCACTGATTTACGGGGGCTCCGCTGAAAGGCTGTCCGAACTTGCTCAACTGCATCTTCTGAAGTTGAAGGGCGACCTGTTCGCTTACTTGGGCACAAACACCCATCTTTCACAAATTTAGCATGCCATCTGACAATGGATTTCCTTTCAGGGGCTTCTTTTTTAAATTTCCTGCGAAATGCACGCTGAACACATGTCCACGATTCAGTCTTTGCAAATTGGAGGACGCAAAATGCCTTGTCTTGTTTAGAGAACGCCATTACTGCACCTGGAAAGATAACACGAAAATCATTAGTATGACCAAAAACTTGATTAAGCAAGCTTTAAAATGGCACCAGTTTCATTTTTCTACCTGGAATAGTTCATGAGATATACGCATTTGTAATGTTCCCAAGACTTTTGAAACACCCTGTATATGCGACTATATTATAAAGTATACTAAAAAAGGAAAATAAAGGAAACAAAAAGAGAGACAATATAGTTTAACATATATGTGGGTATGTAAATACTTCAGAGAGTTGCCCCCTACGTTATATATAGTTTCTGGTCATTCTTGATCCCGAGACTCTTAAAATGCCAGGTTGGTGTCTGTCGGGTTCAGTCTTACTGGAAAGACGGCCCTATTTAGCCTTTATTGGAAAGTGATGGTGTCACGATAATACCAATTTCTGGTCAGCCATTTAACCAGTTATGGGGTAGACTTATTTGTCAGCCAGCCTTGTAATCACCTCCTCCCTCTATGATGCTCTTGATGGGCTTACTTTTTGGCTAGCCTGTTTGAAGTCTAGGGGATTGAACTCTGGTGGTGGGGTCTCTTGCAGGCTGTGTTTGTCTTAAAGTGATTCTACCTTTCTCTCCCTTTTTATTATTACGACTTTTACAAATCCACACAGCAAACACCTTACTATTCCCTACAGTAACATCAGAGGTCTCAGGTAAAACTGCCCTAATGTTCAGTCCTTTCTCTTGGGCAAATCTCCTCACATCTTTGCTCTTTGTGAGACTAATATGAATGTTTCTATTGATAGCAATGATCTATATGTGGATGTTTTTTGCCTCTTCTCCGATTAGACTCTTTCATGCATTTGCATGCTCATCATTCTGACTGTCTCCTATTTGTTCCAAAGTTACAGGTAATTCTCTGATAGTGTTTAACAACAGACCTGAGATTTGTTTTTTCTCTTTTAGTGCTGCTATAACTGTCTCTTCTAAAATGTCTTAATTTTAGGGGATTAATCTTGACAGTTCATCTGCATGCTCATGTTTTTTTGGATGTGATGTATTCCATCTCAAAATGATAGTTCAGTAGGGTTACACCCCATCGCTGTAAACGGTTACCAGTGTGGGTAAGAATGCCCTTTTTTGATCCAAATATAGTTACTAACGGTTTATGGTCTGTTTGAAGTATAAATTATCTACCATGTAAAAAGCGATGGTATTTTTTAACCCAGAACACAATCGATAATGCCTCTTTCTCGATCTGACTATAATTTTTCTCAACCGGTAGAAGAGTCTTCGAAGCGTACACTATCAGTTTTGTAGTACCATCTTCATATTTGTGTAGCAGTGCAGCACCCACGCCATATTCACTAGCATCAGTCACGACGATGATTTCTTTCACAGGATCATGATGAGCTAAGGCTAGATCTAAGAGTAGACTTTTTTTTATTTTCTGGAAAGCCGTCTCGCAATCTTTTGACCATATCCATTTTTTGTCTTTCCTTAATAATTCGTTAAATCGTGCATTTTTGGAAT
Organism: Sepiola atlantica; assembly: GCA_963556195.1. Lineage (NCBI taxonomy): Eukaryota > Metazoa > Mollusca > Cephalopoda > Sepiida > Sepiolidae > Sepiola > Sepiola atlantica. The sequence continues at coordinate 62,984,852 of OY744531.1, forward strand.
GTGGATCGCATAATATTGGGCCAACCCGAGAAACAATTGTAGTTTTGCAACTGTGTCGGGGGCAGGCATAGTTTTAATTGCATCGGTCCTCTGTGGGTCCGGTTTTCTGCCTTCACTGTCTATCACTTGTCTGAGGTATTTAATTCTTTCCATGAAGAATTGACACTTATCGGAACTTAATTTGAAACCAAATTCTTCTAGTCGTTTGAACATAGCTCTGATGTTTTATTTGGTGTTTGTGAACGTTCTTACTTTTGACTAGAATATTGTCTAAATAGGTGATAGCAAACACAAGACCCCCAACATAATGTCCATAATCTGCTGGAACAAAGCTGGGGCGACTTTTAAACTAAAACGGAGCCTATTTAGTTTGAAAATTCCCTTATGTGTACTCATGCACAAATATTTTGAGCATTTTTCATTCACTTTAACCTGCAAGTATGTATCAAATAGATCGATTTTTGAAAAAATCTTTCTTCCATTAAATTTTGAGAAAATGCTTTCTGGTGAAGTAAGTGGATAATTATGATCCTTCAGGCAGTTGTTTAAGCTTGTTGAAAAATCAGCGCACATTCTTATTTTTTGTTTTTCTTTTTGATGTAGACGGTGAGCGATGGCCAGTCTGCATGGTCTACTTTAGATATAACTCCCATTTTTTCTAATCTTTCCTGTTTCTTGTTAATTATGTCTAAGGAGGAAAAAGGGATGTTTCTCTTTAGTTTGAAAATTGGAGTCACATTTTCCTTAAGTTCACACTTGACTTCTGTCTTTGTACATAAACCTAAACCCTCAAAGAAAACTGGGATATTCTTCTTTCAATTCATTCATGAATTTTTCATTTTTAATATATTTTTTTCTTTTTAGCACTGTTTATTTCGTTACAAGAGTTCATCGGGAGTTCAAATAAATGAAACAGTACTATCCAGTCTATTCCGGCAGAGACATGAATTAACCTCTTGAATCACATACACTTTTGCTTTTGCAGTTTTGCCACAAAAAGCAATATCACACTTTAATTCTCCTTTAAAGTTTTTTTTTTCCTGAAACCCCTTTGGCAATTTTATTGGTCTCAGATAATTTGGATTTTCCAATTTTTCCCCATGTTTGTTCATCAATAATACTTATGTCTGAGCCAGAATTCAGTAAAAAAAAAGTGACTGTACGACTATTTATATATACATCTATGTATTTTCGATTTTCACTGTTCTGTATTTCTTTTTTTGATAACACAACGTTTACTTTTTCAAAATTCTTTTTTTTATTCTTGTGGCAAATTTATGACCCTTAATTCCGCAAGATTCATACAATTTGTTTTTATACCAACATCATACATCTTTAGTATGCTTAGTATTTCTGCACGTCTCACATTTTCCTGTCTTTGTGAATTTAAGAGTTTTTCGTTTTTTTATGTGTTGTACTTTGGCAACACTTTTTCCCTCAATTTGGGTATTATCCCTTTGAACATTAATGAGATGCTGACATTCTTCCTTCACTCTTTGTAACGTGATTTTCGTGTCTTGCTCCACCATTGTTAAAATTCTAGAACATATTTCTTTGTACTTCGGGACTGTTAGTCCTTGAACAAGGATTAGGCATTTGAATAAATCTCTGGGGAGTTTACTGTTCCGGCGTATGGCAAAAAATCCTTGTTATCCGTTTTCATGATGTTTAGACATTTGTATCGCGTGTGGAATAGACTATTTCTTTCGTTGAATATCTTTGACAGTATATTTATAGTTTCATCGAATGAAACTTCCTCAGTTTTCCTGAGCAATATCAAGTTCGTATATTTGGTATTCTCCTCTGCTCCCAGTTTCTGTAATAACAGGTTTATCCATTCTTCATCCGACAAATTTAAGCACCTTTTAGTAAATATCGTATCAAATCGTCTGAAATATGCTGGAAATGTAACGCCAGCATCAGGCTTGTATAAACATTCAGATAAAGAATTTGCAATTCCTTCGGCATAAATAAAACTGCTTCAGAATTTTTTAGAAACTTTTCTGCTGTTGTAGTATTAGTTGTTGCAACCCTTGATGTTGTTGTCGTTGTTGTTGCATGCTTGTATGCAGCATTTTAGTCATTTCGACTAATTGTTCCATATTGAAAATACTCAAGAGAACTCAACACAAAAAAAAAGATTTTTTTTTGAAAAAGTAATAGCAGTGAGTGTACTATTATTAGTTACTAAAAAGTATTGAACTTTTATCTTGTATAGTTCGTAATGTTAATGGTCCGAGTTCGCATTGGAGTCACGGTCCATCATATATATATATATATTTTTTTTATCAAACAATAAAAGTATTCTTTCTTCTTTAAAAGGGTTTTCTTCTTTGACACACCTTTTTATTAAGATGTATTTTAGTTGTACGAACAAAAAAAAAATCCACAGTAATCCTTGTACGTCCGACAATAAAAACTGTGTTGGATGCTTTTTTTTTCTTTTTTTTGTAAATCCTTCTTTGTAGTGTGAATTCGATTAGCAAACCACGTTTGCAGTTGATATCTTTAAATTAACGTCAGTAAGATTATTTTGTTCACAATGTGATTGGTGCTACCAGAGCAGGCTGTCTGAAGATATAGGCTTCCTGACCAAAAATGCACCTAACATTGAAGTTTTTTTTTTTCTCCTTTGTCTTTGTAAAACCAAATCATGTTCTGCAAAGCAAAAAACAACAATTCACCTCCTTTCTCTCTCACTCTATCTTTCTTTTTTTTTTTTTTTAAATTTATACTCCCTAACGGGGCCACCAGTTTGCCGTAGGTGGCAACCTGTGAAGGGCGGGATCCTGGTGGCTGAGAAGTCCATAACCCGGGAAAGTAGGTGGATATGTACACTGCAACACTTCACTTTGGCCCTTACCTGGGCTAGACGGGCGGTTGGAGAGGTCCGATCCAATCAATCGGCTGGTTACGTCAAGCCCCACCATATAAAACCCACACCAATCTACTCAACAGAACAGAATTAAAAGAAGCAATACATAAATCTCATAATACAGCTGTTGGCCCTGACGAAATCCATTATCAATTTCTTAAAAATCTACCAAAATCATCCCCAAACTACCTATTACAAATATATAACGAAATATGGAGAAATAACAGCATTCCAAAAAACTGGAAACAAGCTATAGTGATCCCAATACCCAAACCCCCAAAAGACCATGCAGATCCAATAAATTATCGACCCATTACCCGCACTAGTTGCCTGTGTAAGAAAGAATGGTTAATTGGAAACCAAAAACCTGATTACAGAATATCAGTCAGGCTTCAGGAAAAGTAGAAGCCATATTGACCACCTAATTAGACTTGAAACACTCGTAAGGGAAGCATTTGTCAGGAAGGAGCATCTGATAGCAATCTTCTTCGACATTGAAAAGGCATACGGCACTATGTGGAAATACAGCATTAAAAGAGACCTACATGAACTTGGACTTAAAGGCAGAATGCCAGAGTTCATCTGCAAGTTTTTAAATGATAGACACTTCCAAGTGCGGATGGGCAACATACTTTCAGTCCTAAAAGAACAAGAAATGGGTGTACCCCAAGGAAGCATCCTGTCTATCACCCTTTTCAATATAAAGATTAATAACATCATTAAAAATGTAAATACTGGGATCGACTGCGCTCTATACGTGGATGATTTATTTATATGCTATCGATCAACTGAACGCAAACTCCAACTCTGTCTAAATAAAATAAACAAATGGGCCATAAAAAACGGTTTTAAATTCTCAAAGGACAAAACAAAATGTATACATTTCTGTAAACTCCGAAAGATCCATCATGGCCCCATACTAAAACTGGACCACAATAATATCTCAGTTGTTGATAAGCACAAGTACTTGGGCATCATATATGATAAAAAAATTGACACTAATACAAGGATGAAGAGAAGAGGTGACAATAACTAGACTCAGAATAGGACACACCTATGCCACCCACTCATACTTGCTGAAAAGAGAAGCACCAATCTGCATATCGTGCCAAGAACCCTACACAGTGCATCATATACTGGTAAGCTGTATAGACTTTAAACAGATCTGACTGAGACACTACCAAGAAAATAACCTGAAGGAAATCTTCAATGTTGACCCGAATAACATTTTTAAATTTCTGAGAGCAACGAAGCTATATAACAAGATATAGTCGAAATGTTCCTCTGAAACGTTTGTAACATTCAATTCTCATACTACAACAACTGTTTCGGCATTAAATGACCCATAAGAGGTTGATATGCCGTAAATCAAACCAATCAATCAAAAAATCACAATGTGACTTGCATGTATTTACTGAATAAAACAAAGCATGTGCGTGACTGAATATATTCCAAAGTTTGGTTTCGTTTCGAATCCTTGCTTGACAGTTCATATAGTTGATTTTACCATATCTTTTATGAGTTGGTTTTCAAAATTGTTGTCGCCAGCTGATATAACTTGATTAGAAGTTATAACAAAAATAACCAGAGTGTAAGGTCTTTAAAAGAGGGTGGTTTATTACAACGTATATCTTGTACAAAACAATAGCACTACCATTAATCGAATAGGATTAACACACTTGAATACCGTTGAATACAATCGAATACCGTCGAATACAGTCCACCATACATACTACTGTTTGTAGTATATGTATATATATATATATATATATATATATATATATATATATATACTACAGACTAGTACACTTATCAGTCTTGAGGGGAGTCAGGTATCCCATCACAACAATGTCTCCTCATCCCTTTTCCCTATCAATGTTGGTGTTTCTCAAGGATCTATTCTAGTCCCAACACTGTTTCTTCTCTATACAAATGATCTTACTGAGAATATTATTCAGAAAATTAACATCTATGCTGATGATACCACTCTCTATTCTGGTGTTTCTCTCCCATCTCCCTTAGATCAGTTGAAATATGCAGCTGATCTAGAAGTTGACCTGGGTTCAGCTGTGGATTGGGGTATGAAATGGCTTGTTTTGTTCAATCCTGTTAAGACTCAGCTTGTGTCTTTCAATCGTAGGTGTGTCCCTTTTCTTACTGAGATTCTTATGGATTGCTCTGTTTTTGAGGAAAAATCAACTCTGAAACTTTCTTTCTCATCAAATCTTTCTTAGTTCATACATTAGATCTATTTCCCTTTCTGCTTCTTGTAAAGTCGGTTCTCTCTATCGCTCAAAACACTTCTCACACTTGAGGTTATTCTCTATCTCTATAAATCTACTATGAGACCTTGTATGGTGTACTGTTATCATGTTTGGGCTGGTGAATCTCTCTCTTAATTTAGGGTTCTTGACAAGGTACAGAAACATATCTTTAATTTGATTGGCCCTACTCTTTCTTCTTCTCTCACAGACGTGATGTTGCTAGTCTCAGTCTTTTCTATAAATACTATTATGGCATGTGTTCTTCAGAATTGACTGATCTATTTCCTGCTTCCTTTGTTCCAGCTCGTTTTACTTGTTCGTCTAGTAGTCTTCACCAATTCGTTGTTTTGATATCTCATCCAGCTTGCTATTCCAGTAGCTTCTTTCCAAGAACTGCAGGCTTGTAGAACTCTCTTCCTGTTGACTGTTTTCCTCCTACCTATAGCCCTGGTCTTTTCAATACATCTCCTGTCTTTACTATAATCATTTTTCGTTCTTTTTTTTTTACACCAACTGGCTTCATGCCTTGTCTGGAGCGATTTACTTAAAAAAAAAAAGGATTCCAAAACCAGAAACTGGGATTCAGAAGAACAATTGTGTCGATGCCGGATAATACTTCCTCACACTCTGCCAAGGTTACAGAAGAATGTCTGCAGACGTTAGGCTTCTATGGAGCTTATTTGATGAAATGGCTCACTAATCTTACATCTCAAGTACAGATGCACTCTGGCTGGCTATTTTAGATTCTTAGTAAAATATTTCATCTGTCTCAAGAAATCGCCTCTCTCACAAATGGCCCTCTTATATTCACCATCAAATAGATTTTCTTTTAATATTTTATATCTGTATTTATTCATACATATTTCATATTTACAACAGTATTCACTGTGTATTAAATCAAAATATCTTCAAGATACTTTTGTGCTCTTCTCTTTATGTGTCTTTGTGATAGTGGAAATTAGTTCAATTTATTAAATATCTTCTCAAATCTATCCTAATTGATATAATTCTTAATATTCATAGATATTCTAAGTATATATACAAAAAGTATATACATATATCTCTACAAAGCCACCATCCGCTCATGCATGGAGTATTACTGCCACATCTGAGCTGGTGCATCATCCACTAGTCTCTCCATCTTAGACAAGGTTTGAAAAAGAGTTGTCAACTTAATAGGTCCCTCACTATCCACCAAGCTCTAGCCATTGTCCCATCGCCACAATGTTGCATTCTTGTGCTTGTTTTACAAGTACTTCAATGGATTGTGCTTCAATGAACTAGCTGCTCTAGTGCCCCTTTGACATAAATACACCAGACCAACCCGACAATCAGCTAAGTGCCATCCATTCACTGTGGAGGTCCCCAGATGCCGGAGAGCCTTCTACTTCAATAGCTTCTTTTCTCGTGTTGCCAGCCTCTGGAACTCCCCCCCCCCCTGTTCCCTGTTTCCCCGACTGTACCGACATGCAGAAATTTAAAACTAATGTAAACAGACATCCTACTGCACAGCTCTCAACTTAGGATGACCCCCCAAAACTTACATCCTAATTCTCAGTAGCCCCTTATGTCTACAGTGGCGGCCTGCCTTGTTTGGGGTGAACTATGTTAAAAAAAGATATATATATATATATATAATTTCGCTTGGAATAACTGCCTAATTTTTAAGAAACTTACCTTTTATATATATATATATATATATATATATATATATATACTAGCAGGAGTACCCGGCATTGCCTGGAGCTCTCTCTTCCCCAATTGACGCCCCTTCACCCCCCTCTCTCCATTGCCTGTCCCCCTCTCCCTGTTGTCTGGATCGAAAGCTGTCCCCCCCCCCTCACCTCCGCCTCCTCTCTCAGTTTCCCAAAGCAAAAGGTTTGTTGAGTATCTCGTGGGCCTTTTGTAAACATACAAACATACTCAGACATCTCTCCTTTATATAATAGATACCGTTGTTATACATCATTAGTCATGATTTTTTAGTCAATCGCTTTCCAATAAGCATTTTTCATATGTGACCTACTCTGTAAAAGAACCCGGAAAGTGTTTTTCATAGTTGACCTAATATGTAGAAGCACTCGAAAAGTGTTTTTCATATGGGATCAAATGTGTAGAAGCATCTAGAAAGACTTTTTCATAGGTGAGCTAATGTCTAGAAGCCCCCGAAAAGCATTTTTCATACGGGGGGGGGGGGGGGGGCTAATGTGTAAAAGCCCCTGAAAAGCGTTTTTCATTGGGAGGCTAACATGTAGAAGACCCCGGAAAGCGTTTTTCATAGGGGGCTTATGTGTAGAAGCTCCCTAAAAGCATTTCTCATAAAGGGCCAATGTGTACTTGCCCCCAAAATGCGTTTTCTGTAGGGGGGCTAATGTGTACTTGCCCCAGAAATGCGTTTTCCATGGGGCTGCTAATGTGTACTGTGGAGTAGGAGAAAAAGAAGAAAGAAAGAAAACAACAGAGTAGGAATAAATAAATAAAGAAAACGGGGTAGTAGAAGGAAAAGAAGAAAGAAAGAAAACGTTAGATTAGGAGAAAAAAGAAAAAAATGAAAGAAAACGTGGAGGAAAAGAAGAAAGAAAGAACACGTGGGAGCAGGAGGAAAAAAAGAAAACGTGGGAGTAGGATGGAAAGAAGAAAAAAAGAAAGAAAACGTGGTAGTAGAAGGGAAAAAAAAGAAAACGTGGGAGTAGGATGGAAAGAAGAAAAAAAGAAAGAAAACGTGGGAGTAGGATGGAAAGAAGAAAAAAAGAAAGAAAACGTGGTAGTAGAAGGGAAAAAAAAGAATAAAGAAAACGTGGGAGTAGGAGGAAAAGAAGAAAGGAAGAAAGAAAGAACATGTGGGAGTAGGAGGAAAAGAAGAAATAAAGAAAACATGGGAGTAGGAGGAAAGAAAACGTGGGAGTAAGAGGGAAGAAAAGAAAGAAAATGTGGGAGTAGGAAAGAAAGAAGAAAGAAATAAAGACACGGGTATCAAGAGGTAAAGCCTGGTAGAGTGGACTTCCTTCCTGGAACTTAACTCAGATCGACAGAATCAAGGACGGTAACGGTATTTCCCCAGAATTATCTTCTATTAATATTGAATTTCTTTCTATTCCCCCCTCCCGCATCTTCCCTTTGATGTGATTTCCATTTGAGTTTTAGGGAATGACTTGCAGTTTTTTCCAAATTAGTACATAATATCATTGTTTTCTTTTCCAAATTAGTACATAAAAACATTGGAGGAAAAAGCTGCCCCTATTAGGTAAACTGACTCTCCTTTATATAACAGACAGGTGATGTTTATATAATAGATAACACATCACTAAATAAGTCCAGGGTCTAACTAATAAAATGACAACTTTTAGGCAAAATTCGAATTTATTCATTTACATAGAGCGTTACACTGATTTCAATACTTTTCTAAAAATTCAATGCTTTTACATATATCACATGCCAAATTATGAAGCATCATTCAAAAATGTAAATTTCTTAGAAATTAAGCAGTTATCCCAAGCAAAATTGTATTATATACTTTTCGTATATATACTTACAATATGTATGAATATTAAAAAATATATATAACTATTTATATTAATTCAGATATGTTTATATATTTGTATGGGATTCACTCCTAAACAAATAAGTAATATAAAAATATACTTATAGCAAATAAGTTATATAGAAACGTTTGTATTTCATTCTCAAGGGCAATCATCAGGCTAATTACTTTGATTTACGATGTAAAAACATATGTATACATAGATTTTGCCTACTCGAACTTCCAAGTAATTAGAGTTCTTGATTATATTACCCCTCCCTACCTATTTGTTTCCTTTGACCAATGGATTTGTTTAAAATAAATTTTGGTGCACTTTTCTACTAAATGGGTTAAACGAACAAAGGATGACCTTACTGTGGCACCTGGGGTTCCATTCACATTATTTCTTTGTTCAATTATCGCCATGCTTTCATTTTTTACTAATATATAAGATTTAAGATTTATATTATCAGCATTATAGTTTTGTTTTGATCTACTTTATTTTAAATTATCGATTAATTATTTTTTTAAATTTCATTTATCCCAAAGTAAACTTTATTTTGTGTCTACAATTCGTGGCTATTTCACTTCTATGATCAAGTAATTTTTTTACGTCGTTAAACTTTAAATTGACTAATTTCTTGCTCAAACACAAATTAGATGAATCTTAGTGATCAACTACTTTCCTTTAGTTCTGAGTAGTGGTTCAATAATGATGTACTATATCTGTGTTTTTTTGTTATTAAATCTGCTTTTGTGATTATATCTTTGCAGTAATCAGTGCAGTCTCTCCTACATAATTCTTTTTGTTATTTGGATTTTTATTGTTGCTAGATAGATTATGCTTTTTGCTAAACAGTTATTTTTGTAAGGGTCAATGTGCCATTATTTAACAATTATAAATTTCTTCATATTTATCTTTATTTCTATTTGGATTATTACTATTTCTTATGTTTTTATTTTTATCATTATTATTATTATTATTATTATTGTTGTTGTTGTTATAGTTATCCTTTTTTAGATATGTATCCAAAGACAGCTGTTTTGCCGTATCACGGTTCTTTAATGTGCTTAGATGTGGTGAGTGTTTTCCTGCTGAGATTCAAAACCCGAACATCAGAGTAATGCTTTACGCTAAATGGAAACCATTATTTCCCTTCTTGAGAGCTCAATATATGTACATAGTTTATGCATATACACACACCTGTATGCAATATATATATATATATATATATATATATATATATATATATATATATATATATATATATATATATGTGCATAAGAGAGAGAAAGAGAATCATATAGGGGGAGGGAGGAGTTGTGTTAGAAGTTTGTAGGTAAAAGTCAGAAAATAAAGTTGGTAGCATTCTCTCTTTTCTGATTATTTGTAGTTTAAAAGCTTTCAGAGAAGCACAAGAAATCCATATTTGCTCTCGTTTCAGGAAGTAGAGTAGGTGTCATTTTTATTCTATATCATGGAATGGCCTCCGTTCAAACACGCGTGTGGGTGAGCCACTTGTTTTGCTACTGCCATGCTTATGAGGAGGATGCGTGCACTCTTTTTCCTGCAATGGAAGAAGGATACAGCACTTCCCTTTCATCTGTCAGGAAGCAAGGGAGAAAGAGAGAGAGAGAGATAGAAACAAAACAAAGCATTTGCTGGAGGATTGCCAAGATTTCAGACTCGTCTCCATAGAACTATCATTTTATCTCCAATTTTGTTTACTGTCTGCAGTTCTATTTGCCGGTAGTGTCGGTAAAAACATTCTCATAAATATGAATAAATAAAATGTGTGTATTTGTGTTTATTATCCATGGACTTCAGTTTTGCCATATCGTAACTCCTCGGTGTGGGTAGACATGGTGAGTGTTTCAAGGTGAGATGCGAAACCCAACCACTAGTGAAGTAGTCTGTGTTCTTACCTCTGAGCCAGTTTAGCACACCATAAAAACATCAGAAATTACAGTGTTTTTGTTTACATATTACAGTTCCGAAGAACTCTATTCTGATTATGAAGGGTAATTCTTTTACACTAGTTAGAAACCCTTATTACCTTCCACTAGATAGCTTAACCCATAGGCAAATATATAGTGTATTGCTATCCACTATATTTTATTTTTATTATGATAAACTTCTACTAATGTATTGAGTACTATTGAAATACATATTTTGTGTGTGTATATATACATCTACATATGTATATATATATGTAAGTGTGGTTATACTAGCTGGCACTAGGTTGCCTGGAAAGTAATGAGAACCTCTGTGTGTTGCGGTGTGCAGCCATAAACCTCATGTTATCATTTCTATTCTGATTTTTTAATTGCGATAATTTTCAATGTTCAGGTTTTCAATAAGGCAAATCATTGTCTTTACTTTTGCTAGTTGTCAAACCCAACAATGTTATTTTGAAAAAAAAAACTTAATACAAAATTGATACCACTGTTAGATTTGTCATAAAATTCTACTCGTAAAAAGTATTTAGATCTTTTTATAGGGCCCTGTTTCCAATTGCATCCCCAAACAGACAGACAAAGAAACCACATTTATATTATAGACTAGCGAAAATAGACTCCCTAACGGTCGTCTATTTTTGCTAGGCTGCCGCGTTCTTGGGTGGTTAGACAAAAGAAAAGAAAAAAAATTGTCTCCGAATACCATTTTGTTTAAAAAGGGAGAAGAAAAAAAATTTTCCCGGCAAAATTTTTTTTTTTTCGCGCCCCCCCCAAAAAAAATTGTGGGGGGGGGGGGGGGTTAAATCCCCCCTCCGGACCCCCCCCCCCCACTCCTGCAAAAATCGAGAGCGAACGCAGACCGAATCGTATTTTGGAAGAACAGATCGAGCGCGGACGCTGACCCCAAAGTATAAAAAGAATCAATTATTATATGATCATTTATTGCTAAATGAGAGATGTGAAAAAAAAGCGATTTGTTTATGTATGAGAATTAAGAGACCATTTTCAACTCTTTCCCTTTAGCTCATTCGGTAAAGCGTTTGGCTGTTAGCATCAAGGTTGTCAGTTCGAATCGCGGCGTTGACGCCGAAAATTATTTATTGTTTATTTAGTCGTTAATATGTGGCCCAATGTATTTGTTTATGTTTCCGACTTTAAAATAATTAATTAAAGAGTAATTATCTCGCCCGCCCCCCCTCTCGTTTACATAAATTCCCCAGGACGGACAGACAGACATCCTGACAGAATGACAGAGAAAGTGTTCATTATATTATAAGTGGACTAGCGAAAATAGACAATAGACTCCCTAACGGTCGTCTATTTTTGCTAGGCTGCCGCGTTATTGAGTGGTGAGAAAAAAAAATTTGTCTCCGAATAGTTTTTTGTTTAAAAAGGGAAAAAAAATTTATATATATTTTTTTTTTTTGGGCGGGAAAAACTTTCTTTTTTTTATGGTGGGAATTTTTTTCCCCGCCCCCCCCCAAAAAAATGGGGGGGATTTCTAACCTCCCTCCCCCTGGGACCTCTCCCCCCCAAAAAAAACAATTAAGAGCAGACGCAGACCCCAATGTATTTTCGAAGAACAGTTATAGGATCATTCATTTGTAACTGCAAGAATTAAAAAAAAAAAAAATGATTTCTTTATCTATTTTAATTTCGATAAGATTTTATCACTTTTCCTATAGCTCATTGGTAGCGTGTCGGGCAGTTAGCGTCAAGGGTACGGTTTCGAATCTCAGCCGGGGCGCCGAAATTATTTATTGTTTATTTCTGACTTTGAAATTACGTTGTCAAAAATTCTCGACGACGGACAGACAGACTGACAGAATGACAGAGAAGGTGCTCGTCATATTATAAGTGGACTCGCAAAAATATTTTTACTAGGCTGCCGCGTTCTTGGGTGGTTAGACAAAAGAAAAAAAAATTGTCTCCGAATACCATTTTGTTTTCTTCCCACCAAAATTTTTTTTTTTTCGTGCCAAAAAAAAAAATTGGGGGGGGGGGGAATGGTTAATCCCCCGCCTGCTCTGGACCCCCACCCCCTCCCCGCTGAAAAATCGAGAGCGAACGCAGATCTCAATGTATTTTTTGAAGAACGGTTATACGATCATTAAAATCGAGCGCAGACGCACATCCCAAAGTATAAAGAAGAACCAATTATTATACGATCATTCATTGCTTAATGAGAGATCTGGAAAAAAAAACGGATTTCTTCAAGTAAGAAAATTAAGAGGCTATTTGCAACTTTGTCAAAATGGCGATATTGGTAAGGCGTCTGGTTGTTAGCGTCAAGCTTACGAGTTCGAATCACGGCCTGGACGCCAAAATTATTTATTGTTTATTTAGTCGTTAATAGGTGGCCTAATGTATTTGTTTAATGACTTTGAAATTAATTAAATAGTAATTACCTCCCCCCGCCCCCCTCTCTTGTTTACAAAAATTCTCCAGGAAGGACAGACATCCTGACAGAATGACAAAGAAAGTGCTCGTTATATTATAAGTGGACTAGCCAAAATAATCTCCCTACGGTCGTATATTTTTTCTAGGCTGCCACATCAGAAATTAACGCTCACCCGTAAACCGATGGAGCCCCAGTCATATTTCTTGGGTGGGTAGACATCGATTTTCTTTGTTTCTAACCAAAAATATTTTTAGTAAAAAAACAAAAAAAAATTAATAAAACATTTTTTTACCCACCCCCCACAAAATTTTTTTTCACCCTCCCCAAGAATACTAATATTTTCAGTTAAAAAAAAAAGAAATTTCGCCCCCCCCCAATTATTTTACCCTTTCCCATGAATAGTAATATTTTCAGTAAGAGAAAAAAAAAAAAAATTTTACCCCCCCACCCAAAATTTTTTTTTGTACCCTTCCCTATGAATAGTGATATTTTCAGTTAAAAAAGAAAAAAAATTTTTTTAACCCCTCCAAAAAAATTTTTTTTTTTTACCCTTCCCCATGAATAGTAATATCTTCAGTTAGAAAAAGAAAAAAAATGTTTTTTTACCCTAATAGAAAAGATTCTCTTAAAGTAATGTAAATAATGAATGAAAACTGTGAAAAAAATCCTCTCACAATGACGTCACTTCCGGAAATAACCGGAAGGATGAGTCAGCAATTTAGATTTCCAAAATTGTCACCGATTTACTAATGGCTCGGATATGCCTTGTTTACTTTTAATTTATAGTAGAAAACATTCTCGGTACAATGTAATGTAAATAATGAGTGAAAACTGAAAAAATCCTCTCACGATGACGTCACTTCCGGAAGGATGAGTCAGCAGTTTTCCAAAATGGTCACCCATTTACTAATGGCTGGAATATGCCTTGTTTACTTTTAATTTACAGTAGAAAATATTCTCTTAACAACGTAATGTATATAATGACTGAAAACTGAAAAAAAAATCCTCTCACGATGACGTCACTTCCGGAAAGAACCGGAAGGATGAGTCAGCAGTTTAGTTTTCCAAAATGGTCACCCATTTACTAATGGCTGGAATATGCCTTGTTTACTTTTAATTTATAGTAGAAAACATTGTCTTGACAACGTAATAAAAATAAAGAATGTGTAAATAAATCCTCTCAAAATGACGTCACTTTCGAAAGGATGACTTTGCAATTTTAACAGTATTTATTTACTCCTCGCCAGAAGTTAGGCACAAGGCAGTGTTATCTTACTCCCACAAGTAAGATGTGACCCAAGGTCGGGTCGGGAAAGTGGGGTTAAAAGCCAGCGCTCGAGAGGTGAGCACTCTGGCCATTTAAAAATTGCCTGGGCAGCCCCGTCGGCATTCCCCGGTAGGGGCGCCTCAGACAGTAAGCAATAAACTTACTCCTCCCCAAATAGGGGAGGCGAAGCCTGGGAGGGTGGACCTCCTAGAACTGCACAGGACAAGCGTGCAGTATCCATCGGAACAGATACTACACTTTGATCTTAGCCAAAAGGCCGAGAATTTTAACAATAATCGCCATTGAAAGTATGGTTCAGAAAACACGCGGGTTCATGAAGAAAATGGCTTTAATTAATTGTTTGAATAATTTTTATTAATATCACCTTATCGGAAAATATTGTAAATACATATGTAAAGTTGATAATAGCAGTTATAAGTGTATATTTGTAAATATGAATTTAATTGAAGGTTAAAAGGAATGTATTATGTAAATGGCAAAACCCGTATATAATTCTTTATTTTCATTACGTTGTCAAGACAATGTTTTCTACTATAACTTAAAAGTAAACAAGGCATATCCGAGCCATTAGTAAATCGGTGACCATTTTGGAAAACTAAATTGCTGACTCATCCTTCCGGTTTTTTTCCGGAAGTGACGTCATCGTGAGAGGATTTTTCACAGTTTTCATTCATTATTTACATTACGTTTTCATTACAATGTGTTTGGTTGTAAATTGAAGTTAATCAAGGCATATCCAAGCCATTAGTAAATTGTTGATAATTTTGGAAAAATAAATTGCTGACTCATCCTTCCGGTCCGTCCGGAAGTGACGTCATTTTGAGAGGATTTTTTCACATTATCATTCTTTACATTCATTACGTTGATAAGACAAATGTGTTTTATTGTAAATTGAAGTTAAGCAACGAATATCTCGGCCATTACTAAATGGGTAACCGTTTTGGAAGAATAACAAAACTGGTTCTTTGATATGACGTAGGCGCCTTCAATAGCATATTTAAACATTAGTTCTTTGATATGACCGAGGCGCCTCCAAATTTAAAAAACATTTTTTACCTGTGAATGGGGGAGTGTTAAAAAAAATTTTTTTGGGGTGGGGGTAAAATTTTTTTTTCTTTTTCTAACTGAAAATATTACTAGTCATGGGGAAGGGTAAAAAACAATTGGGGGGGGGGTAATTTTTTTTTTTTTTTCTTTTTGTTTACTGAAAACATTACTATTCATGGGAAGGGTAAAAAAAAATTGGGGGGTGGGTAAAAATATTTTTATTTTTTTTATTTTGTAACTGATTTAGTGATGTTATCGATTGTGTTGGGCAGTATTGTTTTGTTATTTTTGAGGTTGATGCCCAATATTCTAGCCTCGTGGAAAAGGTATGAACTTTTGTGTTTTAGTAGGTTTGCAGATGATGTTAAATATGTTTGGATGTAATCAGAAAAAATGTGGTGCGAGTGTTTTAAAAATGTAAAAGTACTTGTGGGTATGACCTTTTCTTCGATGCATCTCAGCAGAAAATTTCTCCTGTTGTTGTGGGAGTTGGCTGCGAATAGTGTGTTTTTGTATTTCCGTAGCTTCTGCTGGAAGGTTTGGTTTTCCATTTCGACAATATGGGAAGAGAAGGATGAAGGTAATCCGACGTAATGGGAAAATGAAAAAGGAAAACCAAAAAATGGATGTTTTTTTATGTGTACATCAACGTTTCGTCTTTATTTATACGACTTCATCAGGATGATAATATAAAGAAAAATGTCATGCAAGTACAAACACATATAGGGTTAACATATTGGGAAAAAAAGGAAAGAAAATAGTAGCCACTACTGGAGAAAACAGTAGGGTGGGCGTCCGTGCTTGGTGGAGTAAATAATGAGGAATGAGGAATGTTTATGAAAATGAGTGGGGAAGAAGTGGAAAGATGGGGGTGAGCAAGGATACTGTGGCTGGTAGTAGCCCCCACCCCCTCCTTCTCTACCCACCCTCCATTTCTCTGCATACACCCTCCCCCACAAACATTCCAACTTATTTTTTCCCCTTCAGTCTTGACCGCAGCCACCTGTTCAAATACCTCCTTCCTCCCTCTCCTCCATCCCTCCACTCCCTCACTCATTGACATCCACGTTATTCCTGCTCATCCCCCCACCTCTTTCTCTTACTACCAGCCACAGTATCCTTGCTCACCCCCATCTTTCCACTTCTTCCCCACTCATTTTCATAAACATTCATTTTTCATTCCTCATTCCTCATTATTTACTCCACCAAGCACGGACGCCCACCCTACTGTTTTCTCCAGTAGTGGCTACTATTTTCTTTCCATTTTTTTTGGTTTTCCTTTTTCATTTTCCCATTACGTCGGATTACCTTCATCCTTCTCTTCCCATATATATATATATATATATATATATATATATATATATAAGTCAAGTTCAGTGATTATAACTTTAGTTATATCATAAGGAGATAAAATACCTCATTTTGTTGGTACTTTAGTAATAACAATGGTGGATGATAACGTTACTAATTAGTGAGATTGTGTCAGCACCGTCGTGTTAATGTATCACCCATGTAATGCCAGACTGTGTGCAATGCTGGGTTTATTGCCGGCTCGGCACTTTGGAGACTTTTTGATTTGCCTTCATCTTACTTTCAGAATGTTAATTGCTGATGCACCAATCACCTTTCTCTTTGAACAGACCCACGGCAGAATCTTGTTGTTACCAAGGAAACTGATAAAAAAACCACTTTATTTTGGCACTGCTTTTGTTTGCCTTCCATTGATAAGACAAATGGTTTGGCACCAGTCGTTGAAATTAGTTTTAAAAAAGGCAGAGCCATTTTTATTCTAAATGATCACCACTTTGACGTCCAGAATAATGTTTGCAAATATTTTTTTTATGTTACTACTTTGAAATACATGTTTCACTGCAAGCATTTCAAAACCAACTACAAATTTTAAATCCCCCCCCCCCCCCAAAAAGATAATGTCACAGTATTTTTTATTTTAATGAATTAAGCAGCCATCTAGCAAGGTGTGCTCTGTAAGTTGCCAGTTATACCTAGTTGCAGCAGTCACCCGGGGGGGGGGGGGACTGATTTTCTAATAATAAACAGATGCCTTACATAGAATCACTAAACATAGAAGTCACTGTAGTAGGCCAAGAACAACATGTGTCAGCTTTATCAAAGACTAGCAGGGAGACTCAACGTTGCTTGGGATTTAATGAGGGGCATTATGTCCCTTATCACTATGCTCATAAAATATAGTCAGAAGAAACTGACATTTTTGGAAACTTTCTGAATATAGTTTAAATTTCATTATAATTGGAGATACATATTTGAAGTTTGAAGCTTTTTTTGTTCCCATAGGTCCCTTAGAGGAGACATAAAGATATGGGACCACTTCCATTGTTTTCCCTAGAGAATTTTGTACATAAAATTTAAATTTCATTAAAATAGGATATATTTAAAGTTTAGTCGGTGGGGGGGGGGGGGGACTTAGAGATTTGGGACCACTTCCATTGTCTTACTTCGTAAACTTTACATATAAATACACTTTTAATTTTATGTAGATTCTCTAACCTTTCTTTCTATAGGGATCACACACACCCATTGGAATTTATATATATATATATATATATATATATATATATATATATATATATATTTCTTCATTGATGCATGTTTGATTAAACAACAGGGACAATTCCTGTTTGTTTCTTTTTTGATTCATCTTTTCATGTTGACGGACTAATGATCTAATGTTCTGTTCGAATATGAACAGGAACTCGTCAAAACTGCTAACGTTTTACTAAAAACTAGTAATGCTGTATATGTGTTTAAATGCCCAATGGGAAGAATGTGTCTCCAAAAATAACACATATATCGGTATGATTAGGATTAGTATCTCTTGTCGCCTTACATGTCACTTCTCCTCCACCCATAGCTCTATTTACCAACACTGAGTAGAACACGACACCCCCCCCCCCCAAAAAAAAGAATGCAGGGACATATTAGTCAAAAACACTGCCATCCTCGCTGTCTCACATTGCAACCTGCGCCTCCCCATAATTGAAGTCTTACTCATTCGAGCAAAGAAACCCACCATAAATCAAGCTCGATATGAGGAGGGAGAAAGTATACTGAAATGCCGTTAATATATTTTTAAAAAAAAGAAAATTTTTAATCGAGTTTCTCAATAAATTCACCAGTTTTAGTTTGCATAACTTCTCACGTGCCTGAAGAAGACTCATGGGAGTCGAAAACGTTAGCAGTTTTGGCGAGTTCCTGTTCACACTCGAACACTGAACCTTTTATTTAATTTAGTTAGGCATTGATTAAGAATCAGTTCGAAGTGACAGTCTTCTGGAGGTTGAAGATTTCAATTTTTACTACAGACAATAACTAAGAATAATATAATAATTAATACTGGTTATGGCTGATAGAATGAGAACAATCTAATCTCATGGACTAATTAACTAATGCAAATAATACAAATCTTAACAATTTTTTACTGGAAACATGTATAATTAAAAAAAACTATATTGAAATTATTTAATCTTTGTTGTAGATAGAAGTGCTGCTAAAGGCATTGATGTAATAATAATGTGTGTCTGA
Organism: Sepiola atlantica; assembly: GCA_963556195.1. Classification (NCBI taxonomy): domain Eukaryota; kingdom Metazoa; phylum Mollusca; class Cephalopoda; order Sepiida; family Sepiolidae; genus Sepiola; species Sepiola atlantica. The sequence goes on from OY744531.1 coordinate 63,003,767, forward strand.
GATGAAGTATAGTACCATGCAGATTTCCACTAGCAGTGTACAAAGACTACAAAAATCTTAAGGAGTCATATTCCACTCAAATTTCAAATAAAATAACCAGCTGTTATCAGCAATAAATCACTGGTAAACGGCTAGTGTGAGAACACCAGATGAACTGTGATGGAAAGGAATCTAGAGTATTGGACATTTTGGGAGACTTGCTATCACTCCGACTTCAGGGAAACCATTTATTTTTACTAGTGATCTCTCACTGGTAATGACTGGTGTGAAAACTAGTAAGTAAAAAATGATAATAAATATCTTTCTATAAAATTACTGACTGCACGTGTATATGAATTGATCTGCCATCATCATCATATTTGTTCTCACCATCTGATCCATAACAAAAGCTCTATTTTGCCTGAAGGGAAACGTAAAGTATGGAATGGTTTAAACTCTATCTGTCAGATCTGATGAGAAATGCAGATCCACTCATCAAAGAAAAGTGAAATATAAAAGAAATGATTTGCTATTTTACAAAGGATTATTGTTGCTAACATTTTTAGTACATGCATACAGTGAATTCTCTATGTGTGTAACCTCCTAATATGTATCTATAATCTTGTGTGCATATGCTTCATTTGTTTATACATATATATATATATATATATATATATATATATATGGGAAATGAAAAAGGAAAAACCAAGAGATATTTTTTTTATGTATTCATCAACGTTTCGTCTTTATTTGTAAGACTTCCTCAGGATCATAATTTTAAGAAACATGTCATGCAACTACATCGAAATATTGGGTTAACATGATGGGTTGATGAGAAAAAGTAGTAGCCGTGGCTGCTGAGAGCGCTGGACCAAGGTCCGGGCTGAGAGAAGTCAGTGGCAGAGAGTGAAATGAATGTGGATGGCTGTGAGTGAAAAAGGGGAGGGGTGGGATTGTTAGTAAATTTGTCTTAGGGTGGGAGTCATTGCTGGTATC
>OY744531.1:63014941-63039941 GCA_963556195.1 Sepiola atlantica
TCGGAACAAATGCGGAAAAAACAAAACAAATCAGAACCTCCCCAGTTGAGAAAGAACCTAAATATTTACAACTAGTTCAGCAGTTGCTGAAACTTAGACTGGACGAGTGGCCTGCATTTCAGAAATGCTTACAGGATGCTTGGGGTGTAGCTCGGGAGGAGGTGAAGGAGACACCAAAGCAGCCAGAGACAAAGGTGACAAGTGAGCCGAGGAGTCAAACTCCTATCCAACCGGTTACCCAGGTAGATTTGAGTGAAGAAAACATCTGCTTTCTACCCTCTCAACTGGGTACCCCCATTCCAGATGACCCACCACAGACCAAAACAAGCCAAACACCTGAGACTACTATGAAAGAGAAAGGGATCCGAAAAGATCCTCAAAAAAAGTCTTCAGATAAAAATTCTGAAACTGAAAAAAAAAAAGGAAAAACCACCTCGGAAATCAAAGCCAAAAATCGAGTCAATTTGACTCAAAACCGATGGAGATAGAGGAGGAAAACACAGAAAAAACAAAAACAAAACAAAAACCACCCCCAATCAAAATATAAACCATGGGACAAAAAATAATCCAATGGAAATGTCGCGGTTTAAAAGCAAATTTTAATGAATTGCTCTTATTATTGACACAGAAATCTCCAACAATTATTTGTCTCCAAGAAACCTTCCTCAAACAAGAGGATAATATTCATATAAAAAACTATGAGATATTCAGCCACATCCATGATACTGGACACAGGGCCTCTGGAGGAACATCAATTCTCATCAGAAATGATATACCCCATAGCAAACTGGATATCCAAACCAATATCCAAGCGGTTGCCATCAAGGCGACACTACATAAAACAATAAATATATGTTCAATATATATTCCACCGAACGAAAACATTAATGAAAGTGAGCTTCAGAAGCTAATTGACCAATTGCCCACACCATTCATCCTATTGGGGGACTTTAATAGTCACAATACCCTATGGGGGTGCAAAAATACAACAAAAAAGGGTAAAACAATACAAAAATATATAAATGAAAATGATCTGTGCATGCTAAACGATGGAACACAGACATATATGAACCCATTCAACGGAAATAATTCTGCCATTGACTTAACCATATGCGACCCCACAGTCTACATGGACTTTACTTGGAAAGTCTATGATGACACTTGTGGCAGTGATCACTTTCCAATCCTCCTCGAAAACATAGAACCTGGTGGTGAATGTAAACCAAGCTGCTGGAAACTAAACACGGCCAATTGGCAAATGTTTAAAGAGAAATGTCGGGAGAAACTGACATGTGTAGAAACGGACAGTGACCAAGTGGAACACTTCACAGAGAGGCTGATTAAAATAGCAGAAGACTGCATCCCAAGAAATACGACACCAGACAATCGGAACCGACCCTGGTTCAACAGTCAATGCAAAAAAGCTATTAGATTGCGAAGAGCAGCCCTAAGGAAGTTCGAAAAAGAACCCACCCAAACAAATCTGGTGGAATACAAACAAAGCAGAGCAAGAGCCCGCAGGGAAATAAAAGCAGCGAAAAAAGAATGCTGGCAAGAATGTTGGCAAACTAAATTCCTCTTCTAAACCGAAAGCCGTTTGGGATATGATCGGTAAAATAGCGGGTAAACACCAAATGAAACCAATCCAACACCTCTCCAAAAATAATTGCCCAATAACAGAGAAGAAAGACATAGCAAATCAACTAGCAGAAACGTTTTCCAAAAATTCATCAAGTCAGGGCGGAAAACAAGAATTTCTCACCACTAAAAGAAATGCAGAAAAGCATAAACTTAACTTCAGATCGAAAAATCTAGAAAAATATAATAGCCCATTTACATTGAGTGAATTAAGAGACTATTAAAAGATCTCATAATACTGCCGTAGGACCGGATGAAGTTCATTATGAGTTCCTAAGGCAACTACCGGGAGTATCACTGAAATTATTCCTCCAAATATACAACACAATATGGACAGAGGGAAAATTCCCGGACATATGGAGACAAACTACAGTAATACCGATCCCAAAGCCGGGCAAAGACAACTCGGATCCACAAAATTATAGACCAATCTCCTTGACTAGTTGTTTATGCAAAACAATGGAGAGGATGATAAACAATAGATTGATCTGGTACTTGGGATCCAACAGCCTTATTAGCAATCTACAATGTGGATTCCGCAATAAAAGAGGCACGATAGACCACTTGGTTCGATTGGAAACTGCCATAAGAGAAACTTTCATTCGAAAAGAACATCTCGTAGCTATTTTCTTTGACTTAGAGAAAGCGTACGATACAACATGGAAATATGGCATAATGAGAGATTTGAACGATCTCGGTCTAAAAGGTAGACTACCACACTTTATTGACGGGTTTTTGTCAAACCGAAGATTTCGAGTTCGCATTGGATCTACTCTCTCTGAGATAAAAACTCCGGAAGAGGGTGTTCCACAAGGCAGCGTGCTATCTGTGACTCTATTTAGCATAAAAATAAATAACATAATAAAAAGCTTATTACCCGGAGTGGATGGATCCCTATACGTGGATGACTTCCTAATCTACTACAGGTCTAAGCATATGCATACCATTGAGCGCAAATTGCAACAATGTCTGAATAAAATAAATAAATGGGCAACAGAAAATGGATTCCGATTTTCTCAGGCAAAAACAAAATGTGTTCATTTTTGTCAAAAGAGAAAATTACACAATGATCCAAGCCTAAAACTCGAAAAGATGGAAATTCCGGTTGTAGACGAATACAAGTTTTTGGGTGTAATTTTCGATAAAAAACTGACCTTTATTCCACACTTGAAATATATAACGGCAAAATGTAACAAAACATTACAACTACTACGTGTGGTAGCTCACACTGAGTGGGGTGCAGACCGAAACACTCTCCTGAAACTATATAGGTCATTGATTAGATCTAAATTGGACTATGGTATTTTTATATACCGATCAGCTAGAAAGACCTATCTTAAAATACTAGACCCGATCTACCATGGAGGACTAAGGTTAGTCCTTGGAGCCTTCAGAACATCGCCTGTTGAGAGTCTCTATGTAGAAGCAGACGAGGCACCTGCAGATATCAGAGGTGAGAAGTTGGCTCTGCAGTACTATGTTAAATTGAAATCGTGTTCATCAAATCCTGCATATGAAAGCACATTCCATCCAAAATACAGAGAATTATTCCAAAGAAATGAAAGGGCTATAAGACCCTTTGGCCTTCGAATGGAAATAATCAACAAAGAAGCAGGATTGGACCTGACAAAAATACACGATACTATAATACCAAAAATACCACCTTGGACCATAAGGACCCCAAAGATCTTGCTAACCTTAAACAAACTTCACAAACAAAAAACCCATCCTCTGGTTTTCCATGAGGAATTGGAGAAAATCCAAGACACCTATCCAAGACATAGGTACATCTTCACAGATGGATCGAAGCATGAAGAATCAACAGGATGTGCTGCAGTATACAACAATAATATAAATAAGAAGCGTCTCCCAAATGACACTTCCATATTTAATGCAGAAGCATATGCTGTTGATGTGGCGCTTGATTTCATTCTGAAATCCAAGAAAAATAGATTCATTATCTTTTCAGACTCTTTGTCTGTACTGATATCCCTTAAAAATAGGAAACTTGACAATCCATTGGTAACCAAGTTGCTATGCAGGATGGAAAATTTGTCAAAAGACAATGAAATTTTGCTGTGCTGGATCCCAAGTCATATCGGAATCAGAGGAAACGACCAGGCTGATAGGGAAGCCAGGTCTGCATTAGGCATGGCCGCGGAGACCAATTTTAAGATTCCATTTACAGATTTTAAAATGAAGATCAACAAATATATCCAACAACAAAGACAACAACGTTGGAGTAACAATACACACAACAAACTCCTAGCGATCAAAGCTACAATAGGAGAATGGAAAAAAAGCTCACGAAAAAGCCGAAAGGAAGAAGTAGTGTTATCCAGACTTCGCATAGGTCATACAAGGATTACACATTCCTACTTACTTGAAGACAAAGAGCAACCAATATGCTTTGCATGCCAGACTACCTACACCATCAAGCATATTCTTATTGAATGCATTGATCTGGCCCCTAAAAGAGAAACTTTCTACAGAGCAGGTACAATGAAGGAACTGTTTAAGAAAAATAAAGTAGAGACAATACTGAACTACTTAAAAGCTGCTGATCTATATAAAATGATATAATTACCTAGAGACATATAAATCCAGCTTGATTTGGCATTAAATGAACTGAGAAAGGATGATATGCCGTTAAAAAAGGAAAAACGTTTAATGAATGTTTTCAAAACACTATATATTTTTTTTTTTTTTTTTTGTCTAAAGAATTTTGTTTACTTTGCAAAGTATTTTTTAAAAATACTACTTGATTCGGCATTACATAACCTGGAAAAGGTTGATATGCCGTAAAACAAAACAAACAAATCCTTCCAGCAATCGAAAAATCAAGGTTTTGTTTTTCTTTTGAAAACAAAATTGAACATCAGAATTCCTGTGGCCAAAACATGATCCTCTGCATCTAGGGAGCTCTACACTGAAAGGGAAGGAATCTGCTGCAAGTTAGGTGGGTTGGGGGTATTTACATCGAGGCGGTACAGATGCAGTAAATTCATCATGAAACAGATGGTATGTCTTTAAATTGCAAGTAAAACCAAGAAACGAGTTTCTGAATCTGTAACACAGTGTTTTAACCGATGAAAAAGTGTAATATCAAACTATTTGTTGAACGAATGATGTAGAATAAATGGATGGGTTGTGCAATATTTACCAACAATTCTGCATAAATTGGCTAATCTAAAATGTATTAAAAAAATTCCATAATCATATGTCTTCCCTGGGACAAATACTCATGCCATATAACTATGCCTCATTAAACTATAGCATAATTAATTAATTTTTCTTAACAAAAGATACTTGAAAAAGCCCCGAGAGAACAACTACCAAATAGCTTACCTAATAGATTTCACACTGTCTGCGAAACTCCAGTCCCTGTCGCATCACAGCAGAGTTACATCTCTGTGCTTAGTTTACAAGTATTTCCACCGAATATATTCGGATAAACTTGTACCTCCTCAATTAAGTACCCTTAACCCACCTGACTAGCAGCAACATCCCACCCCTTCACTATAGAGGTCTCTAGATGCCGGAAGGTTTTTGACTCTAATAGCTTCTTTCCGCAGACTGCATGCCATTGGAATTCACTCTCTGCCCCCATTTCCCCAACTGTACTAACATGCAGAAATTTAAATGAATTGTAAATAAACATCTTGCTGCCAAACTACCAACCCAGGTTACTCTCCTCCTATAAATCTGGGTCCTACCACATATGCTTCGGTGGCAATATGCCATATTTGGGGGGAACAAAAGTTTAATATATATATATATATATATATATATATATAATTTTTAGAAGAGGCTCTCTCAGTTGGTTTATCATGTTGAAATGGCATTTTCATCACAAAATGTGCAGAGTAAATCAATGAATTTTATTTTAAATGCCTCCATGAATAAGGGGCTCTGTCCAGCTTTCACACTTAAGTTTAAAATAGAATTGTTTGATATGTCCATGGTCAGTCTGTCACACATAAATTTGAAATAGCATTAAATACATTTATTCATCTCGATAAGAGACGATGTCTGCTCATCAGTTGGTCAGTCTGTTATGCTTAAGTTTGAAATATAATTTTCATCGGCCTGTCACATTTACAGTGAAATTGTATTTTCCTTGGTCTGTCATTTTGGAAATAACATTTTTAGATGCATCATTATAAAAGGCTGTGTCCGTCTGCCCGTCGTTCAATCTGTAATGCTTCGGTCTGAAATAGCATTTTCATCTTTAAATACTCAGATTGAATAGACTCATCGTAAGAATGGATTTTGTTTTAATTTTAAAGTATAAATTATTTGCATGAAATTAATTTGTGCTAAAATTGTTTCATATTTCGATTTAATTACTTTTATCATATAATAAAATCGATTGATTGATTGATTTTTTAAATTTTCATTCAATTTTCTTTTTCTAAAACAACACTCTTGGATTATAAGTTTAAAGCTCAACTTATTTTATGTACTTGTATAGTTTTTCGTTTGTGTTAAATCTATTGTCTCTTTCCTCCTCTCCAGCTTTCGCATAATCCAATTAATTAACTTTAATTAATTTTCTACTCTTGAAAATGCAATTACCTTGCAAGTTTGTGACTCCAACTGATGATGTTGTTTAGTTAGGATTCAAATTAAAGAAGCAGAATACTTTGATGCAGTCCCACGTATACAACATTTTTGTTGTTGTAGGTTAAAGCTAAAATAGAACTATCCCCCTTAAATTTTGACTGCAAACATCAAGTCGTGCATGCAAATGTCTCTGTTGAATGGGGGACTGGTTTATTAATGTCAAATCTGAAAAAAACTTGATAGAAGATCAGTTTTGTTTTAGGCACATCTTGCTGTAAGACCATTCCTCTGCAGTCATAGAGGCATCAAATAAATAAAGGTCAGGTGGAAATATCTGGCGAGGATACATGGTTGGCCTAATGAGTTTCAACTGTGTTTTCTATTATTCTTTCCCTTTTCGACACACGTGGGTATACTTAATGATAACACCACGAATAATGGCTACCATGTGTATGGAGAAAAAACCTTGCAAATACGTGATCAGCTAAAAAAATAAAGTTGCAATATGAAGTAGTTCCCTTTATACCACCATTGAATTCCAAGTAAAATTTTACTTGAGAAATGTTGATGGATCTTGATATAGGGTTTTGTTTTCAATTGTGTCTCCAGAGAGAGAAACGGATATACCACAAATATAGAATAGATGATTATTATTATTATTATTACTACATTTCAAGATATCAACTTTTTAGTTCAAAATAGAGAGCTTGTCACTTAAATCCGAGATGTTGTAGCTGTAGATGAACAAGGTTAGATTTAGTTTTTGATTCTATTGAAATGTTTAACGGTCGAACTGATTGCAAAAATTCAGAGAGTCTATTTCTGGCACAGATTCGATGGTCACTTACCGACAAAGAGAAAAGCGTAAATATCTTTGGATTTTTCGACTATTGATGATCCTTGACTACATGCTTAATTGAATTTCAAAAGCGGTGCATCCAACATCTATTTTGGCTTCTCTCTTTTCAATATAAGGAATGCTGAATAATAGCCATTTTACTTTGCACTCTGATTGGAATCAGCGTTTTATCGTGGGTGCATGACCTTATTCTTGGTAAATGTCATTCAGAGATTCTCATCTTTTACAAGAAAAAAAGAACAAAAGATATTCTGCTTGACAGACCATGTTACACATTACTTAGCAGTCGCATGCTTTGGGAATTAAGTGTAGAATAATTTGCCAAATGTATAAGGTTACTTAAGTATGTTTGACATGGTTTTATACCAGGTTCACCTGTCAACTATACGAGGTAGATAGCTTGGTTGATTTGGTCATGTGATGTGGAGGACGGTAAAGGAAAGCCATATTATAGATGATGATTGTGCTAGATAAGGATTTTTGATTCCCCATGAGGATGGTCTATCCAGAAGAATACAAAAAAATAGATCCATAGGTAATAAAATATATAGTTTAAGATTAAATTGTCTTCGTATTGTTCCCGCATGAACATACTCCAGTCACCTGTCCATAACAAAGATATTTGGAGAACATCTTCAACCATGTTAGCCCCAAAAGGTGAACAGCCCTCCTTGCTATTGTACTTGTACTGGTAACAGTATTCACCCGAGGCAGCTTGAGCTGACTCCAAATGAGTTCACTGCATCCCGTGTCAAGGCAATTGGCAGCTGAGTCTTCGACATACTTTAACCATTCCTGGTTCCAGCGACGAATACCAAACATGTGGGGGCCAGTTACCGGCTCCATGTCTGTCTTTATCGTTTTAATCCATACCTTCAGTTGGCCGCCTCAATTCTGTAGAACAGCTAAATTTTGATGCAAAAACATGTATCCATTAGGCCAATCCTGCACACCCATACCTGTTTTTAATATATTACACTCAAATCAACAATCTCTGGGTTTCGTTTTCGTTTCCTACGGTTTTTCACTGCTTCTTCTCAAAGATGGCCAGAAGGAAGAATAATGTCACGCAACACTGTTTGCTCTCTCTCAGCAACTGATAAACTATTGTAAAAATTCTCCACTCTATAAACTCATGTGATCTTGCTTGACCAATCAGAGCCGTTGCTTTTTTTTGTGGATTGTACTATTTAACAACAAAGTCATATTGATCAGTTTACATTCTTACCATTCATTAGGCACAACTATCTGATATCTTATTTCTATATGGCATTTCTTTGCGAAGATTTCTACACAATGTGACATTTAATAGTGTTTTGTAAAAAGTAATTGTATTGTAGATGCTTTTTGCAATAGTAAAGCTATATAATACTTAAAAATGATATATCAATACTTATTATTCAGTGTCCTAAATGATAATAGAAGTCTTGAGAATGACTAACATTTAAACTCTGTTTTGAGAATCATCGTTTTGTTTATGAGCTCTAATTAATACAGATCAAACAGACCTTGCTCTAGAAGATATTAATTTATATCGAGTATACAATGAAATGTAAAGAACTAAATTATATTTATTTTAATTAGATCCAGAAATTCGAACCACTGCTGGTTCCAAGCTTGCTATAGTCTGTGTGTGTGTGTGTGGGGGGGGGGGTACAATTTCCTGTTTTCACATTTGGTAACTTTTGTTTTTTTCCACATTTATATAAGTATTTCATAAGGAAATCATAAAATATGCTATGGTTATTATTATGATGTTGATTAAAGGTCGGGTAATATATAATAAAAATATATCGAGAGTCGTACACAGTACAAACAGTGACTTGGATAACATCTCCTCTCTTTTATGCCCTTGGAGCATCTCATTGTCCAAGGGGTACTAGCTTACTCCACATCAATTATTAAAACAATTCAAAATTGTATTACATCTAAAGAATATCTACTATTGATATCTTCGGGGGTGGGGGAGGTATATCCTTCCATTTCCAGTTTAAGAGCCCCTAAAAAACTGTAGCGAATATTTTATCTCGGAAAATCTGACATACTTTTTCTTTTTCAAATCTAAAAACATTTGTTCATTTTTTTTCTTGTCTTAAAACAAAAAATGATGATGCATTTGCGAATATAACAAATGTTTTTATATTTATGAACATTTCTAACAATAAATAAGTTTCTGCCATTTTAAGTTTTGAAAGAATAAAAAAATTAAAATTGATGAGAATACTAATCAAGTGATTAATTTGTTATTTATTAATGAAAATTCCATAAAACAGATTCTGTTTCCGATTCTGTTATTATTGAAAATTGATTCCATTTTTTTTTTTTAAGATTATTTTATTTTTTAATAAAAATGAAATAATTTTTTGAAATTTTATTTCCCTCTTATTCTTGACAGGATCTTGAAACGCTCTCACAAGAAGTTGTCCGGTTATCCAAGAGCCAAGCAATACCATCCACACCAATGTCAGATTCAGACGGTGACATCAGCATCCCTACACAGGAAAAGGCGTCCCCTCTGCCTTCTCTCAACAAGTGTAACAATGCAATTCTAGCCCAATGACCCATTCCCCATCGTCCAACACTAATTGTTCTCCCCTTTCTCCTTATTTGTATCTTTGTATAATACTTATTGCATATATACATACATATATACATTATATATATATATATATCTATATATATATCTATATATATATATATATATAAAGCATGCAAACTTGTTGAAAAATCTTAAGCTTAAAAAAGAGAAAGAATTATAGTAATAGTTTTCAAAGATCAACTAGTATTTTCAATAAAAGAATTTTGGTTTCATGTTGTAGGTATTATTTGCATTGCTGTTTTATGCACACCATTCTCCTCACTGTTGCTATTTATTTTTCGACTACAGTTTGGCCGATGTGCCCTCCAATCTTTTTTTAGATGTTTTGTTCAGAAACTGCAATGGTTTTTCCTCATGTGCTGTCGATTAAAACTTTACAGCACAGGATATTTAAACAAATTTAAATGCAATAGTTTATAAGAAGATTCATGTCACACTCGACTTGGCTGAATGTCAAAATATCAGTCTAGATTTAAGTAGAAAATGTCAGCATATAAAATACCCAAATAATCAACAACATTGGATGCAGGAAGAACATCATTGTGGATGAACACTACACATGAAGAAGACCGAAACGTTATAGAAATATCAACCTGGATGCTGACAATCTGTAGAAACCAATGCAAATGATGTTTCCCCTCCTCATCCCCAAAATTCAGACAGAAATGATGGTTTAGTTGGTACAAACTGAACCACTAGTGTATTAATGCAGAGTTTAACCTCGTCGTACATTTTGTGAATTGATCTTACCAGGATAGACTGACTTCGTCGGTGTCTTCAAAAAAGGACCTTCAGATTTATCTCCCATGTGTTTGAATTATTGGTTCATCAACTCACCACTAGGAGGCTCATATTTGTCATTTGAAAGAGAAAGTTAAAGTAATATAATTTCATCAATTGTATAAAAAGGTGGAAAACAAATCTGAACCATTGACTGTTGAATCTGTATTTCTGTTGGGTAATGTCTTTTTTGCTGATTAGATATCATTTTTAAGTTCTTTGATATGACAGGTGCGCATTAAAAAATTAATGATTTCTTTGGATTTCGAAGCACAAATGAACAATAATACTTTAAATTTTATGAAAATAGAAATTACTTTCTAATCACAGGTTAAAGACTTCAAAATCATTTTAAAATTTTACACTATCACAAAATAAACACTGTCCTGGAAATAGGGGTATGCAAAGGTCTGGTGATGTCCAGGGTCAACTCCTTGATTGTATGTCCCAAAGGCTCAAGTATAAGTTCTATCACTGAGAAATATTATGAGAAAGGGAAATAGTTTGAATATGATTGGACGACGACCCCCCCCCCCCTCACCCAAGTTCGATGCCCAAGGCCACTGCCTCATTGCTCTCCCATCTACATTCCACTGCTTGGACATAAAAAAACTATCTAAAAAAAAACAATATCTAGCAGTGCTACTTAGAGAGTGTGTACAATTTGAAAATGATTTGAAACTGTCTTAAGTAGAATGTAATTTTTTATTTGAATTCAAGTTTAAATACAAAAGTCAAGTATTATAGTTCATTTGTGCTTCTGTCATGTATTCCATTTCGATCTTTTCTTTAAAAAAATTTTTTTCTTCTTCTTCCACTCATCAGTTTGGAATCTCAACTGTCTGTATAAACGAATCGATGTCTGCTGACAAAATCTGGCAGACATATACAACATGGCGATCCCGTGCCCCCCCCTCCCCCATTTAAAAATGTTATTTTAAAAATAAATCTTCGGATTACTTTCAATTAAGCACCGAATCTTCAGATTATAATTTTTTTCAGTTTGTATGTAGGTTTAACTTAAACTGATCCCTTCTAGAATTGATATTTTTCCAAGGAGTTCTTCACTGCCCGCCCAAAGTTTTGTTATTTAAAAAGAAATCTTCAAATTATTATTATAGATTATTAAAAATACTTTGCATAACTTATCATTTAATTTTCAGATGAGATTTAGTTTTCTATGTATGTTTAATAAGAAAATGGTCCGTCTATTCGAAATTTCAGAAGGTATTTGTAAATACAACTAAAGAGTGCTCGAAAAATCAATTAAGGGATTATCTATAGTAAACTGAATCTCTTGCTAAAAATTGAACTAGTATTTTTTTTTCACAATCAATTTAGTTCTTAATAATTTAAAAAAAAAATGTTTTTTCAAATTGAATAACAAAGATTTAGAGGGGGCAGCATGCCGTATATGTCCTCTAAAACTCATTATTATTATTATTATTATTATTATTATTATTACCTATATATTAATACAATAGCGTGTATGTTCGTGTGGCACGCTTACATTAAAAGCTCTGCACATGCGTGCCGCACCTAGATTTGGAAAAACATTCAAGTCACCTAATTTTCATAATATTTTCAAGTATTTCCCTTTGGTGCAACGGTTAGCGACGTAGGATTTTAACGTCGGTTTTTTACGTTGGCCCGACTGGTTTATAGTTCAATCCCAACCAACTTCTAAGATTTTTTTTTCCACATCGAAGGGGGGGAGGTAGGGAGAGGACGACCGGGAAGACACATATTAATACGATAGCGTGTGTGTTATTTTATGTGTCACGCTTACATCAAAAGCAACGACCTTTCGAATCTTTCTATGCTATTCATGAATTGGAGCACAATTTAATTTAATCTATTTTATTCAAACATGTATAGGTTAGGAACAAGATAATTAGTATCAGAACATCATTTCGTGTAATTTACATGGGTTCCGCTAGTTATTATTATTATATTAACATTACCCTGGCTAATTGATACCCTCAAAGTTTTAACTTATACAGAGTAGAAAAGTGATAGAAAAAGGAGGGGGGGGACAGCAAAGAAAGTCATAAAAATGAAAAGTCTACATAAATTAATGTAGTTTAAGTTTTTACTTAATTCTTTATTCTAACTTTTTATCAAATCGAATTTTGTTTTGTCATTTTGGATTGAAAGTAAAGCTCTTTGTAATTTGGCATCTGAAAGCATTCTTATTTTTAAGAAAAAAAAATTGATTCATTTTTTACTAATTTAAAATGTTTACAAAATACATAGCATTAATTTCTTTTTCCTTTAATATTTTCTACACATTTAAATTTTCCTTACATCAAGACCGAATCATTAAAAAAACATGTAAAAACAAACAATTTTTTTATTCATAGATTTTAGATATTTTCCCCTGTCATGGAATATTTTAGATTAAGAAAATATTGGCATATATAAGCAACACTTTTAAAGATCAAAGAAAAATTATATATATATATATATATATATGTATATATAATTTCCTGATAGTCATTTTAGCTTCTCATTTTGTTTTGTGCAGAGATTTACAGAATATCTCACGAAATGTTTTTAGGGTAAAACTTCAAATCACAACCAATATCAATTTCCAGACATATCTAATATTTATCCTGAGTTTTTTGAAGTGATGAGACAAAAAAAAAAAACGAAATAAGGGAAAAATTGTTCTGTACATTATCTGGCTTGAATTATGAATCATGCATTTGCTAAGTTAGACATAGTAAATAAATAATAATAAAATAACTCCAGTTCCATTTAACTTGATCATGTTTTTCAAATGTTTATATTTGTTTTATAAAAGATTCATATTTTGTTTTTGGACATTTTGCAATTGATATATATTAAACTTTTATGTTTGAAACAATTGTTTGATTTTATCATTTCTATTTTATCATGTTTATCCTTTTTTACATTAAAGAATTGAAGTTTTTACTTCATTTCTCTTGGTTAATATTTTAGAAATATTTCTTGCCTTTCATGAAAAGAAATATTTTTATTAGAGATGATTAAAGATTCCCCTACCCCCATAAAACTGGGTTTGCAAACTCAAGGGGTTCAATGTGAGTCTAAAGAGAAGTCCACTGATACAACACATTTTCTAACATAAAAATTATTTTTTGCATCACATTCAGTGACGGGGCAGGGGAAGGGGTGATGATCGTTGGGAAGAAAGGTATTCCTCCCTTCTCTGGAGAGGAACTAGAACAGACCATGCTGATCTTAAAATTAATTGACTGCCCACTTGCATTTGATGGGTAGGTCGAGTTCAGTTTAGCTAACCCAAAAATATGGGAGGAGCTAAGAATGCATTTATTAAAAAAGTATTAAAATTTAAAGTGTTTTAGTGTTGACCGTAGGAAGTCAGTTCACTGGTCACATGTTTAAGATCCCCAAACTAAACAGTTTTACTAACAGAGATGCATATAAATATCAAGGTTTTGTGTTATTCATCTGTTTTATGGCATATAAACCTTTACTGGGCTATTTAATACTGAAACACAATATTTATTGACAATGATTCATTACAAGTTACTCAGAGGAAGGGGGTTCATCCCTTTACTAACAGTATTATTGCATAGTAAGTGAACACAAGAGATCTGACTGGATCTGAACTGAGCTTTGCCGACTTCATAGTCTGTGTCATTGGTACTAATCACACTAGTCGTAGGCCCAAAATATATTTGATGGTCTATATGATTTGATTCTATTCAAATTCCACTAAAGATCCTTGATCCAAGTTTTCTTGTGTCGTCCAATATTCCTCCGGCCTTCCACCTCAAACTCTCTGAATTTTCTTATTCAAGAGCCGCTCCTCTCAACATAGCCAAACCAACATAGCTCTCCAAAATTTCTTTGCAAAAGATGTTATTACAAGCATTTCTTTGTTGCATTTTCTTTTTAACCTGATCTCAATAAGATCATTAAAATGTATTCACTCAAGAACCGCTCAGGACAAGACTTTTTTAAAGTGAAAGATGAAGCAAAGGCATTTATTATTTACAGACTTTAGACGGTTATCTTCATCTTTGTCCTTTTCTTATCCAATAATCACTCTTTTCAACATGGTGAAACCAACGTAGCCAACTGATCATCAGCAGCTCATAAAGTCAACACGGTATCAGAGCTGATATGATAGGTGGTCTAATCTGACCCGACATTGCTGTGTCATTATACTGAAGATTGGTTACTGCTAGCCAGAGTATTACAAAAAAGGTTGGGAACTGATTTCATTAAATGGGAAAAGAATATTGATTCACATAGAAAAGAATAAATGACATGTACCAAATAAAAGGCAGGTGAACTGCTTTTTAGCTTTGATGAGTAATAATCTTGAGATGGTGTCTCGATAAAATACTGGTTCCCATCACCACATTGGGTTGGATATCCCGCCTATAAAAATTTTGCCTAGATTAATGACCACCATCACCACCACCACCCATCCAACACATGCCAGCCAGCATGTAAAACAGATGTGAAACTGAATATGATGGTAATTATGAACCAAATATTAAATAGGCATACACTTTAACAATTAGTAAAAGAGGTTCTCTTCTTTGCAGTTTCATACACATCCATTCGAGTAACTTGTGTAATCAAGATTTTACAAACCAACGACAAAATAAACATCATACGCGAAGATGACAGCTTCAGGCGAATTGTCTTTTTCTTTTGCTCCAAAGAATTTTTGTTTGTTTAGTGTTTTATGATATATCAACCCGATTTTGGATCATCTAATTGTGAAATGCAATACCTATTGTGAATGCTTAATTGTACTTACAAAAATATAAGCACTTTTTCGGTATTTACTCACCACTTGTTTTGGCATTTTTTATGGGCCAATTTTTTTCTTTTTCTGTGTACAATTACAGATCATGTTGCTAGAGTATTCTGTTATTTTAAAATAATTTTATCAAATATTTTAGAGTGGGATATCATTTTCACCAATTTCTGGACAGAATAGTCTGCAAGTGATAACAACATTAGTTTTTTTGTTTTTTGAACTTGTGCAGAATGGCACGATTGTGTTTTTTTTGCTATTTTACATAGGTTTTGAATATTTCTGCGTTTGCTTGTTTTTTAGTATTTTTTTTTTCACAGTTTTCTTTAAAAAGTTAAGGCATTTCCCATGGAGGCATTAATGAGTTGCGCTCATTCACCAGTTTCTGATGCATTAGCAAAATAGTGCATTCTGGGCTCATTTGGGCATCGTTTCTGGCAATGCTCGGATGTAGGGGCAAAGGTAGAAGAAGAAAAACATGCAGTGCAAAAACTAAAAAAATTGTTTTAATGTTATGTAGTGAATTCTTTACGGGAATTGTCAAGCTATAAACAAAAACTAATTATATCACTTGCTGCATGCTGTTCTGGATAAATACTTTACAATTGTTGAAATTAGAAAAAAACCCAGAAAAGTGCAAAAGAATTGTTCGGTAAAAACGCCCCCCCCCCCCTCCTTAAAAAGATTTTAGAAAAGAATTGTTACTAATATAAAAAAGAAAATAAAAATTAAAAAAATTGGTTAGACTTTTATTTTTCTACAATAATTTTCCGGAAATGGGTGATCATTTTGTTAAATTTCTTTCTGGAAAGTGATCCCCCTACTCTAAAATCTAAAATATTGGTTAAAAATAAAACAGAATGATCTAGCGGCATAATAGGTAAGTGTACACAAAAAAGAAAACAATTGCTCCATAAAAAAATGTCAAAACAAGTGGTGAGCAAATACCAAAAAAGCGTTAAAAAATCATGACAGATACTACGCTACTTCCCCCTCCTCCAAAAAAGGAAAGGAAGTAATCTCTGGGAAGATGGTATTATGACTACAGAACAGATACTACGCTTACCCCCTCCCCCTCAAATGAGGTGGTAATGCCTGGGAGGATGTTATCATGACGAATGAAAATATACTGGGAGGATAGTATCATGACAACAGAACAGATACTATACTATGTCGACCCTGAATTGAGCATTGAAAGATAGTACATTAGTCTAAAATAGCATAGAAAACTGAATTGAGCATTAAAAGAAAGTAATAGTATAGTTTTGGTATCAGACAGACAGCTCCATTCATGCCAGCATGTAAAACACACGTTAAACCGAATATGATGATGCTAATAATTGAACCCAGGTCACTATTTTACTTATCGCTGAGGATTCATAATCATTTCGACAGTATTAGTGTGTGAACACAACTGATCCAATCGGATTTGAACTCACCATAGTTGATTCCATGATCTATGATGGTATCCATTAAAACAATCGCCCACCTCCTATAGTGAGTAGTAACTTGCTTTATAAGCAAAGGAAGTGTTCACATGCTGCTTGCATATCTTGTTGGCAGGAGTGAGTTCATGTGATGAAGCGGTTTTGCAACTTTGCAGCATCGTCAAGCAGGATTGCCAACTTTGCAGCATCGTCAAGCAGGATTGCATCTCTGTTTCTCTCTTCCCCCCCCCTCCCCCATGTAAAAATGCTGACATAGCAGTGACCTGGTTAGTTGGCATTCAGATTTTCTACTGAGAAGCTACGTCAGTTTGAGATCAGAAAGAAGGGCATTTGAAAAGTGAACTCTGTGAAAGCAGTTTAAATTACGATTGTGGAAAATGGAGTCTTCTTGTTTCATTTAAACTAAAATGGCTACAAGATGATTGAAATTGACATTGTCTTAATAAGATGTCAAAGTAACAGAATTCTTAGGTTCATCATCATCAGTTTTATGTCAATTTTACATGCTGACATGCGTTGGACAGCTTTTAGAAAGTGACTACCAAACTAAACTATCTCTGTCCAGGTCTTTATTTATCACTCTTTCTCTCAAATTCATCCTTATCAATTCCTCCCATGTTTTCCTTGGCTTTCCTCTACCAACTAACCCTACTACTTCAACTGTTCTACATCTACTAACCCAAGAATTCTCATCCATTATTTCATGGTGACCATACCAACAGTCTCCTATTTTTCACATATTTTATGATTTAATCTTTCTTCTGAGGTCATCCGATCTAAGCCTATCTTTAAGACTCAAATCACACATCCATCCTATCATTCTCATATCATTTCTCTCCATGCAACGCATGTCCTTAACTCTCACTGGCCTGGTTTCACTTCCATACATTATCATACTTCATACACATGCCTGATAGACTTTTCCCTTGGTCAACAGTGGTAACATTTTACTGGTTAGTAATGGCAGAAGTTCCTTGAACTTACTCCATCCACTCTTAATTCTTACAATCACACTAGCACCTGCTCCTCCCTGTGCTCCAATGGTATCACTAAGGTAAGAAAACTTCTAAACAACCTCAATAATGTGTGTGCTGGTTGTCTTTCTTAGTTTGCCTGTGTATATATATGACTGGCCTCCTTCTGTATTGAGAGACAATATATACATTCTGGAACGATGCCCAATTCAAGGACAAATCCAAGAAAACACGAATCAAGCAGAGAAGGACTGATTTATTTCAGATTTTACCTTCTGCAAACCGTATTTCATTAGCAAAGAGTTTACTTTACCTTACTATTTCATTCATAGTTCAAGGTGTGTGTGTGGGGTATTCATACCTTGCCCAAGGATATCATGATACTATAGAAATTGATTTTTCACCTGTTATTCCCAAATAGTCACCCATCTAAGTACTGACCAATGCTGCTTAATTTCATCATCACCAAAGTTACACTGTTTCAATCTGATTGGTGAAACGCGCATAGTGAATATCTGCTCATTTATTTGTATTTATATTCATATTGCATATTTTTCTGTATTTAGCACTTTTTATAGATATTTCTTAAAAAAAAAAAATGATACTAAAGAGTCACCACGGGATGGTATGGTAGCTACGTGGTTAATGACGCAGACTGAGGGCATGGGTGTGCCAAGTTCGAATCCAGTTTGTTCTACAGAAACACTTTCATCAAAACCCATATCTGACCTTGTGTCTAATCTCCTGGGGAGGAGGTAAATAAAATACTAAAGAGTCACCACTTAGCAAGGCCAAAAGCCACTGGAGGATAAGAGTTAATGAGATTGTCAATTGGATGATGAACAGCATAGAGGATTGGAAACGAGGGGTGGAAAGGGCAGAATTTTATTATTTCAGAGGACGGCTCAACAAGTATGTGGTAACATTTGACTTAAAGACAGCTATGTTGTAGTAAGCAGAGAAGCAGTATCATGGTATTATGTTCCACCGATGGGAAGTTCTTAGAAATAAATTTTCTTCATAGAATGTCCGTTTTGCTTTAGGTATGCCAGAGAAGAAAGGAAAGTTATTTGCAATGGTGGTAGCTAGATGGGTTCTTGCTGTGAATGTTTTACATGGATTAAAGCTCAGTAAAGCACTTACCATCAAAATAACGATGGAGTAGAGAAAGTCTAGGACGACACTAGATTGCAAAGTTGGTTTTGTATCAAGGAGAGAAAGAGTGCTCTGAACGACACGTCCATAGATGTGAAAGCAGTACGCAATCTTAGGACATATCTGATTCTTATATAAGTAGAGGATTGCATACTTTTTGAAGCGGTGGAATGATGCAATTACTTTTTCAGCAACCTTAGCAACAGATGTGATGTACAACTTCCGTTTCAGGTCTGGAGTGAAAGTCATTCCTAGCAGCTTATCAAGGCAAGATGCTTCCACACGGAGAGAGTAATTCATGTCACCAGGTTAAACAAGAATCCAAGAATTTGTGGTGAAAGGAAAGAAACTTTGTTTTAGAAATGTTAAAGTAACAAGCCACTTTCTCCTCCATCTGCAGCTTTGTAATTAATTCTTTTTTCAGCAAGTTTTTGAATATTTCATTAGTATACAATTGCACACTCTAATCGATAAAAGATATGAAACAACCGAATATTAAATAATCATATAAAAACATATACATTCCATACTAGCATAAATTAAGCATTTTAAAATGAAATTGAATCTTTAACTTTTGGAGTTTACCTAACAATTCATGTTCAATGAAAGCCAAATAGTAAACTCTAAGATATATATTAAAAGATCATTCCAATGACCAAATGGACAATCAATGCATACCTTTCATCTGTTCTTTCATTTTCTTAGTCTTCATATTTCGTCGAACGACAACAGCCATAGATTTTTTTGTTCTTTCAATATTTTATATATATATATATATATATATATATAATCTATATCTCTCTCTATATATATCTATATATATATATATATATATATATATCTATATATATTGTTATGGTGCCGTACCTACCTACGGAGAACTAATGGACTCGTCCACCTTATAAATACGGGAAGCACGTGACACTTGTTCTCTTCTTCCCCGGCAAACCGGCAATGGCGGTTGAGAGCACCATCTACTTGTATCTCTTTCTTTCTATCATATAATATATACCTTTGTTCATTTAAACCATGTGTTCCTGTGTCATTCATTCGGCTTTACCTAAGTCCACAACAAATGGCGACGAAGGAATTCGGACTCTTGGGTAAAAAAAACTGAAAATACCACGTGAAAATGCACTCACACGGTTAATGCAGGAAGCCGCACGCATGAAAAACAAAGGTTTTTGCCGAACGGTCGAGAGAAGAAAAGGGAACTCAACTGAAACAAAAAAAAACACGTTGAGTTCTTAAGTGCGAGAAAATTTTTTTCTTTTAAGAAAAAGAAAACTGAAATGGACATGTTGTGCTCTAATTTTGAAAACTGCTTATCGAAAAAAGAAAACAACTGAAATTGAATGCGCGTTTTTTTCTCTGGTTTGGAAAACTAACAAAAAAAAAACAAAAAAAAAGAATACCGAACACGAAGGAAGCGAGCATTGTTTTTTTGAGACGAACATCACAGCGAGTTTTTTTTGACGAGCACACACAAAAAAAAAAATGAAACCGACACCACGTGTTTCATTTTAAGAAACCAGATAAAAGAAACAAAACATGAAATGAATCACACGTGCGCTACTCCATAAAAAAGACGCACGATAAAAAAAAAGGTCAGTTTTATTTTCTCTCTCTCTTTTCCGACTTGTACTGAAATATTTTAAAATGCAGAAAGAATTAATTGTGAAACAGATTTTTTTTTCTCTTCGTTAAAATTAAAAACGTGTATAAGAAAAGAACATTACATAATCTTTTCATAACTAAAAGGGCGTATTGCCAGCGCTAATTTAAAGAAAAGAACTTCTTGTAAATTCATTAAATAACGAGAAAATATTAATTTTCAAAATAAAAAAATAAAAAAATAAGTGAATATACGCGTATATAGAGAAAAGGAAAAGTTTCATAATCTTTTCATAATTAAAACGGCGCCTAGCAAACGCTAATTTAAAGAAAAGAACTCTTTTAAAATCATAAGATAATGAGAAAATATTAATTTTCTAAATAAAATCAGAAACTAAATGGTTGAATATGGAAGATATTAAGTCTATAATCGCCGAACTAGCGAAATTCCAAATCTTCCAGCAACAACAAACCGAGGAAAGATTTCAAAAGCTTTTATTAGAACAGAACCAAAATCTTTTATTACACAAAAAGGAGTATGATGAAAGATTGGAATTTCTGTACAAACAATATCGCGCAGTGACCAAAAAAATGAAAAAGACACGTTTTCGCAGAACGCAATTTGGAACAGTATTGTGTATTACTCATACACGGAAAATAATACATTTGAAGAATATTTCCGAAGATATGAAGACCTATATAAAATTGACTGCGGTAGTTGGAGTGATGCGAAGAAGCTACGCCTCCTTCTTAGAAAACTAAATACCACAGAACATACGAAATTCGTGGATTTCATTTTGCCTCGGAAAACTAGCGAGCTAACTTTCATAGAAGCGATTGGTTTATTGACAGAACTGTTTAGTCCAAGAACTACACTATTCCACAAACGATGGAAGTGCATGAACTTGGTAAAGAAAGACGAGGAAGACTACGCTACTTTTGCATCGATAGTGAACAAGCATTGTGAAGATTTTAAACTAGCTGAATTAAGTGCAGATAATTTCAAATGTCTAATTTTTGTACAAGGTTTAATCTCAGGAAATGACACGGAGATAAGGCGTAGAGTTCTAAATAAATTAGAGAATGAACCAAGCCTTACGCTGCAAAAGTTGGCTGAGGACTGTCAAAGATTTGTAAATGTAAAACAGGACTCAAAAGACATTGAATTGTCCGGCATTGCGCATATAAAAAAGGTACATAAAAAAACAAAAGCTCAACCTTATAGAAAAATAAGAAATAATAATTTTGATGTAACAAAGACAAACCAAACCAGTAAAAAAATAAATAAATTGCCACCAAGCCCTTGTTCACGCTGTGGTAATCCACATTGGTACAATGAGTGCCCATTCCGTTTTAAAACCTGTATGAAATGCAAAAAAGTTGGACATAAAAGTTCGCACTGCAGAACGGGCAGAGAAAATAAAATGCGGATTCAAGCCACTAGGACAAAGAAGGAAAAATGCATGAACATAAGAAAATATGTACAGGTGAAAATCCTGGATAAAAATATAAAATTGCAATTGGATTCTGGTTCAGACGTTTCCATTATAAATTTACATACATGGAGGAGATTAAATAAACCTACTCTATCAAGAACAAACAGGCTGGCAAGCACAGTTACTGGTGAAAGAATTACATTTGAAGGAGAATTAATCACAAATGTGTCCCTAATGGGAAATAGTAAAAAACTCAAACTACTGGTACTGAAGGATTCAAATAATCTTTTTGGTTCAGATTTTATGCAGGCATTTGATTTATGGAAGTTGCCGATAAATACATTTTGTAAAAAAATAAATAGTCGCGCAACAGAATCGGAAAAACTACAACGAGAATTAAAAAAATCGTTTCCAGAGGTTTTTTCTGGCGGTCTTTCTTGGATGCTACACTAAAATGACTGCAAAATTCCGTCTAAAAGAAAATGTACTGCCGGTATTTAGAAAAGAAAGGAAAGTACCCTTCGCCTCGATTGACAAAATAAACGCTGAATTAGACCGACTGGTAAAGATGGGTATTTTATCAAAAGTACAACACAGCCAGTGGGCAGCACCCACGGTTTATGTAAAGAAAAAATCTAATGAGATTCGTGTCTGTGCAGATTTTTCAACAGGACTGAATACTGCCCTCACGGACTATCACTACCCACTCCATACCCCGGAAGAAGTGTTTGCAAGCTGAAATGGAGGAAGATTTTTTTCAAAAATAGACCTAAGTGAGGCATACCTACAAATACCGGTGGATAAAGATTGTTCTAAGCTGTTATGTATAAACACACATCGTGGTGTATATAAATTCGAAAGATTAGCGTTCGGAGTTAAGGTCGCGCCAGCCATTTTCCAACAAGTAATGGACACAATGCTGGGCGGACTGGATTTCGCAATAGCGTATCTCGATGACATCTTGATTAACAGCAAAGATATCGAACAACACCAAAAACATGTAAATCAAGTGTTTGCGAGAATCCAAGATTATGGGTTCAAAGTAAAAGAAGAAAAATGTGATTTTTTCCTGGAGGAAATAAAATATCTGGGTCATGTGATCGACAAGGACGGCAGAAGACCAGACCCAGAAAGGGCTACCGCAATAAAAAACATGCCGGCGCCAGAAAACGTCATGACATTACAGAGTTTTCTGGGCCTAGCAAATTACTACCAGGCTTTTATCCCAGAAATGCATAATTTGCGTGCTCCATTAAATGAGCTATTAAAAAAAGGTAAAGCCTGGGTATGGACACCTGAATGTCAGGATGCATTTAATAAAATCATAGAAAGACTTACGTCAGAGTTATTTCTAACACATTACAACCCAGAATTGGACATAATCGTAGCTAGCGACGCTAGTTCATATGGGGTAGGAGCATGTATCCTACACAAAATACCTGATGGAACCCATAAACCCATTGCACGTGCATCAAGGACCTTGCTCCCAGCGGAAAAACAGTATTCTCAAATCGAGAAAGAAGCCCTAGCAATAATATTTGCAGTAACAAAGTTTCACCGATACATACATGGTAGACAATTTACCTTACAGACAGACCATAAGCCGCTAATTACAATTTATGGATCTAAAAAAGGCCTACCTGTATATACAGCTAATAGACTACAAAGATGGAGAACTATCTTATTAAACTACAACTTTAAAATGCAACATTTGCATTCTAATAAAATCTATCATGCAGATGGATTGTCGAGATTAGTGCCAAAACAGAGAGAGACTCTAGAAGACACAGTGATTGCGTCTCTTCAAACAGAAGGAGATTTTAAAGAGATTTTGTGCAACGCAGTGAGAGAGCTCCCGGTGACACTATACGAGATAAAAAAAAGAAGCTCAAGAGGATGAATTTATCACCAGAACAAAAATGAAATTGGTAGATAAGGATTTACATGCGGCAAAGAGTTTCTCACTCTGTCATGACGTACTCATGCATAACGAAAGGGTGGTCATCCCAGAAAAACTACGAAAGCAAATTCTGAAAGATTTTCATGTTGGCCATCCAGGGATAACCAGGATGAAGGGGTTAATGAGGAGTTTTGTGTACTGGCCAGGTATGGACAACGACATTGAAAAAGCACCGCATATAAAGCATAGCCCATGGCCAAAGACCGACCGTCCGTGGGAAAGAATTCACGTGGATTTCGCGGGACCATTGGAAGGATTTTACTACTTAATCGTAGTCGACAGTTTTTCAAAGTGGCCCGAGGTACTACGTTGCAAGAGTCCCACGTCAGAGGTTACGATAAGATTCCTACATGAACTATTTGGCCGTTTTGGGGTAGTGAATTGTTTGGTGAGTGATAATGGGACGCAGTTCACGTCATCAGATTTTGAGGAGTTCTGCGCGACGTTTCAAATCAGACATATAACGACGCCCCCGTATCATCCTAGGTCAAACGGCCAGGCGGAACGCTTCGTAGACACATTAAAAAGTGCATTAAAAAAGACCGGTGATACTCCTAAGGAGAAGGCTTTACAACAATTCTTACAAGTATATAGAATTAAAAAAAACATGAACATAGCATCATCATTATCCCCCGCAGAGATGATGTTTGCGCGGAATGTGAAGTCCGTGTTTGATAAATTATTAGCTAAACATAATAATTATGACCGAATCTCTACGGTACCGAAGAAAAATACAACCCAGGAGATAGGGTATATTTTAAGATGTTCAAAAACAATGCATCGTTCTGGGAACCCGGTACAATTGAAAAGAGGATCAGATCGATGGTCTATATCATAAAAGGACCACGGTTCTCGCATAACAGACATCTAAATCAGATCAGAAAAAGACTGTCAGATAATACTGACAGCGCCCCACAAGGAGAAGACGTGATGGACGTGATATTTGACACCTTCAACTTACCAGCACTCCAGGTAGTCACACGTAAACGACAACCAAAAAGAAAACGAATGGCTCCGGACTACCTAAAGATTGATCCGAAAAGGAAACGTTATTAAGACTCCTGAGAAGGTAAGGCTGGGAATAGGGGTGTTGAGGTGCCGTACCTACCTACGGAGAACTAATGGACTCGTCCACCTTATAAATACGGGAAGCACGTGACACTTGTTCTCATCTTCCCCGGCAAACCG
>OY744531.1:63047441-63364941 GCA_963556195.1 Sepiola atlantica
TCAGCTGAGCGGACAGCAGCAGAGGAAAGCCGTCCAAAGCGACAAAAAATGCAAACATCAGTAGGCAAGTTTTGTGCATTGTATTTTGGGATGTGCTAGGTATTTTGTTCATCGATTACCTTGAGAAAAGAAGTATCACCAATAGCGAATATTATATAGCATTATTGATGTGTTTAAAGAAAGCAATCTAAAAAACGGCCACAAATGAAGAAGACAAATGCTCTTTCACCTAGATGAATTGCACTTCGAATTATTTTCTCAGCCACCCTATCCTCAAGATCTGGCCCCCATCGACCATTGGTTCAAAAGAATCCTCCAGGGAAATAGATTTGGCTCTAATGAAGAAGTAATATCAGGAAATGAAACGTATTTTAAGGCCAAAGCCAAATTGTTCTACAAAAAAGCCATCAAATTGTTCTACAAAAAAGCCATCAAATTCTTTACAAAAAAGCCATCAAATTGTTTTACAAAAAAACCATCAAATTGTTCTACAAAAAAGCCATCAAATTGTTAGAGAAGCATTGGAATCAGTGTATCACATCGATGAATAAAGTCGAATTTTGCTTAAAAGTTGTTGTTTTATTAATTAGGCCCGAGACTTATTGAACTTTTGGACATATATGTACACATATATAAATAACAATGATAAATGATTAAATGGAGCTTATCTTAACACTTATTATAAGCATCTATCTGAAACATATCTTTATATGTGCAAACTCTGCTGTTTTCGTTTGGCTCTGTTTCGATTTCTCATGTTATTGATTATATATATATATATATATATATATATATATATATATATATAAGTGAATAATTAATTTAAAATCTGATAATATATCTTTAGAATAAACATTGATTTTTAAAGGATACTCGTGATTTGCATAGACAAATTTTGTATTATATAAAATTTGCTACATGGTTGTCTTAACCACTTCAACTACTACTATAAGATTCTTAGTCAAGTGGTAAGACGACACCAGCTTAATTTTTAGATTTAAATTTAAAAAAAGAAAAAGACAAAATCCATAATTAGTGCTTTTCTGCTCGTTATATGCCCCACTCTCTCTATTTCTCTCTTTCCCTCTTAACCTGTGTTAAATAATATTACTACTTTTGATTATATATCCCTTTGTTTATGATGGAATATTCCAATCTTTTTATTATTTCCCCTTTTTATTACCTTCACCTGCTTATAAACACACGAGAGAGAGAGAGAGAGAGAGAGAGAGAGTGGGGCGAGAATAATAGATGATATATAGAATAAAAGTGGGTGTGAGAGTGTGAAAGTGATAGATAGAAAGTTAGTAAGAGTCTTTTGATAAGTTATTTGTAAATTATGGCTAATTAGAGATATTATAATGGAAGTTTTTTCAAACATTACTTAACCCCTAAAGTGAGGAATATTTAGCATGTATTTTGTGTGATTAAAATATATGGGAAAAAGCTTTCAGGAGACAAAACTTCATAACCCATAGCAAAAACTGCTATGAAATCAAAGCATATGGCATTTGCATAATAGCATCAACACCGGAATTTTGTACAAAGTATTTTTCAAAAACAGAAACAAGAAATTAAATACATTTTTAAATTAAAATTAAAAATGACAAAAATCGATGACAAAACTTGACTGGCACGGAAAGACCAATTTACAAGGAATAGTCAAGAATAGCTTTGTGGAGAATCAACCTTTAAGTGCTGAAGTCTTATATTTTGAGCATTAAAAGAAATGTGCATGAAATAAATTTCCTTTTATCGTCGACTTCATACGGTCGACGTATATTCTATTTCGGTTTTTAGACTGAGACGTTGAGGTCTTTGGATAACTAAGTTAGGTTGTTTTCGGAAGTTTTTAGATAAGAAATTGTAATTTGCATTATTTGCCAAAGGTTAATGCCGTTGTTGATAAAAGTGACGAGATTTCCCTGCGGATGGTGAGTCTGATCCCTTGCCCTTTCATGAGAACTTAATAAATACAGAATATATATTTTGCATAGATAAGGAAATGTTAACAATCAATTCCGATAGTTTGAATACAGCGATAGTTCTTAGCCTTTGTACCCAATCATGTCCACCTAGTGGTTCAACTGCTTCCTCGGCCTCCGTTTTGTGAATTAATATGAAGAAACTTTTTGTCATGCTATTCTTTTTTTTTGCGTTTTCAAAAGATAGTATGTTTTTATAATCTTACTCGAGCTAATGGGATAG
Organism: Sepiola atlantica; assembly: GCA_963556195.1. Taxonomy (NCBI): domain Eukaryota; kingdom Metazoa; phylum Mollusca; class Cephalopoda; order Sepiida; family Sepiolidae; genus Sepiola; species Sepiola atlantica. Next base: position 63,049,650 of record OY744531.1, read on the forward strand.
AACGATTGTCAGCCGAAATTGATCAATACAATTAACTAAGTTTGAATATTTATAGGATGGTTCACAACAAGTACTTGTTGACATTAGATTTGAAGACAACTATGTTGTAGTTTGCAGGGAAACAGTCCTACAGTAATGTGCTACACAGATGAGATGCCGTTGCAAAGAAGCCTTTTACATGGAAATTCCTCCTGGCACATGGAGAAAGAAGGGAAAGTCTTTGTCTGTTATGGTAGAAAGGCGAGATTTTGCTGGTAATGTCTTATAGAGAGGAGCTGGAGATTAACGATCAGTCGAACAGCTTCCATGAATTTTAAAATTATGTTTTTCCACGCATATACTCAAACCTGTCAGGCTGTTGTAAAATTGTATTTATCTCTCTGAAATACAAAACAGAAAACACAAACAGAACAAAGGCAAAAATCAAAGACAGGACATGTTGTTATCGCTTTCGTCGTTCGGCTTGTTAATTCATCTAGGTGAAAGAGCGTTCAACACATTTTATTTATATTACGAAATCTATGCAAGAGAGATCACCCCGACCGCCAAATGCAAGGGAGATAATCCTGATCGCTTAAGACACTACATCTCTTCCTACTTCAAATCTAGCAGGAGGGAGACGCTTCTGCATTGGATTGCATCTTACTGTTGGCAAGTTGTGTCTTACCACTAGTGGGTTATGTTTTGGAGTCGTCTGTGTTTCGGCTGGTTTCTCTGGGTCAGTTGTTTGAGCTGAACGGTGAGGATAGTTTGCTCAGACGTTTCTACCTGACGAGTATTTTGTCACCTAGGCATAGGTGTTCATTTTTTTTCTCCCTCGCACATTATTCTCTGCTACGTGGGTGTGGATCGACTCTGGCATGAGGTCTTTAGGAACAGCAGGTATACCGATTTTCATCTTCTTTCCAGTGAGGGCTTCAAATGGAGATGTTTTGGTTGTACTGTGGTCCTGTACTGCCTTAGGAAGTGGGACAGCTGGGTTTTCCAGTTTAGGCTCTCCACAGTGGTGGTGCGAATATACCTGTTTATGGTTCTCATGAACCGTTCAACCTCCCCATTTGTCTCGGGCCATAAAGGTGTGACTCTTCTGTGGGGGAACCCTGGTTAGGTGGCAAAATCGTTGAATTCCTTTCCCTAAAAGGGGGGAACCAATGTCAGAATTGACAATATCGAGGTAGCCTTGTCTGGCAAAGATTGCATCGAGGCAAGGAATAATTACTCTTGCTGATATCGAAAGGAAATATTTCTACCTCTGAGAACCTGCTGTAGTCGTCGATGGCGACTAGCACATAATCTCTAGATAAGAAAGGACCAGCAAAGTCCAGGGAGATTTCAGTCTATGGGGCAGCAGGGAGTAGTGTGGTGCATATGGGTTCACGGTGTGAGGATGATGTCGGGTTAGAAGCCTGGCAGGGGATACAGTTACGCACCGTCTCCTCCACTAGCTTGCCGATTCCAGGGAACCAGACCTTTTTCCTCACTATCTATGTCCACGGTTAGTTCATCCCTTTAGCATGCTAGAGTAAATATCTGCAGGTTCTTCGTGTTTCCGAAATTGAAAGATATCATACCCAGTGCCTCGGCAGAGTGGGTACTGAGTAGATTTTGTAGATGTATTTTTTTTTATATAAATATATAACACTTCATCAGTGGAGTTAAATATAAAATATTCAGAAAAAAATATATAAATAAGTAATTAAAATAATAAAAACAAAAAAAAATCATTTATAGTTTTAGTTTATATTACATTTTCTGCAGATATTAATATTTACTGTGTTATAAGCAATATTGCCATCCGCACGTTTTTTGAGATTTGAAACACCCACCATTTGACAAAGAGGTTTTTCTCGAAATATATTATGGAACACGGTCACACACATTACATCACAGTGTTGAAGTCTTGCCTAATCAAGTAAAATTTGCTATATAGGAAAAACAATATTAAAAATTTTTGAAAAAATATATAAATAAAAAATAAAAAATCACTGGTTTTTGTCTTACTTCTCAACTCCGACATATTTCCATTTCTTGCATTGTGATAGCCTTCTAATACTCCTCTATATTCGATTAATAGTAAATTTTTCAAAAAAATTCAATGCATATTTATCAAAGTTATGTACGGGCTGGAAACATATGCAAATACAAACTGTTACATAATATGACTAGTCAAATTAGGATTCTAGAAGTTACATTTTTACCCTAATTGTACCATGAGCAAATAAACGTATTTTCCATATTTTTTGTCACCCAGACGTTTTGTGAAAGAAAAGAAAAAGAGATTTCCTAAGAGCAAAGACACTTGCCATTTCCTGTAACCCCCACCCACTGCATTATCTATTTCTATCCAGACAGGATGTAGATCATGCCCTCGGCTAAGAGTACTTGTTAACCTGTCGCCCTGATTCAATCACCAGGTAAACGCCTCCGTAATCCACCACACACTCAGTGATGTGATTGACAACTATATAAGCTGGAGAGCGTCAGATTAGTTCAAGGTGTAATATTATGAGGGTTGATGAGAATAAGGACAAAATACAGAGTGAGAGCTAATGTGCCCCTTACGGTCAAGCTAACAATATTTATATCTATTTTGTGTCAAAGTCTCTATGTGATCTTCGAACATAGGAGAGTTCCTTAGCTATAAACGAGTGCAAAGGGGGGTTATCTGGATTAAACCACATTCCCTTTTCAGTTCATAAAGAGACTTATAAGGTGAACAAAGCCAAAATTCTCGGAGAAATCCAAGAACTCTTTGGATATAATCTGAGGACCATTATCGGAAACAACGATCTCGGGAATTCTGTATCGAGAAAATATTGACTTGCAATTATCCACAATACTGCCAGAAATTGTTGTCTGTAGATGAGATATTTCTATCCACCTGGAATAATAGTCAACGGCTATCAAATATCGGTGTCCCTTCAGTTCAAACAAGTCCATTCCTACCTTCTGTCATGGGTAGTCAGGTAACTTGCTAGGTCGTGGAGGCTCTGGAGGATATTTCCTTTCCTTCTCACAGATACTGCACTCTCCTACCCTCTCAGCAATTTGCTTAGAAAGGTCTGGCTACCTTACATTTTCCCATTCTAGAGCTCTGCACTTGACTATACCTTGGTGTCCTTCGTGTAAACAATCCAAGATGTCTTTTTCTAGGTCTGCTGGGATGATCAGTCGGCTTTGATATAATAAGAGTCCCTGATAAACTGTAAAGTATTGCCGCACAAACCAGTAGGGTCTCAGTGCAGGGTTTTGTGTTGCCGCTTCAGGCCAATGGTCCATCTTGTAAAAGTTGATAATTTGACTGCAGATTTTATCAGAGCTTTGTTTCTGCCTAATTTCCTCCAGTCGTCTATCACTCACGGAGATATTATCTATGATTGAACGGACGAACATGTCTGTCTCTGTCTCCTGATGGAACTTATTTTCGTTTGGTAGGCTACCAGAAGTTCTGGATATAGTGTTTGCGGTAATGAGGTTTTTCCCTGCGGTGTGTGTAATCTCATAGGTGAATCTCATTAGCCACATACGGAAACGTTGGATTCTGGGAGTCAGTACATCGAGGTGTTTGATCTCCAGCAGTGGAAGTAGATGCTTGTGATCTGTTTCTGCCAAGAACTTTGGAAGTCCTATCAAGAACTCCGCAAACTTCTCACCACACTACGTGATTGCTAATGCTTTTTTTCTCGATCTATGCATATCTCTGCTCTGTTTCAGTGAGAGATCTTGATGCATAAAATACATCATCTCCAGTCATCTCCTTCCTTCTGAAGTAGTACTCCACCCAAGCCATAAGATGATGTATCTGCTAAAACTCTTGTTGGTTTGTCAGCACTATAATGCATCAGTATTGGTGCAAAGCTCAGTTTCTTCTTCAGAGTCTGAAACGTTGTTTCCTGAGGCTGGTCTCATATTCATGTTGTTTCTTTTTTAAGAAGATCCCGGAGTGATTTTGTAATTTCTGCTAAATTCTCAGCGAATTTGCCCATGTGATTTACCATGCCAAGTAAACGTCTTAGTTCAGACACATTTTGTGGTCTGGTAAATTCTTTAATGGCCTTCACTTTCTCGGGATCAACTCGAATTCCGTCTTTGGAGATAAGATGTCCAAGAAATTTAACTTCTCTAAACATTTTTTATTTAATGTTACCCTTGCTGCTTTCATTCTTTGAAGTACCATTTGTACTCTCTGGTCGTGCACTTTTTGAGTTTTTCCATCGATTAGAACATCATCTATATTGCAAATGACTCCTGGTATTCCGGACACTATGTGCGACATTTCCCTGTGGAAAATTTCCGGTCTAGAGCTTATTCCAAATGATAGATGCAAATAGCAAAATCGTAAAAAAAGAATTATGAAGGTGGTTAGTTCCTGTGAATCCTTATGCAGAACTATTTGGTGAAAACCACTGTTACAATCAAGTTTTGTGAACACTGTGGCTCCATCAAGCTCAGCAAGTAGTTGGTCCGTTGACGGAAGTAGAAAATTTTCCCTTTACACACTTTCATTAAGATTTGAGAAGTCGACACAAAGTCTGACTCTTCCATCCTTTTTCGGGACTGCTACGATGGGAGCACACCAGTCTGTTGAGGACTTCACTGGACGTATAATTTCTTCTTTTTCCAAACTCTTCAACTCTTCCTGGACTTTTTTCTTCATGAGAAGTGGTAGACGTCTAGGAGCAGCGATTGAAAAAGGTTGAGCCGTCTCATCCAAATGAATCTTATAAAGATGCTTTAGGTTTCTTAGGCCTGTGAACAAACTGGAGAAGTCTTTTTTTATATTTCTGACCGTCGCTTTTCACCATATTAATTTTACTCAATATTTTTAGAGCGTTGATTACTGGTCCACCCAATAATGGTTCGGCTAAATCTTTCACAACGTATAATTATACAGTTATGCAGTTGGTGCAAAGTTTTTTTCCTATAACTAAGTGTGGCGTCCATTCTTCCTAATACTTTTATTCTGTGTCTTCCTAATACTTTTATTCTTTTGCTTGTCGGTTTTACGATAGGGGAATTCTTCCTAAAGAACCGGTCCGGCACAACAGTCACATCTGCGCCGGTATCTAATCTAAATTTGATGACTTCAGTGGTGACTTCTACCGTAGCTTGCTATTCTTCTTCACTAACTGTATTACATACAACAAATCCTAGGAACTGTGTTTTTCCTCAACTCCCCTAATTTTCGTGTTACTTTTGCAGACAGTTGCGTAGTGTCCTATTTTTGAACACTTTCTACATCTTTCTTGCAAGACAGGGCAGTCTTTTCTGTTTTGAAATGCATTCATTCCACACTGCATACACTGTTTCTCCGTCATCTTCTTTTTCTGCCTTTTATGTCTAAAAAACTTGGTGACACCATTTAATTGTGGATCTGTTGTACCCACAGTCGAGGAGATTGTTTTCGTTTGCAGTCTTGATGATTGCAGTTCTTTGCAAGTTGGCGCAGAAAAGCTATATAGGACTCTATACTCTCACTGTGATCCTGTTTCCGAAGGTGGAATTTATAAGACTCATAGCTTCATGTCTTTCACCAACGAAAAATTCCTCGAATTTCTTTATCACTTCGATCAGATCAGTCCTATCTTCATCATTGTCGAAATGGAACCCTTTATAAATATCGTAACAAGACTCGCCAATAGTTGCAAGGACCCTGGGACCTCGAGCTATTACAGGATTTTTATTATTATTGTCACGTGTAAGCTCCCATATTCCCAATGAAGCAGAGCATTACACCACACACAAGATGTTGTGTGATAATTTTATTAATACAGATATTAGGGCCTTTTATAACTAAAAGAGAAGGCAATAACTTTTTACAATATTCATAATATTATGAAAACACTTTTTCAGAGAAATTGCCAAAAAAGCTACCCAAAAGAGATGACCATTACATCTTGGATGGAAGAAAGTGGTTGCTACATGACTAATCGAAATTCATTGCAGAAATCTCCAAATTGAGTTCCATTATCAGACAATTATATCAGGAATATCAAATCTTGTGAAAATTTCATGCATAATGTTTATTTTACATGTAGGTTTCCTATATTTAACCACTTTGTGAAACAATTTACGGTAATAAAGTAATGAATTCCATCATTAGCCCTGCATAGTCAATACGTAGCCTTATCCATCGTCGGTCCGTTTTCGGCCATGGGTTAGTTTTTACTAGTGTTGCTTTAGCTGCGATTGCACAGCATCTACAAAGTTTAACAAAATCTTCTATTTCTTTATCCATGTCAGGCCAATAACTCTTCATAAGGGCCTTAATCCTCGTAATTCCAGAATGTTCCATCGGAAAATATTACTTCAGTAATGTAGGTATCACCACATACTCACTATATATCAAAATACCATCACAAGAAGAAACCATTTTTTCGTGGTTAGACATTTTCTTTTGCCAGCTCATTATTTTTTAAATTTTTTCTCTAATAAATTTATCAAATTTTACTTTAAATTTAATCTCCTACTGGTAATTGTTTTACTGTATTGAAAATTATGTTTTTATCTCCATTTCTGTACTTAATGCAGCAATCACTGTTTCCTCTACAAGTTCACTTAGTTTCGGAAGTAGTCTTGACAATCCGTCTGTATGTCCTATATTCTCTGATGAAAGGAATTCCATATTAAATATATAGTCTAAAAGAATCGTTCTCCAGGCGATTTTCAAATTTCCTCTTATTTTCGAAAATATTGTGCAAATTTAACCTTTTTTTCGGGTATGTTTCGAAATTCTCCTATCACAGAATCCTAAAGAAAATAAGTTAGTTTGGTTAGTTTGTCTTGAGAATTTTTCTAAAATTTCCTGTCGTTGGATGTTTTCTCGATGCTGTTTTCTTAGTATTTCCATGTCTTGACTACACGCTTAAAAATTCGAACATAAAAGTTTTAAAGTCCATGTTTTTTTTAACTTGGTGAACCTCCTAATTTTGTAAATACCTCAAAATTCCTCATCGCCAGTCTGTTGTATTGTAGTCTGACCGCTTAACAGTAATAGAGACACTCAGGATTCAATGTACATTCAACTATATTTTTTTTGAATAACTATACACACTATAGTCCTTCCGGGCTAGTTCATTCTGGCAGTGTGGAGTGTTTATCTCTCTAAAACGCTAAAACATATTGGATGCGTGTCTTAGTGTCACTTATTTAGATATATATTTTATATTGTACACCTATAGCCGTATTGCTACCGTTTGTTTAGTATTAATACACTTGGTTTGTGTTTAAGAGCGATGAAGAAAGATTATAGATCATTTGAGCCATCTCATCTTATCTCAATCTCCTCTATAAAGGGCAGTTGTCTGTATGTCTGTTTGTCTGTTTGTCTGTTTGTATGTCCAGCTTCTCCTCAAAAACTACGCGGCGACATGTCAAAAAGTTGACATCTTCAGTAATAGGTATATGACGTCATCGTTATAGGTTTTGAATTTTTTTTTCTCTTCAAAACTTATTTTACTTCAACATATTTTTATACATAACATATAAAAGTGTATTCTTATGTAAAATTCACAGAGTAAGATGATGAGAGTATTCCTGAATCTATAAACCCACCTCTTAGGGGTCCATGGGGCATATTTTATCGGGGGGGGGGTCCTTTTCAGTTATTTTTCATTATATTTTATAGTGATGAAACAAGAAAAAAAGAGGAATTTGACAAGTACACGTTTACAGTGACCCGTTGGGTCATAACCACTCTATATATGTATAAAAAAGACCCAGAACCGGGGGTGCTTCTACAATATAGGACCCGGAGGCTTCTACAGAATAGGGACCATGGGTGCTTCTACAGTATAGGACCCAGAACCGGGGGTGCTTCTACCATATAGAATCCGGAGGCTTCTACAGAATAGGGGCAATGGTGCTTCTACAGTATAGGGATCAGAGGTGCTTCTACAGTATAGGACCCAGTACCGGGGGTGCTTCTACAATATTAGAACATAGAGGCTTCTGCAGTAAAAAGACCATGGGTGCTTCTCCAGTATAGGGACCAGGGATGCTTCTACAGTATATGACCCAGCACCAGGGGTGCTTCTACATTTTAGAACCCGGAGGCTTCTGCAGAATAGGGACAATGGGTGCTTCTCCAGTATAGGGACCAGGGGTGCTTCTCCACTATAGGGACCTGGGGTGGTGCTTCTAAAGTATCACGGCCCGCCAGGAATGTTGGTGATTCTATAGTATAACAGTCCCTAGAAATATTGGTGCTTCTGAAGTATAACGGTCTCACCCCAGGAATGTTGGTGCTTCTAAATTATAATGGTCCCTACAAATGTTGGTGCTTCTAAAGTATAACGGCCCCCCCAGGAATGTTGTTAAAGGATAGCTAAGGAAGAGCGATAACTCACGTTTTTAAAAAAAAGTTGGGGGGGGGGGGCTGGAGAGATTGAGGGGTCGGGGAAAATTTTAGGGGTCAGGCCGAACTTTTTAGGGGTCAGGCCAAATTTTGTTGTTTTTTTTTTGTTTTGAACTTAAAATATTTCTCGGTTGGGGGAAAGTGAAAAATTAGGGGGCTGGAGAGATTGAGGGGTCGGGGAAAATTTTAGGAGTCAGGCCGAACTTTTTAGGGGTCAGGCCAAATTTTTTTCTTTTTTTTGTTGTTTTGAACTCAAAATATTTCTCAGGCCAGACTTTTAAGGGGTCAGGCCAAATTTTTTTGTTTTTTTTTTGTTTTGAAGTCAAAATATTTCTCAGGGTTGGGGTTGAGTGAAAAATAAGGGGGCTGGAGAGATTGAGGGGTCGGGGAAAATTTTAGGGGTCAGGCCGAACTTTTAAGGGGTCGGGCCAAATTTTGTTGTTTTTTTTGTTTTGAACTCAAAATATTTCTCGGTTGGGGGAGAGTGAAAAATAAGGGGGCTGGCAAGATTGAGGGGTCGGGGAAAATTTTAGGGGTCAGGCAGAACTTTTTAGGGGTCAGGCCAAATTTTTTGTTTTTTTTTTGTTTTAAAGTCAAAATATTTCTCATGGTTGGGGTTGAGTGAAAAATAAGAGAGCTGGAGAGATTGAGGGGTCGGAGAAAATTTTAGGGGTCGAGCCGAACTTTTTGGGGGTCAGGCCAAATTTTTTTTTTTTTTTTTTTTTTGAACTCAAAATATTTCTCATGGTTGGGGGAGAGTGAAAAATTAGTTGGGATGGGGGGCTGGAGAGAATGAGGGGTCGGGGAACATTTTAGGGGTCAGGCCGAACTTTTTAGGGGTCAGGCCAAATTTTTTTGTTTTTTTTGTTTTCAACTCAAAATATTTCTCAGGGTTGGGGGAGTGTGAAAAATTAGGGGGCTGGAGAGATTGAGGGGTCGGGGAAAATTTTAGGGGTCAGGCCGAACTTTTTAGGGGTCAGGCCAAATTTTGTTGTTTTTTTTTGTTTTGAAGTCAAAATATTTCTCATGGTTGGGGTTGAGTTAAAAATTAGGGGGCTGGAGAGAATAGAGGCCGGGGAAAATTGTAGGGGTCAGGCCAGACTTTTTAGGGGTCAGGCCAAATTTTTTTGTGTTTTTTTTTGTTTTGAAGTCAATATATTTCTCATGGTTGGGGTTGAGTGAAAAATAAGGGGGCTGGAGAGATTGAAGGGTCGGGGGAAATGTTAGGGGTCAGGCCGAACTTTTTAGGGGTCAGGCCAAATTTTTTTGTTTTTTTGTTTGTTTTGAAGTCAAAATATTTCTCAGGGTTGGGGAAGAGTGAACAATTAGTTGGGATGGGGGGCTGGAGAGATTGAGGGGTCGAGGATATTTTAGGGGAAAGGCAGAACTTTTTAGGGGTCAGGCTAAATTTTTTGTATTTTTTTGTTTTGAATTCAAAACATTTCTCAGGGTTGGGGAAGAGTGAAAAATTAGTTGGGATGGGGGGCTGGAGAGATTGAGGGGTCGAGGAAAATTTTAGGGGTAAGGCAGAACTTTTTAGAGGTCAGGCCAAATTTTTTTTTTTTTTTTTGTTTTGAACTCAAAATATTTCTCAGGGTTGGGGGAGAGTAAAACAAAATTGGAGGGTGCGGCTTGAGATATTAGGGGTCGGGGAAAATTGTAGAGGTCAGGCCAAACGTTTTAGGAGGTCGGGCGAATTTTTTTTGTTTTTTTGAACTTAAACTATTTCGTAGGTAAGTATATAGTATGCACACCGGGGTGGCGATAGATACGAATATAGTATGCGCACCGGGGCGGCAATAGGTATATATATAGTATGTGCACCAGGGTTGCAATAGGTATGTGTATAGTAGTGCATAGAGGTGGCGATAAGTAGTAGTGCACAGGGATGGCAGTGAATATGTATATAAAATCCGCACCAGGGCGGTGATAGGCATATATTTAGCATGCGCTCCGGAGCGGCGATCAGTACGTATATAGCACGCAAAACCAAGGCGGCGATAGGTACGTATTTAGCACGCGCACCGGGGCGGCGATAGGAACATATTTAGCATTTGCATCAGGCCGGCGATAAGGACCTATTTAGCATTTGCACCAGGGCGGCGATAGGTACGTATGTAGCATTCGCGACGGGGCGGCGATAGGTACGAATGCAGCATTCACACTGGGGCGGCGATAGGTACTTATGTAGTATCTGCCCCGGGGCGGCGATAGGTACGTATATTGTATGTGCACGGTGAGTGGCGATAGATATGTATATAGTATGAACACCGAGGTGGAGATAAGTACCTATATAGAAGCCGCAGATAGATGTGATACTTTTTATAGAAATATGTCATACTATTGCCCTGGGACACGTAGGAGAAATGGTGGGGAAGAAACAGCTTTCACAAAAGGCTAAATTAGAAAGTAGTGGTTAAATAGGGCGACCAGGGAAGAGTAGGTAGAAAGATAAAGAACTTTTTAGGGGTCAGGCCAAATTTTTGTTTTTTTTTGTTTTGAAGTCAAAATATTTCTTATGGTTGGGGAGAGTGAAAAATTAGGGGGCTGGAGAGATTTAGGGGTCGGGGACAATTTTAGGGGTCAGGACGAACTTTTTAGGGGTCAGGCCAAATCTTTTTCTTTTTTTTTGTTTTGAAGTCAAAATATTTCTCAGGGTTGGGGGAGAGTGAAAAATTAGGGGGCTGGAGAGATTGAGGGGTCGGGGAAAATTTTAGGGGTCAGGCCGAACTTTTTAGGGGGCAGGCCAAATTTTTTTGTTTTTTTTGGTTTTGAACTCAAAATATTTCTCAGGGTTAGGGGGAGAGTGAACAATTAGGGGGCTGGAGAGATTGAGTGGTCGGGGAAAATTTTAGGGGTCAGGCGGAACTTTTTAGGGGTCAGGCCAAATTTTTTTGTTTTTTTTTGTTTTGAAGTCAAAATATTTCTCATGGTTGGGGGAGAGTGAAAAATTAGGGGGCTGGAGAGATTTAGGGGTCGGGGAAAATTTTAGGGGTCAGGCGGAACTTTTTAGGGGTCAGGCCAAATTTTTTTCTTTTTTTTGGTTTTGAACTCAAAATATTCTCATGGTTGGGGGAGAGTGAAAAATTAGGTGGCTGGAGAGATTTAGGGATCGGGGAAAATTTTAGGGGTCAGGCGGAACTTTTTAGGGGTCAGGCCAAATTTTTTTTTTTTTTTTTTTGTTTTGAAGTCAAAATATTTCTCATGGTTGGGGGAGAGTGAAAAATTAGGAGCTGGAGAGATTTAGGGGTCGGGGAAAATTTTAGGGGTCAGACCAAATTTTTTAGGGGTCCGCCCAAATTTAGGGGCGCCGATATGTACGTATTTAGCTTCCACACCGGGGCGGCGATAGGTACTTATTTAGCATTCAGCGGTGGTGATAGGTACTTATATAGCATGTGCACATGGGCGGTAATAAGTACGTATATAGTATGCGCACCGGGGCAGTGATAGGTATGTATTTAGCATGCGCACTGAGGCAGCGATCGGTTCATATATAGCACGCGCACCGGGGCGGCGATAGGTACGTATATAGCACGCGCACAATGGCGGCGAAAGGTACATATTTAAAATTCACACCGGGGCGGCGAAAGGTACATATTTAAAATTCACACAGGGGCGGCGATAGGTACGTATTTAGCATTCACACTGGGGCGGCGATAGGTATGTATTTACCATTCACACCGGGGCAGCGATAGGTATGTATTTAGCATTCGCACCGGGGTGGCGATATGTACGTATTTAGCTTCCACACCGGGGCGGCGATAGGTACGTATTCAGAATTCAGGGTTGGCGATAGCTACGTATATAGCATGTACACATGGGCAGCAATAAGTATGTGCATAGCATGCACTCCGCTACAGCGATCAGTACATATATAGCACGCGCACCGGGGCAGCGATAGGTACGTATATAGCACGTGCACCTGAACGGCGAAAGGTATGTCTTTTGCATTCGCACCGTGGGGTGATAGATATGTATTTAGCATTCGCACTGGACGGCGATAGGTACATATTTAGCATTCGCACCAAAGCGGCAATATGTACATATTAATTATTCGCACTAAACAGGGATAGGTACTTATGTAGCATGCACACCGGGGCGCAATAGGTACGTATTTAGCATTCACACCGGGGCGGCGATAGGTACTATTTAGCATTCGCGGCGATAGGTACATATATAGTATGTGCACTGGGGCGGCGATAGGTACGTATATAGTATGTGCACTGGGGCGGCGATAGGTACGTATATAGTATGTGCACTGGGGCGGCGATAGGTACGTATATAGTATGCGCACCATGGTGATGATAGATACGTATATAGTATGAACACCGGGGCGACGATAAGTACCTATATAGAAGGCGCAGATAGAGGTGTTACTTTTTATAGAAATATGTCATACTTTTGCCCTGGGCAACGTAGGAGAAATGGTGGGGAAGAAACAGCTTTCGCGAAAGGCAAAATTAGAAAGTAGCGGTGAAATGGGAAGAGAAAGTTAGAAAGATAAAGAGACGGCTATAGAGAAAGGGGGGAGAAATAGAAGTTTGTATATAAAGATGTTACACACGTGATTTTTCTTCAATTATACGTTTTTATGACCCCGAGCAACGCCGGATAGCCCCGCTAGTCTCCTATATAAAGGGCATTTGTCTGTATATTTGTTTGTCTGTTTGTTTGTCTGTTTGTCCGTATGTCCAGCTACTCCTCAAAAACTATTCGGCAAACTGTCAACAAGTTGACATCTTTAGGACCGTACATATCCTGGGACCATAATATCTGAAAATTACAAAAAAAAAAAAATGTTGCTGGGAGTCAACAGGGCCAGTCTTTGGCAGCGGGTCTGGTTTTTCAAGCTTTTTCAATGTTATTTACTGGTAATTTGGAAATCAGCCAAATGTATTCATGTAACAACTTGATAAAAATGCTGACTCACCGAACATCCCCCATAATCTCTTGCCGGATGTACCCGGTCTTTCCCTGAATTCTGTCCGGTTGTATCAGGTCATCCCATAACTTCTCAATCATATCCGCACCTGACAACTGTTTCTAAAGTATAACGCCCCCCCCATGAATGTTGGTGCTTCTGAAGTATAACGGTCCACAGGAATGTTGGGGTTTCTAAAGTATAACGGTCCACAGGAATGTTGGTGCTTCTAAAGTAGAACTGTCCCTAGAAATATTGGTAAGAGGTCAGACCAAATTTTTTTGTTTTTTTGTTGTTTTGAACTCAAAATATTACCGAGGGTTGGGGAGAGTGAAAATTAGTTTGGATGCGGAGCTGGAGAGATTTAGGGGTCAGGCTGAACTTTTTAAGGGGCAGGCAAAATTTTTTGCTTTTTTTTGTTTTGAACTTAAAATATTTCTCAGGGTTGGAGGAGAGTGAAAAACAAGATGGGATTGGGGGCTGGAGAGATTGAGGGGTCAGGGAAATTTTAGGGGTCAGGCCGAACTTTTTAGGGGTCAGGCCAATTTTTTTTTTTTTTTGTTTTGAACTCAAAATATTTCTCAGGGTTGGGGGAGAGTGAAAAGTTAGTTAGGAGAGATTGAGGGGTCGGGGAAAATTTCAGGGGTCAGGCCAACTTTTTTTTTTGTTGTTGTTTGAAGTCAAAATATTTCTCAGGGTTGGGGGAGAGTGAAATATTAGTTGAGATGAGGGGCTTGAAAGATTGAGGGGTCTGGGAAAATTTTAGGGGTCAGGCCGAACTTTTTAGGGGTCGGGCCAAATTTTTTTGTTTTTTTTTGTTTTGAACTCAAAATATTTCTCAGGGTTGGGGAGAGTGAAAAATTAGTTGTAAGGAGGGGCTGGAGAGATTGAGGGGTTGGGGAAAATTTTAGGGATCAGGCCGAACTTTTTAGGGGTCAGGCCAAATTTTTTATTTTGTTATTTTTTTGAATGAAAATATTTCTCAGGGTTGTGAGACAGTGAAAATAAAGTTCGGGGGGGCTGGAGAGATTAGGGTGTCGGGGAAAATTTTATGGGTCAGGTCAAATTTTTTGGGGGTAGGGCCAAATTTTTTTTTTTTCTTTTGAAATTAAAATCTCTCTCAGGGGTTGTGGGAGAGTGGAAAAAAGTTCGGGGGGGGGGGGGGGCTGGAAGGATTGTGGATCGGCAAAAATTTTAGGGGTCAGGCCAAATTTTTTAGGGGTCAGGGCAAATTTTTTTTTTAACTTAAATTATCTCAGGGTTGTAAAAGAGTGAAAAAAATTTCGGGAGGGGGGGCGGAAAGGATTAGGGGGCCGAGGAAAATTTTAGGGGTTTAGCCAAATTTTTTAGGGGTCGGGCCAAACTTTTTGTTGTTTTTTGTTTTTGAACTTAAAATATTTCTCAGGGTTGTGGGAGAATGGAAAAAAGTTCGGGGGGGGGGGGGCTTAAAAGATTAGGGGGTCGGGGAAAATTTTAGGGGTTAGGCCAAATTTTTCAGGGGTCAGGCAAATTTTTTATTTTTTATTTTTTTTAACTAAAAATATTTCTAACGGTTGTGGGAGAGTGAAAAAAAAGTTGGGGGGGGGGGCTGAGGAGATTAGGGGGTCGGGGAAAATTGTAGGGGTCGGGTTAAATTTTTTAGAGGTCGGGCCAAATTTTTTTTTTTTTTTTTGAACTTAAAATATTTCTAAAGGTTGTGAGAGAGTGAAAAGAAGTTCGGGGAGGGGGGGCTGGAAGGATTAGGGGGTCGAGGAAAATTTTAGGAGTCAGGCCAAATTTTTAAGGGTTTGGGGCAAATTTTTTTATTTTAACTTAAAATATCTCTCAGGGTTGTTGGTGAGTGAAAAAAAGTTCCGGGGCGGGCTGTAAGGATTAGGAGGTCGAGGAAAATTTTGGGGTCAGACCAAATTTTTTAGGGGTCGGGCCTAATTTTTTTCCTTTTTTTGTTTTGAACTCAAAATTTTTCTCATAGTTGCGGGAAAGTGAAAAACAAGTTAGAATGGGGGGCTGGAGAGATTGAGGGGTCGGGGCAATTTTTAGGGGTCAGGCTGAACATTTTAGGGGTCAGGCCAAATTTTTCGTTTTTTTTTGTTTTGAACTCAACATTTTTCTCAGGGTTGGGGGAGAGTGAAAAACAAGTTGGAATGGGGGGCTGGAGAGATTGAGGGGTCGGGGAAAATTTTAGGGGTCAGGTCAAATTTTTTAGAGGTCGGGGCAAATTTTTTTTTTTTTAACTTAAAATATTTCTCAGGGTTGTTATAGATTGAAAAAAAAGGTGGGAGGGCTGGAAGGATTAGGGGGTCGGGGAAAATTTTAGGGGTCAGGTCAAATTTTTTAGGGTTCGGGCCAAATTTTTTTTTTTTTTTTCTCAGGGTTGTGGGTGAGTGAAAAAAAGTTAGGGGGGGGCTGAAAGGATTAGGGGGTCGGGGAAAATTTTAGGGGTCAGGCCAAATTTTTTAGGGGTCGGGCCAAATTTTTTTTTTTTTTTCGAACTTAAAATATTTCTCAGGGTTGTGGGAGAGTGGAAAAAAGTTCGGGGGTGGATCTGGAAAGATTAGGGGGTTGAGGAAAATTTTAGGGGTCAGGCCAAATTTTTCAGGGGTCAGGCCAAATTTTTTTTTTTTTCTTTTTTTGAACTAAAAATATTTCTCAGGGTTGTGGGAGATAGGTATGTATTTAGCATTCACACCGGGGTGGCGATATGTATGTATTTAGCTTCCGCACCGGGGCGGCGATAGGTACGTATTTAGCTTCCACACCGGGGCGGCGATAGGTACGTATTCAGAATTCAGGGTTGGCGATAGCTACGTATATAGCATGTACACATTAGCAGCAATAAGTACGTACATATCATGCGGTCCGCGGCGGCGATCAGTACATATATAGCACGCGCACCGGGGTAGCGATAGGAACGTATATAGCACGTGCACCTGAACGGCGAAAGGTATTTCTTTTGCATTCGCACCGGGGTGGTGATAGGTATGTATTTAGCATCCGCACGGGGCCCGCGATAGGTACGTATTTAGCATTCGCACCAAAGCGGCAATATGTACACATTAATTATTCGCACTAAGCAGGGATAGGTACTTATGTAGCATGCACACCGGGGCGCAATAGGTACGTATTTAGCATTCACACCAGGACGGCGATAGGTACTATTTAGCATTCGCGGCGATAGGTACATATATAGTATGTGCACTGGGGTGGCGATAGGTACGTATATAGTATGCGCACTGGGGTGATGATAGATACGTATATAGTATGAACACCGGGGCGACGATAAGTACTTATATAGAAGGCGCAGATAGAGGTGTTACTTTTTATTGAAATATGTCATACTATTGCCCTGGGCAACGTAGGAGAAATGGTGGGGAAGAAACAGCTTTCGCAAAAGGCAAAATTAGAAAGTAGCGGTGAAATGGGAAGAGAAATGTAGAAAGATAAAGAGACGGCTATAGAGAAAGGCGGGAGAAATAGAAGTGTGTATATAAAGATGTTACACATGCGATTTTTCTTCAATTATACGTTTTTATGTCCCCGAGCAACGCCGGATAGACCTGCGAGTCCACTTATAATATAACGAGCACTTTCTCTGTCAGGATGTATGTCTGTCGTTCGTCGAGAATTTTTGTAAACGTAATTTTAGAAATAAACAATATATAATTTAAGGGCCGAGACTACGATTCGAACTCGCAACCTTGACGCTAACTGCCGAACGCGCTATCATCTGCCCCACCAAGACAAGTGATATAACCGTATTAATTTTAAATCATAAAGAATTCATTTTTTTATCAACTTCTTCCAGTTACAAATGAATGATCGTATAACTGTTCATTGGAAATACATTGGGGTCTGCGTTCGCTCTCGATTGTTTTAGGGGGGGGTGGAATTTCGCCCCCCCCCAATTTTTTTTTTTTTGGCGCGAAAAAAAACCTATTTTCCCGCCAAAAAAAAAAAAAAATTTTTTTTTACCTTTTTAAACAAAAAAAGTATTCTGAGACAAATTTTTTTTTGTTTGTCTCACCACCCGGCAGCCTAGCAAAAATAGACGACCGTTAGGGAGTCTATTTTCGCTAGTCTATTATATAAAGGGTAGTTGTCTGTATGTCTGTCTGTTTGTATGTCCAGCTACTCAAAAACTATTCGGCAAACTGTCAACAAGTTGACATCTTTAGGACCGGACACCACCTGGGAGCATAATATCTCAAAATTACAAAAAAAAAAAAAAATGTCCCCGGGGGTCAACGGGGCCAGTTTTCGGGGGCGGGTCTGTTTTTTTGTAAACTTTTTCAATGTTATTTACTGCTGATTGTTAAATCAGCCAATGTATTCATGTAACAACTTGTAAAAATGCACTGTCCGGTTGTATCAAGTCATCCCATAACTTCCGTCCGGATGTATCAATAACAGTGAAACAAGGGTTGCTCAATCATATCCGCACCTAGCAACCTAAACTTATATCTTTTAAAATAAAAATAGTTCTTTGGGGGGAGGGGGGGAATGTTTAAGACGCGGGTCGGGGGATTGTTTTTTTTTGGGGGGGGGGGGAATTATCAACATCTTAATCCTGCAGGGGTGCTTATACAATATAGGACCCAGAGGCTTCTGAAGTATATGGACCTGGGCGGGGGGTTCTTCTGCAGTATAGGCACCAGGGGGGGGGGCGCTTCTACAGTATAGGACCCAAGGGCTTCTGCAGTATAGGAACCAGGGGTGCTTCTACAATATAAGACCCGGATGCTTCTGCAGAATAGGGACCAGGGCTGCTCCTACAGTATGCATCTACAGTATAGGACCCCGCACCGGGGGTGCTTCTACAATATAGGACCCGAATGCTTCTACAGAATAGGGACCATGGGTGCTTATGCAGTATAGGCACCGGGGGTGCTTCTACAGTATAGGATCCAGAGGCTTCTGCAGTACAGGGACGGGGGGGTGCTTTTGCAGTATAGCCACCGGGGCGCTTCTACAGTATAGGACCCAGCACCGGGGGTGATTCTACAGTATAGGACCCAGCGACGGGGGGGGGGGGGCTTCGCACAATTTAGGACCCAGAGGCTTCGGCGTTGTCCGGGAGAAAAGTGCTAACTGTCCTAGATAGAGCTACTGTAGTGTTTCTCTTCGGACTATTGTGCAAATAGAAAAGGAGGGGGGATCGGTAAGAGTGATTTTAGTAGTGCTCTGGAGGCCGTCTTGATTTTCTAAATACTCGG
The DNA here is from genome assembly GCA_963556195.1 of Sepiola atlantica. Classification (NCBI taxonomy): domain Eukaryota; kingdom Metazoa; phylum Mollusca; class Cephalopoda; order Sepiida; family Sepiolidae; genus Sepiola; species Sepiola atlantica. Next base: position 63,068,143 of record OY744531.1, read on the forward strand.
CGTTGTCCGGGAGAAAAGTGCTCAATATCCTATTTTGCTTGCAGAAAGGAGGAGGGAGAGCCCCAGGCAACGCCGGGTACCCCTGCTAGTCTATTATATAAAGGCCAGTTGTCTGTATGTTTGTCTGTTTGTATGTCCAGCATCTCCTCAAAAACTACGCGGCGACATGTCAAAAAGTTGCCATCTACAGGACCGCACACATCCCGGAATCATAATATCTAAAAACTGCGAAAAACGATTCACTCGATGACGGTCAACCTGACCACTTTTCGACAAATGGTAGCAGTTTTTTCGTATTTTACACGACTTTTTCATTCTCCATAATGCTTTCTCCCTCCCGTTCCCGGTTTCCTGCCTCACAAACGTTATTATTTTGGGTGCATTTTTAAAATTTCGGGGGTCTTGCACCTGTTTTCCTCCTACGTGGGTGAAGCTCTCCAGCTGCTTTATGTATCGCCTCTGCCTTCCATTGAGGTCTGATTGTACCTGTAACGAATCAGCCTCACAGATCCTTACCCCCGGCAGAAAGGGGAACTTCCTAGTCTTCTCCCGTCTCACTAGCGTAGGAGGAGGTGGTACTGGGACGACTTCTGGAATGACCTCTTGCTTGCTTCCTGGAACGACTTCTGGCATGACTTCCAGCGTGACTTCCTTAACAGCTCTTCCTGGTTCAGAGGCCGGCAGCTCTACTGGGATGGGAGCCTCCCCTTCCCTCTGTCTCACCGACACTGGGGACCTATCCCGAGGGCTGTTTAAGGGAGTGTAAAACTTGAGAGGAACATTTTCCTGTTCCATTGACTCGGAGGGGGCTAAAGATTTAATGTTTTCCTCCTCTCTTGCTGACTCCCGGACTTTTTTTGCTTTTGGGTCCTTTCTTTTGGGGGGCTCCATTGCTGCTTCCACCTCCTTTCCCTCTTCCTCCGATTCTGATGAGAGGGCTGTCAGCTTCCTCTTCAAAGCTGCAGGAATCGGTCTCCCCTTGGTTGGTATAGGGGTCGGGGTGGGCTTCCTCCCCTTCTCTGTGGACTCCTTATCTACTGCTGCCGACGATGATGCCGATGAAGCTGACACTGCTGGCGCTTTTTGGGGAACAGCCGCCGGGGGCTTTGCTGTTATTCTTTGGGGGCAGTCCTTTGCCATATGCCCTGGCGTCTGACAGCGCCAGCAATGCGGTCTTCTTCCCTCCACGATGATCGACATAGATCAGGATTCGCATTTTAACTGCGCTGGAATCGCCTGAAACCCCTGCCGGTTGACCCTCATCTTCAGCCTGTATTCTCCTGTCAGAATACCATGCATTCCACGAGCCGGCACCACCTCCTCGACGTCGCCATACTGCGACATTATCGCTCCCAGATGGTCGGAGTCGATGCAGCATGGGACGCCAAGAACCGAAACTGACACGCTTCTTCTTTCCATATATGCGGGTCTTATTTTCATGCCCTTCCAGACTAAGTCTCCGCCCATTGCTAGCTTTTCTGCTACCTCTTGGGTTGGGAGCAGCACATCCCACATTGCAAAGCTTTTCCTGAGGATATAGGAAGCTGGGATCTTCAAGCCCACCAGTGCTTCCATGACTCTCTCCTTCAGGACTCCTACCAACCCCTTCGCCTTTGCGTCCAAAGTTACGAAGGAGATGATCCTCTTCCTCAAATTTTCCAGTGTTCCCAGAAGCAGCTTCACTGTGTTTCCTTCAGTGAACTCCTTGTATTTCTCCTCGAAGACTCTCCTATAATGTTCAGGAGTTTTCTGCTGTTTGGGCCCCCACACTGAACTAGTGGGTTTAGAGGAAGCCGTTACCTTGATCTTCTTTTTATTGGGGATCCGCGAACCAGAGATGGACAGCCTTGGCCATGGTTCATTAGCCGCGATCCCCTTCCTCCTTTCCGGTCTGTGAGCTGGTTTACTTGGGCCCTCTCCCCCTGATAGACTTTCATCCCCTGACGAGCACCCTACAAATAAACCTGGGCGGTAGTTTTGTTCCGCCACCTTTAAGTCCCACGACTGGCTTTTCGTTAGTTTACTTTTAAGAAAAGGGGTATCATCATACCCTTGGAAGAAAACTTCCGGAGACACCAATACTCTTGGAACCGCTGGCGTCTACATTTCCAAAAGGAAATCCGACGTCGCGATGAAGAGGTTCCCTGCGTGGCAACACCTCTTGGGGAGCACTCGAGCTGTCTCCCCCCGACCGAACTGGAGTATCGCACGGCACGACACTCCCCAACAAAGCTCCAGAGGTGCCCTGCGTGGCAACACCTCCTGGGGAGCACTCGAGCGTGTCTCCCCCCACCGACCGGACTGGAGTGTCGCTCGGCGCGACACTCCCCGAACTCGCAACTGGGGCGCACACGTCCGTGCTGCCCACTATCACAGGGGTGCCCTTCGCGGCCACACCCCTCTCGCTGTCTTTAGCCAAGACAGCTCTGGCTTTTGAGACCCAGGTGGCTTCCATCTCAATCTGGGTCTGTCTGCCGACCACAACCCGCCGATTCGGAATCAGGGAGACTGTCGCCTAATAGGTACGTGAGTCTTCCCCGAACCTGCCGGCTGCTTAAGTTGGGACAAGCAGTCAGACTCTGAAAAAAAGAGTTAATTTAAATTAATTGCCAAAAAAGTGGCTACAAGAAAGATGGCTCCCCAAAAAAGGGGAGCCGAAGAGACAAAGCTCTACCAACAGGGAGCTGCCTCCCCAACGGGGGAGGAATTAGATAGAGAAAAGTGAGAAACTTAGCTCTACCAACGGGGAGCTGCCTCCCCAACGGGGGAGGAATTAGATAGAGAAAAGTGAGAAATTAGCTCTAAAACCAAGCGGGAGCTGCCTCCCCAACGGGGGAGGAACTAGAAAGATCATAAAAAAAAGAGAAAAAATCCCCAAAAGGGGGAGGAAAAAAGTCATAAAAGCCCCAAAGGGGGCTTGGTCAAAAACGCTTTAACCTAGCCAAAAGGCCCGGTAGCGAGGACGCCTGGTCTTTGGGAAGACGAGAATGTCGTAACTGAGAACAGATACTACACTCTGATCTTAGCCAAAAGGCCGAGAATGTATTTAGAGAAATACATCTCGCAAAACATTAACTCTTATAGTTAAAATTACATCTGCCAGATGTATTAACCCTTAGGCATAAAAGCCCGCTGTGTAAGGGGGAAAAGGGGGGTCGGGGGTCATTGTGATATTTATAACACATTTTAAAACATTTTTTATTTCACATTAGCAAAAACAAAGACAATGACATTTTTTATTTTTCAAAAAACAAAAAAGCACAATGAAAAAACCTAATCTACCCTAAGCTAGACATTTGCATTAAAAAATTCACAGTCACTTAACCCTACTTAAAATATCCCCAAAATGAAACATAAATAACATGAAATAACGTGGGAGTGGGATGACACATTAAAAACACCCAAAAAGAAAGAAAAATAAAGAACCAAGTAAAATGATAAGGGGTGGTTAGTAGGGCCCTCCCTACCCTCTTGCTAAGTCTGGACCGCACACTGTTTTCCGGCTCAGGGCCGAAAACAAGCAGGTCGACCCCTAAATGGGAGTGGGAATTAAGTGGAGCGTTCTGAAAATAAATTAATCGGGATCTGGGTACGGGAATGGATGGCGTCTTCCAAGAGAATATTGCCAAGGGTTTCATCAGCCGGGGACAAAATAAATATGTGGAGTGGGCATCTTTGGAAGCTCTCTAGTGCCGGCAAAAACAAAATCAGGACAGGACATCATTTATTCCTACTAGCTAAGATTCAACTAGGCTAACACTTTGAATTTACATTGGGCTGGGTTCTGTAGGACCCAGTACCGCCTGCTCCATGCTAAGGAGGAAAAACGTATTCAAACTTGGCTCCTCGTCGGATGCACAAACTAGTGTTGCGCACCCATCTTCTATTGAAATCTATGCGATGTAGTCGTTTCCAATCGCATCTGATTTTCACTTTAAGCTGATGCTTAAAGTAAACAACCAGATCACGATCCGAAACAGACCCAACCCCATGCACCTCATCTAGACGTGTAACCCACGTCACTAACCTAGCTACAGCCAGGATCACAAGAAACACCATTCGCTTCTCTCTAGACCACGGCGGCGCTACGTTGTTGATGACGAATGCTACATTCAGGACCAGCGGCTGCTCGGCGTCGATGCGAGCCGTTACCTCTCTGACATACTCCCAGAGAAGACGTAATTTTCTGCAAGTGAAGAAGGCGTGCTCGGCCGTTTCTTCCTCATTGTCCTCACAGCGCTGGCACAAGGGGACGTCCCTTATGCCATCCCTGCGTAATCTGCCATAGAGGGGCAGTGCATTTCGAACCAGTCGCCAGGTCAGAGAATACTCAGAATTGTTGAGATAACTCTGGCCTGGCGCCCAACTCCACTGGGAGCGAGCCTCCTCCGTCGACAATCCAAGCCGTCTCCCAATGGGATCCGAAGCGGACCCCTCCACTAGATCCCGATACAGTATCTTCCTAGACCGGGCAAGGTCACTGGACCCCGGCAACGCCTTAAGCGCAGCTCGGCATTCGGTGACGAACAGCGACTCTCCTCTCGGCCTACGTCGACCTTCGACCGAGTGGTCGGGTATGAGGTTAGGAAAGGCGTTCTCAACCGCAGGGACCCACGGAGTGTCTTCCGTCTAAATACGACCCAGGAAAGCCAGTCTCTCAGCATGTCTATGACTTGCCAAGTCAGGCATCCCCAAGCCTCCATCACACGGACGTTGCGTACAGACCTGTCTGCGGACGTATGCTTTTCTGCCCCTTCCACAGAAGTGAAAAGAGCAAGCGTGTGAAAGCAAGAAGGCGGTCCGCAGGCAGCGGGAGTACAGACAGTCGGTAAAGGATGAGAGGAAAGACGTAAGTGGAACACGCCTCCGCTCTCCCCTTCAAGGAAAGTTTCCTTCGAATCCAAGCCCTCACAAACGATTCGACCTTTGCCTGTACTTCCGACCAATTCTTCTCCAGCTGGAGACCCAGTCCGAACCAAACGGCAAGCATACGAACCGGGCCATCGGTCCAGTTGAAGTCACCTGGAAGTGCGGTCTCTCCGCTCCAGGCAGCCAACCGCAGGCCGTTGGACTTGCTGCGGTTGACAATGGCCCCTGTCACTTCTTCATACCGAGCGAGCGCCTTAATCACCGCTTCTATGTCTTCACACCTGGACACAAAAACGGTGACATCATCGGCATACGCGGAAACCCTGACTCGCGCATAGTGAGGAGGGATAGCGATTCCGCGCAGGACTGGTGTTGTCGCCCCGTCCCTTAATTTGCGAAGGAAGGGCTCCAATGCCAGGACATAAAGCAGGGGCGACAGCGGACAACCCTGACGTACCGAACGAGAAACCACGAACGACTCCGAAAGCCTACCGTTTACTTGCACCGCTACCGTCGGCAGACGGTACAGAATCGAGACCCACTTGCGGAAGTCCGGATTAAAACCGGCAGCCTCTAGAACAGATTCCAAGAAACCATGGTCGACCCTTCTATGAGATGATTTTTAATAGAATATCCTTTCCGTTTTGGGTTTCTTTTTCTTAAATGAAACCAAAATCTGAAACGTTATTTTAACGTTTCACAGAATTTCGAAATCGATTCGAATTAAGTATTTTTTTAGTTGAGAAACGTATGAATCCACAATTCCTTCTTCCAGCTGCGGTAAAATAAGCAACTTATGTTCATTCAATCGTTTACAATAGTGTAATATAAATCTATCTATATACTATGGTGTTTTTTGAGTTTGTCTGTCCGTATGCAAATAGAAACATGTGATTGGTTGACAAAATAGGAATAGGCAGAGTACACATTACTAAGGCAGTAGTTTTACGGTATTAATACCCGAGTTCGAATATCATGTACATAAAAAAGATGTTTTTTTAGCTGGAAACATGCTTTATAAATTTTAAGAAATTAGCATAACATAATAACATAAAAAACATTATATATATTTTTAAACTAAGAGACTTTTTTGGATAATCCGCCAAAAATGTAGGCATAAAGGGTATTTGGCATTAGTTCAAAGCAAATTATTTTTGCTTAAATACATAATTTCTAATATTTTTGCCAATAAAAACAATACATAGTTACTTACTATCTCATGCAAATACTAAGTTGTGTATTTTTGTTTTCCACAAAATTTCACAAATAGTTTTCTTTGTACTAGTTATAAAGCGGTAGAAGCTAGGGAAAGATGAAAATTGACATACCCAGGTAGTGTACCAACAGCGTTCAAGGAGTGGCTGTAAACTAGTAATAGATTGAATTCCATCATCTAATTGATAAATAGATTAAAACTTTTTATGCAATATTCTGTTAAAACTTTTACTTCTTTTTTCAGAGATGTAAATAATTTATGAAAAGTTATTAATATTGGAGAAAACATAGATGCCTAAAATCGAAATAATAGAAGCTGAATATAAAGAACAGAAAAAAGAATAGATGTCTGGAGTTGAATAGGGAGAAGATATATATAAAATGAGGGGAGAGAAAATAAAAGGTCATTTTTTTACTAGGTTGAACAATTAACTGTATAGATTTTCAGAATTAAATAACTTGAAGGTTGATATGCCATCTAACACACAAACTAAATCAGACGTATTCTTGGGTTTTTCATTATTTATTTTTGAGAGTGTGTCTTCATTTTTAGTTGGAATAACATTACGTATTTCCATATTTTGACCACTCTATCTTCAGAGTCTTTCTTTCCCTATCTGTTATAACGGCATCCGGTGATATTGCCCCAATTCGGGAACTTTATGGAGTAAGGAATACCCCTATGTTACCATTTATCCCAGGTTTACTCTGGCCGTGCAGTGGTAGTACCTGTCAGCATTATATAATGAAAGTCCTCATTCAGGTGGAAGGATGAGCGATAGAACTGTTAGAATGATTGACGGATCTGGGTCAAAAGGATGACAGCAAGTAAGCGGAAGTTAAGAATCTGACGCCATTTCCGAAATAGTGGATCCTGCCAGCCTTTTGAGTGAATGATCGGGTGGGTGGGGACAAGCCATGAGTTGAATCCTGTGTCTTGGCCCCCCTTTCTCTCTCTCTCTCTCTCTCTCTCTCTCTCTCTCTCTCTCTCTCTCTCTCTCTCTCAACACAGTGAGCACTTTTTGAATATATTGCTCTCTCGGATCTCTGTAATCATATTGTTATCATATTCCTTAATAAAACCTCCATTTTAAATAAGCCTTATGTATCTTGTGAAGTAATTGGAGACGACGACACGTAGAGTACCATCATGTGTATAATGGGTTGTACACGCTTCAGATGACCTGAAATGCAACAAGTGCATTCAAAGATATATGCATAAATAATGAGTTAAAGTAAATGCCATGACTACATATTTGATGATATTAATAACTTGAAGTATTAAATAATTTACTAAAATGACTAGATACAGCATTAAATAATATGAAAATGGGTTGATATGCCATAAAACCAAAGAAATAAACTTTGTTATCTATTTTATTTGGTAAACACATGGTAATTTAAAACATGACTATTTATCTCAGAGTAACTTAAATTTGGGAGGTGTACCCACCAGGAAATGTTTTAACAATTTCCAGGAGAAACGAAAATCCAAAGGAAAACAGGTAAAATATCTCCGATTATATATCATAATTGAGCATTTTTTGTCTGTCTGATTGCCACTTATAGGATCCCAAACTACTCGACAGAAGTGCACAAATTTGGCATGAAGCACCCTTTGCATGCAGGATATTATAGCTAAAATTATACAACTATTACAATGCATACTACTACGAATGATAAACACTTAGAGCCTCTAAAACTATTGGTGATAATTGCACTAAATTTATCATGAAGAACACTTGACATGCCTGGTGTATCATAGGGGTAGTAGCAAAATTGAAATACGACTACTACTAATAATGATTATTATTGTAATTAACGTGAAGGTAAACAGCCTTACAAAAAACATGTTTTGTGCAATCTATCAGGGGAAGTCCCGGGCTGGTGCTAACCTGGGAACCTCTGGCAGTAAATATAATTTTCAGGACAATAAATTAACCAGTGTTGAATATACAAATGATTTCTTTTATTAGCAAACCACTGTTTTTTTTTTCGAACTAAAAAAATTTGGTGTATTTTGTCATTCGGCAGTTGGCTGTTGGCATTGATGTTGTGTTAAGCAGCAGTTCATGAAATAGTGATCATTCTTTTGATGTTGCGATTGCATTCGTTCCTTATGTGCAATATATTGGAAATATTAATAAGATCAGATTTTCTTAAATGTTATCTACAGGACTAATTTATTTCAAGTTCACAAGAGTGTTTTGTTACAGTGCCGTTTACTGAAATAAGAGTTCGATCTGGCTTTTAGAGCGTCTTTTAGAGTGTGCTGTGCTACAGTCATAAACACTTATATTGGTTAGAATTGCACCAAATTTGGCATAAGGAATGCAGGATGCAATAACATTATGAATATCTGCTTAAATAACGTCCTAAACGCCCTCTGTCAGAGATAAACTAAATTGTGTAGTTATTTGTTAGTTCACTTTAAGAAGTGAATATTGGGAAAATGCCTTTTCTTTAGTTACAGAAAATTCTAATGACCTCTAATGTTGTCCATTTCTCTGGCTCTCCTGAATGCCAACCCAGTCTATTAATATCAAGCTAACAGTGACAATAGCATATACATATGCTTTCAATGTTCTATCGAAATCTTTTCCATTTGCTCTTTTTGCACTGTTTATCTCTGTTCCATCTTCTCTTAGCTTCTTCTCGACACTCACTGTTTTTATACCCCTTCAAGCATTTATTTATGACTAGCGGGGCTACCCGGCGTTGCTCGGGGTCATAAAAACATATTATTGAAGAAAAATCGTGTGTGTAACATCTTTATATACAAACTTCTATTTCTCCCCCCCCCCCCCCACCTTCTCTATAGCCGTCTCTTTATCTTTCTACCTTTCTCTTCCCTGGTCGCCCCATTTCACCGCTACTTTCTAATTTTGCCTTTTGAGAAAGCTGTTTCTTCCCCACCATTTCCCCTACGTTGCCCAGGGCAATAGTATGACATATTTCTATAAAAAGTAACACCTCTATCTGCGCCTTCTATATAGGTACTTATCTCCGCCCCGGTGTTCATACTATATACGTATCTATCATCACCCCGGTGCGCATTCTATATACGTACCTATCGCCGCCCCAGTGCACATACTATATACGTACCTATCGCCGCCCCAGTGCAGATACTATTTAAGTACCTATCGCCGCCCCAGTGTGAATGCTAAATACGTACCTACTGCTAATCAATTTCTAAAAGCCATTCAACATATGCTAGTATGTAAAACGAACGTTAAACTGATGATGATGATGATGATGATGATGATGATGATGATGATGATGATGATTTTTATTTCAGGAGTGAGTAAAAAGGAACGATTTATAATTGCTCGTAGCCTCCAATACTATTGCCGAAGCTCTATGCGTTAGTATTGATCAACTTGGTCGGGTGGTGCCATGCCAGGCAGCCACCATATTGTGTTTGATGCCTCCTCTCTCTCCTACTACTGAGCCCCACCCATTCTACCGTTGACAGATATCTTCGCTGATAAGAAACAACGTTTCTTTACACAAGATACCCGATTGCCCTCGGGATGAGGAACAGCAAGTTTCCTTATCAGTTAGAAATGAAGAAGCAAAAAGGAAAGAAATATCGATTTATTCGCCCACAATTTCCATCCACTTCCATCAATCGCTTTGCAATTTTGGTAGCGATTCGTTCGTCGTCATGAAAGAAGGCATATACTATGATCTACTGCGGTTTCTTTTGGGCATTTATTTAAACAAATCATTCGTGAGACTGCATACATCTTCCTCACAATTTAAATTGTAATTCCTATAAAATATCAAACTTGACCTAACATTTTAAGGTCAAAAGTCAATATCAAGGTCATATAAGATGTTTGGTTTCATTGATTATAAGATGGTCCACTTGTGAGTCTCTATGATAAACAAAATCAAAGTTATCGCCAAAAGTGTGACTTGACCTTGAACTTAGATATTCCAAAATTAAATCAGTTCTAAATTAGACCATGACTAAGTTTGGTGACGATTGGCCAAACGATGTGGCCACTAGGCTGTACACAAACAAACAAACATTTACACACACTGTCACTCATAAACACACGTGGCGCCAGTCGAAATAAACATGTGTACTCAATTTCTCCTTACCTACAAAACAACTGTATTTTCACTTAGAACATTCTTGAATTCTTTATCTTTCATTATTTTAACAAGTTGTCAATAAAAAGTAATTATTTTTGTATCGATCGACTTTGTCATTCTTTCTTTTGATAATGTCTTATTGTCAACAACAACAACTTATCTTCGTCCTTCCCAAGGCCACCTCAGTATAATTTTCGGGGGTCAATTGTCCAATCAAGATGTGATATGTAAAAACAACATTCGCTGCTGCTACTGCTTCTAACAATGTAAGTTGTCTAGAGTTCAAATTTGATGCATGGGAATGGAAGAGGCAAAACCGAAGGTATCAATGAGCATGGTGGAAGCTAGGGACAGAGTTCGTTTGGAGGCAAAATGAATGCATGTGTAAAATGTAGTCTCTTAAATATAGCCAGTGTTAGATTCTAAATCTCTCTCTCGCTCTCTATCTCTCTGACCGAATAATGTACCTGAGATAATATAATAAACAACATGTATCTTTTGCACAAAAGTCTTTGTATTAATTCATTGTAATTAATAACGATCTGGCCACTGACATGCACACATGAAGAATCACGCACCTGAAACGTTATCTTCCAGCAGGACAGAAGCCACAATCTGGCTAAATAAGTTTTATCTCTTCATCTCTTCAAGACGTTTTCAGATCATCATCATCATCATCATCATCATCATTAGATCAATCACTGAAGAATCGAGACAGGTACTTTAAAGAAACTACTTAAGAAAAGTACTTTAAAGCAATCTACCTCTACAAGAGTAGTAATTCAGACGTAATATTTAGCTACCAACCTAAAAGGTATGGATAACAATAAACAAATATCAGTCACGTGTTCCAATAGTTTTGCACACTTGGAAAATAGTTAGGTCCTATGTTTTTTAACTCAGCTAAGTGTAGATAACAGAAAATGAAGGCTGAAATTCAAAACTTATTGTCTCATATTCATCTTTAAATCTTAAAGCCAAATGAATAACAAAAAAGAATTTGGCTTTGATGTTCCAATATTTTTGTAGGGAACCGTAAATACAGATTATCTCTGAATCCGACAATGTATAATTTAGCCACATAAAAGCATCTGTAAATTAATCCTCTATTTGAACAATTACTGTCTAACTTCTGTAGCACTTGATATGACGATGGCCATAATGATGGTGGTCTGAAAACTTAAGATGAAGGGATGAAAACTTACATGGCTGATTCATTTGATCTGCTCTGAGCGGGAATGATGGTGATTCTTTAAAGGTCGTCTGTCTAACTGGATCGTTGCTAATTACCAATAATTAACGCAAAGTCATTTGTTCTCAAAACATGCTTATTTATGTACATTATTCGGCAGAGAAGGAGAGAGAGAAAGAGAGAAAGAAAGAGAGAATGTCACTACATTCTATTTTAAGAGCTCACATATTACCACATGTATGCCGTTTCGCTTTGAAACGAATTCTCTCCTGCCAGTATGTCAATTGGTACTTCTGTTTACGTATCCCCATATCTGTAAATCCTGAACTTTTTACAACTTACTTCCTATGTCAAGGTCACTTGAATATATAACAATTTTAACTGTTTTACTTTTTCTGTTTAAATATATTATGTACACACAAGATTTTTGTACCAGTTTAGCTCTGAATATTGTTAATAAAAAAACAACAAAACACTCATTACCTTAATCAAGATGTAATGCTCTCATAATTTTTCATCATGAAAAATGCATAATCATTGTATAATAGTTCTACTAAGTTTTGATTTGATTCGCTTTTTTACAGAATAAGCTTCTTCTTCTTCTTCTTCTTCTTCTTCTTCTTCTTCTTATTATTATTATTATTATTTGTACTCACTAGTAGTTATCACACAAGTCATCGTCAGTGATTGCTCACTTCAACAACTGGTGGTGTTCCCTGGAGTCTGAGTGACAACATGCCTCCCCAGATTTCCAGTACTCTCCACTTTTTTTCGATAACCACCACAAATGACCTTGTCGTATTTAGTATTTGGGTTCCAATAAGCCTCCCCAAGGTCCCAGTTCTTTCTGCACTCTTTCAGTTGAGGTCTGGTTAGTGCTCTCTCTTCTCGGTCTTCCCATCCTCCTTGACCTTTCATGACTATTTTGTGTGGTATTAGCCGAGGCTGGTGCGATCACTTTTTTTTGTGGGGGGTATTTTATGAAATTTCTTGCAGTTTCTGTTCCTTGGTTCTTGTGATGGTGTTCATTCTGTGTTTGTTTTTTCCTATTGCAACTTCATGTGCTGATTAGTCTTTGTAGCTTATGTGGGTTGGTTTCCGGATTAAAGGATTTTCCTTAAAATTTCAGCTGTTTTCATCGTTGCCGTCCATTGTATGGTCTCAGTCTTCCCTTTGATTCCAATTTCTCCCAGTCTTTTTTCCAGTTTTTTCGGGACTGTTCCTAGTGCTCATACGATTATTGGTATTATATTGACTTTTTTCATGCTCTATATCGCTTTCAATTCTCTGGCAAATTCCGGTGTATTTGCTTTGTTTTTCTGTTTCCTTGATCTTCACTGTGGACGGCTGTGACGGCAAAATCTACGATTTGACAGGATTTTTCCTTCTTGTTGACTATTATGATATCCGGTCTTCTTGCTTGTATGAGTTTATCTGTTGCACCTCTCTGTCCCAGAGGATTTTGTGATTTTCGTTTTCCAGTGCTGTCTCTGGTTTATGTTTGTACCATTTGTCCACATGTTCGAAATGCAGTCGTTTGCATAGTTCCCAGTGTACTACTTTCCCCATGCAGTCATGTCTGTTCTTGTATTCTTTTTGGGCTAGTTTGCTACATTTACTTATTATGTGATTTACTGTTTCGTCTCTGTTTTCCTGGGTTTTATCTATTTTACATTTAATGTAGTTTGTCCTAATTGCATTGTTCTGTATAGCCGTCAGTAGGGATTCCGTTTCTCTGTTCAGGTGTCCTTTTCTTAGCCATGCCCAGCTATTTTTGTGTGTCTCTTCTGTCATTCTTATGAAACTTCCATGTAGTTGTTTTTCTTTCCATTTTTCTTTTCTTGTCTTTTTGTTTCTAGTTTCGATGCTACCTGAGTTGTTCATTGGGACAGTGTTTCTTGCTGCGGTGATCAGCCTTTCTGTGTTCCAGCTCTTTTTTTGTGTCTTCCACACAGTCTTCTATACTTACCAGTCCACTTGTCCCTTCGTTTCTTTTTATGTAGAGTCTGTCCGTATCGTCTTTTGAATGTAGTGCATTGTGCATGGTCATTAATTTTCTAATTTTCTGGTCAGGATGCCTGAGTTCTTCTTTAGTCCAGCTTATGAATGGTCCAGAGTATCTTATTAGTGGTACTTTTACAAGGTTTTTGTTATATAATTTCGTTTATAAGAGCTTTCTTGTTCTTCTCAAATATTCTTTTCCAATCTTCTCTTTAATTTCTATAGATTTGATGGTGTCTGCTTCCAGCACTCCCAAATATTTATAGCTATCTTGTTCGCCTACCTCCCTCATCTTCTCTCGGTTGGGCAGTTCCATGTCCTCAGTTGTTTCCAGTTTTCCTTTTTTCATCTCTAGTAGTGCACACTTTACCATTCCAAATTCTATTAGAATGTCCTGGCTGAAGATTCTGGTCGTATTTATCAGCTTTACTAGTTCCTTTTTGATTTTGCAAATAGTTTCAGGTCGTCCACATACATAAGGTAGTTATTTCTTTTTTCTGTGTCTGTAAACTTGTATCCGGCATCACATTTCCTGAGTATGTAGTTGAGTGGCATCATGTGTATTATAAACAGTAGTGATGATAGGGAGTCACCTTGGAAGATACCTCTCTGTGTTTTTATCTCAGTTAGGTGTTGTCCTCCAGCTGTCAGTTCTAGTCTCCATGTTCCCATTGCTTTCTTAATGAGATTAATAATTTTGTCGGTATACTTGTACATTTTTAAGCATTCAATTATCCATGCTTGAGAGATTCTGTCATATGCTTTTTTGTAATCAATCCATGCCATTGATATGTTATTTTTTCTCTTCTTTTTACCTTCTTCAGGATGTTTTGATCTATGTATAGCAGATCATGCATCCCTCTTTTCCCTTTCCAGCATCTTTTTTGTTCCTCGGGAAGCAGTCCACGATGGTTCAGGGAGTGGTAGATTTGTTCTCTCAGTTGTGCAGTTAGGATTTTCCACACTATTGGTAAACAGATTATTGGTCGGTAGTTGCTTGGGATCGTTCCCTTTTTGGCATCTTTTTGTATTAACGTTGTATTTTTTTGGTCATCCACTCTGGTACGTCTGTTTTATGGATACATCCTCTCAGTTCATGCGCTAGCCTTTCATGTAGGGTCGTCAATATTTTTAACCAGTATGCATGTATTCCATCGTGACCTGGTGCTTTCCAGTTGGCCATTTTCCTTAAGGTTGTCTTAATCGTTTCTTCTTCATTATTATTATTATTATTATTATTATTATTATTATTATTATTATTATTATTATTATTATTATTATTTGTTGGTTATGCTTCTTTGGGCATTTCCATTTTTAACTATATTCTCAAATCAAATCTTTAAAAGATTTAAAAATCATTCCACATAATTTCGTCACTACATGGACGCTTCTTGACACTATGAATAATGGTCATAATAGTGAGAGTCGCTATGACCAATCCAGAAGCAACACATTACTTCTGTACTTTGTGTAAATGCATACTCTTGTTACCTACCACCTTGTTGTCTCATTTCTTTTCGGTCCTTTAAGGCCACAACACATAACATCTACAATATTAATACAATATCAATATACAGATAAACATTCTATTATATTTTACTCGATAATCCACCCAAATGCGATGTAATTCGTTTTTTACTGTCATTTCTGAATTGATCTTAAAATGTTTTATTATGAACTTCAAAAAACTTTGACAGCATAAACAAGAAAAATTATATCTTGCAATTCATTAAAAAGATGTTCCAACAGAAGATGTCCGTTGTTTTTAATATAGCATATTTAAATATATTTTTTGTATATACATTTTTAATATGCCATATGACTGAATCCTGATGAAATACAGTTTCTCATTGGATCGATCAAGCTAAACAACGTTGAGACTGTTCAGAACTTGAATGTGTGGAAATTTCGGAGTACCAAGTGATGTAAGCTTAGAAGTTGAAGTGATTGTAAATATCCTTGGGAAAAACTTTATTCCGTTCTCCTCTAGTTTTGGATGAAATAGTAGGATGGACTAGACCGAAGCCACAGTAGTCATGGAAAAACCCTTTTGCACCAGTCTCTCTCTGCTTATCCAAGCATTACTTCCAATCATCGACGAATTTTCCCTCTCATTGAACAATGTCATGTCAGGAGTCAGTTATTGATTGCGAAACCCTTGCTTCATTATTAAATTTTTATTGTGAAGACATCCTTTCAGAGAATATCCATTGTTTTTAAAGATAGCAGCAGGCTAATGAACATTTTCCAAAAGAAAATTAAGACTTATGTAGATTTCCGAAGATCCTTGGGAGTTTCAGGCTTTAAAATATCAGATTCACTTCCTCAGGTAATCTAACCGGGGTTGATCAGATAGATATTAGTTCATTAACACAAATGTTTATAAATTGATTGGACACATATTTGCCGCCATCAGTTTACAAAAGCAATTCAGTGATCGCTCGTATGTTACCGGATGACGTCACTATCAGCTGTCCAATCACCTATCTTATTCATCTGCTTGAATTTTCTGTGTTTTCTTGTTAACCGAAATGAAAAAGTTTCTATGTGCACTTTTTGTAGTTTTAACTTGGCCATAATTTTTTTACTGCTAGGTCACCACTTATCAAGCTCAAGAGCCACTCGAGGATAAGTTGGCCATGCGAAAAAAGATGATGAACAATCAATGGTATGAACTAAGTTGGATTACTTATGGGTCGGTTTATGACAACTATTTGTTGATATTGGATTTGAAGATGACTATGAAAATGAAGCCTAACCCACGGTCATGTAGAAGCCTTTTAAAAGAAATTCTGTCCATGGAAATTCTGCCGGATGCTAGACACATGGACACAAAAAGAAAAGTCTTTTTACATTGTGGTAGAGGAACGAGTTCTTGTCTCACAATGTGAAACCAGAGTTTCGAATTCAGTCGATGATATTTCTTCGGAATCTTTTCCTTTAACTGTATTTACAATTTTCTACTGTAGTGTTTAACATGCCAAGATGTATACTTTTTCCTAGAGGAGATGAGTCTAAATCCAGGATTCATCCTCCAGCGCCATACCGTTTAATGCTTTATACACTGAACATTTATAGGTGGTTCTTTTATTCCCAACACAGACAACTTTTTTCATCTGCAATTCGTTTGGGATTAGACAAATATTTCTATATGACAGTTGGGAAGGCTGACTCGGATATTCCCAGCAATGAATGCGAGCTCTATTTATGTTGCTTTGATCAAGTATGCAGTTAACACATTGTTAACTGCAAGAAAAATGTGATACTTTCGATATAATGGGTCTATTCTTCCTCCACACTGCCCCATTCGTTCATTGTATCCAGCAGTATAATTTTTGAACTCGTTACCAATTGTTATATCTTTAAATTTTACTGCCCAGACACATTTTTAGAGAGTGTATTTGAACAGACAGCCGATAACTTGACCAACATGGCTGTCGGCTCCTTTATTTTTATATTGAAAAAAAAAAGAACACCCCTTAGGAGTAAGAGATAGATAACTGAGTCTTTTCAGTATATTACACAAGACATCGTGTACTGTGCATGTTATGAGACATTACTCATGATAACCAACATTTGCAGATGGATCCTTTTTCATCTCATATCTATGTTATCTTCTCTCGTTTATGTGAAGAGGATAAGATAACCTTAGACAATTTCTATCCATAAATCCGAATTTGGTTACGCGTCAGCCAGCATCAAAGTGGTTACACAACAATTCATTCAGTTGGAAGTAAACAAAAATGATTACATGCGGAAGGGGCAATAAGAGTTAAGGTCCCTTCGAAATGGCTGGGTTATCACGTTGCATGCTTTTAAGCATAAGAAAACTGTGCTGATAAAATTCAGGATTTTCTTCACTAATCACCGATATCGATTGCTAATCAGTTGACCAGAGAAGCGAATAAGTCGATAGAGCAAATTCAAGTTTTTTCTTCTTTTAATGATCACAATTTATAACGCATGGATTTTTATTGGAAAATCTGAAGAGTTTTATACTGAATAACAGCTACGCGTCTCACTCAGTTATAATCAATGGTTATAACTTCAGGTCACATTAGCCACAATATGATATATCAACAACTTTTAGCAGGCAATATATAGATACATACACATACATACATACTTTAGTATGATTACCTGGAATTGCCAGAGTTGATGGATTACATAAAATAAGAGTTAAAACAGTGTGTGTAATAAAATCTGCTAAAATAAACATTCATTCAAGTCTATAAGGAAAGGAAAAATTGTCCAGCAACTGAATTGTAATTGTGTCTACTGTCTAATAATACTTGAAATGGATAGAAGATATGAACAATATTAGCTAATATAGATGGTTAAAATGAACTAACAGCAGTACCTGATATCAGAATTTGACAAATAATAACACTCACCTTTATGGGAATATGAGATGTTACATATTTGGTTAACATAAAAATTAAAAGTGCATGAGAAAAAAGGAAATGAAAAATGGCCCAGTAACAAAACTGTTTAATGATACTTGAAATGGATTGAACACGTGAATAATATTAGCCAATAGAGATGGTTACAGATTAACTTACAACAATATCTATGGTATTTGGTTTCAGAAGTTGATAAATAATAACACTCATCTTTACATAGACATAAGGGATTACTGCCCGGATAGCAAATATGTTAAATATCATTTTTTTATATTCAAAATTTCCATTAAAGAATAATCAACACTAATTTAAGTAAAAAATAAAGTTGTCTTATTTTCCCATTAAATCGTCTTCAAGATGTGTAAGGGACAAGACTGTCTATTTGCTTAAAAGGAAAAATGACCCACAGAAATGCAATAGTGTCTACTGTCTAATAATACTTTCATTTACTGATGGGTCACCGCTTATCAAGGCCTGGGGTTACTTGAGGATAAGGTTTAAAGAGATTGTTAGTTGGACGATGATCGCCACCACGTGAGGATTAAAAACAACCGGTGGAATGGGCAGAAAATTACATAAGAAGAACTGATTATCCAAGAGGACGGCTCAACAACTATTTGTTTACATTAGACTTGAAGACGACAATATTGTAGTCGGTTGGGAAGCGGCCTCGTAGTATTTTGTTCCACAAATGGGATGTTCTAGGAAATAAACTTTGTTCATGGAAGTTCCGTTTAGTTTGGAGGATAGAGAGAGAGAGAGATAGAGAGAGAGAGAGAGAGAGAGGGGGGGAGAGAGGGGGGGGAGAACAAAGTTATTTGCCGTGGTTGTAACTAGAAGAGTATTTGCCTTGGATCTTTTACAGGGAAGGGCTAGGGATTTGAGCTCAGTCGAGCACCTACCATGAACATAACGATACCCTAGAGAGAGGCTAGCAACATTTATCTTGTGTGAAAGAGGCTACAGGGAAGAGAAGAGATCATCCCTCATTCGATGAATGCACAACAGTATTTATGTTATTATTGACAAATAATAACACTCACCTTTACACAATCATAAGGGATTACTGCCCGAGTGCCAAACATACATTTCTTTTATATTCAACGTTTCCACTAAAGAACCATCGGCTTACAACATAAACAATAATTTAGACAAAAAGTAAACCGGTTATATTTTCCTATAAAATCATCTTTAAAATGTACAAGTGAAAAGTGTCCAAATATTTACTTCAAAAGTTGAAGTAAATTAAAAAAAGGGGTATGCATACAACAACACATTAAAAAGTAAACCTTTTGAAAGATTTTAGTTTAAAACTAATATTCAATTTTTAGAGGGCAGAACATTTGGTACGTTTTTATGTAAAAATGATCACACTGATTGAAATTCTGATAAAATGTTTAGAAAACCGAATTTTTGGCCTAAAGATATTTTAAAATCAAGTAAGGGGATCATTTTACATTAAATTTACATTGAAAACTGAATCCACAGCTAAATATTTTTAAAATACATTTGATAAAATTGTTTTTATCATCTAAATATATTGCGCTTTATCGATAGTATTGCAAAGAAAGAATAGAAATAAAATTCAATAAAATTGTTTTTAGAATGAAAGGAAAGCATCGTATACATCCGACTTTTTTTTCAGAATTTCTAGTGGGAGAACAAATTGTATCAAACTGCATAGCAAACTGCTCCCCAACAACCTCTAGAAATTGAATATCAAATTAAAAACCAATGTTTTAGTAATCTCATTATTTGGTGCCCACTTAATATAGTAATTCAAAGATCTATTTGAAAAAATAAAGAAACACAGTTTGAATTCAGGGAAAATTCGCTTTGAACTTGATTTAAAACAATTTCTCTCGTGCAATTACACAGTAAAAGACCATCACAAAAGATGAAAACGGACAAAAGTATGAACTAGGATTAGAAAGTAACTCGATTTTATTGTATTAGTCATTTGTTTTTATAAACAACAGTTTCTGTCTTAAAGGAGAAATATGGGGCATTGCTACAATCTTTTGATTTTGCTAATGAGACATCATACTCAACTTTTGCTTGTAAATTTTAATTCTAACCAGAAATTACTTTCTATCAGTCAACATTAGAATCACGTTTGAACGCCAAAGACCCCGATATAAAGAGTAACACTGTTTCAGGCATTTTACCCTCATTCTTCAGACAGCAGAGTGAAGTGCAGAGAGTAAAAGGTGGAGTTGGAAATCGGTTGAACATTGGATTGGCAGTAAAACCTTTTTTTATATATAAACTTTCTCTTAAGGATAGACCACAGTTATAGGACATAGAAATATTTACAAAACAAATTTGAACATAATGGATCCCAGGCAACGCCAAGTCGGTACAGCTAGTTATAGATAAACAAATGACTGTCACTGACATTTTTCTGTGGTCATCCATAATTCGATAGACATTTTAAACTCTTTAAACTGTTAATTCGAAATTAATTTGTGTCTAGAATTTAAAAGACAGAAGTCGAATTTTATAGTTGATTTGTATTAATAAGGAATATTAATATTTTTTTTCAGTTTTACTTTTATTAGTTAGAATTGGTGAGTAATGTATCTTTAACTCTTAAATCGAGGATTTTTCACTGAAAACAAAATTCTACTATTTTTAGAGAATTGACAAAATACATTCAGTTCTAACAGTCTAGAAAAATATTTACTTTAATTAAGTCATTAACACCATCATAAGTTTGACTTTTGTATATAAATTTAACATAGACTGATTATCTAATTGATGACAAGCAAACATTAATGCTCATTCAGTTTCGGACAAGCTAACAATGAAGATAACGAGTAAACATGCAGATGAGATCATCAGCACACAGATTAATTCATAGTTATGGTTTTAGATTTAAAATAACATTTCATTTTGCTTTTGAATTTTAAATAAAAATTATTTTAATTAGAAAATATTTATTCAGATTTTTACAAACACACAGACACATGGACAAAAAAAAGAAACATCTATGTCTTTCTCCCTGATCAAAATGTTATTGCAATGAACCAACCGGCGAAATCATTTATTTATTTAATAAATTTTTACCTTTAAATTTGTTTTTAATTTCACAAATGAAGAACGCTTCCTTTCATTTCTAAGAGAATTAAATAATCGAATTAATAAGTAGTCTCATTAGTGAAAAATAACTAATTACTTTTATTTATGGTAATAAACAAATGAAAATTAAAAAAAATAATGTGAATAAGTATTGAACTGAATGTCTTTTATCAATAAAATAAAACAGGAAGGGCTGAACTATTTGGTGCACTAGTGACATTATTTCTAACCTACTTTTTATCATCTTCAGCTGTGCCATAAATCTTTTAACTTAATATGTGTAACAGGATTATATGACGTATAATGATGTAGTTATAAATTACCGACGAAGAAAAATATACAAGATAAAAAGTCAAATCTTTTTGTTTAAAAATTATTGAAAAATGTTGAAAACGCAATTTTGTGTTCGGATTTTTTTTACGGAAAAAGAGCGTCTTAACAAATATGACGCAGTGTGTGAACTTTTGAATGACATCAACTCGCAATAAAAACGAATTTACGTTAAAGCCATGTACACGCACACACAGGTATAACCACTCACACATACAATGGCTGTAAGTTCGCTGGCGATAGCAGACGCAAGTTCACAGGCATATGACGCTTGTCAACATACACGCAGAGATTTGTGTAGACATCTTTCGACTAAGGAATTATGTTCTGCATCACTCGCATAACTAAAATAAAATAAAACCCTTTTTACAACCATAAACAAAATTACGTCTTTATCGGCGTCTGGTGTGAACTAACAACGACTAACTACAAACTACAGCAGCAACGAACAGCATCAGCAATAGAGAGTCACGAAAATAAACTACAACTGATCGAAGCTATCTACCTGGTTTCGATTGCATTCAAAGAACTTAAGATACAACACTTTTATTAGTATCACGCTATGGCACACAAGCGATGATTAGTAAACAATAACACCGGGGGATTGTAATTAAGTAACAAACTGTATGATAAACACACTCTTCGAAAATGATTATTTAACATATCCTTTGCAATAGTCAAGTTTAAATAAACGGCAACATTAGGGATTAATTTTTATTACACAACTAATATATATATATATATATATATATATATATATATATATATATATATATATATATATATATATATATATATATATATATATATGTGTGAACCATTCCACCCAGTTTTATAAATGGGTAGCAGCCTTGCTGGAAAGTAAAACCGGCGAAAGACTATCATCCCGTAACGGAGATTATTTGGGCCACCACTCCGATTAGCAGTACAAAACCGGAGATAAGCACTGAATGTATTCTTCAAAATGTAGAGAAAGCTTTTGATGTTGATACCCCCTCCCCATATACGAGGCCTGTCTATAACGTATCCGACATTAGGCCATAAAAAGTATTTCAAATACGTGACGGGGTTGGAACCCTAATCCCCTTAAAAGTAGGCCCCTTGTGCTTGCACACACTTAGCCCACCGAGCTATCCTCTACCGGAAACACCTCTGAAAGTCTTCTTTTTTGGAATGGTGTTCATCTCTGCTGTCGCGTCCACATTATCTATTTTTTCGCACCCTCTCAACAACAGCTGCACTCCGAGAACGCTGGTTGCTCTCCGCTGATGTGCGGCCATTTTTGAATCGGTTGAACCACTCCTTAATTTGTGTTACACATCGCATCTTCTCCAAACACCTGCTGAATCTAACGCGACGGTGGAGATGAACGCCATTCCAAAAGAAGACTTCCAGAGGTGTTTCCAGCAGTGGATGGATCGGTGGGCTAAGTGTGTGCAAGCACAAGGGGCCTATTTAAATGGGATTGGAGTCCCAACCCCGTCACGTGTTTGAAATATTTGCCTACGGTCGGATACTTTTTAGACAGGTCTCGTATATATATATATATATATATATATATATATATATATATATATAAAAGCATTCACTATATATATATATATATATATATATATATATATATATATATATATAGTGAATGCTTTTATTCAAACATGTACAAGGTCTGCTACACTGGCATGTCGATGTTATCGATCTACAGCTCTCAAGAGCTGGGGTCTCATCAGGCAGAAAATTATTTTTTGATCCAATCTGGTTGCTGAATTCCAGGGAGAATGAAGTTAAGCAAAAAAGAAGAGGAGAAAGAAATAAAAGTCATGTGACCGATTTTAAAATATGATTGCCGTTAGAAATTACTATTTTCATTTTTTCATTTTTATCTTTTATATATTTTATATACCCAACGCTGAGCTGGGGTAGAAAGGGGGGGGGGCGAGGAAAAGAAAAAGAGAAGAGAAGGGAAAGGAAGAAAGATACAATTGCTGTTAGAAAAGTTTAATTTACAGCTATTTATATTTTTATTTTTTATTTTTATCCAACTCTTAGTTAGGGTAGGGGGCCTGGAAGAAAAAGAAAGAGAAAGAGGTGGAGGGGTGTTAGGGGTGGATGTCTATAGCCATTTAGGATTTGTTGCGGGAATGGTTTATGTAAGATTCGAGTTAAATTCATATTTATTTTTATTCAGCGCTGGGCTGGATAAAGAGGGGGGTCGGGGGGAGATGAAACAAGAGCGAAAGAGAAGATAAAGAAAGAGGGGGAGGGGAGGTTTCAAATTTGTTGTGTCTGCTTCCTGTCAATGCAGACATATAACAATTACATGACACCCAGCTTACGGGGATATTTTAGTTTAACTCATTGATGGATTCATGGCCTTAATGTTAATAAATTATGTTGTTATATTTTGATCAATTGGCATTTAATTTTGATTATTTTGATGGATAGTTAAATGTATTTAAAATAGTATTTATCAGTTAATTAATAAAACATAATGGTAATTGTCTTTATTTTTAGTAAGATTCATATATGGATTAGTGGCAGTAATATTAGTAGATTTAGTTCTAGGTACTAATGAGTTAAAATATATTGGGAATTATTCTTGGTAAGGATCGTATATAAGTTTATGACATTGATATTGATGGATTATACTATTATATTTAGTTTTAATTATTTTGGAGTATAAATAAATGTATTTCGATTACAAATAATAGTTAGTGATGGATTAATAAAACATACTGGTAATTGCTTTTATTTTTAATGGAATTTATATATCGATTAATTTCAGTGGTAGAGATAAATAAATTTTATTATTCGTTGTAATCCTATTATTAATGGTGGGGTTAACACCTGTTATAATATTAGTGGTAAGGTGTTCTAGTTAAAGTTGTTAACGCAGGTTATGGTCTATGAAGGGGGGGGGATTAGAAATGGTGGGGGCCAGTAATTTTGATTAAAGTGATCAGTATATAATTATTTAAATATTTAAAAATTGGTTTTGGTAATATGTGGTTTACTTTTGTGGGATTTTGTGAGCTGGATGTTGAGCGCATACACGCACTCGTGCACACATATAAATACATATATGCACATGTATACACAAACATTCATATATGCACCCAAACCCATACACATATACACGAACACACAGATACACATGTATGTGCACATATGTAAAAAAACAGGTAAAAGAAATATATGTATGACAATCTATTACGTATATTAAAAACAATATTGAGGCATGTGTTCAGGTGAACAATCTACCGAATTCACGATAAAATCCGAAGATTTTTTTATAATGAATTACGTTATATATAGTATTTTACACTGTAAAAGATTTACGTGACAAAAAGAAAGACGCAGAAAATGGTGAAACACGGCGTCGTAAAAAGTCAGTGTTTTGTATTTCGTGACCCATTATCATTTGAAATGTATTTGGAAGCATTTAAACTGTGAAATAGAAATTTTCTCCTTTTAAAATGGTGAAATAAAACCGATTAGTTTATTTCTTTTAAAAGAAAACACATCAAGAAATAATACTTATGAAATACTCTTTCATTTTTCTAGAATTCTTGTTTAACAAACGAAAAAAAGCAAGTAAACAAATATTGTGTGCAGAAATTTAATAGTAAATACTATATAAAAATATTTGCTTCAGCCTATGGAGGCTTGGAAAATATATTCCCCCCGCAATGTTAAAAAACGTATCAATTTATTTTAGCCAACGGCTGTGGGCCACTCGAATTCATCAATAAAAAATGCGTCAGTTTAATAAAATGTGTCTAGCCAAATATTGTCTGCGTAAGCACGGTCGACTCTATAGCAATCATGCTGAACGGTCTACCATTTCCCATAGCAAGGCGATGGACGACCCCACGCGTGTAACGCTAAATACTTCTACTACAATATGCGGCAGCTTGATAAAATGAGTGTCACCAAATTATTGTCTGCGTAAATAGATTCGACCAGTTGCTATAGTAACAATAAGAACTGATAAACTTCTGTTTGACACATCGAGGCGATGGATGAACGCCCGTATGCAACGCAAATCACTGCTATACGGATGAAATACTTACAATTTCGTTGTCGCTGTAAAAAATCAGTCATTTTAAATAATTTTGTTTTTGTTTTGTAAACTTGTAAGGTAAGCATAATTTACAATTTCGTGTTACAAAATAAACACACACAAAAAAAACAGTGCCATTCGATGAAGAGACCAGAAATTGGGTTTGATAAAAGTAAATATGTTCATCTGGTATTCTGCTATTCGAGATTAAAAAACGGATAGGTAATAATAAAAAGACATATTCACCGCCTAGAATAAAGCAATGGGTTTCTGTTAAATGTATAAGTGAAATCTATGCGAAATATGATGGTGTCCACAGTGTTCGCATTTAAAGAAGATAGAGTTTGTTTAAAATGATCAGAGACAAATAATTTTTGATAAATAGAAATCTGTTCATTTTGTATTCTGGTAAGTAGGCATTATGCAAATGTAAAATAAATTATTTAGATTATCCAATCAATACGCGTCTGAGAGAAATGTGTAAGCAGTGAGCGCGTTCCTTGTCTCTGTGAAAATGTAGAGTATCTAACGTACAATTGCAAGATTGAACTATGAAATAATAATAACGGTGCTACAAAAGTATGTGTTCTAAAAATGTTTTCTCGATGTACGTGGGTGGCAGTGGTATTAGATCTGAGTGTGAGAGTGAAAGTGTCTCCAACTTCCTGTATATACGATCATCTTAATAATAACGATCAGGACTAAATATTAAAAGCTATAAAATCGAGTGAAAATAACTTTTCTTTAAAACACAGACCAATAATTAGCCTCAAGACCTAATGAAATAGATTTTTTATCTACGTTTTCTTATTAAACTATCCCGGTCAAAGAAATAGAGGATATTCTGACTTTACTTATATATAAGATTGGTATTAACATAAAAAAGATTAGAAATTCTGAATACTTATAACTTAATTATCAAAATAAATTAATTAGACATACCACTCAATTTGTGAACCGCGATTTTTTTGCAAATATAAATTGGGTATTAAAATAAAGTAGATAGATGAGCCGTTGTTATGATTAACATTTAAGAATAAAATATTCTGGAATAAGAGTTTAACAAAAAGATTAGGGAATAGTGACATAAGTAGTGACATAGTTTTTATTTCAGACGCGCACACTATTCTTTATAATAAGATTTCATTTTATTTTTAAATTGAAGGTTCGATATTTTAAAATATTGAACTTCAGACTGTCATTCGAGGAATTGTTCTCAAATCTAAATGTTCATATATACATAAATATATACATGTTTAATGCATATATATATATATATATATATATATATATATATATATATATATATATTCGACTGAATTCAGCTTTTGTTCATTTTATTGCACACATATGTTTATTTACGGTAGAGCCGTTTATGAAATTGAACAATTTTTTTATAGTTTCCGTCAAGAGAAAGAATAAAATTACCCGGTGATATTTTTTGGTTGGTTTCTCATCGTTTCGAATGTTGGTCTCGCTCTCCAAACTGGGCGCAGGCACGGGGAGTAGGGTCTCTGTTCACGGTTCGTTGAATCAGACGTCAGATTTTATTTAAATCTTTCAATCTAAGAGATTTCCTCTAGCGGACGTCTTAATATGGGATTCCTGTAAATATCTGAAGTTTTTAATCAATTTTTCTACCGTATTTTATCATGATGTATATATCGTTGATCATGCGTACAGGGTAGGGGGAAAACTTACTTGCGTACACACGTCATTATGTAGGTAGCAACTCGGCCGGTCCGTGAGAAGGGCTGATTAGAAAAGAGAAAAAGCCCCCTTTTTGAGTAACTATCACGTCATCACCTAGGGGACAAATTACGTCGAATTCACTTATCTCACACAGAGATAATTGGCCCCATAGTGATATTTCGTTGTCTCATAATATATCTTACGCTTTTTGGTATACAATTTTAAAGTAAACTAGAAGAACACATACCGTTTCCCAAAATTGACTAAAAATTTGCAATCTTCAAATAAAATGATTAAAAAATAAATAATCAATTCAGTTACCGTGTATTTGTTTACTATTACGAAAACGATAGATAACTGATGGGTCCTATGGATGACCTTAAACTACATCCGGTGGTGGGCGCCTACATTGTGAGCTTTGAGGAATGGGGAGTGTTGAGTGACCTCTTGGGTGCCATCATTCCCGGTTCACTGGCCAGAAGTTGTAATCACTTTCTCCATTCCATCTATATTCTACAGAATATGCCCGGTGTATGACTTTCAATTATATCTGGTTATAATCCGCAAACCCTAGCGTTGAAGAGACGTCACCGAATCTGGCCGTAGTCGTGTTTCAAAACGTCGTAATATTGAGTGGAATGTTGTTTCTCTGCTGATGAAGATCGGTGGTGTTTGAATTATCTTCGCTGGTCGGTTGCCCCCCCCCCCCCCCACACCGGAGTCCGATGCGGTCAGCAGAGCTTGTCATCAATCTAGAGAATGGAAGTACATTTCACATGGATACAAAGTCAAAATAACTCGCCTATCTTTTAGTAGAAAAGGATATATATATATATATATATATATATATATATATATATATATATATATATATATATATATATATAGATAGATAGATAGAGATAAAATGACCCGACGTAATGGAAAATGAAAAAGGAAAGCAAAAAACCTATTATTTATGTGTTCATCAACGTTTCGTCTTTATTGTAAGACTTCCTCAGGATGAAGATAAACGAAGAAAAATCACACAAGCATCAACTTGATTTGCCTGAAAGTGGTGAGCTTCAGCTGGTTTGAAAAATAAAAATAAAAAAAAAGTGAGAAGGCAGAACAAAACTGCGCGTCAAGCAGCAGCAGTCTATAGAGTTTTTAGGAGGTGGGAAGAATGTGCCGGTTGAGATGAGTTTATTAATTCGGCCTTGAAAGAAAGGTTTTTGTCTGTGTCATCGTGTCAAACGAACGTAGGAGCCGATGTTGGAAGGGGCGAAAGTCCGAGCTAGAGCGTAACAATTAAGTATACACATATGAAAATCAATGCCACGTTTTGAATGATATATATATATATATATATATATATATATATATATATATATATATATATATATATATATATATATATATATATATATATATATCATCGGGAAAAGAACTCGGCTGTACATAAATAACATCAACTTCGTATTTTTGAATCAATTTTTCATTGTGTCTTTGGACGAGCGCTCTGAGTTAATCTGAGGATTTTCAGTAATTCTAGTCGAAACGTAGATCAATTTGTTATGCAGCAGAGTGCCTAGTCAGCAAGTCAGATAACTCAAGCCCGAGTCTTTGTCTCGTCTCAACCGGGGTGTGAATTTCTCGGACAATATAAAGGGAGTCTTTGAACCACAACACGAATTGAATTGGGACCCGAACCCATCAGGAAAACCTAGTGCTGCCCGGCATCCCCGACTCGTTCCTCCTCTATTAGTCACTTTTCCAATTTCTCCCAATGAGTATTGATTTACTCCTCTCCATGAGTTAGGCACAAGGCCAGTTTTTATCTTACTCCCACAAGTAAGATGTGACCCAAGGTCGGGTCAGGAAAGTGGGGTTTAAAAATTGCCTGGTCCGCCCTGTCGGCATTCCCCGGTAAGGGCGCCTCAGGCAGTAAGCAATAAACTTACTCCTCCCCAAAGAGGGGAGGCAAAGTCTGGGAGGGTGGACCTCCTAGAACTGCACAGGACAGACCCATTGACTGGCGTAAGTCAAGCCCCGAAGGACAAGACAATACCAGTATGGGGTGCAGTATCCATCGGAACAGATACTACACTTTGATCTTAGCCAAAAGGCCAAGATTTCTCCCAATGAGTAGCGCTGTGCAAACACACACACACACTTATATATCTACCATTTTAATTCGTCCATTTCACCGCCAGTCACGAACACCGGCCATCTACTGGCTGACCTTATCTCTTTAGTGACAACGTAGAAACGTAACTTTAGCAATTTCCT
Source organism: Sepiola atlantica (assembly GCA_963556195.1). Lineage (NCBI taxonomy): Eukaryota > Metazoa > Mollusca > Cephalopoda > Sepiida > Sepiolidae > Sepiola > Sepiola atlantica. Next base: position 63,097,361 of record OY744531.1, read on the forward strand.
TTCTTTTTTACTTTTAAAAACAGAATCCATTCAATTTTCATTTATCGACTTTTCCATCATCATTGTCGATTAACCCTTTTAACCTCTTTAACTGCAGCTGAGCGATACTCATCCATTAACGCTGTTTTCCTGACATGCTGACCTCAGCCAAACCCATAATCCCGTACCAATGAGTGCACTTTTGGTTTGGCTATGAGAACAAATTTTGATATTCCTTTTTCCATCTTTTCTGAGATTATTTTCCGACTTAGTCCCCACCAATATATATATATATATATATATATATATATATATATATATATATATATATATATATATATAATATTCACCAATAAATGTTACATTATTTATACCTACATACGCCGGCGTTTCGAGCTACGCTCACATCTATGTAGGAAGCGATAATTTCACCCGATTCACAGAGTACACAAGGACTCTGTACGCGTTCACTCTATTGTCGCAGACATCGGGTATTATCACGTGATACGGGAGAAATTAAGTTATATTTATGCCGTGCACATCAGACTATCTAAAGGGTTCAACGAACGTAATCGGAACCTTGCTTTATCGCCAAGTGACAGACTGTTTTTAATATCTCCTAACAGTTCTCAACTTTAATCTCTTAAAGGGGTTTTATAATAACAATATTTACAAAGCAGTATTAAATTATATATAACTACATACGCACGCGTTTCGAACTTATGCTCTCATCAGTGTAGGAAGTGACAATTTCAGATAATTACAAGGTTTCCGAGCCCGAAGGAGGTTTGATTGGAAAGTTTTAAAGAAAAAGCAAGTACGTTACACTTCTAAAATCACAATCGAGAAGGATATATATATATATATATATATATATATATATATATATATATATATATATATATATATATATAAAATTGAAAATAGACAAACAATGCCTTTGGAAACCACGTTTTGAGATGCAATATTTTATTAAACATCATTTAAATGTTTTTTGTTTTTTCTCCCCTTTTTAATTAATTTTGAATGATAAAACATTGTTTTACGGAGAAAGAGAGCACACATCAATTTAAAAATAGCCTTTAAATTGATTTGTGCTCTCTTTTTTATTTTTTCTGTGTTGGCAGCTTTACTCCTCGATGTTGTAGGAGCGATGTTCACACTTCGTCGCAAGGTGGTTTGATCAACTTGGAGCGTACGTAAATATCGTCGTCAATATTAGTATCTTATAAGTAGCGGATAATCCCATCTTTTCTTCGAATTATTTTCACTGTATGTATATTTTTCTTTAAAACTCCACCGAGACAAATTTTCATAAATGTAAATTTAATTTAATCAGCTAATTACGTTTTAATTAGAGTAAGTACTTTCCGAACATAGAAATATTTGATGTCATCCTCGAAAAGCACCCAAGTAAATTTGAAATAAAAGATAATTAAAAATGTATTTTTTCATATCATTTTACTGTTCGTTTTGAAATGAATGTGACACATAACTTCACCTATTATTTGATATGGCACTACCGTTACCTGTGCCAATGGATGACACAAAATAAGAGCCCAAACAGTGTGTGTAATATATCGACTTAAAATAAAATATTAATTCAAGTGCATAAGAAAAAAAGGAAATGGAAAATAGCCCAGTAACAAAAAAAACTACTGAATTGCAGTAGTGTCGGCTATCTAATATTACCTGAAATAAATTGAACACATAAACAATATTTTCTAATAGAGATTGTTAAAAATTAACTTACAACAATATCTATGGTACCTTTATCAGTAATTGACTAATAATAACCTAACTTAGATAGTAAACCCATATGTAAAACCGGCTGAACATTTCTTTTTATATTCAAAATGTCAGTAAAAGAACCCTGAACTTAGAAAATTATCAATCATCTAGTGAAAAAATAAAGTTCGTTTTAATTTCCTATGAAATCATGTGTAAGCCAAATGTTAGGTACGTGCAAAATAAATGGCCTATCTGCTTGCTAGATAGAGACCCATTGAGAGTTCTTAGGGTTGGGTTCCAGAAACGAACATCGATGAGGTCAGGATGCCGACGGCCTTCCCAAAAGACTGTGTGCTCATCTGAATACTGATTTGCCTATTATGGGAGATGCCGCCAACATCCAAGGGGTATGTTAGTTTGGCTAGTCTATAAAAGGAAGGGTGTAACTGAACAAGGACCCTCCCAACACAATCTTTCCTTAGACATTTTAACATTTCATTCTTTAGAATAGCCATAGGTTGTGTTAAATGAAAATTATCGTTTGCCTCCCTTAGCATTTGCCAGAGCCCATTTGCTTCGTCGGGTTTTCTGACAACTGTGAGGAATCTTACAGCGTTAGGGAAGTTAAGGGGATCTTCAACTGACTTGCTACCCATCTCCCTAAACGCGAGTAGTTTCTTTTCAAATCAGCCACTTTGTAGTTTTTAAGATTTTCCTCCTGTACCTCATTGACTATACATATACTAATTCCTGGGAGAAAAGCAGTTTTTCTTCTTTTTTCCAACGAAGGACTTCTCTGCCTTTTTTTGAGATGAAGGGGGAGAGGGAGGTGGCATGTCTTCTTATATTGGGGAGTGGGAAGGAGTCGTGTTTCTGTTTTGTAGAAAGGGAGAGGCGGGAGCGAGCTGTTTTGCTTTTGGGGGTGTTTTGTGGGGTAATTAAAGGGGAAGACTTGGGAGAGGAGACGGCTTTGTTTTTTTAACTGGATTAAGAGGGATTAACTTGTATTCTTTTAAGAGAGCGGTGATCGTGGGGGAATAGCTTTCGAAGGGGAACGTGGCTTTGTAAGACTGGAAATTGCAGTGGTTGACTTTGTTTTAGAGGAGGGCTGAAAGCTTGGTTTTTTAGAGGGAGATTTGGCGGGTGACTGTGAGCTTATATTTTGGGGGGATTTAGGACTTTCTAGTTTTTTTTAGGTCACGAACCTCTACATATTTATCTTTACCAGAATCCTTGGTTAGCATTTCCTCTTCTCTCATTTGGTCCAGGGCTAGACGACGAGGTGTTTTCTCACTGGATCAAAATCCATTCGTTATGCTCCCTGTCATCAAATTTACTTAGATCAGGGAGCACTGGGTAGTCGTTGTCAGAAGATTTTGATTGGGGTGAATTAATGGGCGTCCCCACTCTTTGGGTCATTGGCACCCCTAAATGTTGGCCCACTTTGGTTTTCGTAGTCGTGGTCTTTCTTAGTGGGCATTCAAAAGTGAGGTGCCCGACTTCCTCACAAGCCCAACAAACAGGCCTTCTTCCAGCCACAATTACAGGAAGCTTTTCATCGCCTATTACCAGATAATATGGAATGTTTTCGAATGCCGTCTTATCTAAAAGTATTTCAAACGTCCATATCCCTGGGTATTCATCCCAGGTTACGGACGTAATGTAACCATATTTTAGGAAGAAAGCTCCTAAATGTTCCCCGTCCACATGGGACGGAACGTTAAAAATGGACACAACCGTTCTTCGTTTGCCCATGTATTCCATTCTAAAAATATATTCCTTAGTGATAATTTCTGTTTGGGACACTTTCAAGCAAGTTTCTTCATTTGGAAACAAAGTGTTCCAAGTATTGTATCCTTTACACCGAATGATTATTTGTGGTCTATACCCTGCTGTTGCTAGTAACTTAGAAATAAGATCTGTAGACGATTTAATTACTTTTTTAGTCTTTTTGTCGACGACAAACATGATTATGCTTTTAAAAAAAATTTCCTCTAGTTTAGGAATGCCCACTAGTAAACCCGTATCTGTTACTAGATGAAGGCACTTTTTTGCCTTCTCAATAAATTCACCGACATTAATGCCAACTTTAGGAGGCTTGCTCCATTCAGAACTTTCAGGTGTAGCCTCAGCCGGTCCCTTCTGCTCCTCGGTACTATCCATAACGTCTGAAGGCTTCGGACTACAAGTAGCCGTCGCCATAATGCTTATCAAAACTGATAACAACAACAAAAAGTAAAAAAAAGTAAAAAAAACAACAATGGTAAAAAAAGCTTCACCACGAACAATGAGTTCCAATGCGATAACAACAACAGCAATAACAACAACGATAACAACAGCAACAAGGTAATCAACAATGGTAACAAACCAACAAGGCAAAAAATGATACTCAACAACAGACGGTCTTGAATCGAAACAGAGAATAACGTAAGAGGGCAGTCCAATTATGAGAAGCCTAAATGGACGAGTCCAACTGTTCGTCGTATACGTACGTCACCATTACAATTTCCCTTTGTCATCTCTATTCCCCTTTGTAATCTTAATTTTCTCTTTGTCATCTCTATTCCCCCTTTTCATCTCTATTCTCCTTTTCATCTCATGTTCATAGTTTTTTACATCTTTTTCTCATCTTGCTTTTTGTCATGTTGCTTTGTTTTTACCTTTTTCTTTTTTCTTCAAATTATTTTTTTATGTATTACAAAGCTTCGTCGTTCTTTATTTGTCCCTTTTGTGTATTATTGTTACGTCACATTGTTTTCTACTTATTTATTTACCTTTATCTTATTTCTACTCTTTATATAACTTTTCTGTTCGTTTATTTTTCTTCTTCAATATTTCATATTTAATTTGTTCTTTTTCATTGTCATTCTAGATGTATCATAATTGTTTTTATTCTATTTTCGGTTTGACTTTTCATTTCTTTATTCAATTCTTTTTTTCTTTTTTTCAGTGTTGTTTGTCTTATTTTACGATTATCTTTCCCGTTTTTTTTTATTCTTCACCCTCTTTGCCGTTTCGTATTCTGCATTTCATTTAATACTTTCATCTCATTTCATTGCAGAATTGTTCCTCCTTATTTATCCTTCTTTTTCTAGATCCTTGGTATAATAATAGTATATAGTGTATACGTAATGTGGAAACTCCCCTTTAATGCGTAAAAATATAAAATGCTTTTAAATATTTTCTTTAGCAGAAATCAACAGAAATAACTCATTACATGATTACTTTATCTTAATGTTTAAGAATAGTCGGTGAGTAAGGGAAAGTGTATCCACTTGAAAAGTTTTCTTAGCTGAAATAATTATTTTCAGAAAAAGAAAAAATGACGCGAAATAAAATATATTTGTAAAAGTTGAAGGAAAAAAAACCGAAAAAATAGGCTAGTCTGAATTTAGTAGCGATATGTCAGATGGATTTAGAAGCGATATGTCAGATTTAAAAATTCGGCAAGATAACATTGTATGTTAGATATGTCCATAAAACAAATTAATCTATTGTAGCAGTTACCTCCTCCTTTCAAAACATAACTACACCGGTTTGCCGGTAGGTGTCGCTTTTTCACCGACAGGTGGCACTGTAAAGCGACACCAGAGTTATCTGCCCTTCTGACTATAAAAACCGTTGCAAACGGAAAATCCATCTCTTCTTCACCAGCCTCGACAGAAGTACGCTGACACTAGCGTTCCGTTTCACTTTTCTCTTCTGGTCGATTGGCCTCGGCAGAACGACGCTAATACACTAGCGCTTCGTCTCACGCTTTTCTCTTGAACTGGACTCAGCATAACAACTACCAACACACGTGGTCAAACAACGGTAAGAGTTCTCAACTCATTTTCTTTGTGTACGGCTTTCAAAGACTTTTCCTACGCCGGATTCATTTCTTCTTATACCTTTTCAAGAACTGTTTTTCCATCGACACACATGCATACATCACACACTTCATCATTCCACGTACACACACGTTCAATAAACGTTATTTGAACTACTTCATTTTTGTTTATTAATTATTACTCTGTCTTTGCATGCAACATTGCTTGATTCAACTTTGCACGTTTATAGTCCGGGAACATCACCCTCTCGATCTTAACAATTGGTGACCCCGACGTGATAGCTTTGTTGTATGGGGCAGAGTAATTAATTTCGTACAAAAACAAAAAAAATATATATATCATTTCTCGTTTTTTCTTTCGTGGTGAAACGAATTACGCACCCATCTTTTTCCTTTTTTTTTTCTACCCACGAGGTAGAAATATACAAACAAACAAACAAACAAAAAAGAAGCCGCCATCTTTATTTATTTTTTTTTTTCCTGGCCACGTGGAAATACCCAAACAAAGAAAAACAAAAACATTTCTCGGCTCTCTCCGAGTATAAAACAATTTACAATTTCATTTTTTCTTCTTCTCTTTCTCCACCCACGTGTCGGAAAAATATATACAAAGAAAGACAAACTTTTTTTCTTCTTTTTCGACGAACAAAAGGACCTTACAAGACGCCATTTTCTTTTGTTTTGAACACGTGGAGATAAACAGAAAACAAAAGAAAACAAACGCTCACGCTGCCCATCTATTTCGTGACCACGTGTTGAAAAAAAAAAAAAAAATTCAAAAAATGCCGCCACCCTTTGCCATGACCACGTGTTGATAAAAGAAAAAAAAATTTAAAAAAACAAAAAAAAAAACGCCATTTTTATCTCTCGAACCACGTGGAAATAAAAATTCAAACAACAAAAAAGAAAATACAAATTTATTTTCTGTTTTAACAACAAGCAAAAAAAAAAAAAAAAGGAAGCCGCCATTTTTTTTTCACGACCACGTGTTGATAAAAAAAACCCAAAAAACAAAAAAAAACAAAAACAAAACAAAAGCAACTTCTTCCACCTTCAATCGTCACTATGGCAAACTCGGCTGATCGAATTCTCGAGTCCAACAGTGGCCCACAAACGGTCAACGCACTCGTCACTCCTAGCAGTCAACACAGCGAGCTGCAGCAGTTAAAAGCTGAGATGGTCGAACTGAAGGCTATGCTAAAGGCCTTCCAAACCCAAAGCAGATCAAGGGGTCGTTCACAGTCCCGAGGCATGTACCGTGGGAGCCGTAGCAGAGAGAGGTCCCCTTACAACCAACCCCAGGGTTGTATGTGCTGGTACCACTACACATTTGGCAACAAGGCCAGAAAATGCAACAGCCCCTGTAACTACAAGCCACAGGGAAACGCCAATCCCAGCCAGTAATAGCGACAACTGCGGCTGGAGGGAGAAGAAGAGGTCGCTTGTTTTATGTAAAGGACCGCAACAGCGGTCATTCCTTCCTGGTGGATACCGGTGCTGAGATAAGTGTTATCCCACCACAACCCGGACAAAAACCAACTCCGACATTCAAGCTACAGGCAGCAAACGGTTCACAAATCCAGACATACGGCACTAAGGAACTCACCCTACACTTAGGACTCCGCCGTAACTTCGTCTGGAAATTCGTGCAAGCCAACGTCAGGATGGCCATCATAGGAGCTGATTTCCTTTCACACTACGGTCTGTCTGTCCACATGTACAACCAAACACTCTCGGACGATATGACAGACATTAGGGTGAAGGGAACATTAACACAGTTTGGTCCAACAGGAATTTGCTCAGCAACCCACCACACCAAAGAATATGTCAACGTCTTGGATCAGTACCCTGACATTACCAAACCATTCAACATCGACGATAAAATTAAACACTCTACACAACATCACATAAAGACAACCGGACCTCCAGTCTATTCGAACCCTCGACGTCTGTTGCCTAAAAAGTATAAATACGCCAAGCAGGAATTTCAGCAGATGATCGAGGATGGAATTATTGAACCCTCCGAAAGCCCATATGCTTCACCTCTCCACCTTGTTCTTAAACCAGACCAGAACACCCATCGTGTATGTGTCGATTATCGGCGACTCAATGCGCAAACTGTCCCAGACCGCTATCCTGTACCGCACATACACGATTTCACATTAGGACTCCAGGGTGCAACAATCTTTTTCAAACTGGATCTGACTAAAGCCTTCTACCAGATCCCAGTAGCAGACGAGGATATCCCGAAAACGGCTGTGACCACACCTTTTGGACTCTTCCAGTTCAAACGCATGCCTTTTGGACTGAGAAACGCTGCCCAAACCTTCCAACGCCTCATTGATAACGTCCTAAGAGGACTACCCTGTGTATACGCCTACATAGATGACGTCCTCATAGCAAGCCCGGATGAAGCAACACATGAGCACCATTTACACCAAGTTCTGCAGAGACTATCACAAAATGGTCTGAAGATCAATGTAGACAAGTGTATATTCGGCGCCAAGCAACTTCAGTTTTTGGGACACCAGATTGATGAGGGCGGAATCACACCCCTGCCTGAAAAGGTAGAAGCGGTACAGCAATTTCAACCTCCAACCTCACTCCGTCAGCTGCGACGATTCATAGGAATCGTTAATTATTATCGTCGGTTTATCCCAGACTGTTCTAAGATCCTGTCTCCCTTAACAAATATCTTGCAGAACAAAGGGAGAAGACAGAAACAAGCCCTTACACTCACTGCAGAAGCACTTCATGCATTCAACGCAGCCAAATCCGCATTGACCAACTGCACCAAACTCACCTACCTCACTGACAATGTTCAGGCTACATTAACTCTAACAACAGATGCAAGCTCATCAGCTGTAGGCGCGGTACTACATCAGGAGATTGATAACACCAAGGTACCCATATCTTTCTTCTCCTCCAAGCTCAGCCAAACACAGTCCAGATACGGCGCATTTTCTAGGGAACTCCTAGCAATCTACCTCGCAATTAAACATTTTAAACATGTGCTAGAAGGTAGACAATTCATTATTTACACAGACCACAAGTCATTAACATATGCATTATCCTCACGTCCGGACAAATACTCACCCAGAGAATCTCGTCACCTGGACTATATATCACAGTTTTCCACTGAAATTAAATATATTAAAGGTGACCAGAACATTGTGGCTGATGCACTTTCTCGGCCAGACACAAACTCCATCACCCAGGATTTTCTTAGTCACGATTTGTTGGCACAGGAACAAGCATCAGACGCCACCTTGCAACAAACTCTGCAAAACACTTCCTTGAAACTCACTTCTGTACCAACCCCTTTTAGCGACAAAGAGGTTTATTGCGACACAACAACACCTACACCCAGACCTTACGTCCCACCATCACTGCGACGACGCATATTTGATCATTTTCATTCACTCTCTCACCCCAGCAAAAGAGCCACCCTGAAAATGATCAGTGACAGATTTGTATGGCCTGGGATGAACAAAGATATCAGACTTTGGGCTGGCAACTGCATAAACTGCCAGCGTTGCAAGGTCTACCGACACACCAAGTCCCCAATAGGAACATTCAGCAATCCTGATGCCAGGTTCTCTCATCTGCATATAGACATCGTTGGACCCCTGCCACTTTGTCAGAACTACTGCTATCTACTAACGATTATTGATCGATTTTCCCGTTGGCCCACTGCAATCCCATTAAAGGACACCTCAGCAGATACAGTGGCCAAAGCAATCTTGAAGGAGTGGATAGCCACATATGGTGTACCCGCAGTCATTACGACTGACAGAGGCACACAGTTCCAGTCGAAACTTTTCGCCGAGTTCAACCTACTCCTGGGCACCAAGCATATACGGACGACGGCATATCATCACTGTTCCCACGGCCTGGTCGAGCGATTCCACAGGCACCTAAAAGCATCTCTTGCAATGAGGCCAAATACAACCAACTGGGTTGATAACTTGCCTCTGGTCCTATTGTCAATTAGGAATGTCGTAAAGCAGGACTTGGGTTGCACACCGGCTGAAATAGTTTTTGGTACTACATTATCTTTGCCCGGACAATACTTTCATAACAAAGATAATGTACACCCTACAACTACATTTGTACAGGACATAAAGGCAAGGATGTCGAAACTACACTTCACCCCTACACGAGAAGTATCGAGACAAATCCACATACCCATCACGCTATTTGACAGCGAATACGTATTCGTCCGCGACGATGCGGTGAAAAAGCCTTTATCACCACGCTACCAAGGTCCTTACAAAGTAGTTAGACGGGCAGAAAATTTTTTCACCATTACAAAAAACGGCAAGAATGACACTGTTTCCATTGACAGATTAAAACCTGCTCTAGTGGAAGAATCACAGTCAAGCCAACAGACACACCACTCTCACACAGATTCCGACACCACAGAGGAATCGAATGCTTCACCAGAACAAAAGACAAGATCTGGTCGGAAAGTAACATTCCCACACAACTTCAAAACTTACATATACTATTAATAACATACAAACAGTTTCAAAACTTTCTCAAAAATACACTCGAACACAATCAAAATAACTTCCGAACTTCTATTCGTTCAACAACAACAGTAATGAGAACATTTTCACCGCACACAAATTGAATTTTTTTTATCCAGCAAAAAAAAAAAAAAAAAAAAAGGTTATTTTCGTTAAGCTATATACACTCCCTCAACCTTAAAGAGATAGACAGCTCTATGAACAAAGCCTAACTCTGGATTTTAACACCATTCATCAACAACTGCACAGACTCACTTGTTCTCATTCATCAACAATTGCACAGACTCACTTGTGCTCATTCATCAACAACTGCACAGACTCACTTGTGCTCACTCATCAATACCGCACAGATTCACTCGTGCTCACTCATCAACAACCGCGCAGACCCAAGCACCAAACATTCCCGGACAACACTGACAATTCAACGTTTGTTCATCAGCTCTGCATCACGCAGACTAATCAACATGAACAACGCCACCAACAAGTGCAAATTCGCTTGCACTCAGCATTTTTAGACTGCAGACTCACTTGCGCTCAAACTTGATGCAGACCCAATTGCATGCAAACAACACGCAGATCCACATGCGTTACAAACACTCAATTCCGCAGACGCACTTGCGATCAATCATTCAATACAGATAGAAAAACAGAAATAAGTAGCGTACACACTACTTTTTCTAATCTTCAACAGCAAAACAGACATACCCACAAAGAATGCTTCTCATCTACAACTGTACATATTGAACAATATTTTCAATATTTTTCAATCTGGGGGGGGGGGGGGTCCTTGTAGCAGTTACCTCCTCCTTTCAAAACATAACTACACCGGTTTGCCGGTAGGTGTCGCTTTTTCACCGACAGGTGGCACTGTAAAGCGACACCAGAGTTGTCTGCCCTTCTGACTATAAAAACCGTTGCAAACGGAAAATCCATCTCTCCTTCACCGACCAGCATCGGCAGAACAACGCTGGCACCAGCGCTCCATCTCTCTCTCTCTCTCTCTTCTCCGGTCAACAGAATGACGCTAATACACTAGCGCTTCGTCTATGCTTTTCTCTTCATATGGCATCGGCATAACAACTACCAACACACGTGGTCAAACAACGGTAAGAGTTCTCAACTCATTTTCTTTGTGTACGGCTTTCAAAGACTTTCCTCTCGCCGGATTCATTTCTTATACCTTTTTCAAGAACTGTTTTTCCATCGACACACATGCATACATCACACACTTCATCATTCCACGTACACACACGTTCAATAAACGTTATTTGAACTACTTCATTTTTGTTTATTAATTATTACTCTGTCTTTGCATGCAACATTGCTTGATTCAACTTTGCACATTTATAGTCCGGGAACATCACCCTCTCGATCTTAACACTATAAATAAAGAAAATCATCAAAATGAAAGTATTTGGCATCGAGTAACTTGAAAAGGGTTGATATGCCGTAAAATAAAACCACCAACAATCTTCTTCCTTTACTGTCGCCATTCTTCAGCCAGTTTTTTTCTTCCAGTTATTTTCCTCTTCGTGTTAATTGTGTATTTTTCACTTTTCAGTATCTTTTTCATATTATTTTAGTTTATGTCCTCTAAGTTGTTGTTTTTAGTTGACTACTAGTAGAAAGACCCGGTGTTGCCCGATGTTGAAAGAAGAACGCTATGCCTTTTGCGTCCAGCCACTAACGCTATGTTACATTTTTTATTCTCAGTTTTTACATTTTATAAATTTAACTCGTGGGGTGGAACCGCCCGAGGATTTACTCAGCATTGATTGGGTGGGAGGGGGACTAAGTAAAATTATATTCATTGAAATGAATATATAAATTCATTTCAATGAATATAATTTTACTCGTCGTATTTCCTTTTTTATAGATGTAACGCACCAACGCCGCTTCTAGGATAATTTTGTACCCTCATTGCTCAAAATGAAATATACTTCTCCAAGTCATAGGTAATGTAGTTTAATTATAGAAAAAATAGATTTTGAAATGTTCTGATTTGAATGTGTGATAAACAATTTTCAGAGTTTGAAAGAGAATCGGGAAAAACAGCAGAATGAAACTTGTGATCGAAGTAAGCGGACGTTTCGTCTTTTGCTCCCTCCAGTGGGGCTGTGGTGTTTATTGTATCTGTAAATCTGAGTGTAGCGAGAGAATGTCTACATTCTACTACAGCAAATTGTGAGCTATAAAAAACGTTTATTATTTGGATTCTTCACTTTTGCTGCAACATCTTTCGCATACAAGCAAAAAATGGGACATAAACCTACAATATTACGATATGGTAAATGTATACATAGTGCATCCACACACTATCTCTCATGTTTTTTTATATTATAAAGATTTTGTAAGTATGATGTTGTTGTAAGTCGGGGACGTTGTAACCCTAGAACTTGTTGTATATAGAATTAGAGGGGGGGGTCTCTCTTAAAAATTCATAGAAGTTCGTAAACAGAGAGACAAGGAGTACAACTTTATATATATATATATATATATATATATATATATATATATATATATATATATATATATATATATGTGTGTGTGTGTGTGTGTGTGTGTGTTCATCAAAAAAGAAATGTATTTTTTTATAATATCCGAAAATGTTCCTAATTGCAAGCTCAATGAAGTTTCATTACACACTTACTCCTTTGTCGGGAGCTTATTTTGATCTTTTTTATCCTCTTTTCCTATGTATTTAGATTGGAGGTTTTCATATTACTACTGAATTTAAATTTTTCCCTGATGAGCTGCATAGCTGAGATGAAAGACTGCTCTGTTGCGAAACGCGAGTGAGTTGTATAGACACCATTAATTTGAGAAAAATACAATACAAACATATTAAAAGAATTTTGTTTGCCTGTAAGACAAGGAGAAAGATTGGAAGAAAAAACAAAACTATGGTTGTGATCGTTCGACGAAATATGAAGACCAAGAAAATGAAAGAACAGATGAAAAGTATGGATTGATTGTCTCTTTGGTCATTGGAATGCATCTATAATATATATATATATATTTCATGTATCCACATAAAATTTTATAAAGAGATATAATCTTTTATGTATCAATTTTCAGTATTTACTTCAGCAGTGCTCGATACGTAAGTAAAGCTAGGTAGTAAGCTATGAAAATATATTAATGGCAATTAAGCTACACAAAGGCTCCCGCGTTTCATCCCCGGGAGGAATCTTCAGGCTAAAATGCATGGAGTTAGTTTTGCCGGGTCTTTTTATAGACACGGCTAGCTAGTTAACCAATCAGATTCTTTGTTGTTCTCTCAGCCAATATCTGTTTTCCTTTCCATTCTCTTCTCAATTGATCTTTTTGCATTTTGTGTTTTTTGTTTCTGTTTTTCGTCTCATTGTATCCATCCTTCTTTTTTCTTTCATTTCTTGTTTCATTTCCTTCCCCTTTCCCTCTAATATTCTCTCCCTCTCTCTCTCAATGCCTTTCTCCCCTTTATCTGTCTTTGTTATTTTTTCACTATTTTACACCCCTTTATATATTTAACAAAATGCTTCTCTCTTCTTTTCTTTGTTCTTGTAGTATTTCTATTTTACATTTTCCTTTTCTTTATATTTGCTAATTTAAAGAAACATACATTCTTAATTTTCTTTCGACTCATTCCCCATTTTCTGGTCATCTTCTTTTTCTTCCCATCACATTATTTTCCCCCTTTCTTCTATTTGCTCAGGGCACAATGTCTTCCAAACCACTCAAAACAATAAGAATCGGTTTTTCTCTTGTATAGCTTATTTCTTTTTCTTTTCTTCTCTCCTTCTCCATCTTCCTTCTTACACCTTTTCTTAAATTCTTCCATTTCTTTTTCCGCTTTAATTTCTTTTCTTTTTATACATTTTCAAAAATGTTTCTTCTTGATTTTACTAAAATGTCCTTGAATCTGTATGGGGTTAGGGTTTGTCGTGCGGTATCTCGGGCTTTTTTGTTTACTGATGAGTTACCACTTATGAACGCTAAAATCCACTCGAGGATAAGAGTTAACGATATGGATTGATCGTCAGTTGAATGATGAAGAATATTATGAGAGGGTTGATAATAATAAATAGAATGAACACAGTTTAATTATGAAAAGTATTTGCTGACATCGGATTTGAAGACGACATGTAGTCTGCAGGGAAGTAGTCCTGTGATAATGTGTTCCAAAGATCAGAAGTTCTTGAAAAGTAAATTCTTTTCATGGAAATTACACTTGACGCTAGGTACACTGAGGAAGAATGGAAAGTTTCTTTCAGTTGTGGTAGAATGACGGGTTCTTGTGAATGTCTTACATGAAGGAACCAGAGATTAGAGCTTAGTCGAGCACCTTCCATGGAAATAACGACAGAGCAGAGAAAGATTAACCACGTCTCTTCTCTGAGAAAGGGGCTGTAGAGAAGAGAAGAGATCTTCACTAGATTGCCAGGTTTCTTTCGTACTCTGCCAAAGCAAGAAAGAGTGAAGTTAGCTGAACCTCCCTTGGCAGCTGTACTCCATATTAGGGCGTATCCGACTCTTATATATAAAGAGGATTACATCAGCAGTCAGATACTTTCTAGAGCAGTAGAATGATCCAATCATTTTTCCAGAGAGCTAAGCAACAGGCTGGGTATACATCTTCTTTTTTAGATATGGAGTGAAAGTCAATCGTACGAGCTTATCAAAACAAGGGGCTTCCTCAAAGAGATAGCCAATTATTTCGACTGAGGCAAAACAAAGATGTGAATGTTAGTGGCGAAAGGAGAGAAGCTTGGCTTAAGAGGTGTTAAAAGTAACAAGACCTTTTCCCACATCGCATCATGTGTACTAGATCGGAAGAGAGAGAGAGAGAGAGAGAGAGAGAGAGAGAGAGAGAGAGAGAGAGAGAGAGCAAGATCCTTTTCACCAGTGCTCTTCAAAGTGCTTCCAGAGACAGTTGTGTCGCCTGCATAGATGTTAAATGATCTCAGTATATAATTTGAAAGATCATTAATGAAGATCAGGAAGAGGAGTTGGTCTTTAGTTTAAAATAGAATTTTCGTTGGTGTGTAACGGTCAGGCTATGATCAAAGTGTAGTATCTATTCTGTCCACAATTCCTTGTAGACTGAGGCAATTAACATTTTTGTCCAAATCCAGAGTTCCACTTTATTTTCCCTACATTATAAACCGACCATGTGTCTAACTCTGCCCTCGTGAGGAGACAAGTAAATAGTGAGGTTAAAGTTTGAAATAGCATTTTCGTCGGTACGTGCCAGTAAATTTCAAAATAACATTTTCGTTTACCAGTCATGCTAGAGTTTGAAACGCGCTGATTGAATGACCACTTCTTAAGAACAATCGTTCTCGTTTCAACTCTTTTCGCCTTCTTCTCGTCCCCGCCGCCGTTTTTTGTTATATTAACAGTCCCTCCCTTCTTCGTCAGATTTTTTGGTATTGTGTTTCCCCTCTTCCTTCTATCCTACGGCATTGCTTCGAAATAATAAAAAATGATGTTAAAACATCTCTTTATTATTGCAAACAGAAACCTGGCGAGATACCATAAATGTTACGGCTAAGACAGTAATAATGATTGATGCTTATTTGCTGAAGGTCGATACTATCAAATAATAAGAAAAGACAGTTGTTTGTGGGAAAAACGAAACTAAACAGTAAAAGCCGTGGCTATTCTTATAAATCGCCGCCATTTCATCAAAACAGGAAATAAACAAAAACTGCCTTTGCCATGAAGCAACATATTTAAGTATCTTATTTCGACAGTTATTTGGACACTCCATTTAAAGGGTCAACACGATTGAACATATTTCACTGGAGGAGACAACGTACGTATCGATCGTAGATTTAGTCAATCACCACTTTTTACGCCTTTAAAATTTCATTGGAGTTAATATAGTCTTGTAACATGAAAGTGACGTTGTCCCTATCTTATGTTTAAGTCACGAAACGAAATAACAAAACCCCTGCTTACAACAACAACAACAACGAAAAGGGTTTATTCAATAAAGTTACCTATACCGTTTGGTATAGATGGAAGAAAGTTGGACAGTGTCCGAGTGAGGAAGAGGAAAATAGGAAGTTCTTAGGTCTGCCGAAAGTCTGAGCAGTTATCTTCAGGCGAAGATAATAGTTGCTGGAACGTCCAGTGGACAGGGGCAGGAGAGAGAAAGGAAGAAGTGTTTCCTCGTTGCTTGCGGGAGTCTCTCTGCTGACCGACCGTGATTCCCAAAGGAGCTGAAGTAGTTCTTCAGCGGACAGAAGGAATCAATACGTCCTACAGACTGATTGGTCAGTGTGTAACTAAATCAGTTAATGGGGACATTTTTCGGAGGGAGAGAATAGGTTTGTTTATGGCTGCTACACCACTCCCTGCTTAGGCGGAAAACCGGCAGAGAAAAGGGTAGTCATTTGCTAAAAGTTGCAGCATTAAAGGACAAAAATACAAAATATATCAATTCAGTTTACAGAATTTAAAAAAAAAAATATTTTTTACTTTTCAGTGAAAAAGTTTTCTTTGGTCCAAACAAAAAGTGTCCAATGTTTATGCCTTGTAAAAAGTATTTTTTTTTGAAAAATGCTTTTGTCTTTTCTGTGAAAAGTATTTGTTGTGAAAAGCAGTAATTGTACAATAGAGTACAAGGACTAAAAAAAGGCTCATTCTGTATATATAGGGTCTTACACAGTTTTTAGGCCAATGTACTCGCCGACTACTGCGTGTAGTAATGATGTAATTGTCTTTTGGAGGTGTAAGAGTGGGTTGATGCAATATGTATACAGAAGGAATATGTGGCTGTTGTGTTTTTGTGTCTAGAAAGGCTCTTTTTTCCTGTCAATAGATGCAGTTTCTTTTTTACCACCAATTTCTAGTGTAAATAATTTGTCAGTGCATGACAGCACACGATAAGGACCAGTATAAGGTGGAGTAAGAGGAGCTTTCACATAGTCTTTTCTAAGAAAAACGCGAGTTCACGAGGAAATGTCTTTAGGGACAGAAGATTTTGTGGTCTGTTTCCTAAGGTTCATAGGTGGAAGCTTATTGAACTAGGCTCGCAGTCTGTTTGTGTACAGAACTGGATCTGTTGTCGTTAAATCTATCAGGGTCAGCATCTGACCGAGTAACAATAGAAATACTCAAGTTCGGCTGGAGAGTGTCCGATGTCCTATTTGGTCGCAACACGATAATCAAGATATACAATAGGTACATACTCGCTCCATTGCTGCTGGTAAGGATAAGCCCGCAACGCGGCTCTCAATTGGTGATAGAAGCATTCTATCATCTCGTTGGAAGCTGTTTGATAGATGTAGTACGGACATTTAATCTCTAAAATCCTGGAAAGTTCATGGAATAGGTGGGATTTAAACTGTCCACCACGATCGATGGTAATAGTAGTGGGAACTCCGTAACGCGATATCTTGCCTGATATAAGCGATCGCGCTACGGATTCAACCGAAATGTCTTTTAGAGGAATAGCTTCAGGCCACCGTGTGAAGCGGTAAATACAGGTCTGGAGATAAGTAAATTCTTGACTGACCGGCTATGATCCAACCAAATCAGTAAGCTGCTCACAAACAATGCTGAAAATTAAGATGACACAAATGAGTGAAGAGATCAACCACTACATTAATAACCCATGAAACAAAAAGGATGCCTAAAAGCGATAAGAGGAAGTAACGATCTGTTATACATCGACCAAAAGATTCTGAAGGAAGTGAAAAGCAAAAGAAACTAGCGATGGATCGACTACAAAAAAGCCTACGACACACTCTTGCAAGGATTGATAACTGGATGCTTAAGAATGTACAAAATATTTGACAAAATTATTATTACTTTATGGATAACACGATGTAAACATGGCGGTTGGAACTAACAGAAAGAGGACAACACCTGACATAAAAATACAGGGAGACTCTACATCATCACTACTGTTTGTCATAGCTGTGATGTCACTCACGAACATACCTAGGAGATGTTATGAAGGATAGAGAATTACAAAGACAAAGAAAAAAATAAACTCATATATATATAGACGATCTTAACGTATATACACAAAAAAGGAGCAAGCACAATTAGTATGATAGGATATGAGAATGCACTTCGGGATGGAAATAGACAAATGTGCACTCGTTGAGATGAAGAAGGGAAAACTGAAAACAACGGAAGGCATAGGATTACCCAATCGAGTGGTGAGGAGGACAATTGGTGAATACATATATAAATACCAAGGCATTTTGGAAGCGGACACTACCTGGAGTATGGAAATAAAAGATATAGGTAAAAGGAATAGAAGAATAAGAAAGCTCATGGAAACTAAATTATATAGCAAAAATCTAATTAAAGGAACGAATAATGGGCAGTATCTCTAGTAAGATACTCTGGACCCTTCACAAAAGACCTTGAACAAAAAAGAAAACAAATGACAATGCACTCAAAGGATTTTACTGACCGACTATATGGAAAAATAAGGAGGCAGAAGACTGGTAAGTATTGATGATTATGTGAACGATGCCATTAAATGATTTGGAAAATACATAACTTAGAATAGAGAAAAGCTGATTACTACCGCCAAAAGAACTGCCGATGAAAACTATACAGAGATCAGCGAAATGGGAAGCAAAAAGGTCAGAAAAAATGGGAAGAGAAGAAGCAACTTGGAAGATTTATAAGACTGACCAAAGAAATAGTGCACAAAAGCAGACATGTTTGAAAAAGACACTTTAAGAAAGAAACGGAATCACTATTGAAAATAGCATAACACACCGCAATGAGAGCGAACTACATAAAAGCCAAGATAGACAAGACGCAACAAAACTATAAATGTAGAGTTGAAACGGTAAATCCCGGTTTTGTTCGTATTTGAATTATTTTAGTATAACTTTTTAACACAATTATCTAGGACGCTACACGTGACAAGTGGTGATAGAATATTCCTGTTTGCAACCCATGAAAAATATTACTTTTTCATTTCAGCTTATTTATTTGTTCATTGTATATTTGTTTTTTATTTTATAATATACATTGTATTCTATATGTTCCCCTTCTTTTTCATACTACTTTATCTTTGAAAAAAATAATACATGCTTTCCGGCGTTTCCCCGGAGAAATATTAAAAGAATGATCAAAATTTGTCAACATCTGACAGAACGCAAATAGTTCACATCAAACAATTGTAATGTTCAGTTTGGAATTGTGGAAGGGGGATAAGAGGAAGAAAGAATGAAAGAAGGAATGAAGGAAAGAAGGAGATGCGGTTGTAGGAGTCTTCCTGCCCATCGCATTGTACCGGTATTTCCCCATGATTTTCTTTTTGATTAAACACCTGCTTATGATAATGAACATTTTTAATAGTAAAGAGTCTTACAGAGCCCTATTAAAACTAATTCCCCCTTTTTTATAGGGAAAGAAAAAAAAAGAGCACTACTGAAACACACAAATATAATTAAGGTGGCCTACGGAGCACTAATAAACCGCGTGTGTTCGAATAGAAATGATGCTATTCACAATAGTTAAAATATTGCGTATTACATTGATTTCTTTTAAAATTACTACATAATAACGTTGAATTTAGAAAACCAGGACCATAGTCCTCCCTCCCCGTTCGCGTTGGCGAAAGTTTAACAATGTAAACACAAAGTTGTGTTAGTCGATTGAGATCGAACACCAAACCTCTCGGTCTTGGATCTACGTTAGTAAAAATTGGGCTACGAATGCGATTATAAAATCTCTTCAAAAATAGGTCATAAGGCGACCAAATGTAGGGTCTACAAGTCATACGCTTTGGGTCATTTCTATACGAAGAAATTGATGTTTATTTCCAATTTTTGGATATTATGCGTGTGGAAGGTGTAGGATTCAGAAAATGGCGTTCTGTCGAATATTTTAGCGTATATTGACTTAATTCGGAAATCGAGTGGCTGAAGAAATTGTAGCCGCCATGTTGAATGAGGAAATACTGCAAGGAACTATGTTCGTTAATTACATTCTCTAAAAACCGGAATGAGTATAAATGTATACGTAATAGGTAGAAATAACGTAATCCGATATTCTATAAATGTGTGCGTAATGTTTTGTATTATGTAGTCAATTAATAGCAGACAAATAGGAAATAATAACGGACAATTTTTTTGAAAAAGCAGACGTTGTTTATTACTTCCTGGTGTCGATGGGGCAGTGTCAGTACTGAAGTGTTGGGGGAAAAGATTTTGCTACCAGCTATATGGAGCATGTTTTAAGGAGACTCGAAGATGGTGGGGCAAAAATAATTTATAGTGTAAGGTGGAGAAAAGTAATAACAACATTACTAAAACACGCTCGAGTGAATAAGCGTAAGTAGCCTGTAATGCATGTGGTTATTTTCCTATTCTGCTAAAAGGTACAGGGGAAAAATCGTCTTAACTTTATATATTAGATTAGCTGGCTTTGTGGGCTCGCTATCGCTTCGCTATTTTAAATACTTGAAATATTAATTTTAAAAAATAAACATTTCGTTCATAACTTTGTTGTAAACACAAAACCAAGTCTTTCTCATTTATGTATATAAATAAAAAAATTTAAATGTTGGTAATTTCGAATTTATTTATCTTTTAAATGTGACCGTAAAGAAAGGAAAAGAAGGAATAAATGAATTTGCATTTTCACTTACAATTTAGAAATAACTTGTTAGAAATCAAGTCAGTTTCTCGAAAGAAAAAAACATTTGAACACAAATGCTAAATATTTGCCCATGAAATCAAACAATATTGCGAAACGATGTTGCGAAATTGTTATATTAAAATCAAAACAACCATTGAAAACAATAATTAATTCAATTTTCAAAACCAATATGCAAATTAGTTAACCTTGCGACTGATATCGCATATACATAAGCAGTATATAGAAAAGATGGTGCGTCTGTGTATAAAGTTGAATTTACTTGAAATAGGGCATTTTGACTTTACCATTAGTGGGATAAATGGGCCCATGTTTCTTATTTATAAAGTTAAACATATTATTTGCACTGTATACGTTATTTTCATCCTCCAATCGCATCTTTATTTAGTTGTTTTATATTTTGCATTTTTGTATCTAAAAATTAACCTGGTGCAAAACTACAAAAAGATATCATAAAAGCTGTAGATGTCTGAAAATGCAGACATATAAGAAAGTTTCTCCTTTGTATAAGCAACAGATTAATTTTATATACTCAAACAGTGCAAAAAGCTCAATTCAAAAAGGTGCGGCGAGAATAAGCATAACACACAGAAAAGTGCAAACGTCTGTTAAAGATAAAAAGAAGCAAGTAGAGTTAGATTTAGAATAAATTAGCATATCTATATAGTAATTGTAATATTGATTATAGTAATAAGAATAATAAGCGTATATTATCGAAAAATAAAAAATATAAAAAAGATAAAATGAAGAGAATATTTGTTATTGAGTAGTAACAGGTATATTGCTTAAATCACCAGTGTTAATTGATTGACTTCTTCTAAAACATCCCATATTGAAAATAAAACAACACCTTATATATGAAGTAAGGTTAAAATTTCCCCTATTTCTTAGTATAGCTCTGTAAGCAAAAGTTGTGTATAGAATTCTGATTTGTATGCGCTTTAGTCCGATTATTGATGTGTGCTTCAGAAATTATGTGTTTGTTTCGTTCACTGTCATCGATTTTCATATTTTATCCTATCAGCAATTTTCGCTTTGCTTACTAATTTCATTGCAAACGTTAGAGTGCATTACCCTACCCTAATAAGTCCCCGTCTTTTAATTCATAACACTGTAAAAGAAATGCGGTAACATTCTAATTAGGGTCACTTTTTCATATTACATCGTGCGTCAAATAACTTCGTATTAATTATTACACCAATTGGCGATTGAACAGCTAATAAAAACACTTAAAAAATCTGGTTTTCTGACTAGAAATTATACAAAAAACAATAAAACTTCTTCTTGAGGATATTCTTAAAATATACATATCTTACATATCTGTTTTAAATTAAAACTTCTTAAAGAGTATGCACTATTTTCGATTTAATGTTACGTCTGATGTGTTTACGTTGTTATCGGTTTTAATTACAACTCAAAAATGAAGGAAGGACAAAGTAGAACCGTTAACAGATTTATTTAACAAACACACTGATTAAATTGAAATGTAGAAAACCGCTGAACGCGAGATGCTTGTTTGATCGTGGGAACCGTTCTGTTTACTTTTCATTGTCATGACAGACGACTTTTCTTCTATCCAAGGACGATAACTCTTTCTTTTTGATACAAGGGAAATAACTATTCTGTTTTGTTAAGTTGCCCTAACAGTTTACTAACTTCATTGCAAAAGTTAGAGTGCATTACCCCACCCTAATAAGTCCCCGTCCTATAACCCAGAAGACCGTAAAAGAAATGCGATGAAATTCTAATTAGGGTCACTTTTTTATATTACATCGTGCGTCAGATAACTTCGTATTAATTATTACACCGACTGGCGATTGAGCAGCTAATAAAAACTTGTTTCTGACTAGAAATTATACAAAAAAATAATAACACTTCTTCCTGAGGATATTCTTAAAATATACATATCTTACATATCTGTTTTAAATTAAAACTTCCTAAAGAGTATGCACTATTTTCGATTTAGTTATTCACACATGAGCACAAACAGCATATATGAACACCTCTCTTCTGGAGTGTACCTGGAAAAAACAAGCAGGATGCAGGAGGAAGTATTCAGACCATCCTTGAGGACTGTAGGAAGAGGCAGAGAAACCTAAGCAGAGCTTAGAGCGATTAGCAAAAAGCATATGACAGTGGACGTCACAGATGGCTATTACGTTGTCTTGAATTATATAAAATCCATCCAGTAATCAAGAAAACTATGGCTGTCTATATAATTTATTAATTTTATTAAGCCACACGAATGGAACACTAACAATCCCTGGAGTCAAGATCCGAAAAGGAATCTTCTTAGAAGATAGCTTATCTCCTTTACTATTTTGCCTGGCGATAGATCCATCAAGTAAGCTACTGAATAAAAGCCGGAGTGCCTACAACCTGAGTCAGGGCCTTCAACAAGACATACACAAAAGAGTAAACAACCTGCTCTTCATGGCTGACCTCAAGTTGTATACCAGCTCAGACACTGACATAAGTTGACTATTTCAGGTTGTACATGCTTTTTCCAGAATTAAGTTTGGCCTTGACAAATGTGCCAAGTGCTCCATCAGAGCTGGGAAGAAGATCCAAACGGGAAACGAACAGCTTGATGAAGAGACTGAAATCCAAGACATGAAAAAGAATTTCAAAAACTGCCTGGCGAATATACCCGGTGCGACAAGTGCAAGGAAGATACAAGCAATTGCACATAAAGGCGGTTAGAATCATAAAAATATCTATCGGTTGAAGTCTCTGAAATAGCGTGTGAATGTCTGGCATCCAGTAGGATGTCCCATCCCCAGCAAAAACTAAAAGATAAGAAAATTGAAAAAAAAAGTAAATATCTATTAAACCTAATACAAACGAGTAAATATCAATTGAAACTATTAAATACGAGTAAAACGAGTAAATATCTATTAAACCTCGTAATTAACCAGTCTATTAAAACAAGGCAGTAACCAGTTAATATCTATTAAAACTGGTAAATAACAAGTTAATATATATTAAGATAGTAAATAACCAGTTAATATCAAATAGAACAAGTAAATAACTAGTAAATAATTATTAAACCTAAGAAAAAACGAGTAAATATATGTTATATCGAGTAGGCCACAGGAAGACCAACTTCCCCGTATGCATGGAGAGTGTGTGAGTAGTTACCACGTGATGTGACGTGGGCGCTAGAGTCTCAGTCAAAAATTACTATAGTCAACTGATATTTATATTAGTGAGTCGAACAAAAGTGACTCAGAAACGGGTACTTTTAAGTTTATCGGAAATCATTGTGATCGGCTAGATAATATATACATATTCAAATTTCAAGCTACAAGGCGAGGAGCCATGTGTGTACACACTAACTTTCATCAGACGGATTTTATCCGTGAACACAATCACTAAATATGCTTAATTAGCGTCGTTTTTAAGATTTAGATCAAACGCTGTGTATTTTTCTTATATATCTCTCCATCCACAAGCAAAATTTGTTTTCAGCCTCACTGAATCTTAACCAATCTCTACGTTGCATTCTAAAAAATGCAGAATCACATTCTGCCAGTTGCAATTTCATTTTTCGTCAATGTAGTCACATTAATCAATGTTTATCAATTGATATCTGTGGGTTTAATTATTCGATTGTACTATGATGATTCCTAATTATTATCATGTCATAAGCAAATGTCGATATGAATGAATTACTGTTGGTAATCAAGAATGTAATAAGAACCCTTTTCGCAGTTTATCTATTTATAGTGATCTATTTTTAGTATCAAATAAATGTGATAATTAATTTACGAGCTGGGACCTGTAGAAATTGCTTACCTACCATCTTCCGTTTCTGGTCAGCTGAGTATTTTTTAAACAAATTAAACTAACGTTTTAATTAATTTATTGTAACAATTGAAATCTATTAAAATAAAATGTCCCTGTTTTAAAGTAAAAATACTTATCATCTAATTGTGATTCAAATAAATAAATGGAAGGTCAGTTTTTAGTCGATAGTAATGACAGAATTGTTTTTATGACGTCTTATTCGTTTCTTTTTTACACAATTCATTTCGAAATGGGTTAAATCAGAATTTATGGCCACAGCGATTAGCACATAATCATCAATTACTTTTTTGCAGTTCATCGAGTGGACGATCTCATTTGTTAAAATGGGTGTGTAAGGTAATAATGGACGTACAAACGAAGGTATGTAGAGAACGCGTGGAGATGAGATAGCAACTGGCTTGTTAAGGTACTAAATTTTTTCTCCCCGGTTCTGTTCTTACTCTGTCATTTCCTTTCATTTTGGTCTTTACTTCATTTTCTCAGCAGGGGGTATTTAAAGAGTGTAAAAGTACTGGGTAGTTGGGCCAGTAACTAGAATCTAAATTCTAATATTTGGAGTTCGTTTAATGGAGGAAAACCCCCTAAAAGATTAACAGTGTTTTTCAGAGCCGGTAACGTGATGAACAATTTCACATAAACAGCGTCGACCCACAGATACGTATAGAGATAGATAGACATATACAATGAGAGAGAGAGAGAGAGAGAGAGAGAGAGAGAGAGAGAGGGAGAGAGAGAGAGAGAGGGGGGGAGAGATTCACGGACAAAGGATTGCTGTTGCTTTGTATAAGTCATGACTTATAAAAGTGATAGTTAATTACTATTAACTATCACTTTTATAATTTTGCACGTGCATATGTAAAATTTTCTTTTTAAATGAACCCTATTCTATTTTGAAAACATTTGTAATTTTTCACTTTTCGGATTTGCATTTTGCAATAACAGAACATTTTTCACCTTTGAACAAATGAACATTTTTCTGTTTTCACTTCAGATTATTACATTTTTTTGCTTCTTTTTCAGAAAAATATACATTTTGCCTTTGGCAGCATAACAAAGACATTCTTGTTCAAGTTTATCAATCATTTTCATGTTTTTTCAATTGTATTCTCATGTGCTGCTACCATCAATTAAGTCTCTCTTGTTTTATCGGCTAAAAGCTTAAGCAGGGAGTTATGTAGCAGCTTACATGAGTGAACTACTTTCTATCGACAGTGAGTTATGATTCTGCGTCGAGAGTATGTAACCATCGCCTGTTCACCGCAAATACAAGCAACTCAGCTAAGCTCAATGAGATTCATACGCGATGAATCATCTTGGCGCTAAAACCAGATCACGTGATCAACAAAACATCTTCAGCTCCTGTGCTCTCAACCAGTCCTGCGGTAGGCGAGTCGATGAACTCCAGGATAAGATTATTTCGCTTTGTCTACAATACTCAACCCGATGTTTTGTTTTGTTCCTATGTTTCCTGTAAATAAATCTGCAACCCTCTTTAGTTGTGAAGCCATCGTTTATTTTGTGAGGAATGGTAATCCCGTTTACTTATTATATTTCAGTCAGATTTTGCCAGGCGAATTACTCTCCCAAGCAAGTTCTGATTTTCTTTTCGATTTAAACACCAGGCTAACATTAGCTTTTCCAAACTAAAACTACTATTACGTATGATCAAAATCCTAACCGTAAGTTTTTGAATTACGATTTTTCTGTGACTTTTGTTTATCCGTCGTTTTTTCTGTGACTAAAAAAGTCAGAAAAAAACAACGCAGAAACATTGTGATTTTTTTTCTGTGATTTTCATCTTTAACTTTATAAGGGACAACAGATGAATTTAAATTAATTACTATTTTGCGTTGCTTCTTGAGCGATCAGGTGATTTAATCTTTAAAAAAGAGGATGGTGTTGATTGCGTACATACGAACACAAATTGCCTTAGCGTATTATTATACGTCCTCATACTTTTTACTCTATGCTTTCTTCTTGTTTGTATATTTCTTCTTTGTTGTTTCAAGATTTTCGAGGCTCTGCCCGTCGGTTCATCTGTCACACATAAGTTTGTAATAACATTTTAGATGCGTCCACACATCTGTATCAAATACTTTTTTCTGTCTATTTGTCTGTCACATTTACGTTTAAAATAACATTTCCTTCGTTAAATGGACGCATCTTTAAAATGCCTGTTATTGTTTTCATACGAAATGCATTAATATTTGTTAATGATATTAATACTTTCAAACGGAAGTCTGTCATTTGCTAATTGCTGCTTGATACACATTAACGTAACCTTTGACATTTGGTTATCTACATTGATAATGTTGAATGCTCATCCACTTTTCAGTGATTTGATCACACGAACTATACCAATTCTATACCTTTGTCTATGTAAGACACATCATAAAGAAGTGAATAGACAGTTGAAAGCAGCAGCAGCAGGAAACGTTGTTGTTTAGTATCGACTCTCGATTGGACAAAAACTTAAATCACAGTTTCTTTCAACTGATCCGAGATGCAATAATATTCACTGCCGAAAATTCGTGCGTACTATAAAAACCTACACACAGCTTTCTTCCTCTTTTCCGGCATTTTTCTTTCAGATCCGTTGCACGTGAGAAAGTCCTTTAAATTAGCCGAGAGACATTCATAAACTACTGTACGCATAGCGACTGCACTTACACGCCTCTCACCGTACGCACGTTCATATACGTACACACACGTTCATATACGTACACATTCCCTCACTAAAAATAGAATAAACCTAATATACATACATCTACACTTGCCTATCCCATATATATTCAAACTCAAACGGCGCCAGCCAAAATAAACACATCTATACAAATTCTCCTTACAGATAAAACAACTTTTTCATCACCTTGAAGGTTTTGGAGACACTCTGAATTTTCATTTATTACGAACTATTTCTTTTTCGTTGTCTTAACAAGTTGTTAATAAAAAAATATTTTTACATGGATAGTCATTCTTTCTTTTTATATCTCCTTTCCTTCTACAACACTACTAAAAAGGACCCTATCCATATCTATCATTTTTCTTCTAATATGTAATTTATGTTTCCGGATTTTAAAAGTTGGCCATCTAAACTTAAAAATAAGTAAAGGGGGATAATTCCTATTAAAAAAGAGTTATTTCCCTTAGCCATTGAACACCCACTAGTCACATGTGACTATATTCCATTGGCTATACTCTTTTTTCTCTGCTACTACCACCTACCGCACACATTCACACATCTCTCATAAAGTTTTTGAAGACGTTTAATATTTCAATACGTCAACAAATAAGAAATAAAACAAAAAAATATATAAACATTTATATATTTTTCACATTAATTTCTCTCTCTCTTTTCTCTCTCTCTCTCTCTCTTTCTCTCTCTCTCTCTCTCTCTCTCTCTCTATATATATATATATATAGCAAGTTCCGCACGAGCGTTGAACACTGTTAACAATAATAACGCTTTCCTCTGCCTCTCCAAGTATGTATATCTAAATTTCAATCACTGTCTGTGCTGATTGTCGGTTACCGTGTCGTCCCGAGCGCTTGCCTCGTAATTATAGCCTGAATTTATGGACTGCGTTCGATCCCATGCAACTGCCAACAAACACCACTCCTTCATTGATGAGGGCAAAACACACTCCTGCACTGATGAGGACAAAATGCCGGAAACGATATCGTCTGTAGGTAATACACACTTTAATATTTAATTAAAAGAATATTTATAGTTAAAAGATGTAATAGTCTTGAAAGCAGAGCACCGTGAAATAAGATAAGTCTGTTGTCATTTGCGACAAAGCAAGTTCCGCACGAGCGTTGAACACTATTGACAATAATAACGCTTCCCCTGCCTCCCCGAGTAAGTATATCCCAATTTCAATCTCTGTCTGTACTGATTTTCGGCAAAAGCCCGAAACGATATCGTCTGTAGGTAATAAACACTTTAATATTTAATAAAAAATAGTCATAGTATACTATATATCATCTGCCATTTTTATCTGTTTTGCGTTATTTAAGTTATTTAGTATGGGTGTTTCTATATTGATAGATATTGTTGTTTCCAGTGCGAACGCACGTGTGGCTTTCTTTCTAATAATTTGTAACGCAAAATAAAGTAGACAGTGATATAATTTACTACTTACCGGACTTAATCCGATATTTGTTGTATCAAGAGATGTACAATGAGAAAGAGACAATATGCATGTCGATTAGCAGAACACGAGTATGTGTTTGCTGTATTTATTTATCTTTTCTTTCTCACACACTCCTTAGACCGGTTTCCAAGATACCCGGTGGAAGGCTGTCAGTTTCCGTATTAATATTATAACATGCCCCTATTACGAAAAAGAAAGCTGGGAAAAAGGGGATACGTGGGGAGGGTACTTATGAGTAATGCAGGTGGAACAATTTGTCTACCTGAACAGGTAGTGTATGGTTGCTTACAATTCGGGTCTGGCGGTAGACTTTCAGCTTGGTGGCTGGCTGGTGGTTTGTCTGAAGACAGGATACTCTCATAGTCATATTCTGGTTGGATGTGTATGCTTTCTTTTGTTTTGAGTAGGTGGCGACGATTACGTCTAACCTTGGTCTCTTTCTCCGTCTCTACTAGGTATGAACGGGGATTTATGAGTTTCTCAAGCACCCTTCCTTTCATTTTCCATTTGTTGCCTGAAAGGACACGTACTTAGTGTCCAGGATTGAGCTTGGGTAATTCGTGAGCTGAGCTGATTAGTGGATCCTATTGTTTGTTCTCATATTGGTGCGAAGTCTACGACCCATTAATTGGGTCGCTGGAGGTGATGCATCAGTAATTGGGGTTGTTCGTAGAGCAAGAAGAGCTACGTATGGGTCTTGGGAACTACTCATTGCCTTTTTCAGTGTGCGATTAGCTGTTTGTATAGTACGATCGACGAGACCATTAGATTGGGGGTATAGGGCACTTGACCGGCCATGTTGGAAGTCCCAGTCTTGGGCGAATCTTTTGAAAGCGTCAGATTTGAATTCGTGACCACCGTAGCTCATTACTATCTGCGGAATCCACACTTTTGCAAAAATATTTTTTAAATGATTGATAACGGTGGTCGATTGTTTATCCAGAAGGGAGTGTATGTCAAAGAACTTGGTGGTGTAGTCAGTGACAACATCGTAAGACTTACGATGCAAGTCTAATAGGTCTGCCCCGAATTTTGTACATGAAGTTTCAGGGATGTCATGTGGTATGATGGGTTCCGGGGATTGCCTGTTGCATTCATCCAGGCATGTGATGCAGTTGGTGATCATGTCTTTGATTTCGGCTGTGACACCATGCCAGTAAATGTTCTTTGGCTTGGGCTAGACATTTGTCTATCCCCTGATGTCCAGAGTGGATGAGATTCCTGACCTCTTTGCTTAGTTCAGTGGGAACAATTATGCGTTTTCCTTTTAATAGCAATATTTTTACCAGTGTTATGTCTTTTTTGGCGTTATAGTATGGTGTTAGGGAAAGTTCAACTTTGTTTTTTTTTTCAGGCCAGCCATTTAGGATGTATATTTTTTAGAAGTTGCTTGGCGGTATCGGGCGAGCTTCTTATCGCCCATGGCCATGTCTGCTTCAATTAAGTGTACATGGGCTTCTATGTCTTCGGCGGAGATCTCAGGCTCACATTCATTGAGGAAGGCTCTTGACAGTGTATCGGAAACCACCACCTCTTTACCAGGGATGCATTAAAGATCGAAGTCGTAGCGCTGTAGTTCTAGCATGAAACGTTGTACGTTTGCAATTTGTCTCTGGAAAGTCGATGGTAGAAGTTTGTGGTCATTTTCAAGCACAAAATGACGCCCATAAACAAATTCGTGAACTCGTTTTCAGCCATAAAAGAACGCTGAGAGCTACTCGTTCTAGAGGACAGTAATTTTGCTCGGCTGGAGTAGTGGCATGGGATGCATATGCTACCGGTTGCCAACTACTATCCCCCTTTGCTGAAGGATGGCCCCATAACCAAGTTTGCTGGAATCCGTTGAAATCTTGGTTGGAAGTGAGGGGGTTGAAAAATTGTTGAATGGGTTGCTTAACTATGAGGTTCTTTAGCTTGTCAATAGCCGTCTGATGAGGCTGATCGAAAGACCATTCCACATCGTTTTGAAGCAATACCCGCAGTGGAGCTGTGACTTCCGAGTATTTGGGTAGGAACTTGCAGAGGTAGTTAGTCATGCTGAGAAACGCTGCAAGCCCTCCTTCTTCTTGGGATGAGGCATGTTTGCGATAGCTTTCACCTTAGAGGGATTTGGCTGGAGTCTATTTGGAGTGATTTTGTGCCCCAGATAGATGAGCTCTTTGGCAAAAGAAAACACATTTGCTTTTATTAAGTTTTAGACCGTGCTGTTGTATGCGATTGAGAACAAAACTAAGTCGCTTATGGTGTTCTTCCAGTGTCGATGCCCACACTATTATATCATCCTGCATATTCCTGGCTCCTTCAATGCCTTATATGATGCGGGAAACTTCTATTTGGAATATTTCATACTGTGTATGCCATATGGGAGGCGAGTAAATTTGTAGCATCTGAGGGGAATGTTGAATGTCAGGAGTTTTGAGCTGTTCTCATCGACGGGGATCTGCCAGAATCCATTGCTGGCATCAATTTTAGAGAAAAACTTTGCATCGTGCATATCTGCAAAAATCTCCTCCGCAGAGAAGATTTGGAAATGCTCTCTCTATTTTTGTCATTCTGTCGCTTTCCACCTTTAGTTTGTCTCCCAGTGCAAAAAGAATTTTCCTTGGAGTATTGATCACAGGAGGGGCAGAAGGGTCAATTATTATCTGGTAAGTTTTTTGGGGAGTCTCGAGTGCACCAAAGCAGTCTTGATATTTTTTTTAGAAGAGCTGGAAGATTTGTATCAAATTGAGTTTCTCGCAGGTAAGGTCACCTAAAACTAGTTGTGAAATGATATCAGCAACGATGAACTTGATTTAGGTAGTGACTTTTTTGTAATTTATGGAGGTTGTGCATTTACGCAAAACAGAAATGTTTGTGCCCTTGTAGGCAGTGGGGCTAATAGAGGTTGAACTGCGCTTTGGTTGCTGGTAAGGCCTGTAATATGTTGTTTTGGGCAGTACATCGATTTCGGCTCCAGTATCAAGTTTGAAATTAACGCTGTTGCCGTTGACGTCCAGGTTCACTGTCCACGGATTGGCTTGTCCGTCATGGTTGAGAGTGTTGATGGAGAGTGCAGTCTCTGCCTTGTTGTTGAAGGGTTGTACCTCGTTCCCAAAGTCCTTAGTGGTGATCATGCCTAGGAAGATGTCAGATGGGTCCGGGAGAGTATCCATGATGCTTATGGATAGGTGCAGATATGACGACGTTTTAATCGCAAAATGCTTTTAGGATCCGAACCGGAGCAATTCAAACCAATCCAAACAAATTCAGGAAAAAGAAATCGTAACAAAACAGAACCAATTCAAGAAAGGAGGCTTCGTTGATTACAGTGATGCAGCTATAATCCCATTTCTGACACCATGTTGTTTCCAGTGCGAACACACGTAGGGCCTCTGTAAAGCGAAATAAAGGAGACATTGATATAATTTACTGCTTACCGGATCCTTAGTAAAGACATTAATTCGATATTAGTCGTATCAAGAGATGTACAATGAAAAGGAGACAAGATGCATGTCGTTCGGCAGAACACGAGTATGTGTTTGTGTATTTATTGATCTTTTCTTTCTTACGCACTCCTTAGCACCGGTTTCCAAGATACACGGTGTAAGGCTGTCAGTTCCCGTATTAATATTGTAAGAGATATTATATATGGATATGAAAAAATATATGTGTATATTTTGAAGTATAAATACGTTTGTCTTATATATGTGTGTGTATACGTATGTGCGTAGGTGTTTGCCTATTTATGTATGTGTGTATATAGGTGAGTGTTGGTGTGTATGTGCATTTGTGTGAGTGTGTGTAGATATGTAAATACATACTTAGTTGCAATAATATGATACTATGAGATAGGTTTGATGTACACACATACAAAAAAATTATACATAGGAAAAATAATAATATGTGGTAATCTCCATGGAAGTGTTTGTGTAGTTTAGCACCTATATTGAGTATTTTGAGTGATTTTGTTAATGTAATGACGCACAAAATTGTTAATTATATCTAAATCATTTTTTATATACGTATCGTTTTAAAAATAGGCATTCATCTTCTTTGAATAAAAGCAGTCTAGAGTTTAGTATCTTAAATGACAGACGTTTTTCAAAATATAAAATGGCTAGTCTTTGTGTCACTTTCTACTGTGTTTAGATAATATGCATTGTGATGTGGAATTAATGTAATAAATTACCGAAGTATTTGACAATTAATCTATTCATGGCATTTTGGCTTTATTCTCGGTAAAAATTGAACTTTTAAGATATTGTTGTTTTTCTAGGTATTTTCCTGTCCTTTACATATATATATATATATATATATATATATATATATATATATATATATGTATGTATAAAGAACAGGAAAATAAAGATATAATATATAAATAAAGATATAATGTATACTTTTAAAGTAGAAACTTTTAAAAGCCATGGCTTAAGGAAGGGAAATAAATTTATTTTATTTGAAACACCTTGTTCAGAGAAACTGAGGAAGTAATAGATGTATTTTTACAATCTTTATTTTCATCTTTTAGTTAGGTTTATTACATATTTTGACTCAAGGGTAATTTTTACTTGCCTAAATTTACATCAATTTTCTTGCAAATGCCTATTTAGGTCATTTGAATACGAAACTAAGTGCAGAGCTGATCTCTTTTCACTTCAACAGTTAGGAGCTATCTTTATATATTCAGCTATCTATTCAAGCTCGTTATACTCCGGGTTTTGGGTGGAACATGTTTAGTATTTATTTATAAACTGTTTAATTTAACACTAAAATAAGATTAATTGCCCAGATTACTTCACTTAAGTTTCAATTTATTGAAAGACTACGAAGAAAAGTTAGTACTTTTCAAACGAAAACAGTTTATAGTTACCACGACATGATAACACTATTATGTATTTATTATTCTTATAATATTTTTATACCTTAGATATTTTTATATTTACGTTGATTAAAGGGTTAGTACCACAGATGTCTATATGGTCTGTAACGAGATAGGACATATGCGGTTCTATGCAGACATTTTTTGAACCACTTTTGTGTCTTTTATTTGATAAATTTTGATATAACTATATTGTAGCGTATTCTGTAGCATCTCTTAAATTTGTTAGATTTGTATTTCCCTGTTCTTATTCTGTTTCCTTCAGATATAGTGTATACATGTAACGTTATAAGTTACATTTATACACTATATCTGAAGGAAACATCTCCCCTCTAAAGGGCACTCATTGAACATTTTACAGTTACACTGGGAGTTATTATTCTGGTTCAGGACTGTACTGGTATCTAAGTGCCTATTCTTGTTTATGTTTGTGTTATTTAACTCACTATAGTTGATGTTAAGTTTATAGATGTTGAAAAGGATAGCTTTACTGTATTTTTATTTATAATTTTACCTAGTCCACTATTCCTAGGAAAACTTGTCTCGATAAATTGGTAGAACTGTTTAGGCACGTTAGTGAAAATGTTTAAGCCATAAGGGGGGTTGAACCAAAGTGAGTTTCTACGTCTATTTTTCTTCCTAGTTATCTTCTCTACCGATGGTGGGTTTGTTAATCCCCTAGTGTTAAGTATAGTATTAGGTGAAGTATCTCGCGTATTATTAGTACTTATTCTATTTTTGATTTTTCTGGAATTTCCCATAGCCATATTGTAAGATATTACGTGAGGTATGTTCCTATTTGTATTAGAATCATCATTATGATTTACCGAGCTTGCTTTCATATAGTTTATTTTCCCAGTATATCCAGATCTGGTTAACGCTTAATTATAATATTCTTTATTCTTATTAAATAGTGGCTCATTAGATGATAGTTTTGATATTTACTTACTAGGGATTATGGCTTTTTAATGGGTCCCGGGTTGTTTGAGTTAAAATCTACATAATACAGAGTATGGTTGGGTTTATGATATGGTTCATATGTTCTATTGTTTAGGTCTAGAGTAATGTCTAGGAAGTTAACTATCTTATGGTTTATCCAAATTTCTAAAAAAAGTTATGTATATCCTTTTTGGTATACTCTAATTTCTATTGTCAGAGTTAACGCAGAAAGTGCATCATCTCGGTATAAACCACTCCTCATACGTGGTAGTTCTTATGGAGCTCCTTCAAGATATAAAGGCCTACAAAATCCGTTACATCCGCAGAGTCCGGGGATACCATAGTAATGTCGAAATTATTTTCCCTATATTTTCTTGTCCATAGTTTGTTATCATACAGAATTAGAGTTCTTCTAGCTAGTTTTATGATGTATATTTCTAGTCTAGTTATATTTGTTTCTATTCGTGCCATATCAAGAGCTTTGTCTAGAAGGGTGGGGAAATTTAGAGGTAATATGAGTCTATGTCAAACATGATGAATTTTCTGTTAATCCCTTGGGGTAGTTTCCCATCCAGAGATGACCACACATTGTGAGTTATCTTGGATTTGATTGTAGGTATGATTCTATCCAATATCCTTTTGATAATTGTTCTTATGTTCGATATACAAGGGGAGATTAATCTGATAGTGAGGTTATTATTGAAATCTTCTTTGTGATCCTTTAACGTAAATCTGAGGCATTTACCAGTTTCTATGTTATCATCTATATTGATTTTAGAGCATATTACTAACACTGTAGAATTTATATTACTGATGTTTTTTAATTACCATTACTTGACTAATTAGTACACTTGAAATTTAAGGAATTGTCTGCTGATGTTCTCATGATCTGCCTCTCTTACCATTTCCTTACTACTTACTAGGTTTAGGCTATGTCGCTTCGGTTATTAGCTATTTTATAGTTTATCAGTAGTTTTTTCATAATCAGATCATTATAAGTTTCAAAACTCATACTATATAGGTTCATTGTTTTCTCAGCTGGTACTATTAAGTTAGGGTCATTTTTTATTTTTCTAAAAGTTTGGTTTATCTTGCTAATTGTAGGGTTGGAAAATTGACACCTCTTTTTAAATTTCAAATTACCTATCATGTTAAACATATCCTGCTCAAAATATTCCAGGATGGTCTGATGGATATTTTCGCGTTTTGATGTTATAACATTTGATGTATGCTTTTCCCGACTCGTCTGATAGCATATCATATTCCAGAGAGTACATTATACGTGTATCTGGTTGCTTCGTTCTTCGTTTGCCTTCTTCGGAAGGATGATGATGATGGACTATCTTCTAAGGTACACTTTGTATGAAACAGTTCACTGTCTTTAGTGTAGGATTTATTCTTATGTGTCTTATGTGTCATGTAGAAGAAAATTATTATCATATTTAACATGTTTATTTTATATGATAATAATATCATATTGCAATCATATAAATAAATAGCAAAAATCATATTCTTAAAATATTTATATTCAAATTATTATCGTATATATATATATATATTTAACATTGTTTGAGTTTATATTGCCAACTTTTCTTTATATAGTTTTCTATTTTCTTATTATAAACTTCATTGCATTATGGTATTTATATTGTTATATATAATAGAGAGTTTGTGTCTGCCTGTCCATCTAAAACTTAGAACATTAGGTAAAAAAGAAGGTTATACTTTACTATAACACCGGTCATTTACATTTTAAACTTTCAAAAGTTTAACGTCGTTTTCTCAATATGTTTTTTAAAATAAAAATTTAATAAATGTTTAATTTAATTCATAGACATTTCAGAAAAAAACACAAGATATTCTTTTAAATTTAGATAACATTCTTAACATTCTTTTTGATATCGAATAAAACTATTTTATATAGATGAAGAGTTCTCGACAATCAGTCCAGCAGGAACTGGGCCATTTCGGTGACCGTTTATCTGTCGAGCTGAGGTAACTGTTCTGTGTTGTCATCGGAGGTATACCCTCCCAGGCATTGCTTCCACTTTTGGGGGTGGAGTAAGTTCACTGCTTACTGCCTGTTGAGCCCTAACCGGTGAATGCCGACGGGGCTGTCCAGGCTATTTTTGCTAGGCCAGAGTGCTCCTTCTTTAGAGGCGCTGACTTGACTCTCCCTCTACCTTCCGACCTTATGTCACATATTGCTGCAGTGGGAAGCAAGTAAATACCTGCGGCGACTCCATCTCGTTGAGTCTCTCAGCAACTTCGGTTAATTGAGCACTTCGGGATGAGGTAATACCAGTTGAGGATTCGTTCTTGCAATCAGTCCGGCAGGAACTGGGCCATTTTGGTGGCTTTTTATCTATACGGTTCTGGGTTGTCCTAGGAGGTGCACCCTCTCAGACTTTGCCTCTCCTCTTTTGGGTGGAGTAAGTTGATTTCTTACTGCCTGAGGCGCCCGGACCAGGGAATGCCGACGGGGTTGCCCATACATTTTTGATAGGCCAGAATGCTCCTTCTTTAGGAGTACTGGTTTGACTTTCCCTCTACCTTCCGACCTTGTGTCACATAGTTCTGCGGTGGTAAGCAATTACATAACTGCGGCGACACCAGCCCGTTCAGTCATTTAGTAACTTCGGTTGATCGAGAACTGTGGGATGGAGGATAACACCAGTCGAGGATTCGTTCTTGACAATCAGTCCGGCAGAAACTGGGTCATTTCGGTGGCCTTTTAACTGTATTTCGTCCTGGGTTGTCCTATGATATACACCCTCCATAGCCTTGCCTTCGATTCTTTGGGGTGCAGTTTATTGCTACTGCTTGAGGCGCCTTGACCGGGGAAAACCGACGTGGATGTCCAGGCTATTTTTGCACGTCTAGAGTGCTCCTTCTTTAGGGGCGCTAACTTGACCTTCCGACCTTGTGTCACATATTCCTGCGGTGGAAAGGAATAACATAGCTGCAGCGAACCCCAGCCGGATGCAGGAGACGCATGCCCTCAAACCCAGAACCTCATATAAATATTTTACTTGATTTGTTACTTAACTATAAATATCAATTGTAATACTTGTAAGTATTAAATTTATAAATAACGTTTCATAACTGCGAAAGAGCATTATCAAAACAACGATTTTTTTTTGGGGGGGGGGGAATAATAATTGTGTTTGTGTATAGACACAAACACTTGAAGGAAATTAATATTCGATATAGATAAAAAAATATACATGTATGCCACTAACCATATCACTAATCCTACCTTCGGGAGAAAATACGAAAACAAGCGAAATTGACGTAACAAAATCACTAAAAGTCAATTTGTAATATAAGGGACCGTTAAAAATGAATGTTGCCCCAACATCTTCAGGTCGATCAAGTCTGATGCATTCTTATCCATAAAGTAGTGTCGATTTTATGGATAAGAATGCATCAGGCTGGAAATAGTAATTTGTGCAAGGATGACCTCCCGTTACCTTAACAGTTGTGATGAATTCTAAATGACACAACAGCACTGTGCTTTTTATACCCTAAGATTCACCTAAAGTCCAGGTTGCAATACAAAAAAGAAAGAAAAAATAGACGAAAATAATGTGCTCAGTGGGTGTAACGGAAATGTTAAAATGCCAATTTCGCTCGAAAATGTCCTGGTCGGTTTCATCAGCACCTCCACACGAAGGAGAGCGCTACAGGCGAGAGACAAGATACTCCCTTTGAAAGGAGATGTTAATGCCTGAGATGATGTTTTCCTATTAGCTTTGAACGTTGTGATGAATTCAAAATAACAGAGAAGCGCTGTAATTCTTTGTATTCTAACAGTAACCCTTAGTCCGGGTGACAGCATAAAAAAGAAGGACAATAGAAGACGGAAACGGTGGCGTCTTACCGAAATTATTAAAATTCATTTTGTAGTCGAAGAAACTGATGAAAGTCAATTTAGCCCGAAAATGCCCCACTCAAACTCATCGGCACTCCTTCAGGCGATAAGCAACACACGCGTCCTCTTTCCGAAAGGAAGGTCACCTGTGATTATTGCCGCAATTTTAAACTGCTAAATGTATTTAAAAAAGAGAATTAATTTAAATGTCATACACGCTCACTAATGTTTATGTTTGAATTTGAAATAGTTTTTTAAAAAAGAAAGAAAGAAATTAACAGCTGCAACATTGTTCGTGAAACATGAAAGAACACTGCTAGTTAAACGAGCCAGCAGAATAAAACTGATCGAGTTAAGTACGTTCTGTTGTTTTGTAAATGAAGAGAAGCTGTCCGCTACTTACGAATAAAAATCTGCGAAAACCAAAAGAAGTCCTAAAATATGACCGGTGTTGTCGGGGAAGCAGAATGTTATTATTATGTAAAAGATATGAAATGGAATGTAAAAAAGAAAGGAAATAGAATTATGTCTGTAAGAAGTGAATCTACATGAGCGATTGTACAAATCAAGCCAAACTTTCTTTTGTGTTAAAAAATTTGAATCCTGCTTTTTCGCCGATCTTTTAATCCGATTTCCCCAGAATAATATGTTGCACCCCGGTATTCAAGAGGAAAAATAGAAAGTTAAATAAATAGGACTATGTACCCGGCCTAACCCGGGGATATTTCTTTTACATACACCATATAATTTGGAAAAGGTTAAAAGAAAATTGATTAAAAATGAATGAAGAGCAAAAAATATCAACAATGTATGCGACTGTAAACGAACGAATACCGCTTTGTGTTCTTTCAATGCCATTTTTCTAATCAGTTATTCGGTTAATCTAGAATGTAAAAGAAGTATTTAGAATAGCCAATCAAAACGTTCCAAGACAAGAAAGTATAGTTGAAAGAAACGGCCCGTCTAACAGACAATAGCAAGATCAAAAAATAAATAATAACGATGCTAAGAAGAAATAGTTATCCCATGAAGAACATTTATCGGTGTACGTGGGTGGCAGTAGTAGATTTAAGTGTGAGAGTGAAACTTCCACGGA
This sequence comes from Sepiola atlantica, assembly GCA_963556195.1. Lineage (NCBI taxonomy): Eukaryota > Metazoa > Mollusca > Cephalopoda > Sepiida > Sepiolidae > Sepiola > Sepiola atlantica. The sequence continues at coordinate 63,136,795 of OY744531.1, forward strand.
CTTCCTGTATGGATGACTATGGCATGAAAAGCAGTCGAGCTGAAAAAACTGTAAAAATTATTGAAAACAAACGAAAAAAAACCCACATATTTTCCGAAAACACGCATAAAGAATTAGACTAAATGGCTGCCGAGGTAGAATCACATATACAGGTTTATGATAGCAAGCTATAGGCGTCAACGGAATCTCTTTACTCTAAAAACTCAATATACTTTATTAAAAAAATAGATTTATGGCACGTAGATTAGCATGTATTACAATGTGTAAACATAAATACGAAGTTTAGTGCGCACCGCTTTTTGCTGATAGAGTTTCCCTCCCCCCACATTCTAAGACGTGAATCTGTTTTAAACTTAATTTACGTGGTGCAACGAGTACGCCGTTACTTAATATAACAGACAGTAATTAAACGATTTTGAACTTAATCATCTACACGGAAGTACTTCATCGTAGGTGGATTCATTTCGGAGAAAGCAATAGAAAATAAATGGAAGTCAATAAATAAAGACTGATCACGTGGGTAATCAGTTTTTGCAGGATTTCTCTCAAGTTTTGTAATAAAAACAAAAAGTGATGCATCTCATTTAAAGTAGGCATGAGAAATCTACTAGATGAATACTCGTCGAAGGACCGGTAAAATTAATTCAACAGAACAGGTTGTACCAATGATACTAAATCTTATGTCTAGTATTCTTATTGCAATTTTGATCAAAATCAACTATATGATTCAATGCAAACTTAAAATATTTGAATTTTCAAATTTCCATTTATGTCCATATTAATTCTTATGTAAATCTAAAATCCATGAATTTTGAGGAATATTTATTAAGTGATGTCTGATACTTAGTGTTAAAATTAATAAAAATCCGAGGTATCTGAATTTTCATGAAGGGCTTCCACCCCTTTTTACTTATTTTACATTAAACTAAATTAAAATAAATATAGCCCACATTACAACAACTTACGCATAGCAGCTTACTTCCAAAATTCATAATGATCGGTTACTTAGTTTAGGAGTTTATCATGTACATACAAATATATAAACATATACACATACCTAACTTTATAGAAATAGATTATATATATATATATATATATATATATATATATATATATATATATAATTATATATAGTAATATACATATAATGTAATTATATATAATTATATATAATTATATAAATATGTATAATTATATATAATTATATGAATATATATATATATATAATAATTATTTCCACAAGTAAAAATCTAATGTGTGTATATATATATATATATTAAAATGCTTAACGTAATGCGATTTTCTTCTGTGATGCTATTTAAGCGTAGCTGAATTTAAATCGTCAACGATGCGAAAAACGTTCTCTGCGCGTTTCTCTGCCGTCTTTAAAAAGAGTATCTTCTTTCTCCAGTTTTTTTTTGTCCATTTGCATTTAACACCCGGATGATTCGACGAAGAATCGAAAACGTTCGGGAAACCTATGGAACATTTATTACATTTTTTTTTATTTTAATACAAAAACGTCAATCAGAAAAATTGAAAAAATAAAAAAGGTATAATTAAACAGACAAATTCTGTTATTTTGTAACAATGTTTGCATAAATAAGAAAATGCTGCTTAAATACACACAATATATATATATATATATATATATATATATATGCTTTCTTGAATAATTGTTTTTTTAAAAATAGATAACAAATGAAAATACATAGATGCATGAAAAACAAACACCCAAACTAAATAAAATAAATCAAATAATAATAATAATAATAATAATAATAATAATAATAATAATAAAATAAACGCAGTAATCTTTGAGTCAGTGCAAAAATAAAAATCCCATAATTTTACCGTTTTCGAGTTTTTCTATTATTTTAACTAATTTTGTCGACCGCCTACACTTTCTTGTTGTTCAATGAACATCCCTAATTTCTCGACGAAAATCTTCGATCACATATTGATTTGTCCTCTTTATCACCGCCGAGTCGAGGGACGACATCAATTGTTTTATTTTAACATATTTTTTTTTGTTTTTGGAAAACGAGGCAATAATTTCGGCGTGGTTATCTTTTCGTTAAATGCACTAGAATACGCTCCTTGAAAATTCCATAAATAAGTCTTACTGTGTAGGAAAAAACAAGTAGGGAGGATGGAAGTGTGATGGAAGTGTGATGACGAAATAAGGAAAAACATACACACACACACACACACACACACACACACACACACACACACACACACATATATATATATATATATATATATATATATATATATATATATATTAAGGCATGTTTTATTAAAGACGACAGAAATCTTCTGTTTAGGGATTCCTTTTTTTATTTTTTCCATTCGTTGAATGATCTTTTTGACGTGTAGATGGAATGAATTGATGAAGGATCCATGTGTTTGACTAACGTTTTCGATTCTCTCCGGAATCATCTTCAGGTCTTTTATGGCAAAAATGAATAAAAAGCGAGTGAAAGAATGGAATTTCTTAAAAAATACGCCGGCAAACCGTTAGCGTAAAATACGGACGTCTACATTTTAAAATGTGACAATTGAAACAGTTCTTCGTTTATTTATTAATTTTATTTATTATTCTTATTATTTTTAATTTAAAATAATAGCTGATTTAATTTTGTCTCGTCTAATAATTATGGAGAAGGAAAATGGGGGAGATAGGCAGTAAGTAATTTTAATAAGATGTCCCTATTTTTTTAATTGAATTAGGCTACACCGGTTGATATCACTAAACTAGACTAAGCATTTTAAAATAGTTTTACTTGTCTCGTATGAAATGTTATTGATTTTAGGTTGCTGCGTTTTTATGTATACGGCTTCAAGTATTTTTAATTTTTTTAAATTAGTTTCGGAATGTATTATTTTTGTGTTCATTACTAATATCTGTCTCAACTCAGATGTAGGGCAGTTGTGCGTTTGTAGGTGTTTGTATATTGAACTAGTGTTTGCGAGGTGCATAGTGAGGCGGCGGGATAGAGTGGTTGTTTTAAAACCAATGTAGCAATTATTATTTTGGGAGGTACATCCTCCTAAAGGGCATTTAAATTTATAAACTACATTGGTTCTTTCTAGTGTTTTTGGGGTCGGAGAGGGGTTGTTTTTTACTACAAGGTTTTGCGTTGTGAATCTTTTATAATAAATAATTAATTTGATTTTGTTTTCTTTATCTGTTGGATATATATATCGATGTGTAATATTATTTATAACTTTTTCTTCTAGTTTGAAGTTTGGCTGCATTTGGTTGCGGTAATATATGTTGATGTAATTGGAGTTATGTTGTGTATTATTATTATTTATATTAGTGTTTGTAAGGTTTTTTATCATTGATTTAATTAGTTCGTCGACGAGGTAGTTGGGAAATTCATATATATATATATATATATATATATATATATATATATATATATAGTAAGTAGTAAGCTATGAAAATATATTTATGGTAATTAAGCTACACAGAGGCTCCCGCGTTTCATCCCCAGGGGGAATCTTCAAGCTAAAATGTATGGAGTTATTTTTGCCGGGTGTTTTTTTATGTACACGGCTAGCTAGTTAACCAATCAGATTCTTTGGTGTTCTCTCAGCCAATCGTTGGGCTTCCCGCGAACAAAGGTCTTGTTGGTGTTACTTCCTATATCCTATTCTATTGTTCTGGTTTCTATAGATTGGCCTATATCCTGTTTCCTTTGTTGTGTTAATATAATGGGTGAATTTATTTTAACACGTGGTTCCTTGTATTTATATTTTAGGTTTTAATTTTTAAATTGTTAAGTTTTTGTTTAGTTTTTTTATATTTTCATAGCTTACTACCTAGCTCTACTTATGTATCGAGCACTGCTGAAGTAAATACTGAAAATTGATATATATATATATATATATATATATATATATATATATATATATATATATATATATATATATATATATATTAGTATTTCATGTATCCACATAACATTTTATAAGGAGATATAATTTTTTTATGTATCAATTTTCAGTATTTGCCATAAATATATTTTCATAGCTTACTATATATATATATATATATATATATATATATATATATATATGAAAATTAAAAGTGTGAGGGGTATAAATTGGAATAAAATCAGTAGAGGAGAAAGAGAAAGAGAAAGAGAAGTAGGAGAAGTAAGGTCACACCTACACAGAAATAATGGAAACAAAAAAGGCATTGAAAACAAAGAAACATCGGAGAATATAAAGAGAGAGACATGAGGTGGGAAAGCAGGAGGAGGAATAAGATGAGAAATAAACACAAAATAAGGTGATAGTTGAGAACTTGAACGACCAGCATTCGAACAATTACGAAACCCGAAAAATTATTTTAGAAAATATTGTCCTCAAATGCGAACATTTTTGAAACTCACACAAATATACGTAAAGGCAGCCGTATCGTACGGTATCCTATTGTACAGTATGCCTGGAAAGTCTTGTTACACCTACCAAAAAAGGGTAGTCCAATTTCTTTTTTATAAAACATGCGGTTTTCTACTTATTGTAGGATGCATGTACTATTTCGGAGAAACGAAGACAATGGGCGAACGAGTGAAGTTAAGCAGTAACATCCTGAGCCCGTTTAAAGGAGAAGGCGATGTGGTCACGTGGCTTAATAAGCTGAAACTGGTTGCGAAGTTGCAAAAGATTGATGACGTAGCAAACATGTACGTTAAGGACAATGCGTTAACGGTCTATTTAGAAATAGAAGAGGCGAACGAGGCAGATGGCGAGAATATTGAGAAAAGATTAAAGACAACATTTCCGGAGGGTGGTTTTGAGGCCTATAACAATCTCAGAAGAGTTACCTGGATCAGAGAATCGGTGGTCGTGTATGCAGCACAAATAAGGCGACTAACAGGATTGGCCGGATATGCAATACGAAGCTTTGAGAAGACTGTTAAACTAGTATTCGTGAGTGTTTTTTCATGACCGCATTTTGATGGAACTGCAACAAATAACTGAGATCGAAACCGTGGACGTCGAGGACATTTTAAGGCATGCCTAAGTGCTGGCGAAACGTTCCAGTGAACAAGGGGCAGTTGCAACTTCCACCACAAACAAGCGAAGAGGAGTGAGGAGACAAAGCCGCAAATTTATTGAAAAATGTTTCAGATATCAGGGGCTCCACCTGATGAGAGACTGGAGAGAACCAACGTTGGACGTGATCTATTTCCGGTGTGGCCAGGTTGGACACATTAGTAAGAACTGCACTTCACTTCAGGAAAACAAGTAAAGGAGTGCTATTGCGCCAGTAGTCGACCCTTTTATTCTGAAAAGGCGTTTGAGAGTTTGTTGCCACAGATGGTATTCACTATCAACGGGAAGAAGGCTAGAGCCCTTGTTGATACCGGCTTTACAACTACGCTCGTCATGACAAGTGTCGGCGACTTTTGGAATGAAGCCAGCAATATTAGAGCAGTAGATGACAGGAAGTGAAGTGTCGTGGAGAGACCGATGCCGAGATTGTAGTAAGAAATATACCGCCACGACTCCGAGTAATTGTGCTGGATAGGCTCGTCGGGGGATTTGATCTGATACTGGATCTGGGTGTTATAAACCGGCTGGCAGGAGCTATGATTGCTAAGGGCAATGTGAAGTTCGGCAAGTAGTATGTAACTAGAATGGCAAAAAGCGCGTTGTTAGGGAGGTGTTTATGAAGAGGGGGAGAGTAGAAGAGGTCGTGATCGATATGTATGTATGTCTTTCTGCTCAGATATCTTTAGAGAGCTGTGTGAAATGTGGGGTGTTAGGCAATATTTTAGATCTGCAGGAAGAAGTCAAATTTCTCCCCCCCCCAAATAGTCTTTTGGTATAGCATAGGACCGAAGGCTGGCGAAGATGAAACGTCACTGCCACATCGATCTGTTTTCACGTATGAATGGTGACATCCACTGGCCATAACGGAGAGAGTGGAACAAGGGCAAATCACGGTTTGTGAGGAGATGTGGGTGAAACAACCCAATCTTAGATGTACAACCTGCTGGGGAAGAGGGACAAAGTCTCAGTTAACGGAGTGCCACGTCACGTACTAGATATACGGAGAGTTTCCTTAACATCAGATTAAGAGGTTTCCTTACCATCAGATAAATAACTTGTTGAAGTCTCCCAAGAAGAACCCATATGAAGGTGGGAACTCGAATGAAGACGCCCGGATTGGATGGCGGGTTATGATACCAATATTGATTTTGAAGATCAAGGGGGGGGGGGGGCTTATCGCCATTCGTAGTGTGACAATAAAGAGGAATGATTGACAGCGTCTACCCTCAGTTATTTCCTATAGTACTGTGCCCCTTTAATTTGCGTTGGTGACGATATCTGTTATTTGAGATGGCACTAGTAGTCAAGTTGTCAATTGAGTTATTGCAGATTGGCTGTTTAGAGTTTATTGAAGCTAGATAGCTCTAGCTGGCAGTTAATTTGCATAGGTAGTGGTGTTATTAGTATAAAACCCGTACTTTTTGGATTGAAGAGTCAGTTGACATTCAGAAAGAAGAGAGAAGTGCAGAGTGGAAGAAAGTTTGATTGCCTTAGAAACTCTTTTACCTGGATTGCCTTTGGAACTTTTTTTTTGTCATTTTCACTTACAAATGAATCACAATAACGGAACAATCGCCAAAGTTTTGTCAAATATTATACAGTTCATGGCGGCGTATCATTTTTCTGTCACTGGTGGCGTTTTTTCGTAGGAGCAGATGACAACTAATTCGAGACGCAAGGCAAATACAATAATGTCAAAGAAATATCACAGACACTAGAGTTAAATGTGTAAAGAACAAGTTACATTGCACTTTAAAGCTACCAGTTAAGCTGTAGCAATTGCTTCTATCGCTGGCGTCACAGGAAAGGTAGATGAGTAGTGCTCGAACGGATTAGTACTCAAATGTGGACATCTCAGAAGGTTTGGTTGATCGACGAAGCGAACGTTGACGTCTCTGAAGTTGAAGAGACTGTTCGCGAGAGACCGCCCAGCAGACCTCGTCACTCGAGGGTAGTTGCTGATCGATGTGAACGTGGACGAGGTTGAGAGACTGTTAGGCAGGCTGCATCGCAAGAGGTCCAGGGTACAGACAGAATGCGGGAGTTGTTTTAGAGTTAAAATGTTGCCCTGAAAAGTGCAAGTTTATTCGTATTTAAGTTTATAGTTTGAAGTTAAGGCTGCTGAGCTCGACAACTAGACATTCGGGGAGTCTACAGTTATCGTATCCGAATGTTTATTTATTCATTTCTCTTCCAGCCTAATATGTGATACAATGTCGGGATATGGAAGTAAAGGCTAGCGTTCCCCAAGGCGCGCGTTGGTGCTGCAAAAATAGCCATTAACAGACCAATTGGAATTCCCCGATAGCGGCGCCTTAGGCGATCGGCAATAAACCACGAGAGAGGAGGTAATGCCTGTGAAGGTATATCTCTTAGGATTGAGCCGGACCAGGCAATCCAAACCCCTTTTCCAATTCTCTCGTTACTCTACCATCTTGAACAATGTTGACATCACCGTGACAAAGCAAACAGAACAAGCAGCCATTCCTCCTTTTATAGTTTCCCTATTTTGCTTGACTGTATTTGCAACAAAAGACGACGAAAGCAGTTCACCATCAAATGTCATTCCTTCCACGTGAAAAGAGTTGGAATTAACGAACTCAAGCGTGCAAACAGTTACCCGAACAATCTTACTTAGATAAATTCTTGCGAAAGTGCTTATTCGCAAAACACCTCGTTCTGTACATTCACCATTTTCTGTTGGGTACCTCCTTTTATAACTTGCCCAAAGGAAATTGTTAAATTAACATGCACTGTTGCCCTCCCTTCATTCCAAAAGCTCTTCATCTCAATTCATCTTTCAGCGTTTATCTTAGATGATTATTCATAATTTCTAACGTGTGGGAATTGGACCTTTTTTTTTTTTTATCAAAATCCGCCCAAAATGTTAGGGTTTTTATTTTATTACATTTGTTTCCTTTCTTCATTGTTGATAATTTATTTTGTTTTACACACTTATTGGGGCATATACCCAAATTATGCATGTTTAGAGTTGATATGGTTATTCTGAATGGGAGGGACCTTTATATTATACCTTAGAGAAATAATTATTTTGAAATGATTTAATTCCGAGTTCTAAGAAGAACAATAGAAAAAGAAGATAAAACCGTAAATGAAACCGAAGAAGGAGGAAGGGGGGGGGGAAAGGAGGTTCGGTCTGTTATCGTTATATACACAACACAACACGTGAAACTAATGTGTATTGTTAAAGATTTTAATTTTAGAAAAAGTTTAGTATACAACATTTTGGTGCTCTTTCAATATGTGATCTACTGAGTGGTTTACATTTCAATGTGTGATCTACCCATTAACCCTACCCCTAAGTCGCTGCTAGGGTTAGAGTTTCAGGTTAATGGATAGATCATATATTGAAATGTAAAAACTCGGTAGATCACATATTGGGAGAGCACATAAATATTTACGCTACGTTCGCACTCTTCATTAAACCGTTTTACGAAAAATACCATCCCTTTTTAAAGTAATAAATGTCTTGCAATTTCAAAGTAAGAATTCTCATAAGTTATGATACTATTGTAAGTAAACATTCTTCTTATCGTAATCCAACGAACATCCAAGGGCAAGTAATCCAGTGGGAACAGTCGCAATGATAGTAAGTCACGGATAGATAGATAGATAGATAGATAGATAGATAGATAGATAGATAGTTGGATAGATTGGAACATGAGAGAGTTAGAGAGAGGGAGGGAAATTGAGAACGAGAAAGAAAGGGGGATAAAGAGAGACAGGGAAAAAGATTTAGAGAGGGGACGAGAGGGAAAGAGATGGAGATAGGGAAAGAGAGAGAGACGGAGACAAAAAAATAATAACAGATAAGTGTGTGTGTGAGAGAAAGAAAGAAAGGAAGACATAGATTACAGAAATAGCCAGATACAAAGGAGAAACAGAGAGATAGACACAGATGAATTTGATTAAAGAAGAAAGACAGACAAAGAAGAGAAAAGGAAAATGAGAGAGGAAGAGTGATAAGAAGAATAAGCACACATGAGATAATGAAACGGAAATGACAGGGAGATATAACGAAGAATAGAGATAGAAATAGAGAAAGCGAGCACGTGCGTACGAGAGAGAGAGAGAGAGAGAGAGAGAGAGAGAGAGAGAGAGAGAGAGAGAGAGAGAGAGAGAGAGGGGGGCACTCCAAGTGACCAGGACAAGCAACAATCACACGTCGCGCTTCTGACATTAATTTAATTATAAGGAATTACTTTAGACAGCTTTCACGAGTAAACATTTTTTTTCTAAATTATAAGAAATCAAATAAAAGTCAATACTAAAAGAAACCGTTAAAACAGGAGGGACATTAAAATAACATCTAAAATAATCAGAAGTCGTCAGACGCATCTGGGAATTCGCCCCCCCCCCCAAAAAAAAACCCATTTCAAACGATGACAAAAATAAAAACTATTTAATGATTAATAATAGTGTTAACATAATGATAATTAGTACGAGCATAATCCAGACCCGGTTACAAATATATGGCCTGTTGTTATATGACACTTTAACATTTTTATTACCGGCGAGATATGTACCGGAGGATATTTAAACATATCCATTAGACTTAATTTGATTTCAGCTTCGACAGCTCGGAATGTAATTTCTCACAGACTATAAACATTTTTCAACATGTTATTCCTTTCAGTATATTCGTAAACATCAATGAGAGGTAAACGCATTTCAAAGCATGCGAAATAAGAATATTTGATATTCTGTTTTATCAAGATTAGCAACGCGTGGGTAGAAAATTAAAATTATTTCTCTACTGACACGTAATTTTGTCAATAAAATACTGTGTATTACTTTGGCAGCAATAAAAGATAGTAAAAACCTGTAGTGAACAGGAACATAACATTTATTAACAATTTGTCTATGCAAACTATAAAAAAACCCACAAATGAGACAAGTATACATACGATGATTAAACGTACGATTAAATACATTAGAATGCACAAGTTTATTCCTAATAAAGCCAAAAAATATGTGCTAGTCCAAAGGCATGCATTTATATTTCCACCATATTGTCTTTTCTGTTATGCAATGTGCTCAAAGACAGGTCCCCTCTTTAGGGGGTATGTCAGCGACTGAGAAAGAATTCTGTTTTTAATTCTCGACCGTGTTTTGGTACAAGAGTTGTTCCGAGATCTCGTGTATGCGACGAAATTTAGAGATTCCTTTTATTTCTAAGGGGTATAACTCTACTCTTAATAATTTTCCCAAAGGGAGATAACCCAGAACATCCCTACACGCCATTGATTTCCTCTTTTTTAGTGATTAAACAATGTTTCATGCAAACAACTTTTATGGGAAAATAATTTAAATGGAGCAGGTTTAATGTTAGTATCATTAATGCGATTTATATCAATCAAAGCTTTTAGACAATACCATTCAGATATAAATTATCGATAATTACCAATATTTTAGGCAATATACAGGGTGTTTCAAAAGTCTTGGGAACATAACGATTTTTAATAACTCAAAAACTATTAGGAGTTGAAAAATGAAATTGGTACCGTTGGAAAGGTTAAAGTTTCAAGTTTTGTGGGGAATCTTTAAAGTTGCTCAATATGAGCACCATTCGTCACACGGCAGACATCTAGTCGATAGTCCATTTCCTGCCAAACGCGTTCCAGCATCTTGACGTCAATGGTTCCCACAACTGCCGTTACTCGAGCCTTTAGTTCGTCAATATCTCTTGGAAGGGGCGGCACATAGACTTGTTGCTTGACAAAGCCCCAAAGGAAAAAGTCACACGGGGTAAGATCTGGAGACCTAGGAGGCCAGGGCATGAGAACGTCATCACCTCGCCCAGATCTCCCAATCCATCTACCAGGCAGCCTTGTGTTAAGAAACTGCCTTACTCTAAGACTCCAGTGTGGTGGTGCACCATCTTGTTGAAAAATGAAGTCATCAGATTCTGCTTGTTCCAACTGAGCCATTAACCAGTCTTCCAGCATGTTGAGATAGGATTCACCAGTGATAGTTGCCTCTTCAAAGAAGAACGGTCCATAGACACCTTTCTTGGAAATTGCACAAAACACGTTCACTTTTGGTGAATCTCGCTCGTGCTCAAGAAGTTCATGAGGATTCTCAGTACCCCATATGCGAGTGTTATGCTTGTTAACTTTGCCATTCAGATGGAAGGTCGCCTCATCGCTAAAAACAAGCCGGTCATCAAAGCCGTTATCTTCCAACTTCTCTTGCATTGCAATGCAAAAGTCACGGCGAAGTGGCTTATCAGTGTCCTTCAACTTTTGGACCAACTTGAGCTTGTAAGGTACCATTTGCAGTCGTTTCCTTAAGACACGCCAGACAGTTGCTGGAGCAAGCTGAAGTTCCCTGCTGGCTCTTCTCACTGATTTACGGGGGCTCCGCTGAAAGGCTGTCCGAACTTGCTCAACTGCATCTTCTGAAGTTGAAGGGCGACCTGTTCGCTTACTTGGGCACAAACACCCATATTTCACAAATTTAGCATGCCATCTGACATTGAATTTCTTTTCAGGGGCTTCTTTTTTAACTTTCCTGTGAAATGCACGCTGAACACATGTCCACGATTCAGTCTTTGCAAATTGGAGGACGCAAAATGCCTTGTCTTGTTTAGAGAACGCCATTACTGCACCTGGAAAGATAACACGAAAATCATTAGTATGACCAAAAACTTGATTAAGCAAGCTTTAAAATGGCACCAGTTTCATTTTTCTACCTGGAATAGTTCATGAGATATACGCATTTGTAATGTTCCCAAGACTTTTGAAACACCCTGTATATCTACAGTATTGCAAAACTTTTAGGCTAAAATATTTTACAGAAACTCAAATATTTTTAACCAATTAGGTATAGATAGCTTACATGTTAAAAACGGAATATATTTCAATCGCGTAAATTAAAAAAACCCGGAAAAGGAACATTCTGGAAATTTTTTTTAATGGAAATCGATACAGAAAAAGCATGAAACACCTTTATGTAAGGAGCTAACAAGAACGAAATATGATTATCGCAAAAACATGAGATGCCTATTAGCTTTAGTCTTAAAAAGACCGAGGAGAAAAACAGTCAGCAGGCAGAGAGTTCCACAAGCCTGCAGTTCTTGGAAATACGCTACTAGAATAGGAAGCTATATTACAATGAGCTATCAAAACAGTGAATTGATGGAGAGCACTAGACCAACGAGTCAAACGAGCTAGAACAAAAGAAGCAGAGAATCGATCACACAGTTCCGAAGAACACATGAAACGGACTTTTATGATCGCGTACGAAACAGACGGATGAGACAGTTAACGAGTTTTGGGCCTAATTACCTCGCATGGCTCAACTGGTTGGGGATTGTTTCCAGAACGATGGATGACCTGTGCGTTTGTGTCAGGATTTCCACAACATGTCAATCAGCTTCTCTGTGCCTTGTTTAGAGTGGACACCATGCTTAGAGTAGACACCATGACTATAGAACAGCTTTTGACCCAAGCATCATGATTGATGCCAAAGTGTACAGGGAATGCACAAAGTGTACAGAGAACGTACCACGAAGGTGGTTTGATCTATGCAATGGAGGAAGAAAGCCAGTAACAGAGAGTTGCGTCATCATACGGTATCGATTGAATATGAGTCAGGTGTCCGAAATCCACCAACAGAGTAGAAATCGTGTAACCGTCATTATATTTTGCTGTTGACTCTCTGGTGTCTAAGGAAATTGCCAGATCAGTTGTCAAATTCTGCGAACCTTGCCAGTCAACGGTTCATTAGAAGAAGGGAAAACTGGGTGTGGAGAAAAGCTGGAGCAGATCAGGAATAGATTATAATGGTAGGCATTTTCTAACACCGATCGATTGTGGTCCATGCAGGGTTGCAATGTGACGGCCATTATGTCAGCAAGACGCAATTCATAAGTTAGGGACGTTTTTTTAACGAGGCCTGCCAACAGAAATATTAACTGACAACGACACTACCTTTACCTACAGATGCTTCAAAGAGTTCGTGAGCAACTGTTGAGTGCATCTGAAGTTCCGGTGTGCGCATGCATCAGTCGGACGTGGAATTGAAGAACGCAGCCGCAGAAGTAATTAGACCATTTGTGCCAGAATACATTGTTTTTTATTGGAGGCGGTCTTCTAGCACAACGTCACGCCTAAAGACAACATCTTGCCTTTCAGGGCACCGGCTGGTGCGTTACATAGATACAACGTCCGGGTAATATACATAAAACCCAACTGTTGCTTGAACCACAGAAGTTTGGAGAAGGGTACAGAGAAGGAAATGTTGTCTGGATTAAACCCCATATTTAGGTCATATCCGTCATTGAGCGATGAAAGTGACACAGAAGAGATTAAGCCGTTAGTTCATTTGCGGTTGAATGCATCAAATAATAACTCCGACATCAGCAGTTTACCGAGGAACGCCAACTTACCCAGTAAAATATCAGATGATAGTCATTTGAGGACGAAGCTTGTGTTGTTACCATTCGAAGGAGTATCTGCAGAAGTGGCCGAATACCAGGAATTCTATAATGAAATGATACAGCGCATGCGTCATCGGCCCAAACATGGCTGACTCAAGTGCCAGATTCTTTTTTCTCAACTGAGACTGGGTATAAAAGGAAGTAGTTTTGGGCTTAGCGGAAGTCAGTTTCTTCTCTGGGATTAGTCCCAGAGAAGAAACTGACTTCTACTAAGCCCCAAACCACTAAGCAAATAAAACGCGTCGTTCAGAAAGAGAGAAGAGAAGAGAGAGAGAAGAGAGTGAGAGAGAGAGAAGAGATAAATAAGGAAGAAAAAGGAAAGAGAAAGACAGAAAAAGAGAGTCCTGTTACAAAGGTTTTGTAAAAGTTACAGGTCACCACTTATACAGACCAAAAGCGACTCATAGATAAGGATTGGTGGCATGGGTGGATTGTCAGTTAAGTACTGAAGAATATTATCAGAGGATTTAAAATGATTACTGAAATCAACAAACTTAGTTACTTATGTGGACGGTTTATGAAAAATATTTGTTGACATTGGATTTGAAGGCTTTAGGGAAGCAATCTCATGGTCATGTGTTTCACAGACAGAGAGCTGTTGGAAAGAAAACATTTTTCATGGAAATTCCATCTGACGCTCGACACTTGAGATACAAAGGAAGGTTTTTTTCATTGTGGTAGTAAAATAATTTCTGGCTGCGAAGTTCTTACAAAAAGGAATCAGAGAGTGGAGCTTAATCGAAGATCTTCCATTTAAAAACGATAGAGGAGAAAGACTAGCAATGCTTCTTCTGTGGGAAAGGGACTGTAAAGATCAGAATAGATCACCCCTACTAGATTTCGAAGTTGATCTTGTAGTTTGCCAAGACAAGAAAATGTGCTCTGTGAGGCACTCACCAAATGTGGCAGTAGTACTCCATCTTAGGACATGTCTGACTCTTAAAGGATTGCATAAAGAGCCAGGTACATTTTTGAGCGGTAGAACGATCCTACCATTTTCCCTTAGCAACAGGTTGGACATATGTCTTCAATTTTAGATCTGGGGAGATAGTCACTCCTATAAACTTATCAAACAAGAGCGTTTGTGAAGGAGAGAGTCATTAATTTCGACTGGGGAAAAATAAGTATTGCTACTGACATATGTACAAAACAACGTGATTAGAATCAACTACATAACATCCAAGACAAACAAGACTTATGAAAACAGTAAATGTATACTCTGTGGACAAAGCGACGAATTAATAAAGCACATCATGAGTGAATGCAATAGCTTGGCTGAAAAGGAATATAAAGGTAAACAGGACTGGGGTCAAAAGGTTGATTCACCGGAAGCTGTGAAATGACGGTGATATGAACACACAAGAAATAGTAAACACACACACCCAAACAGGGGGACAGTATCTGAAAATGAAAGGCATAACATCATATATGACGTTGAAATACAAGCAACCTTTATTCAAGCTAAAATCAGACATTATAACGGTCAGCAAAGTAGAAGCTTTCGCTATCCCAACCGATACTAAAGCTGAAGGCGGTAGAAAAATTAAGTAAATACACGAGGCTTTCCAGAGAACAAAAAAAGTTATGGAATATGAAAACAAGGGTAAAAGCAATCATTGTAGAACTAGGAACAATTCCGAAAAACCTGAAAAAATATAACTGAAATTTGAATCAAACGTAGAGTTGACACCATACAGAATATGGTTCTAATTAAAAGAGCTGATATATTAAGAAAAATCCTAGAGTGCTGAAACCAACCCACATAAGTGGCACTAAGCCAGAAATAAAATTGTACTGGAGCAAATAACTAGATAAAGGCCAAAGAGAGATGAACGAACCAAAGGGATTTGAGACTACTTGAGTACACTCTAACAATATATAAGAACAATACTGTGACGCGATCCCCCTAAAAAGAACACAGCGGTACCAACATTCGTTAGTACCACGAAAAGTGGTCATTAGATTGCTTCAAGGATTGAGAAGGCATAACACTATTCATACCTCGACTGGAAGGAAATTGAGTCAAGTAACCTTTTGAGGAGGCTTAGTGTCACTCACATTCCAGAGAAAATAACTGGCTGTTATATATATATATATATATATATATATATATATATATATATAAATCACAGGTACCGACAGGTGCGATAACACCAAGTGGGTTACAATAATAATAGTAATAACAAAAATGAGTGACAAAATTGAGAATTATTTTTAACTCAAACTTTAATTAAGAAGATTATGATGCAAGAAGACGAAAGTGATACCAGTGGTAATCGGAGCACGCGAATCGAACCCCAAATAAGCTTAAGAATGACTAGGAGGAAATTGAAGTGCCACAAGCAATATATCATTACAAACATCTCTTTTACTTGAAACAGGTACTGTTCTGTGAAAAGTCCTCTCTATCTGAGATTTTAAAGATTTGTTGAATGGTACACACTTAACATTAACTAATTCATAAGATATCATTTATGTGAATAATAATATTAATCCTCCCAGTTTAAACTATGGTTAAAATGAAAGGTAAACAAAACTCTAAAATTTCGATTGACAACCTGTGAGAAAAAAATCCAAAATAACACATGCGATGGATAGCTCTCTGTTACGTAACACTCATTGTTCACTCATTATTTGCCAAATGGTGAGAGTGGGTAATGTTATCAGTAATACACTATATACTTGAAGCAAATTAATGTGTGGAGGCCGTCCAATAATTCGAACTCATCTCTATAGTCGAGGGACAACCTAACGAGACGAGAATAATAAAGACAATATTAAATATGATTTGATAGTTTCAGTTTTCATACGAATTGTGATTTCAAATGACATAACTTCAACTATACAAATTATATTTTCAGTTTTTACCATAGCAGCACGTGTTTTATTGATTGAATTTTAGGTTCCTTCAATAGCCCGTAAAACAGATCGTTTTCAATATGGGTTGTGTTTTAGCATTAAGAGGCCCAATTTTCAGAAACCGTAAAACTGACTAAAGAAACACATCAAAGAATTGTTTGCAATAGACATTGTGTTCTGAGATTACAAAATGGTTGATATACGGCAATGTAGAGAAAGCATAAAAACAAATGCCCTGAACCGATATCTGTTACGAAGCTCCCGGAAACTGGGATTAAAAAGTCAATCAAATAAGATAGGTAAAAAGATAGGTAAAAAAGATAGGTAAAAACAAGAGAAAAGATGAAAACAGAAGTTTGAGATAGTTTCGTAGGGAAACCATCAAAACACACACCTTTCTTGTTTTGCTTTTCATCTCAGGGCAACGTTGTAAAATTCGAAGCTTTTGCTGTGTTGTTTTGACGTCTTCAACTCTGTTTACTTCAATGAAAGTACACATCCACATACAACAGGCGTGCACGCGCGCACGCACACGCACACGCACACGCACACGCATGATGGCTGGAAACTCGCTGTCGCATGTATTATATCAGAGGTTTACATTTTTCCTTCTAAACTGGTTCCACAACGAAGAATTGAGATTTCAGTTTACCGTACTATTTAAATCTATTGCTGAGGAGAGTATGTATGGATTCATAGCCTTCCCCAAATTTATTAGTAAAAGTGATGCAGTAGCCCAGACGAAACTCGAACCCAGAACGTCGATCTCACATTCCAAAACTGTAAACACTAAACCACGCTAAGATTGGACGAGGAGCCATATGCCTCTTTTACACCCACCCTATAACACCATATTAATTATGTATTCTTATTTGTGACATTTTATACGATTCCATTTTTCGAGTGGTGCATGTGATGTAATCTGCATTGATTTCGATTAGAAGGCGTGTGTGTAAAGTGACATAATTGCAATAAATTTCGATAAATTAGCCCTTTAAGCTCCTCGACGCACACACGGGAATCATTTACACTTGTGCATTCTGCTCCAATCTCAGAACTATTATAGTTTCTTTCTTATTTTTTATTTCTATAATCTTTCACTTTTATGGATGTTAAACGTGAAAGTAGAGCCATGATAATTTTTATAGAAATGAAATATATTCATAAAATTACCATAGGTAATATTGTTTCAGAATATATATATATTTTTGCCATTGCCGTATTTATGTCTGTGTCTTATTTTTGTAGTTGTAAAACCGATCACCAAGCATCGGTCCCTGCAACACATTCAATAATTTTTTAAATATTTATTATATGCTTGATTAGTAGATTATATTACTTTTGACCCCCCCCTCTACGTTTTTAGTACTAGTCATTATATGTTACCTGAATGGAAGTAAGGAAACTACATATTCAGATCTATATTTTTAGTCGAGCCATCGACCGTTTTTTACCTTTACCGGACGGTGAATACCATAGTTGTTCACATTATCAAAACATCGACTAAGGAATCGGTTACATTCGGTAGGTTTGTCTTACGGGCGAAGTTTCCAGTGTTTCCGTCAAATCGAAGCTATCAATGGAAGATCATACTAATGTATAGTGTCAATTGAAATAAAAGAATATATTCACTCCTGCACAAGTAATTGGACACTGTTTTTCTCCTATAACACGAATTACACTAGGACAAAAGTGATTGTCCAGACCGAGTGTTGGTTTTCGTGTTTACATTTTATGCACGTGTGAGTTTATATTATTTTTTATGATTTGGCTGAAAGCAATTTCGATATTTCTTTTTTCTTTTTCTTCCGCAACACCCATTCTTCGATTATGCAGTCGATGCGCACTTGTGAACTGATGGCCAATTAAAATTCAAATATAAAAGCAATCGAACGTAGATTTTGTTTTATTTTATATTTTTAATCTTTCAATCTGGGTTCATCAAGTCCATTTCCGTTCAAACTGGCAACAATGTCAAAAGCAATGATTCGCTCGACGTGTCTTGCATTTAGTCAAGAAATTACTTAGACAAAAGAAGACTTGCAATGCATACGACACACAGACACACAGACACACACACGCACTCATATAATATATATAATCTGTGTATGTTATCCAAAAACAGCTGTCTCACCGTATCACGGCTTGTCAGTGTGCCTAGATATGGTGAATGTTTCAATCTATTTATATCTGTGTGTGTGTATGTCCGACTAAAAGTCAGACACTACACAAGATACTATTACAAACTTTAGATCATTGTATTCAGTTTAAACCTGAGCTGTAAGAGAATTTGGGTGCCGCTTTGGCTTGTTATCTACAAGGAAAAAATATCTACACCGTACGCTTCTCAATTTTTTCCCATATACGTCATGATCTTTTAATTCCTTGTAGTCTAGTCAAATCAGTGAAAAAGGTGAAACTAATTGCAACACAAGTTTTGTTTGCACAATTCATTTCTATGAGGTTTCTATATTAACATATAAAACGTCTACAAAAATCGACCGATGCGAAATATGAAAATTTTACAATTATCGATCTGCGAAAACTGCAGTGTTCATGCCGAAAAAATGTAAATAGCCTCGTTTTCGTTTCTTGTTTCTAAACAGTAAATACATGCTCAATAACGTTTTAGCTCGTTGACGTTCAATTAACATTGTCAAATTAATTGCTGAAAGGAGATTTTTTTTAAAACAACATTATTATACTTTTTTTATTTATCAAAGTAAATTTTATTGATAAAATTTACTTTGATTAACTTTATGAGTTTTCAGTTAAACTAAATAGTTATATCGAAATAATTTAATTAACACATTGCTAATAATTAAAAAAGTTAGTTAATTTAAGATGTAGTTATATAAACAAAATTTGGTTCAATTGTATTGTGGGGACAGTTTTTCATAAACTTCTAATTTACTTTTTAATGTTTTGAAAAACGAACTTTAATTCAATGTTTAAATCGCTGGCGGCCATGGTTTTTCATGCACCAAAAATATTCAAACAAAGTACCATATAGTGTTCAATATATGAAGCAAAAACTTCAAGAATATTTTAAGAATTGTTTTTACTGATCTAGGTGGACAGACAAATATTATTACACTTAAAATCAATGCTTCAGCCATATGTATAATTATTATTATAAACCAAAATATTAAAGAAGAGACCAAATGCATCGTGCAGACTTATGAGAAATGAAATAAAAGATATCACTCCAAACTCAAATTATCCATCCACAGATGAACTTACTTTAGATAAAACCATAGCATTTCTCCCTGGTAGTGTTTCTACTTTATGCAGATTATTGTAACAGGAAAAGTACAAAGAAGTAGCAGGTATCCCTGGGACATGCTATCATTCAAGCTGTTCGACCAACTTCTTTAAAATTAAGGTTAGCCATACACATGCATCACTACTTTTGTTCCAGATTTTTGATTTACATGGAGTTTGTAGCTCATATCAATATCATATGCAGCGTGTGATATTCTGCTCCCTACCCCGGAACAGGCAGAGAAAGTATCAAGAAATGATATCTTGTGGAAAGGGCTGAGGATCAAAACTGAGTACCTGGAGAGAAGGCGGACGACTGTTAAGATACTTGGCGTCCCATTTTGCATTGGCGCAGATCATCTGGGTGCCATTATGTCTCAATATGGAGATGTAGAGGCGGTTCTTCCGGTCCGTGGCCCCCGAAATATTCTCACGGGGGAATATATCTTTAAAATGAAGCTGAATTACGTCAGTTTCCTTGCGATACCAGCGCAACTCCGATGTGAAGCGTGGACAATGTCTCTAATCGTCGAGGGGAGGAAACCACATTGCTGGCAATGCCTGACGCCGGGGCATATGGCGAAAGATTGCCCCAAAAGGATCGCAGCGAAATCCTCGGCGTCTGGGCCTTCAACATCCAAAACAGTGCCAGCAAAAATCAAAGTGGCAACTGAAGTAGAAGTTGTAGACACAACTAAAGTGCCGACTTCAACGGAAGGAACAACGGATGAAAACCCCACGCCAACATCTGAGGAAACAACTAAGGAGGCTCCCTCGGGTTGGAACAAAGTGGTTTCTAAAAGGAGTGATAGGGCCAAAGTTAGTCATAACCTAGCCCAACCCGAAATGACGCCAACACCGGCAGTCAAGAGAAAACTTTCGGAGCACTCTTCAGAATCAGAGGAAAACCAAATAGAGGAGGAGAGAATGGCAGTGGAAAGTGTCGAGAAGCCTAAAAAGGACCCGAAAGCGAAAAAGAAAAAAGAGGCCCTAAACGAGGAAGAGAAAGAAAAGATGGAAGAAGGCTCAGTAGATCCTGACACTAGGAATGCCCAACCTGCAACTCCCCAACCTCCAACACCCACAATATTGGTTGAGGAGAGTACCCCTCCCCTTTCTAACAACCCTTGTGAGGGAGCATCTCCAGAAAAGGAGAAAATTGCGGAAAAACCTGTGGCAGAAGCAGCTCCAGAGAAGCAGGTAGAAGTCAACGAGGAGGTGAAACCCACAACTTCTACTCAGCCAGTCATTAGACGGGAAAGAACAAAGAAACTCCCTTTCTTGCACAGGGGAAAAATTTGTATAGCCGATGCCTCCCAGGTTCAGTCGGACTTGAACGGGAGACAGAGGAGATATTTGAAGCAACTGGAGGCGTTTACCCATGTTGATGGGAAACAAGTTCAAAATCCCCTGAACTTTCAGGATGCCCCCAAAATTACCACTTTCCTAAGGAAGGACAGGGGCAGTAGAGCAAGGGCCATTTGAAAGATAGTAGAGGAGGGACAGGTGGCATTTCCGGGATTTAATCTTATAGATGACGAGCACCCGGCGTTAAAAAAACTGGCTTCAAAATGTCCGGGGAGGGTCCCCATTTATGTTCATCCCCCATTTTTTCGGGCCTTGAAGCTAACCTTTCCCCTGGACGTGGGAGGTCTGTCTCGAGACGGACGGATTTCGTCCGAACTGCTGACTGGCAGTCTTGGTCAGGTCTTTGGCGTCTTCACTCCCGAGGACTTTAGGCCCATTTGCGACATCTAATAAAGGATAATGGCTTTAAACCTGGCGACATTGAATGTGAGGGGCATGAGATCTCGAAGCAAGGCTGTTCGCGTGCTGAGGAATCTCGTGGCCCTTAAGGTAGATATAGCTGCGATCGAGGAGACCCACTTCGTTTCGTATGGGGATTGTGATGTGCTGACTGACAACTACGACGTCATCTCAGCATATGGCAATGTCCGTAGTTGTGGTGTCTCTTTGCTAGTGAGACGCACTCTGTCTGCGACAGTGAGCGTTGTTCATACGGATGCGGTAGGTTGGCTGGTCGTAGTCGATGTTGCCGTTGAAAACAGTAAGTTTCGGATCATTGCGGTTTATGCGCCCAACATTGCTGGTGAGAGGGTCTCCTTTTATCGACGGTTGGAACGTTTCTCGGGGGTCCGGAGCGAGTAGTTATAATGGGGGATTGGAACGCCGTCCTTGACCCCAAGATAGATAAGGTCGGGGGAATAGAGGGTCGGGGTGGTGTGAAAGCAGTCTGTCTGACCTTATGGCCTCATGCGATCTTGTCGACAGGTTTCGCGTTGATCACCCAGGGCGGGAGATGTGGACGTGGCATACTAGCGCGGCCTTCTGTCCGAGTACTTACTTGGACAGAATGTTAGTTAGAAGAGGCGCCATAGATTTTATATCTTGTCCCACGTTCACTTGGTTAGGTCATTCGAGCCATAAATTGGTTATGGCCCGTTTGAGTTTAAGTGATAGGCCTAGGTTAGCTGGGTACTGGAAGTTGAATACCTCCTTACTGGAGATACCCGACTTCCGGGACAAGCTAACGTTACTACTTCAGCGGGGTTTAGTGGGGGCGGTTATCGGGAGTAGTTGGTGGGTTAGCACTAAGGCTCATGTTAGACGCTTTTGTGTCCGTTAGAGCCAGCGCCTCGCTCTAGATAGGGCTAAGACGCAAAAGCGTGTAGAGGATAAGATGACCCGGGTGGTGACTGGGGGGATCTCCTAGAGATAGCTTTAATTAAGGGGGACCTCAATCGCTTGGCTAGCGAGCGATATGAAGGTCAAGTAGTTTGCGCTAGGTTAAAGAAAGTCTCTAACGAAGCTGTGAACGTTGACGCTGTTGAGCGTAAGGCTGCTTTACGTCGTGGCTCGGATGGGTACATTCGGAAGGTGAATAACCTGGAAGGACATACCCTGGTATCGACTCGTGAGATTTGTGAGGGGTTCCGCGAGCATTTGGAGGATCGCTTCACCCAACTACCCAGACTCCGCGGCCAGGAGTTTGACAGCTATTTGGCTGACTCGCCCCGCCTAGAGGCGGCCCGAGCAGCTAGGACTCGATGGTCGGCCATACGAAGTTTACTTGAGGCTGTCGCCCATGTTTGTTCCTCTTCTGAAGGATGTGTTTAACCACTGGTTTGCTCAGGGCTCGATCCCTGGGCAGGTTACCAAAGGAGTGGTCACATTGTTAAAGAAGGGGGTCCAACGTGGAGTGGGGGATTTCGATAGTTATAGGCCCATAACTCTGCTAAACACAGAGTTAAAGATTTTGGCCCGTGTTCTTGCGAATCGTTTGCAGATTGTTATCGCTGACTTGATCGAGCCTGAGCAGAACTATGCTGTGAAGGGGAGGTCAATTCAAAACAATTTGCATCTGGTTCGCACGATCCTAGAGGGTATAGAAGACGACACTGAAGCCGCGCTGATCAATTTAGATCAGTCCAAGGCTTTCGATAGGGTCGACCATGGTTTCTTTGAATCTGTTCTAGAGGCTGCCGGCTTTAATCCGGACTTCCGCAAGTGGGTCTCTATTCTGTATCGTCTGCCGACGGTAGTGGTGCAGGTAAACGGTAGGCTTTCGGAGTCGTTTGTGGTTTCTCGTTCGGTGCGTCAGGGTTGTCCGCTGTCGTCCCTGCTTTATGTCCTGGTGTTGGAGCCCTTCCTTCGCAAATTAAGGGACGGGGCGGCTACACCAGTCCTGCGCGGAATCGCTATCCCTCCTCACTATGCGCGAGTCAGGGTTTCCGCGTATGCCGATCATGTCACCGTTTTTGTGTCCAGCCATAAAGATATAGAAGCGGTGACTAGGGCGCTCGCTCGGTACGAAGAAGTAACAGGGGCCATTGTCAACCGCAGCAAGTCCAACGGCCTGCGGTTGGCTGCCTGGAGCGGAGAGACCGCACTCCCAGGTGATTTCAGCTGGACCGATGGCCCGGTTCGGATCCTTGGCGTTTGGTTCGGACCGGGTCTCCAGTTGGAAAAGAATTGGTCGGAAGTACAGGCAAAGGTCGAATCGTCTGTGAGGGCTTGGATTCGAAGGAAACTTTCCTTGAAGAGGAGAGCGGAGGCGTGCGCCACTTACGTCTTTCCTCTCATCATTTACCGGCTGTCTGTACTCCCTCTGCCTGCGGACCGCCTTCTTGCTTTCACGCGCTTGCTCTTTTCACTTCTGTGGAAGGGGCGGAAAGCATACATCCGCAGACAGGTCTGTACGCAACGTCCGTGCGATGGAGGCTTGGGGATGCCTGACTTGGCAAGTCATAGACATGCCGAGAGACTGGCTTTTCGGAGTCGTACTTTGACGGAGGACGCTCCGTGGGTCCCTGCGATTGAGAGCGCCTTTCCCAACCTCATACCCGACCACTCGGTCAAAGGTCGACGTAGACCGAGAGGGGAGTCCATGTTCGTCGCCGAATGCCGAGTCGCGCTTAAGGCGTTGCCGGGGTCCAGTGACCTTGCCCGGTCTAGGAAGAGACTATATCTGGATTTAGTGGAGGGGTCCGCTTCGGATCCGCTTGGGAGGCGGCTTGGATTGTCGAGTGAGGAGGCTTGCTCCCAGTGGAGTTGGGCGCCAGGCCAGAGTTATCTCAACAATTCTGAGTATTCTCTGACCTGGCGACTGGTTCGAAATGCACTGCCCCTCTATGGCAGATTACGCAGGGATGGCATAAGGGAAGTTCCCTTATGCCCGCGCTGTGAGGACAATGAGGAAGAAACGGCCGAACACGCCTTCTTCACTTGCAGCAAAGTTCGTCGTCTCTGGGAGTATGTCAGAGAGGTAACAGCTCGCATCGACGCCGAGCAGCCGATGGTACTTGATGTAGCATACGTCATCAACAACGTAGCACCGCCATGGTCTAGGGAGAAAAGAATGGTTTTTCTGGCGATCCTTGCCACAGCGAGGTTAGTGACGTGGGTTGCACGTCTAGATGAGGTTCATGGGGTTGGGTCTGTTTCGGATCGTGATCTGGTTGTTTACTTTAAGCATCAGCTTAAAGTGAAAATCAGATGCGATTGGAAACGACTACATCGCATGGAGTTCAATAGAAGATGGGTGCGCAACACTAGTTTGTGCATCCGACGAGGGTCCAGGTTTGAATATGTTTTCCCGCCTTAGCATGACGCAGACGGTACTGGGTCCTACGGAACCCAGCCCAGTATAAAACAAAATGTTTTTTATTATCCTAGTCGAATCATAAGCTAGTAGGAATAAATGATGTCCTGTCCCGATTTTGTTTTTGCCGGCACTAGAGAGCTTCCAAAGATGCCCACTCCACATAGTTATTTTGTCTCCGGCTGATGAAACCCTTGGCAATATTATCTTGGAAGACGCCATCCATTCCCGTACCCAGATCCCGATTAATTTATTTTCAGAACGCCTCACTTTATTCCCACTCCCAATTAGGGGTCGACCTGCTTGTTTTCGGCCTCGAGCCGGAAAACAGTGGGCGGTCCAAACTTAGCAAGAGGGTAGAGAGGGTCCTACTAACCACCCCTTATCATTTTATTTGGTTCTTTATTTTTCTTTCTTTTTGGGTGTTTGTAATGTGTATCCCACTCCCACGTTATTTCATGTTTTCATGTTTCATTTTGGGGATATTTTTAGTAGGGTTAAGCCATAGAGTGACTGTGAATTTTTTAGTGCAAATGTCTAGCTTAGGGTAGATTAGGTTTTTTGTCATTGTGCATTGTTTTTGCTTTTTGTCAAATAAGAAATGTCTTTGTTTTGTCTTTGATTTGAAATAAAAAATGTCAAACTGTTGTTTTAAATGTCACAATGACCCCCGACCCCCACCTCCCCCTTCCACAGTGGGCTTTTATGCCTAAGGTGGTATGCATTCTGGGAATGTAATTTTAACTCTAAGAGTTAATGTTTCCCAGGATGCATCCATATAAATAAATTTTGGCTAAGATCAAAGTGTAGTATCTGTTCCGATGGATACTGCACACTATACTGGTGTTGTCTTGGCCTTCGGGTCTTGATTTACGCCGGTCAATGGGTCTATCCTGTGCAGTTCTGGGAGGTCCACCTTCCCAGGCTTTGCCTCCCCTCTTTGGGGAGGAGTAAGTTTATTGCTTACTGTCTGAGGCGCCTCTACCGGGGAATGCCGACGGGGCTGCCCAGGCAATTTTTAAACCCCACTTTCCCGACCCGACCTTGGGTCACATCTTACTTGTGGGAGTAAGATAAAAACTGGCCTTGTGCCTAACTCCTGGAGAGGAGTAAATCAATACTCATCTTAGTCCATTATTATTATTATTATTATTATTATTATTATTATTATTATTATTATTATTATTATTATTATTAATAATAATAATAATAATAATAATAATAATAATAATAATATAATCATTATTGCTATTAGTGTTGCTTTTATTTTCGCTTATATCCTTAACAGGTTATCTTAACTGACTTCCCACTTCATTTTTGCCATACTTTCTATTTTAATAGGTGATAAATGTCACCTTAATTTACTACTTTAATCTAAATTACTTTCCTCTTCATGATGTAACAACGAAAATGTAACTTCTTAAATAGATACTCCGATGTCTAGAAGTCTTTGTCATTTTCTTACTCACTAATGGAAGCGTATAACAATTTAGTCTCGAAGTTAACAGATTTGACACTTAGCACGTTAAAGCCGTCCACGTTTATTTCAATTGTATGCCCAGATATGACATTTTTATGCACTAATGTTTTGAAGACTTTTAATTCGCTACGAGATTTCTACATTTACTTTTTTCGAATAATGCGGCCCATGGACTGTACCCCAACGGTGTCGAGTGAACATTATTTGCGTTTAACCGCAAGCGGATATTTATACATAAACTTGATATTTCCATCTTCACATTTTATCGTAATCAGGATGGAAATTACTTGGAAAAGGAGCAGACTGGATGCATGGGAAGATTCTTTGGTACCAAATACCAGCTACTAATTAACAAAACTATCTTAGAAGACTGTAGGAAACGGCAGAGAAACTTGAGTATGTCATGGATAGGCTACCAAAAGTGTACCTCATTCATGGCTACTGCAATGTTTTGAGCTGTACAAAATAAACCCAATAATAAGACAAGCAATTGGTTCCCATATCTAAATGTGGCAAACCACTATCTCTCTAAGCCACACTAACGGGAAGATTTAAATCCCTGACATCCATATCAGAAGAGGAATCTTTCAAGGAGACAGCTTATCTCCACTTCATGGAGATAGACCCGCTCAGTAAGCTGTTAAAATGCAGAGGTTCTTACAACCTTAGTCAAAGGTGTCAAAAAGGTAAATCCAAGAGAATCAACCGTCTACTCTTTATGGATGATCTAAAACTTTATGCGAGCTCAGACAATAAGTTGAATGAGCTACTGAAAGTTGCACACATTTTCTCCGGAGACATCGGGTTGAAATTTGGCATAGACAAATGTGCCAAGTGCACACTCAAGGCTGTGAAGAAGATCCATGCAGAAAACTTTCAATTAGACGTGGAGAATAACATCCGAAATATGGAGGAACAGGAGACATACAAGTACCCTGGCATTGAAGAAAATGATACCATCCTACATGCCAAGATGAGAGGGAAAATAGGCCAAGAATACATACGACGAGTGAATAAGATATGTAAAACGCAGCTCATAAATAAAAATAAGATTACTGCGATAAACCAGTTTGCAATACCAGTAATCACGTACAGTTTTGGCATCATAGATTGACCCCAACAAACAATCAACAGGCTGGATGTAAAAACAAGAAAAAAATTTACACTCCACCGAGTCATATACAGGAACCAATGTTTGCCAAGACTTTACTTACCTAGAGGAGAAGGAGGACTGGGACTTTCAGAGACACACCACCAACATAGAGTCACTATTGTCAGTATTGGACAATATCTGAGAAGCTCCATAAACCCGAACCTCACAATGGTACAGGAACATCAAGAAAAAACAGCTAGCCAAACAACTTCCATAACATATCTAACCAAGCATTTCGGACAGGGCTGTTTAAAAGATGAGGTTGAAACACCAGCCAAACCCACAAGAGAGATAACCCAAAATAGTCGCAAAAAGTGCACTGAAACATTAAAAAATAGGTGCCTTAAAGAGTGGGCAGAACAAAAACGCGCCACCCACTTTCTTGATGAGATATCTAAGGAGTATATCGACAAAGAAGATTCCCTGGACTGTCTCAAAAGAAGAGCACTCCACTATGATCAGGAAAAGCTTACTTATAATTGGCGGCCAAAGACCCAGGCCTTATGACTAATGCATTTAAAAATGTGGCAGGACTTGCCACACAGGAGTGGAGAGTGCAAACCACTTGCTATCAAACTGCAAAATTATGTTAGCAGATGGCAACTACACAACACGCCACGATGGTGTGTGCAAATACATACACTGGAACATCTGTAAAAATCTAAACATCGAATGTAGCACTAAGTCCTGGGAACATTTACCGGAGAGGACTGTGGGAAACGATAAGTATACTATACATTATTGCATAGGCCACTCCTGCTGGACCGCGGCAGTACGCGTTTCGTACACTAGTCCTACTACGGGCTGTGGCTTTACTTGTTTCGTATACTAGTCCCTGAAAGAGCCGTGACAGTTCATATTTAATACTCGTCATTTTTAAAACACTATAAATCACATAGTTCATACATTGTTTGCATACCTTTAGTTTTCGTCTAGTGGATGAATTCTTTCTTCCTTCCTGCCGTGAACCACACCGTCCGTTGTCTGCAACAAAATCCCATGATCGGGTCGGACTCCGAAGACAAACAATCCCTTTAACTTTCAACTTCAGTTTTTATTTCAAGCGTTAGTTATCAAATCAAATGGGAGATATTCACTACGTCGAGAGAGAGAGAGAGAGAGAGAGCAAATTACTACTTTATCGTAGTTAGTTAACAATTATTTTATTAACCATTCATAGAGGGGGGAAGGATATCTCTCGCTTGTATTTTCCTAGGGAAATATTTCCTTTAAATCAAATTGCTGACTACATCAAATCATGTCTGATAGGTTCGCCTCCAAAACCCAAACTCACGAAGAACGAGTGACGTTACGGATCCCTCTGTTTCCCACGCAAGGACCTGTGACGTCACAGAGGCTCTCGCAGGTGCACACTGACCCTTGATCTGGGGTCTCGTCACACGGTGGCCTTGTCACGTCTGTGATTTCCGCCTGTGAGAACAAGCCTATTCTGCACTCAACTGCCGGTCCACCCCGTGTTAATTCGCGCAAGTCAAACCAACAATTTCCAACAGATACGTCCATTCCCATAGGGCCATTATCTAACACTACATCCATGTAGCTGGAAAATGCAGCAGTAAAACTGGACATAGTCATATTAAATAAGGTAGAAAGAGATGCAACACTGATTGAGGTGAGTGTTCCAAATGACAGTGGCTTAAAAAGAGCAGAGAGGGAGAAGGTTACAAAATACCAAGGCCTAATGTATGATATGAAGGAAAACGGGAACATCAAAAACATCAACATTATCCCAGTTATAATAGGAGATAAATGCCTCATGAATAAAAACGACAAAAAATATCTGGAAAGTATCCCCGGAAAACCAAGTGCGAAAGAAATCCAAATAATCGCACTTAATGGAACGGCCCAAATCCTTAAAACAGCACTCGGTTGGAGCCTCTAAATAGCAGGTGATAGTCTGCCATTTGGAAGAATGCCCCGCCCCTATGCTAACGAAAACAGAAATAAGAAAATTAAAAAGGGGGCAAAGACTTTATTAAAAAATCATTTTTATACAAAAATATTTTTAAATGATCCAATGAGAGGATAGAAAGCACAGTGTTAAGTACAAAGAAACGTGGAAAAGGAGAGAGTAGTTTAGATATGTAAAAAGAGGAGAGGCGTGGAAAGGGTGGAAGAACAATATGTATTTTATTTGGTATATATTTGTATGTAGGGACAGTGGGAGATGGAATGGGATGGCAGTGCTAGGAGTCGTACGGGTAGGAAGGGTGCTAGTAACCAAGGAACGGGGACGAGGAATAGTAGATCAGGTATGAAAGGAGAGGAGGAGGGGGGATGATACGGAGGCGTGAGTGTAGAAAAAGACCACATGGGTTCCGTTCTTAATTCAACTGGTGTCATATTTGATTAGTTTTTGATCGATGACAATTTTTCCGGCTGTGATGTCGGAAATGTTGAAAAAAAACCCAGTGATTCTGTTTTTAGTTTGTGAAATACGACTTGATTAGAGAAAACGTCCAGCTTGATATCTGTCAGAGTTTACTGGTAGCGACCTTTGTATATTAAAACTGTGATTATCGGAAAGCATATGTAAAATGAGTGAATTTGTCCCCTAACTGAATAGTTCTGTCGTGCTCGTTGATGTATTTTAAAGGGGCGTTGGGTCTTCCTAATGCCGAATTTGTACTGGCACGACATGGCCTTATGTAAATCCCAGCGTGTGGTGATGGTGTGGAATTAGTGTTCGTGTGTTTGCTGGGTATGGTTTTGATAATGGCAGATTGAATTGGTTTGTTTTTTTCCATATTAAATTTTAATATATAATCTACGGTTGAATTGGATAGTGTAACGAGTGTAAGCAAACCAAACTAAACTTAAATAATCTACATCACATATGTTGCCGACATACACACGTTATTTTCGTTAATGTTACTCAAACGACATGAGGACTAAGAACAACCTGGCTTTAAAGTTGAGGAACATTTGAGAAACTCGCTGTAAATGAGTACTTCCGCGAGTTTTCTATTTATTGATAAAGATTACTCGAACCTCCTCAATAAACTAATGCGCTGGAAGTTAATCCCCCCACTTTCCGTCTATCTTTCTCTCTCTTTCACATCGTGCTCACTCATCTACCTCTAAGTATGTCTCTGTTTACTTGACGCCTCATGAGGACAAACTTAAACATAGGGTCGGTTTTTAATGTCGGAGAATCCAGCTTCCCAAAAGAGACACTCTGGGTTGGTATATATATGCTTGTATAGCCTAGTCGACACTCCCTTAGAGCGCTTCAGGTGACAGGCAATACATCCATCTCCTTCTGAAAGGAAGAGGTAATATGCCTGGGAGGATAACATCATGAGTTTGAACAGAAACTACAGTTTGATCCTAGCCCGAAGACCAACTAAAATATATTCGCTTTCTTTTCTTTATCTCATTTCATCATGTTCGATTACAGATTCTAATTAAATCGTGGAATTTATACGATTTAATTAAAATTAATTAACTTAAATTCTATCTACAAATTAGCTTCATTTACAATGTAAACAATAAAACCCTGAGGCGATAGATGACATTATTACAATTTTCGAACTAATTTCCCCATCTTGTTGTTTCTATCACAACGTTTCGATCATTGTGCCCTCCGCCATGGAATTTTGAACCCAACCTTTCAGTATTCACATTCTATTCTTCGTTGTTTTATATTTGATATAACTTGGTCAGAAGTTATAATAACACAGATAACCAGAGTGTAAGGTCTATTAAAAGTATGTATCTTGTACAAAACAATAGCACCATAATAGGATTAACATAATACAGTCGAATACAGTCGAATACACACAGACTAGTTAACTTCTTTAGTGACTGAGGGGAGTCCGGCCACAAGAATATTCTTTAATATTCGTTAAATCGTTTTGCTGCTACTGTCCAGGATTGAACTCAGAACATACAGATAACCTCCTAATTTTTACAAACTTCCTTGTCGTCTCTGTTATGTATCTCTCGGAAAATTTATAGTGAAGCTAAAAAGCTTCACTAAAAAGACTTATGAAATTACGGAAATTGTAAATAATAACGAAATTAATCATATAAAAATAAAGACAAATATAATAAGAAACGAGTGTACACACTTCGTCGAAAATGACTGAAATATTATCCTTCGCCAGTGTTCTCATAAAATAACGTCTTAATCGGTTACGTTAAAAAAATAAGAAATAGAGAAAGAAAACTAGGAAGTTTTAAAAATATAAATTGAACAAAAAAACATATTAATCGGTATAGAAAAAAAAGAAAGAAAATTATGGAAATAGATTTGCGTTCTCAATGCCCCTACAAACTTGAAATAAATTCGTCTGGCAGTTTTAATCGTCAAATATTGTGTGACGAGATGAACATATATATATATATATATATATATATATATATTTATGTATATGAAGGGCAAAAATCAGTGTCTGTATGTGTGTTTAAATGTCCAGCGAAAAGTAAAAAACTACTGAAAAAATTCTCATAAAGTTTATATTTTCTTCCTCGGCGATCCCTCTGCATATAATAAGCAACATTTAGAAACAAATATTTATTCTAAAACGGCTTTTTTCATATGTCTTTCGGTTTTTTTTTTTACTCTTTCTTTCTGTCACCAATTTCATGTATATCTTTTGTTCTTATTTATACTCTTTATTCTTATCACTTTTTTAATCTATTGTTCATTTTGTCTACTTTCTATTATTGTCGCATTATTCGAGTATATCTTTAGTTCTTCTTTCTACTTTTCATTTGTGTCGCCTCTTCCATGTAAATTAAGAGTTTGACTGCAAAACGCAATAAATTTTAGTAGTGTAAATTGAAACAATAAATGAATAAACGGATAATATTTTAAATCTAGACTTCAACGAAAAGCGTATTATTATTATTATTATTATAAGAAAAAAGAAATTATGTAAACAAATTATTTTGGGGTGTGGTCGAGTGTAGAAGTGAAACACTTTTTGTAGTGGAAGCTTCGTCTTTTTTTAACGTGGCGTTTATCGCATTTTGCATTCAACACCTTTCGCGTGTTTTTACTCTTAACTCCTGTCTTTACTATATATCTTTCGTTCTTCTTTTTACTCTTCATTCGTGTCGCCTCTTTACTGTATATCTTTCGTTATTCTTTCGACTCTTCATTCTAGCCGTTTCTTCTAGGTATATCAATTCTGTCACCTCTTTTATGTATATCTTTCGTTCTTCTCCATACTATTAATTCTGTCACCTCTTTTATGAATATCTTTCGTTCTTCTCCATACTATTAATTCTGTCACCTCTTTTATGTATATCTTTCGTTCTTCTCCATACTATTAATTCTGTCACCTCTTTTATGAATATCTTTCGTTCTTCTCCATACTATTAATTCTGTCACCTCTTTTATGTATATCTTTCGTTCTTCTCCATACTATTAATTCTGTCACCTCTTTTATGAATATCTTTCGTTCTTCTCCATACTATTAATTCTGTCACCTCTTTTATGTATATCTTTCGTTCTTCTCCATACTATTAATTCTGTCACCTCTTTTATGAATATCTTTCGTTCTTCTCCATACTATTAATTCTGTCACCTCTTTTATGTATATCTTTCGTTCTTCTCCATACTATTAATTCTGTCACCTCTTTTATGAATATCTTTCGTTCTTCTCCATACATTTAATTCTGTCACCTCTTTTATGTATATATTTCGTTCTTCTCAATACTATTCATTCTGTCACCTCTTTTATGAATATCCTTCGTTCTTCTCCATACTATTCATTCTGTCACCTCTTTTATGAATATCTTTCGTTCTTCTCCATACTATTCATTCTGTCACCTTTTTTATGTATATCTTTCGTTCTTCTCCATACTATTAATTCTGTCACCTCTTTTATGAATATCTTTCGTTCTTCTCCATACTATTAATTCTGTCACCTCTTTTATGTATATCTTTCGTTCTTCTCCATACTATTCATTCTGTCACCTCTTTTATGAATATCTTTCGGTCTTCTCCATACTATTAATTCTGTCACCTCTTTTATGAATATCTTTCGTTCTTCTCCATACTATTAATTCTGTCACCTCTTTTATGAATATCTTTCGTTCTTCTCCATACTATTAATTCTGTCACCTCTTTTATGAATATCTTTCGTTCTTCTCCATACTATTAATTCTGTCACCTCTTTTATGTATATCTTTCGTTCTTCTCCATACTATTAATTCTGTCACCTCTTTTATGAATATCTTTCGTTCTTCTCCATACTATTAATTCTGTCACCTCTTTTATGAATATCTTTCGTTCTTCTCCATACTATTAATTCTGTCACCTCTTTTATGAATATCTTTCGTTCTTCTCCATACTATTAATTCTGTCACCTCTTTTATGAATATCTTTCGTTCTTCTCCATACTATTAATTCTGTCACCTCTTTTATGTATATCTTTCGTTCTTCTCCATACTATTAATTCTGTCACCTCTTTTATGAATATCTTTCGTTCTTCTCCATACTATAAACTCTTTCACCTATTTTATGTATATCTTCCGTTGTTCTCCATACTATTAATTCTGTCACCTCCTTAATGTATATCTTTCGTCTTTTCCATACTATTCATTCTGTCACCTCTTTTATGAATATCTTTCGTTCTTTTCCATACTATTCAGTGTGTAACCTCTTTTATGAATATCTTTCGTTCTTTTCCATACTATTCATTCTGTGACTTCTTTAATGAATATCTTTCGTTCTCCTCCATACTATTTATTCTTTCACCTCTTTTATGAATATCTTTCGTTCTTCTCTATACTATTCATTCTGTCACCTCTTTTATGTATATCTGTCTTTCTTCTCCATACTATTCATTCTGTCACCTCATTTATGTGTATCTTTCGTTCTACTCCATACTATTCATTCTGTAACTTCTTTAATGAATATCTTTCGTTCTTCTCTATAATATTCATTCTGTCACCTCTTTTATGAATATTATTCGTTCTGCTCCATACTATTGCTTCTGTCACCTCTTTAATGTATATCTTTTGTTCGGCTCTTTTCTATTCATTCTGTCCCCTTTTTTATGAATATCTGTCGTTTTTCTCCATACAATTCATTCTGTCACCTCTTTACTGTATATCTTTCGTTCTTCTTCATACTATTCATTCTGTCACCTCTTTTATGAATATCTTTCGTTCTTCTTCATACTATTCATTCTGTCACCTCTTTTATGAATATTTTTCGTTCTTTTTCATACTATTGATTCTGTCACTTCTTTTATGAATATTATTCTTTCTTCTCCATACTATTAATTCTTTCACTTCTTTTATGTATATCTTTCGTTATTCTTCATACTATTTATTCTGTAACCCTTTTTATGAATATTATTCTTTCTTCTCCATACTATTAATTCTTTCACTTCTTTTATGTATATCTTTGTTGTTCTCCATACTATTCATTCTGTCACCTCCTTACTGTATATCTTTCGTTCTTCTCTATACTATTTATTCCGTCACCTCTTTTTATCGATATATTTCGTTCTTCTCCATACTATTCATCCCGTCACCTCTTTTATGAATATCTTTCGTTACTCTCCATACTATTCATTCTGTCACCTCTTTTATGAATATCTTGTGTTATTCTCCATACTATTCATTCCATTTGCTTTTTTCATGTATATCTTTCGTTATTCTTTCTACTGTTCATTCCTGTTTCCACTTTCATGTACACGTTTGTAAATCTTTCTACTCGTCATTGCTCTCTCCTTTTTCATGTATAGCTTTCTTTTTTCTTTCCATCCTTCATTTGTTTTTTATGGATACCTTTATTTTATCTTTCTACTCTTCATACTTGTCTTCTTTTTCATGTATATCTTTAGTTATTCTTTTAACTCTTTGTTCCTATCTTCTTTTTCATGTATATCTGTCGTTCTTCAGTATACTCTTCATCCCTGTCTCCTCATTCATGTATATCTTTAGTTCATCTTCGTACTTTTTATTCTTGTCTCCATTTTCATGTATATCGTTCGTTAGTATTTCTACTCTCCAGTCCTATCTCCTCTTTCATGTATATCTTTAGGACTTCTTTCTAGTCTCCATTCCTGTTTCTTTTTACATATATACATTTCGTTCTTCTTTTTACTCTTTATTCCTTTTCTTTCTTTCGTGTTTTATTGTTCTTCTTTCCACTCTCCATTCCTGTCGTCTATTTCATGTATATCTTTCGTTCTTCTTGCGTTTCTCAATTTAGAGTCGGCTGTTTCATGTATATCTTTTGTTGTTCTTTCTACTCTTCATTCCTGTCGCATGTATCATATATACATACATATATATATATATATATATATATATATATATATATATATATATATATATATATATATATTCAATTTTCAATTTTCAATCTCCCGTTAAAGTGAAGTTAAAATTTTATGCCATTTGAATTCCTTTCGCCGGCCCGATGAGTTGGTCGCTATTCGCACCAATGAAACAAAACTTGTTTTGTCGCAACTAATGGAATAAAATCAATATATATATATATATATATATATATATATATATATATATATATATATATATATATATCTTTCGTTATTTATTTTATTGTATTTCATCTTTGGTTCTTTTTTCTATTCTTTTTTCCTGTCGATTGCTTCATGTATATCTTTTTTTTTTTTTTACTATTCTTTATTTCCGTTGTCTCTTTCATGTATATCTGCGTTCTTCTTCTCTGCTCTTCATTCCTGACGCCTCTTTCTTGTATATCTCTTTTTGTAAAATTTTACATAACATTTTACTCTCATGTATTATGTGATTTTTCTATAATCAAGAGTAAATATAAAAATTGCACTCATAATTGCGTGGGTAAAAGATTTATTCCCGTGAATCAACATGGTATAACTTCTTTTGCAACCATATTTTCTGGTGTTGGCATTCTGTCAGGATGGACAACGTAATGGTTGACAACACTAAACAGTTGATTAAGTTCAAGAAGCTTTAAATAAACAAAGAAAAAATGAGCCTCGCACAGGATTCGAATATATATTAAACATTGCAATTAATGGAATACAGTATGAAAATATATTTTAAGCATATTTTTATACAACTACTAAGCTCTACTTATGCAGTAAACATTGATAAAATACATAATGAAACACATATAAACACACACTCACACACGCACACACACACACACACACACACACACACACACATATATATATATATATATATATATATATATATATATATATATATAGTCTTTGAAGTTCTTCAACCTCTTAAACGATATGAGAGTAGAAAAACTAAAACATAAAAAAAACAAAAATGAAAAATTGAATCAAATTAAAAAAAATTATTTGATCGGAGCAGTACAAATCAAAATTTGCTGGTTAAATCGAAAATACCGTTAAATCCGATCCTAATAAAATTAAAATTGAATTGAACCGACAAACACGGGTCCAACAAAAATAATTCCAATGAGTAAAGTTTGAAAGTATTCACTCTCCCGCGAGCCAAATAAACAAAACCTTTTCTCGTCGCTCAGAAAGGACGCCAGCAATTCCTCACTTCCTACCCATTTTAGATCTACACTACCTATGAACTCTTCTAGGGAACTGAAGAAATTGGAAAAATCAGCTGCTTCCAGGTACGGTCTCAAAACTTCCTCCTTCCCCAAACAAAATGAACACCTCAATAATTTCGAAAATGACCTATTTGACCTCATTAGTCGTATTAAATTTAAAAGGCACAATAAACACCTCAACCCCATCATCCAAAAAATCAACAAATTCACTAACAATATTAGAAAACACCCAGATATAATTGTCCCAGCGGATAAAACTAATAATTTTTACAAACTAAAATATAGTCAATACAAATCCTTAATCTACAAGGAATTAAATAAATCTTACAAAAGGACATCCTACGATACCCTGTTTTAATTATTTTTATTTCTATTTTTATTTTTTATTTTTATTTTTACTATTTATTTTTTTATTTCTACCCTTCAAATATATTTTGCCTCATTGTTTATAAGTAAGGTCATCTGATTAAACACCTAACCCCATACCCCTGTTCATATCGCGCTCCGACACATTATGGTATTTTAATTCTCCCTCCCCGCACTCATTGACTAGCCCCCACATCCTTCTGTCCCATTTCTAGTTGAACCCAAATTCGCGCTAACGTCCACTTACAACTTTAAGCGACCTACCCCACATTCACATTCTTAGTTTTAAATCGCACTCATTCATCGCACCCGCACCGTTCTCCTCCTTCACACCCCTACACTTTCCTTTCATGCCTACTGGTCGCATATGAGTTTTTGCCATTCTTCAGACTAGTCTTGTTTTTCAACGGGCAAGCCTTTAAATATTAATTCGCTGTCTTTTTGCCAATTTAAACCTATTCCATGATTTTCAGCCCAGGAAGTCTTTTTAAATGGCGAATACTTTCCACCTCACGTTTTACTGAGTCTTGTTGCATCCACAAACCTTTATTTGACCTTTTACCCTCTGGATTCTATCTATCTTCGCCGCACCTGAAGATGTGGTTTTTGGAATTTAACTTTGAATCCTCTCTTGTCACTTCTCGTGCCTTTTAACGACCTACCTATCTACATTTCACTTTCTCCGCTGGACTTTTTGACACCGGACTTTTTTGCAATCGGACATTTGCTTGCATTCGGGCAGAGTTTTGCCTTGTGTTTTTTCCCTACACTTTTTATTTTACTTTTTCAAATTTTAAATCTTGGCCTTTGCCAACTTATCTATCCCAGCGATTTCCTCTGATGATAAGATTTTGATCTTTGAAAAGCCTGGCCTAAGGACAAATTTTACTTGAATAAATTGCCTTTTTGCGGAATATACCTTGCTCTGAGCAACTGAATAGAAATACGATTTTACTTTTGCTTTTCTAATTCCTTTTCATCCTTCTACATATCTATCTGCTCTATCCTGGATATTGAGCTGTATACTTTCCTAAAAGTTCGCTTTTAGTTCACCACTTTATATATATATATATATATATATATATATATACTAGCAAAACTTACCCACTTTTAAAGTAGTAATTAATCGAGGGTGAGGTCGGGTGGGGGCATACGGTTAAAAATATATAGTCATGTTTACATTTATAAATATTCGTTTTAGTTTTCCCTTGTTTTATTTTTGATTTCAATAAATACTTGATTAATTGTCAACTAAATAATTATAATTCAAAGCGCATTTATAAAAGTTACATATAAGCGAGAAACAGACACATGCGATCATGTATGATAACTTTATTACTAACAGATATACAGAAGGCAGAATTGAAAAAAATAAAATTACTTTTAGATTGAAATTTAAAAGTTATTTTTCTATTGTTAGAATATGGTGCTTAATTTAGGGGTACAAACATATATTTGAAGCAATATTTAATGAAAAATGAAGAAATACATCATTTTTAGTAGGAAAAAAATAAATGGTAAGTTTCCAATTCAATTCTATCCACGAGAAAAGAAAATAACTAACTCATTTTCAAATACAGATTGTAAGCGTGTTTTTAAAAAAAATATTTTGTGAGAATGGAGTTATTTTTTAAAATCAATTCGTAAAAAAAAGAAGCTTAATATTGGCAAAACGTTTAAAATTAAATCAACTTGCATTTAAAAACTGTATTTTGATAATTCAATAAAAATATAACAACTATTTAGAACAAGGTGTAGTATCTGTTCTGATGTTATTCTTTGTCTATTCTGTCCTCTGTCAACGCAAGGCAATCGTTATGTTTGTTCCGATGAAGAGTACCGCTTTTGAAGGAGCTGGATTGCCTTACATTAAAAATCGACCTTTTGTCTAACTTGCCTCTCGTGGGGAGGTAAGTAAATAGGAATATTTGTTTAGGGGCGTTTTCTTTCACTTTGTGTACGTTTTCAGCGTCCGAAGTTCTCTTTTTAAAAGCCGACATTCTATACGATTTGTAGTTTCAAAATTACATTGCAATGTAAGATTTAGTAACACATATTAATAAAGATTTAATATTAATAATATCGATTTTTTAGAGAACTTAGTATTTTGTTTTTCGAACTTTAATATTAGTGTAAAAACACTCTAAAATCACATGCAAGAAAGGAAGATAAAATATATCTTTCAAAATGAATCGATATCAAA
Source organism: Sepiola atlantica (assembly GCA_963556195.1). Lineage (NCBI taxonomy): Eukaryota > Metazoa > Mollusca > Cephalopoda > Sepiida > Sepiolidae > Sepiola > Sepiola atlantica. Next base: position 63,176,317 of record OY744531.1, read on the forward strand.
TTAAATCTTTATAAATATTTTTTCTTTATTACTACATTTTAAATTGTAATATAATTTTAAAACCACAAATCGAGTAATCGTATAGAATGACAGTCTTTTGAAGATAATTAAGGACGCTGAAAACGTACACAAATTTAAAAAAAAAAAAAAAACAACAAATGAATCTTAATTTGAAAATTAGGCGACAAATTTAAAATTTACGGTATTTGTTAGATTAGGACCCGCGCTAAAAGTCCCTCGGCGTTGGTGCTTTCTGGCGTTTTACGTAAAATTCCGGAAAGGCCTGAAGCCAGTCAATGAAACTGCGAGAAAATGAATAACCGATTGAAATGAATAAGCAGACGACATCTAAACTTGATAATTGAATGTTGACGTCTGCAAACGAGCTTGTCCAACCCTAATTCCTAACCCTGCTCAAACCCTAACCTTAACCTTGCCCTAACCCTAATTCTCAACCCTGCCCTAACCCTAACCCTGCCCGCCCTAACCCTAATTCCTAACCGTGCCCTTACCCTAATTCCTAACAAAGAAAACACCCGCATTTATTGGTCTTCTTACCGCTTTAAAAATTACAAATTTAAAATGCATTCAAACAGTGAAAACTTTTTATTCATAACATACACGTGCGTACCAAGGCACCCACCACGTCTAATCGGATATTACACACAAAATTTCAATAAGAAAAGAACAAGTGACAACATGTCGCTTAAAAAAAGAAAGAAAAAATATATCCTGATGAAGATTCTTTTATGAATCGAAAAATTGAATTTTAAATAAATAATATTTTATTTAAAAAAAGTCTGCATTTATTGGTCTCCTTACCGCTTTAAAAATTACAAATTTAAAATTCATTCAAACAGTGGAAATATTTTATTCAAATGAATTTATATTTGACAATTAGAATTCAGTTGAAATGTTTCCATTTCTAAACTTCATTAGAGAAATATTACTGTGCGTAGTATTTTTGTTGTACTGTTAACAAAAATAATTGCTAAAAATAATTGCCATTCCAATCACGTCCCTATAAAATAATTCAAAATATTTTAAGAAACGTTTTGGTAATCTATCCCTTTTATTATTCAATCACTTCAATTGATATCAACAAAACTATTGCATATATATATAGGGAAAATAGCTCACTAAAATTAGAAATCTAAAACACCAATCAGTAATTTATTATGAACTATTTAAAAAAATAATTATGCAAATTAGGCGAACAGAAACCTATGTTTGAATCTTTAATCTCCAGTATATATATACGGTATTACCGAGGGGAATCTTGTATTATTTACTTAAATAACTGTTCTAGACCCGTGCTAGGGGTCACAAAGATAACAACCACAAATTGTGACAGGTTAAAATATACAATGTATTTATTCATAGCAATACAGTAACGCCACTAAATGTGGTAGGAGATGACCGGATTCCTACCATGCGGTAAAACATGAATAGGAATGTCCTCGATATTTAACACCTACCCACTATAGGAGTATGTGACACAAGGTCGGAAAGTGGGATTTGAAAAGCCAGCGCCCGAGAACGTGAGCGCTTTAGCCATTAAAAATTGCCTGGACAGCCCCGTCGGCATTCCCCGGTAGGGGCGCCTCAGGCAGTAAGCTATCAACTTACTCCTCCCCAAAGAGGAGAGGCAAAGCCTGGGAGGGTGGACCTCCTAGAACTGCACAGGACAGACCCATAGACCGGCAGAATCATGCCCCGAAGGCCAAGACAACACCGGTCTATAGGGTGTAGTATCCATCGGAACAGATACCACACGTGGACACTCACATGATAGGAATGTCCTCGATATTAAACACCTACCTACGTTAGGAGTATGTGACACAAGGTCGGAAAGTGGGATTTGAAAAGCCAGCGCCCGAGAACGTGAGCGCTTTAGCCATTAAAAATTGCCTGGACAGCCCCGTCGGCATTCCCCGATAGGGGCGCCTCAGGCAGTAAGCTATCAACTTACTCCTCCCCAAAGAGGAGATGCAAAGCCTGGGAGGGTGGACCTCTTAGAACTGCACAGGACAGACCCATAGACCGGCGAAATCATGCCCCGAAGGCCAAGACAACACCGGTCTATAGGGTGTAGTATCCATCGGAACAGATACCACACGTGGACACTCACATGATAGGAATGTCCTCGATATTTAACACCTACCCACATTAGGAGTATGTGACACAAGGTCGGAAAGTGGGAGTTGAAAAGCCAGCACCCGAGAACGTGAGCGCTTTAGCCATTAAAAATTGCCTGGACAGCCCCGTCGGCATTCCCCGGTAGGGGCGCCTCAGGCAGTAAGCTATCAACTTACTCCTCCCCAAAGAGGAGAGGCAAAGCCTGGGAGGGTAGACCTCCTAGAACTGCACAGGACAGACCCATAGACCGGCGGAATCATGCCCCGAAGGCCAAGACAACACCGGTCTATAGGGTGTAGTATCCATCGGAACAGATACCACACGTGGACACTCACATGATAGGAATGTCCTCGATATTTAACACCTACCCACATTAGGAGTATGTGACACAAGGTCGGAAAGTGGGATTTGAAAAGCCAGCGCCCAAGAACGTGAGCGCTTTAGCCATTAAAAATTGCCTGGACAGCCCCGTCGGCATTCCCCGATAGGGGCGCCTCAGGCAGTAAGCTATCAACTTACTCCTCCCCAAAGAGGAGATGCAAAGCCTGGGAGGGTGGACCTCCTAGAACTGCACAGGACAGACCCATAGACCGGCGAAATCATGCCCCGAAGGCCAAGACAACACCGGTCTATAGGGTGTAGTATCCATCGGAACAGATACCACACGTGGACACTCACATGATAGGAATGTCCTCGATATTTAACACCTACCCACATTAGGAGTATGTGACACAAGGTCGGAAAGTGGGAGTTGAAAAGCCAGCACCCGAGAACGTGAGCGCTTTAGCCATTAAAAATTGCCTGGACAGCCCCGTCGGCATTCCCCGGTAGGGGCGCCTCAGGCAGTAAGCTATCAACTTACTCCTCCCCAAAGAGGAGAGGCAAAGCCTGGGAGGGTAGACCTCCTAGAACTGCACAGGACAGACCCATAGACCGGCGGAATCATGCCCCGAAGGCCAAGACAACACCGGTCTATAGGGTGTAGTATCCATCGGAACAGATACCACACGTGGACACTCACATGATAGGAATGTCCTCGATATTTAACACCTACCCACATTAGGAGTATGTGACACAAGGTCGGAAAGTGGGATTTGAAAAGCCAGCGCCCGAGAACGTGAGCGCTTTAGCCATTAAAAATTGCCTGGACAGCCCCGTCGGCATTCCCCGGTAGGGGCGCCTCAGGCAGTAAGCTATCAACTTACTCCTCCCCAAAGAGGAGAGGCAAAGCCTGGGAGGGTGGACCTCCTAGAACTGCACAGGACAGACCCATAGACCGGCGGAATCATGCCCCGAAGGCCAAGACAACACCGGTCTATAGGGTGTAGTATCCATCGGAACAGATACCACACGTGGACACTCACATGATAGGAATGTCCTCGATATTTAACACCTACCCACTATAGGAGTATGTGACACAAGGTCGGAAAGTGGGATTTGAAAAGCCAGCGCCCGAGAACGTGAGCGCTTTAGCCATTAAAAATTGCCTGGACAGCCCCGTCGGCATTCCCCGGTAGGGGCGCCTCAGGCAGTAAGCTATCAACTTACTCCTCCCCAAAGAGGAGAGGCAAAGCCTGGGAGGGTGGACCTCCTAGAACTGCACAGGACAGACCCATAGACCGCCGAAATCATGCCCCGAAGGCCAAGACAACACCGGTCTATAGGGTGTAGTATCCATCGGAACAGATACCACACGTGGACACTCACAAGATAGGAATGTCCTCGATATTTAACACCTACCCACATTAGGAGTATGTGACACAAGGTCGGAAAGTGGGATTTGAAAAGCCAGCGCCTGAGAACGTGAGCGCTTTAGCCATTAAATATTGCCTGGACAGCCCCGTCGGCATTCCCCGGTAGGGGCGCCTCAGGCAGTAAGCTATCAACTTACTCCTCCCCAAAGAGGAGAGGCAAAGCCTGGGAGGGTGGACCTCCTAGAACTGCACAGGACAGACCCATAGACCGGTGGAATCATGCCCTGAAGGCCAAGACAACACCGGTCTATAGGGTGTAGTATCCATCGGAACAGATACCACACGTGGACACTCACATGATAGGAATGTCCTCGATATTTAACACCTACCCACGTTAGGAGTATGTGACACAAGGTCGGAAAGTGGGATTTGAAAAGCCAGCGCCCGAGAACGTGAGCGCTTTAGCCATTAAAAATTGCCTGGACAGCCCCGTCGGCATTCCCCGGTAGGGGCGCCTCAGGCAGTAAGCTATCAACTTACTCCTCCCCAAAGAGGAGAGGCAAAGCCTGGGAGGGTGGACCTCCTAGAACTGCACAGGACAGACCCATAGACCGGCGGAATCATGCCCCGAAGGCCAAGACAAAACCGGTCTATAGGGTGTAGTATCCATCGGAACAGATACCACACGTGGACACTCACATGATAGGAATGTCCTCGATATTTAACACCTACCTAAGTTAGGAGTATGTGACACAAGGTCGGAAAGTGGGATTTAAAAAGCCAGCGCCCGAGAACGTGAGCGCTTTAGCCATTAAAAATTGCCTGGACAGCCCCGTCGGCATTCCCCGGTAGGGGCGCCTCAGGCAGTAAGCTATCAACTTATTCCTCCCCAAAGAGGAGAGGCAAAGCCTGGGAGGGTGGACCTCCTAGAACTGCACAGGACAGACCCATAGACCGGCGAAATCATGCCCCGAAGGCCAAGACAACACCGGTCTATAGGGTGTAGTATCCATCGGAACAGATACCACACGTGGACACTCACATGATAGGAATGTCCTCGATATTTAACACCTACCCACATTAGGAGTACGTGACACAAGGTCGGAAAGTGGGATTTGAAAAGCCAGCACCCGAGAACGTGAGCGCTTTAGCCATTAAAAATTGCCTGGACAGCCCCGTCGGCATTCCCCGGTAGGGGCGCCTCAGGCAGTAAGCTATCAACTTACTCCTCCCCAAAGAGGAGAGGCAAAGCCTGGGAGGGTGGACCTCCTAGAACTGCACAGGACAGACCCATAGACCGGCGGAATTATGCCCCGAAGGCCAAGACAACACCGGTCTATAGGGTGTAGTATCCATCGGAACAGATACCACACGTGGACACTCACATGATAGGAATGTCCTCGATATTTAACACCTACCCACATTAGGGGTATGTGACACAAGGTCGGAAAGTTGGATTTGAAAAGCCAGCGCCCGAGAACGTGAGCGCTTTAGCCATTAAAAATTGCCTGGACAGCCCCGTCGGCATTCCCCGGTAGGGGCGCCTCAGGCAGTAAGCTATCAACTTACTCCTCCCCAAAGAGGAGAGGCAAAGCCTGGGAGGGTGGACCTCCTAGAACTGCACAGGACAGACCCATAGACCGGCGGAATCATGCCCCGAAGGCCAAGACAACACCGGTCTATAAGGTGTAGTATCCATCGGAACAGATACCACACGTGGACACTCACATGATAGGAATGTCCTCTATATTTAACACCTACCCACTATAGGAGTATGTGACACAAGGTCGGAAAGTGGGATTTGAAAAGCCAGCGCCCGAGAACGTGAGCGCTTTAGCCATTAAAAATTGCCTGGACAGCCCCGTCGGCATTCCCCGGTAGGGGCGCCTCAGGCAGTAAGCTATCAACTTACTCCTCCCCAAAGAGGAGAGGCAAAGCCTGGGAGGGTGGACCTCCTAGAACTGCACAGGACAGACCCATAGACCGGCGAAATCATGCCCCGAAGGCCAAGACAACACCGGTCTATAGGGTGTAGTATCCATCGGAACAGATACCACACGTGGACACTCACAAGATAGGAATGTCCTCGATATTTCCCACCTACCCACATTAGGAGTATGTGACACAAGGTCGGAAAGTGGGATTTGAAAAGCCAGCGCCTGAGAACGTGAGCGCTTTAGCCATTAAATATTGCCTGGACAGCCCCGTCGGCATTCCCCGGTAGGGGCGCCTCAGGCAGTAAGCTATCAACTTACTCCTCCCCAAAGAGGAGAGGCAAAGCCTGGGAGGGTGGACCTCCTAGAACTGCACAGGACAGACCCATAGACCGGTGGAATCATGCCCCGAAGGCCAAGACAACACCGGTCTATAGGGTGTAGTATCCATCGGAACAGATACCACACGTGGACACTCACATGATAGGAATGTCCTCGATATTTAACACCTACCCACGTTAGGAGTATGTGACACAAGGTCGGAAAGTGGGATTTGAAAAGCCAGCGCCCGAGAACGTGAGCGCTTTAGCCATTAAAAATTGCCTGGACAGCCCCGTCGGCATTCCCCGGTAGGGGCGCCTCAGGCAGTAAGCTATCAACTTACTCCTCCCCAAAGAGGAGAGGCAAAGCCTGGGAGGGTGGACCTCCTAGAACTGCACAGGACAGACCCATAGACCGGCGGAATCATGCCCCGAAGGCCAAGACAAAACCGGTCTATAGGGTGTAGTATCCATCGGAACAGATACCACACGTGGACACTCACATGATAGGAATGTCCTCGATATTTAACACCTACCTACGTTAGGAGTATGTGACACAAGGTCGGAAAGTGGGATTTGAAAAGCCAGCGCCCGAGAACGTGAGCGCTTTAGCCATTAAAAATTGCCTGGACAGCCCCGTCGGCATTCCCCGGTAGGGGCGCCTCAGGCAGTAAGCTATCAACTTACTCCTCCCCAAAGAGGAGAGGCAAAGCCTGGGAGGGTGGACCTCCTAGAACTGCACAGGACAGACCCATAGACCGGCGAAATCATGCCCCGAAGGCCAAGACAACACCGGTCTATAGGGTGTAGTATCCATCGGAACAGATACCACACGTGGACACTCACAAGATAGGAATGTCCTCGATATTTAACACCTACCCACATTAGGAGTATGTGACACAAGGTCGGAAAGTGGGATTTGAAAAGCCAGCGCCCGAGAACGTGAGCGCTTTAGCCATTAAAAATTGCCTGGACAGCCCCGTCGGCATTCCCCGGTAGGGGCGCCTCAGGCAGTAAGCTATCAACTTACTCCTCCCCAAAGAGGAGAGGCAAAGCCTGGGAGGGTGGACCTCCTAGAACTGCACAGGACAGACCCATAGACCGGTGGAATCATGCCCCGAAGGCCAAGACAACACCGGTCTATAGGGTGTAGTATCCATCGGAACAGATACCACACGTGGACACTCACATGATAGGAATGTCCTCGATATTTAACACCTACCCACGTTAGGAGTATGTGACACAAGGTCGGAAAGTGGGATTTGAAAAGCCAGCGCCCGAGAACGTGAGCGCTTTAGCTATTAAAAATTGCCTGGACAGCCCCGTCGGCATTCCCCGGTAGGGGCGCCTTAGGCAGTAAGCTATCAACTTACTCCTCCCCAAAGAGGAGAGGCAAAGCCTGGGAGGGTGGACCTCCTAGAACTGCACAGGACAGACCCATAGACCGGCGGAATCATGCCCCGAAGGCCAAGACAACACCGGTCTATAGGGTGTAGTATCCATCGGAACAGATACCACACGTGGACACTCACATGATAGGAATGTCCTCGATATTTAACACCTACCTACGTTAGGAGTATGTGACACAAGGTCGGAAAGTGTGATTTGAAAAGCCAGCGCCCGAGAACGTGAGCGCTTTAGCCATTAAAAATTGCGTGGACAGCCCCGTCGGCATTCCCCGGTAGGGGCGCCTCAGGCAGTAAGCTATCAACTTACTCCTCCCCAAAGAGGAGAGGCAAAGCCTGGGAGGGTGGACCTCCTAGAACTGCACAGGACAGACCCATAGACCGGCGAAATCATGCCCCGAAGGCCAAGACAACACCGGTCTATAGGGTGTAGTATCCATCGGAACAGATACCACACGTGGACACTCACATGATAGGAATGTCCTCGATATTTAACACCTACCCACATTAGGAGTATGTGACACAAGGTCGGAAAGTGGGATTTGAAAAGCCAGCACCCGAGAACGTGAGCGCTTTAGCCATTAAAAATTGCCTGGACAGCCCCGTCGGCATTCCCCGGTAGGGGCGCCTCAGGCAGTAAGCTATCAACTTACTCCTCCCCAAAGAGGAGAGGCAAAGCCTGGGAGGGTGGACCTCCTAGAACTGCACAGGACAGACCCATAGACCGGCGGAATCATGCCCCGAAGGCCAAGACAACACCGGTCTATAGGGTGTAGTATCCATCGGAACAGATACCACACGTGGACACTCACATGATAGGAATGTTCTCGATATTTAACACCTACCCACTATAGGAGTATGTGACACAAGGTCGGAAAGTGGGATTTGAAAAGCCAGCGCCTGAGAACGTGAGCGCTTTAGCCATTAAAAATTGCCTGGACAGCCCCGTCGGCATTCCCCGGTAGGGGCGCCTCAGGCAGCAAGCTATCAACTTACTCCTCCCCAAAGAGGAGAGGCAAAGCCTGGGAGGGTGGACCTCCTAGAACTGCACAGGACAGACCCATAGACCGGCGGAATCATGCCCCGAAGGCCAAGACAACACCGGTCTATAGGGTGTAGTATCCATCGGAACAGATACCACACGTGGACACTCACATGATAGGAATGTCCTCGATATTTAACACCTACCCACATTAGGGGTATGTGACACAAGGTCGGAAAGTGGGATTTGAAAAGCCAGCGCCCGAGAACGTGAGCGCTTTAGCCATTAAAAATTGCCTGGACAGCCCCGTCGGCATTCCCCGGTAGGGGCGCCTCAGGCAGTAAGCTATCAACTTACTCCTCCCCAAAGAGGAGAGGCAAAGCCTGGGAGGGTGGACCTCCTAGAACTGCACAGGACAGACCCATAGACCGGCGGAATCATGCCCCGAAGGCCAAGACAACACCGGTCTATAAGGTGTAGTATCCATCGGAACAGATACCACACGTGGACACTCACATGATAGGAATGTCCTCTATATTTAACACCTACCCACTATAGGAGTATGTGACACAAGGTCGGAAAGTGGGATTTGAAAAGCCAGCGCCCGAGAACGTGAGCGCTTTAGCCATTAAAAATTGCCTGGACAGCCCCGTCGGCATTCCCCGGTAGGGGCGCCTCAGGCAGTAAGGTATCAACTTACTCCTCCCCAAAGAGGAGAGGCAAAGCCTGGGAGGGTGGACCTCCTAGAACTGCACAGGACAGACCCATAGACCGGCGAAATCATGCCCCGAAGGCCAAGACAACACCGGTCTATAGGGTGTAGTATCCATCGGAACAGATACCACACGTGGACACTCACAAGATAGGAATGTCCTCGATATTTAACACCTACCCACATTAGGAGTATGTGACACAAGGTCGGAAAGTGGGATTTGAAAAGCCAGCGCCTGAGAACGTGAGCGCTTTAGCCATTAAATATTGCCTGGACAGCCCCGTCGGCATTCCCCGGTAGGGGCGCCTCAGGCAGTAAGCTATCAACTTACTCCTCCCCAAAGAGGAGAGGCAAAGCCTGGGAGGGTGGACCTCCTAGAACTGCACAGGACAGACCCATAGACCGGTGGAATCATGCCCCGAAGGCCAAGACAACACCGGTCTATAGGGTGTAGTATCCATCGGAACAGATACCACACGTGGACACTCACATGATAGGAATGTCCTCGATATTTAACACCTACCCACGTTAGGAGTATGTGACACAAGGTCGGAAAGTGGGATTTGAAAAGCCAGCGCCCGAGAACGTGAGCGCTTTAGCCATTAAAAATTGCCTGGACAGCCCCGTCGGCATTCCCCGGTAGGGGCGCCTCAGGCAGTAAGCTATCAACTTACTCCTCCCCAAAGAGGAGAGGCAAAGCCTGGGAGGGTGGACCTCCTAGAACTGCACAGGACAGACCCATAGACCGGCGGAATCATGCCCCGAAGGCCAAGACAAAACCGGTCTATAGGGTGTAGTATCCATCGGAACAGATACCACACGTGGACACTCACATGATAGGAATGTCCTCGATATTTAACACCTACCTACGTTAGGAGTATGTGACACAAGGTCGGAAAGTGGGATTTGAAAAGCCAGCGCCCGAGAACGTGAGCGCTTTAGCCATTAAAAATTGCCTGGACAGCCCCGTCGGCATTCCCCGGTAGGGGCGCCTCAGGCAGTAAGCTATCAACTTACTCCTCCCCAAAGAGGAGAGGCAAAGCCTGGGAGGGTGGACCTCCTAGAACTGCACAGGACAGACCCATAGACCGCCGAAATCATGCCCCGAAGGCCAAGACAACACCGGTCTATAGGGTGTAGTATCCATCGGAACAGATACCACACGTGGACACTCACAAGATAGGAATGTCCTCGATATTTAACACCTACCCACATTAGGAGTATGTGACACAAGGTCGGAAAGTGGGATTTGAAAAGCCAGCGCCCGAGAACGTGAGCGCTTTAGCCATTAAAAATTGCCTGGACAGCCCCGTCGGCATTCCCCGGTAGGGGCGCCTCAGGCAGTAAGCTATCAACTTACTCCTCCCCAAAGAGGAGAGGCAAAGCCTGGGAGGGTGGACCTCCTAGAACTGCACAGGACAGACCCATAGACCGGTGGAATCATGCCCCGAAGGCCAAGACAACACCGGTCTATAGGGTGTAGTATCCATCGGAACAGATACCACACGTGGACACTCACATGATAGGAATGTCCTCGATATTTAACACCTACCCACGTTAGGAGTATGTGACACAAGGTCGGAAAGTGGGATTTGAAAAGCCAGCGCCCGAGAACGTGAGCGCTTTAGCTATTAAAAATTGCCTGGACAGCCCCGTCGGCATTCCCCGGTAGGGGCGCCTTAGGCAGTAAGCTATCAACTTACTCCTCCCCAAAGAGGAGAGGCAAAGCCTGGGAGAGTGGACCTCCTAGAACTGCACAGGACAGACCCATAGACTGGCGGAATCATGCCCCGAAGGCCAAGACAACACCGGTCTATAGGGTGTAGTATCCATCGGAACAGATACCACACGTGGACACTCACATGATAGGAATGTCCTCGATATTTAACACCTACCTACGTTAGGAGTATGTGACACAAGGTCGGAAAGTGGGATTTGAAAAGCCAGCGCCCGAGAACGTGAGCGCTTTAGCCATTAAAAATTGCGTGGACAGCCCCGTCGGCATTCCCCGGTAGGGGCGCCTCAGGCAGTAAGCTATCAACTTACTCCTCCCCAAAGAGGAGAGGCAAAGCCTGGGAGGGTGGACCTCCTAGAACTGCACAGGACAGACCCATAGACCGGCGAAATCATGCCCCGAAGGCCAAGACAACACCGGTCTATAGGGTGTAGTATCCATCGGAACAGATACCACACGTGGACACTCACATGATAGGAATGTCCTCGATATTTAACACCTACCCACATTAGGAGTATGTGACACAAGGTCGGAAAGTGGGATTTGAAAAGCCAGCACCCGAGAACGTGAGCGCTTTAGCCATTAAAAATTGCCTGGACAGCCCCGTCGGCATTCCCCGGTAGGAGCGCCTCAGGCAGTAAGCTATCAACTTACTCCTCCCCAAAGAGGAGAGGCAAAGCCTGGGAGGGTGGACCTCCTAGAACTGCACAGGACAGACCCATAGACCGGCGGAATCATGCCCCGAAGGCCAAGACAACACCGGTCTATAGGGTGTAGTATCCATCGGAACAGATACCACACGTGGACACTCACATGATAGGAATGTTCTCGATATTTAACACCTACCCACTATAGGAGTATGTGACACAAGGTCGGAAAGTGGGATTTGAAAAGCCAGCGCCCGAGAACGTGAGCGCTTTAGCCATTAAAAATTGCCTGGACAGCCCCGTCGGCATTCCCCGGTAGGGGCGCCTCAGGCAGCAAGCTATCAACTTACTCCTCCCCAAAGAGGAGAGGCAAAGCCTGGGAGGGTGGACCTCCTAGAACTGCACAGGACAGACCCATAGACCGGCGGAATCATGCCCCGAAGGCCAAGACAACACCGGTCTATAGGGTGTAGTATCCATCGGAACAGATACCACACGTGGACACTCACATGATAGGAATGTCCTCGATATTTAACACCTACCCACATTAGGAGTATGTGACACAAGGTCGGAAAGTGGGATTTGAAAAGCCAGCGCCCGAGAACGTGAGCGCTTTAGCCATTATAAATTGCCTGGACAGCCCCGTCGGCATTCCCTGGTAGGGGAGCCTCAGGCAGTAAGCTATCAACTTACTCCTCCCCAAAGAGGAGAGGCAAAGCCTGGGAGGGTGGACCTCCTAGAACTGCACAGGACAGACCCATAGACCGGCGGAATCATGCCCCGAAGGCCAAGACAACACCGGTCTATAGGGTGTAGTATCCATCGGAACAGATACCACACGTGGACACTCACATGATAGGAATGTCCTCGATATTTAACACCTACCCACTATAGGAGTATGTGACACAAGGTCGGAAAGTGGGATTTGAAAAGCCAGCGCCCGAGAACGTGAGCGCTTTAGCCATTAAAAATTGCCTGGACAGCCCCGTCGGCATTCCCCGGTAGGGGCGCCTCAGGCAGTAAGCTATCAACTTACTCCTCCCCAAAGAGGAGAGGCAAAGCCTGGGAGGGTGGACCTCCTAGAACTGCACAGGACAGACCCATAGACCGCCGAAATCATGCCCCGAAGGCCAAGACAACACCGGTCTATAGGGTGTAGTATCCATCGGAACAGATACCACACGTGGACACTCACAAGATAGGAATGTCCTCGATATTTAACACCTACCCACATTAGGAGTATGTGACACAAGGTCGGAAAGTGGGATTTGAAAAGCCAGCGCCCGAGAACGTGAGCGCTTTAGCCATTAAAAATTGCCTGGACAGCCCCGTCGGCATTCCCCGGTAGGGGCGCCTCAGGCAGTAAGCTATCAACTTACTCCTCCCCAAAGAGGAGAGGCAAAGCCTGGGAGGGTGGACCTCCTAGAACTGCACAGGACAGACCCATAGACCGGTGGAATCATGCCCCGAAGGCCAAGACAACACCGGTCTATAGGGTGTAGTATCCATCGGAACAGATACCACACGTGGACACTCACATGATAGGAATGTCCTCGATATTTAACACCTACCCCTGTTAGGAGTATGTGACACAAGGTCGGAAAGTGGGATTTGAAAAGCCAGCGCCCGAGAACGTGAGCGCTTTAGCTATTAAAAATTGCCTGGACAGCCCCGTCGGCATTCCCCGGTAGGGGCGCCTTAGGCAGTAAGCTATCAACTTACTCCTCCCCAAAGAGGAGAGGCAAAGCCTGGGAGAGTGGACCTCCTAGAACTGCACAGGACAGACCCATAGACTGGCGGAATCATGCCCCAAAGGCCAAGACAACACCGGTCTATAGGGTGTAGTATCCATCGGAACAGATACCACACGTGGACACTCACATGATAGGAATGTCCTCGATATTTAACACCTACCTACGTTAGGAGTATGTGACACAAGGTCGGAAAGTGGGATTTGAAAAGCCAGCGCCCGAGAACGTGAGCGCTTTAGCCATTAAAAATTGCGTGGACAGCCCCGTCGGCATTCCCCGGTAGGGGCGCCTCAGGCAGTAAGCTATCAACTTACTCCTCCCCAAAGAGGAGAGGCAAAGCCTGGGAGGGTGGACCTCCTAGAACTGCACAGGACAGACCCATAGACCGGCGAAATCATGCCCCGAAGGCCAAGACAACACCGGTCTATAGGGTGTAGTATCCATCGGAACAGATACCACACGTGGACACTCACATGATAGGAATGTCCTCGATATTTAACACCTACCCACATTAGGAGTATGTGACACAAGGTCGGAAAGTGGGATTTGAAAAGCCAGCACCCGAGAACGTGAGCGCTTTAGCCATTAAAAATTGCCTGGACAGCCCCGTCGGCATTCCCCGGTAGGAGCGCCTCAGGCAGTAAGCTATCAACTTACTCCTCCCCAAAGAGGAGAGGCAAAGCCTGGGAGGGTGGACCTCCTAGAACTGCACAGGACAGACCCATAGACCGGCGGAATCATGCCCCGAAGGCCAAGACAACACCGGTCTATAGGGTGTAGTATCCATCGGAACAGATACCACACGTGGACACTCACATGATAGGAATGTTCTCGATATTTAACACCTACCCACTATAGGAGTATGTGACACAAGGTCGGAAAGTGGGATTTGAAAAGCCAGCGCCCGAGAACGTGAGCGCTTTAGCCATTAAAAATTGCCTGGACAGCCCCGTCGGCATTCCCCGGTAGGGGCGCCTCAGGCAGCAAGCTATCAACTTACTCCTCCCCAAAGAGGAGAGGCAAAGCCTGGGAGGGTGGACCTCCTAGAACTGCACAGGACAGACCCATAGACCGGCGGAATCATGCCCCGAAGGCCAAGACAACACCGGTCTATAGGGTGTAGTATCCATCGGAACAGATACCACACGTGGACACTCACATGATAGGAATGTCCTCGATATTTAACACCTACCCACATTAGGAGTATGTGACACAAGGTCGGAAAGTGGGATTTGAAAAGCCAGCGCCCGAGAACGTGAGCGCTTTAGCCATTAAAAATTGCCTGGACAGCCCCGTCGGCATTCCCTGGTAGGGGCGCCTCAGGCAGTAAGCTATCAACTTACTCCTCCCCAAAGAGGAGAGGCAAAGCCTGGGAGGGTGGACCTCCTAGAACTACACAGGACAGACCCATAGACCGGCGAAATCATGCCCCGAAGGCCAAGACAACACCGGTCTATAGGGTGTAGTATCCATCGGAACAGATACCACACGTGGACACTCACAAGATAGGAATGTCCTCGATATTGTACACCTACCCACATTAGGAGTATGTGACACAAGGTCGGAAAGTGGGATTTGAAAAGCCAGCGCCCGAGAACGTGAGCGCTTTAGCCATTAAAAATTGCCTGGACAGCCCCGTCGGCATTCCCCGGTAGGGGCGCCTCAGGCAGTAAGCTATCAACTTACTCCTCCCCAAAGAGGAGAGGCAAAGCCTGGGAGGGTGGACCTCCTAGAACTGCACAGGACAGACCCATAGACCGGCGGAATCATGCCCCGAAGGCCAAGACAACACCGGTCTATAGGGTGTAGTATCCATCGGAACAGATACCACACGTGGACACTCACATGATAGGAATGTCCTCGATATTTAACACCTACCCACGTTAGGAGTATGTGACACAAGGTCGGAAAGTGGGATTTGAAAAGCCAGCGCCCGAGAACGTGAGCGCTTTAGCCATTAAAAATTGCCTGGACAGCCCCGTCGGCATTCCCCGGTAGGGGCGCCTCAGGCAGTAAGCTATCAACTTACTCCTCCCCAAAGAGGAGAGGCAAAGCCTGGGAGGGTGGACCTCCTAGAACTGCACAGGACAGACCCATAGACCGGCGGAATCATGCCCCGAAGGCCAAGACAACACCGGTCTATAGGGTGTAGTATCCATCGGAACAGATACCACACGTGGACACTCACATGATAGGAATGTCCTCGATATTTAACACCTACCCACGTTAGGAGTATGTGACACAAGGTCGGAAAGTGGGATTTGAAAAGCCAGCGCCCGAGAACGTGAGCGCTTTAGCCATTAAAAATTGCCTGGACAGCCCCGTCGGCATTCCCCGGTAGGGGCGCCTCAGGCAGTAAGCTATCAACTTACTCCTCCCCAAAGAGGAGAGGCAAAGCCTGGGAGGGTGGACCTCCTAGAACTGCACAGGACAGACCCATAGACCGGCGGAATCATGCCCCGAAGGCCAAGACAACACCGGTCTATAGGGTGTAGTATCCATCGGAACAGATACCACACGTGGACACTCACATGATAGGAGTGTGCTCTGTTTATTTATCTCTTTAAATATTTACATATAAAAACAGATGTGGCACAAGGCCAAAAACGGGTATGGGGGAGGAGTGGGGGTCGGGGGTCGTCCACTGGTCTATGCCCTAAAAAACTAGCTTCAATCACCACAATACCACATTTACTCTATGGACTTAATCTACTTAAAATATCCCCAGGTTGTTTCATGATTTTTTATTTACAAAAATAATATGTACAGAGTATGGTGATAGGGAGTGGGACAACAAAAACTAAGCCTTAAAAAATCCCCAAAAAATAAATAAAAATAAAATGGATGTAAAAATAAAGAACAAAATAAAATGCTAATTATGGTAAGTTAGTAGGACCCTCCCATCCTATCTAAGGTATGAACTGCTCACTGTCTTCCGGAACAACCGAAAGCAAGAGAGTCAGCTCCTAAGTGGGAGTGGGCGTATCCTAGGGGGACAAAATAAATATTGGGTAGGGTTTATTTGGGGGGGGGGATGTGCGGTGTCCTCCAGGATAAATACCATTAGGGCAGGCCAGGGATAAAGTAAATCGGGGAGCGGGCATCCTGGAGGAGTTCTGACACCTAAAATAAAGATGGGGAAAACAGGACTCATTTGTACTACTAGCTATAGGGACTGATCCAACAATTGGATATTTAAGACAAACTTGTCAAAAAGAAATACCTAAGGTCGGCGTGTGCCATGCTTAGGCAGGGAACACGAACTCAATTCTATTCCGTATGAACACACATAAACTAGCGGTGTGTATCCACCTACTTTTAAATAGCGAGAAGGGTAACCTCCTTCTATCACATTTAATTTTGATTTTAAGTTGATGCTTAAAATACGAAATTAAATCATAATAAGAAGGCGGCACCCCACCGCTCCCTATGTCTAAGCGTGAAGACCACACTACGAGTCTAGCTACGGCTAAAATCGCAAGTAACACCATTCGTTTCTCCCTGGGCCACAATGGGTCCATGTTGAAAACAACGGATTCTAAATCCAGGCACGTCACCCGCTCGGGAACGATGCGAGCCGTCACCTCGTTGACATACGTCCAGTATTCACGCAGCTTGGAGCAGTTGAAAAAGGCGTGCTTGGCCGTTTCAATTTCATCATCCTCGCAACGTGGACAAAAAGGGTCCATACTTAGACCAATACTGAAGCGTATGCCATTAAGGGGTACTACATTTCGAACTAATCGCCAGGTTAGAGAAAACTCAGTATTGTTAAGATAACTCTGGCCTGGCGCCCAATTCCACTGAGAGCGAACCTCCTCCTCCGACAATCCAAGTCGCTCCCCAAGTGGATCCAAAGCTGTCCCCACCACTAACTCCCGATATAGTGTTTTCCTAGACCGGGCGAGGTCACTGGACCCCGGCAGCACTCTGAGCGCAGTTCGGCATTCGTTGAAGAACCGCGATTGACCCCTTGGCCTACGACGGCATTCAGCCAAGTGGTCAGGGGTGAGGTTGGGAAAAGCCTTCTCAACCGCAGGGCCCCACGCGGACCCATCTGTCAAAGTTCTACTCAGGAATGTTAACCTCTCGGCATATAAATGGCTCGCCAAGTCGGGCATTCCCAAGCCCCCAACATCAGGACGTTGAGTACAGACCTGTCTACAGACTAGCGGCTTTCTCTTGTTCCACAAAAGCGAGAAAAGCGTACGCGTTAAAGCCGCCAAGCGGTCCGCAGGCAGAGGTAGTACAGCCAATCGGTAAAGGATAAGCGGAAAGACGTACATGGCGCACGCCTCAGCTCGACCTTTAAGGGAAAGCCCCCTTCGAAGCCAAATCCTTACAGACGCTTCGACCTTAGACTGTACTTCCGACCAATTCTTATCAAGCTGGAGACCCGGTCCGAACCACACGCCGAGGATTCGAACCGGGCCATCGGACCAGTTGAAAAGGCCCGGCAGCGCATCCGCGCCACTCCAGGCAGCCAACCTTAGTCCATTGGATTTGCTAAGGTTGACCACGGCCCCTGTAACATCTTCATACCTTTTGAGTGCCTTAGTTACCGTGGAGATGTCTCGACGGCACGAGACGAACACGGTAACATCATCGGCATACGCGGAGACCCTGGCTCGCGCACCACCAGGTAGAGCGATACCGCGTAGGGCGGGTCCAGCCTCCCCTTGCCTCAGCTTGCGCAGGAAGGGTTCCAACGCAAGAACGTAGAGGAGAGGAGACAACGGACACCCCTGACGTACCGACCGAGAAACAGCAAACGATTCCGATCGCATCCCGTTTACCTGCACCACTGCCGTCGGGCTGTGATACAGCATGGAAATCCATCTGCGGAAGTCCGGTGTAAAACCGGCGGTTTCTAAAACAGATCCCAAGAACCGATGGTCAACCCTATCAAAAGCTTTGGACTGATCTAAATTGATCAGCGCGGCTTCGGTGTCGTCTTCTAACCCCTCTAAGATCGTGCGTATCAGATGCAAGTTGTTCTGAATCGATCTCCCCTTCACAGCAAAATTCTGATCAGGTTCAATCAATTCACCAATAACAGCCTGCAACCGATTTGCAAGAACTTTGGCCAAAATCTTTAAATCTGTATTTAACAGAGTTATGGGCCTATAGTCATCTAAACCCCCAACATGCTCGCCCTTTTTCTTAAGCAATGTGATCACTCCCCTGGTGACTTGACCAGGGATAGAACCCTGTGCAAACCAGTGGTTGAACACATCCGTCAGAATAGGTACGAACATGTGCGACAGCCTCAAGAACAATTCATAGGGCAAACCATCAAGTCCCGGAGATTTGTCGTAGCCGACCTGCTTCAACGCAGTCAGGACCTCACATTCTGTAATGCGCCCATCACAACTAGCCGCTCGAGCCGCCTCCAGGCGGGGCGAACCGGCCAAATAGTTGCCAAACTCCTCGACGCGGAGTCTGGACAGTTGGGTGAAGCGATCCGCGAAATGCTCCCGAAACCCCTCACAAATCTCCCGAGCCGACACAAGGGTGTGTCCTTCCGGGCTTTGAATTTGACGAATATAGCCGTCCGAGTTGCGACATAGTGGAGCTCTACGCTCTGCAGCGTCAACATTCACGGCTTCGTTGGACACTCTTTCTAACCTAGCCCTGACTACTTGACCTTCATACCGCTCGTTAGCCGAACGTTTCAGGTCCCCCTTAGCTAAGTTTATGGCTAGGGAATCCCCCCCTTCCACCGCCCGGGCCAGCTTATTTTCTAAACGCTTTTCTGTCTCAGCCTTATTTAAGGCGAGGCGTTGGCTATATTTGACAGAAAAGCTCCTAATGTCACATTTGGCGTTAACCCACCACTTACTCCCGGTTACCGCCCCCACTAATCCCTTTTGAAAATTAAGTGTTAGCCTGTCCCGGAAGTCACGTATCTCCAGTAAGGAGGTATTTAACTTCCAGTACCCAGCTAACTTATGGGTTTTAGGTTCTATTTCCATACTGGCCACAAGTAATTTGTGGTCAGAATGGGCTAACCAGTGGAACGTGGGACAAGAGATATAATCTACTTTGCCTCTTCTCACTAACAACCGATCCAAGTAAGTACTTGAAACGGAAGGCCTATTAGAAAGCCACGTCCACCACTCCCGCCCCGGGTGATCGACACGAAACCTATCGACCAGATCACATTCAGTCATCAGATCAGAAAGGCTGGTCTCACACCCACCAGACCCTCTAGGCCCACCGACCTTATCTATTTTGGGATCAAGGATGGCATTCCAATCCCCCAGTAAAATTAACCGCTTTGAACCCCCGAGGAACCCCTCCAACCCCCGAAAAAGGAAGCCCTCTCCCGAGCGATATTGGGCGCATAAACCGCGACGATTCGAAATGCAGCACTTTTTACGGCAACATCGGCCACGACCAGTCTGCCATCAGCATCCGCGTGAACAACGTTTACACTTGCGGACAGGGTGCGTCTTACTAACAAGGAAACTCCCCTAGCACAACGGTCACCGAAAGCTGAAAAAACATCGAAATGCTTCGACAGCAGTCGGTGATCGTCGATCGAATCATAGTGAGTTTCCTGTAACGCAGCCACATCTATGTCAAAAGACATGAGGTCCCCCAGTATGCGTTTAGCTTTGCTTAAAGACCTCATGCCCCTTGTGTTCAGGCTTCCTAAAACTAAGTTCGCGGCCATCTGCACTAATCAGTGTCAACCACCGGTCTGAAGTCTTTCGGGACGAGGATGCCGCAGGCATTAGCCATATTACCCGTTAGTAAGTCGGACGTAACCCGTCCGTCTCGGGTAATGCCCCCGACATCCAATGGAAAGGTGAGTTTTAGGGCCCTATAAAAACAAGGGTGGACGTAAATAGGGACCCTCCCTTCGCTATCTTTTCTCAGCTGTTTGAGGGAGTCATGGGTATCATCCACCAGTTTCAGACCCGGAATTGCCCCCTTGGCGGCCTCAACCATTTTCCAAAGGCTTCTCGTCCTGCCTTCCCTGGTCTTTCGGATGAAAGTGATGATCAAGGGGGCATCTGGAAAATTTTGGGGCTTGGTGATATCTAGCCCCTGGGTCTGAGTGAGGAGCTGCAGCGGCCGCACGATTTTTAACTGTCTCGAGTTGAGATTGGCAGCGACAAGGTGAAAATCTGCTTCGCAGATATGGTCCCCTGGCAAGAAGGGGAGCCTTCGGGTTTTTTCCTTCCTTACTGGGGAACGAGAAGCAGACCTGCTGCTAATTTTGGGCTCCGGCTTTTTGTTTTGAGACAGAGAGCGGGAGCTAGCTGGGGTAGAATCAACAGGGGAGGGGGATTTCTGCTCAGTATTAGGGGTAAGGGGTTGGGATTCAGGAGTCTGAGCAGAAGAGACGGTCATCTCTTCAGACGTTGGGGCAAGGGATTGGGGTCCAGCCTCTTTATCTTTCTTAGCCTTTTTTGTGGCTCTTTTCAAATCCCGAGATTCCTTTTTCTCTGTCTCTGGAGCCGGCCCAGCGTCATCTTCCATTTTGTTTTCGTCTTGTTTCTCCCCTTCCGAGTCTGATGTTGTCAAGGGGACCGTCTGCTTCCTCTTAGTTGCCACTGCCAATCCAGATGTTGAAGGCTGCGGCTCCTCGGTGGGAATATCTAGATTTCGCGACACTGTGGGTAGCCGCCCCCCTTTTTCACCCGGGGGCTGCACCTTTTTGGAGGGGGACTGCTCCGGACTGGAACTTGGTTCTTCTGTGGGGATGGTCTTTCCACCTTTCACCACCTTGCTCCAGTCTTTTGTTGTTGTTGTTGCAGTGCCCCCTCCGGTCGTTGGTGGAGGAGCTGCTGGTGCCACTGACGCCGCTTTCACTCCCGGGGCTTGAGCAGAAGGGGTCTTTTTAGGTGGAAATTTTTTCGGGCAGGCTTTCGCCATATGCCCCTTCTGCTCACAATGCCAACAATGTGGCCTTCTACCCTCGACGATGACACTCATTGTCCAGGTGTCGCACTTGAGTAGGGGTGGGATATTATTGAAGCCGTCCCGGTCAACTCTCATATTTATTTTGTAGTCCCCTACCATAAGGTTACGGGGACCACGGACCGGGACTATAGCTTCGACGTCCCCATACTGACTCAGGACAGCACCAAGCTGTTCTGAGCTAATATAGCAGGGGACGCCAAGGACGGTGACTAAAGTCCTTCTCCTACTCAAGTACTCCGGCCTGAGAATGAGATTTTTAAATCTCAGGTCGGCCCTGGACACTTTTTCTGCTTCCTGTTCACTTGGCAGCAGAATATCCCAAGTGGCGAACCCTCTGCGGCACACATAGGATGCTGGGACTTTAAGCCCGTACAGAAGGTCCGCCATTTGATTCACTTCGACCCCAGCCAACCCCTTGGTTTTGGTGTCGATGGTGACTAGCGATACTATTCTTTTCGCTAGTCGATCCACCGCACCTGGAGCTGCTTTGATGTTGTTACCGTCGGTCAATTGTTTGTATTTTTCGTCAAACAACCGACGGTACTCTTCGGGGCTTAGCTGGGACTGGGGTCCCCACTTGTCTTGAGTTGCTGAGAGGGCAGGAGATGCTGATACTGTAGGTGATGGTGGTGATACAGGCGGCGTCTTCTGCCCGGGAGGGATGGTCCTGTCCTGGCTGGACAAACTTTGAGTAGGAGGGAGGGACGGCCACTCTTTCGGAGATGCCAAAGGATTGGACACCTTTGGAGTGGCCAACTTGGTCCCACCTCCCCTTTTGCTGGCGGCACCAACTGCTCCAGATTTCATTTCTGGTCCAGCGACCCCCTTCGTTCTCGGTCTGGATTTTCTTGTACCGCTTTTCGTAGGGCTTTTGTTTGGTGCCCTCATACTGTTGCTGCTGCTGCTGCGGCTACTACTGCCACTGTAGGTTCCTAGAGGTCCAAACAGCTCATAGTCTATTTCGGACATTTGCATCTGAGCAGCCTCCCGGTCGCTTGGCCCTGGCGGCTGATCTGGATCGGTGGCTCCTTCCTGTTGGAGCTCCACCGACCTGGCTGGCCTTAATCCTACAGGCAGGAGACTTTTCCTCCTGCGAGCAGGCGGGCTGACGGTTAAAGCCCGTCGACCAACTGGTGTGATGGGGAGTCTCTCCCACCGACCCAGATCACCTCTCCCAGCTGAGCTAAAACCTACGCTGCCGGGGTCAGCAGCGTTGAAATCACTAGCAGAGTTGCCGTAGCATGCGGCAAACTCCGAATTACTTTCAGTGCGGGGGACAGCACTGCCGTAGGTACTGGGCATGCCGCCTAAGTCGTCAAAAAACCCGTACGTTAAGTCTTGGCCTACTCCGGCCCCCAGATGTTTTTTAGGCATCTGGGAACCAGAGCCCGAGCTAGGCACTAAGCCTCCACCGGAGCTCGGTCCAGTCCTCCCCTCTTCCGTTTTGCCCTGCACAACGGCAGAATAAAAACAAAACGCGTAATATTACTTTTTTTTTTTAGGTGTGAAAAAAAAAAAAAAAAAAAAAAAAAAATTCGAAAATAAAACCAGATCTGAACCCGGCGCTAACCCGCCGATTTGGAGATGGAAGAACGTTTGCTAAATGTGACTCTAGCTGTTCAACCAAATCCGGCCAGCTGCTTAAGTTGTACCTTGGTTCAGAACAAACCTAAAAACAAGAAGAAAATAAACTCAGTTAGTGCCCAAAAGGGGCTATACGAATCACCCAAGAGGGGTGATCACCCAAAAGGGGTGAGAAGAACAATGGTGCCCAAAAGGGGCTTGCCCAGGGGACAGAGAGAGTCCCCGGTCAAAAAGGTGCACAAGAGGCCAAGTAGCGTGTCACTCCCAAGTAAAAATCCAAAGTAAAAATCCAACGTAAAAATCCAAAGTAAAACTTCAAAGTAAAAATCCAAAGTAAAACTTCAAAGTAAAAATCCAAAGTAAAAATCCAACGTAAAAATCCAAAGTAAAAATGCAAAGTAAAAATCCTGGGGTAAAAAATAACGGCGTCAATTTGAAAACTGTGCTTGTCTTGATAGGAGTGTGCTCTGTTTATTTATCTCTTTAAATATTTACATATAAAAACAGATGTGGCACAAGGCCAAAAACGGGTATGGGGGAGGAGTGGGGGTCGGGGGTCGTCCACTGGTCTATGCCCTAAAAAACTAGCTTCAATCACCACAATACCACATTTACTCTATGGACTTAATCTACTTAAAATATCCCCAGGTTGTTTCATGATTTTTTATTTACAAAAATAATATGTACAGAGTATGGTGATAGGGAGTGGGACAACAAAAACTAAGCCTTAAAAAATCCCCCAAAAATAAATAAAAATAAAATGGATGTAAAAATAAAGAACAAAATAAAATGCTAATTATGGTAAGTTAGTAGGACCCTCCCATCCTATCTAAGGTATGAACTGCTCACTGTCTTCCGGCACAACCGAAAGCAAGAGAGTCAGCTCCTAAGTGGGAGTGGGCGTTGCCTAGGGGGACAAAATAAATATTGGGTAGGGTTTATTTGGGGGGGGGGGATGTGCGGTGTCCTCCAGGATAAATACCATTAGGGCAGGCCAGGGATAAAGTAAATCGGGGAGCGGGCATCCTGGAGGAGTTCTGACACCTAAAATAAAGATGGGGAAAAACAGGACTCATTTGTACTACTAGCTATAGGGACTGATCCAACAATTGGATATTTATGACAAACTTGTCAAAAAGAAATACCTAAGGTCGGCGTGTGCCATGCTTAGGCAGGGAACACGAACTCAATTCTATTCCGTATGAACACACATAAACTAGCGGTGTGTATCCACCTACTTTTAAATAGCGAGAAGGGTAACCTCCTTCTATCACATTTAATTTTGATTTTAAGTTGATGCTTAAAATACGAAATTAAATCATAATAAGAAGGCGGCACCCCACCGCTCCCTATGTCTAAGCGTGAAGACCACACTACGAGTCTAGCTACGGCTAAAATCGCAAGTAACACCATTCGTTTCTCCCTGGGCCACAATGGGTCCATGTTGAAAACAACGGATTCTAAATCCAGGCACGTCACCCGCTCGGGAACGATGCGAGCCGTCACCTCGTTGACATACGTCCAGTATTCACGCAGCTTGGAGCAGTTGAAAAAGGCGTGCTTGGCCGTTTCAATTTCATCATCCTCGCAACGTGGACAAAAAGGGTCCATACTTAGACCAATACTGAAGCGTATGCCATTAAGGGGTACTACATTTCGAACTAATCGCCAGGTTAGAGAAAACTCAGTATTGTTAAGATGACTCCGGCCTGGCGCCCAATTCCACTGAGAGCGAACCTCCTCCTCCGACAATCCAAGTCGCTCCCCAAGTGGATCCAAAGCGGTCCCCACCACTAACTCCCGATATAGTGTTTTCCTAGACCGGGCGAGGTCACTGGACCCCGGCAGCACTCTGAGCGCAGTTCGGCATTCGTTGAAGAACCGCGATTGACCCCTTGGCCTACGACGGCATTCAGCCAAGTGGTCAGGGGTGAGGTTGGGAAAAGCCTTCTCAACCGCAGGGCCCCACGCGGACTCCTCTGTCAAAGTTCTACTCAGGAATGTTAACCTCTCGGCATATAAATGGCTCGCCAAGTCGGGCATTCCCAAGCCCCCAACATCAGGACGTTGAGTACAGACCTGTCTACAGACTAGCGGCTTTCTCTTGTTCCACAAAAGCGAGAAAAGCGTACGCGTTAAAGCCGCCAAGCGGTCTGCAGGCAGAGGTAGTACAGCCAATCGGTAAAGGATAAGCGGAAAGACGTACATGGCGCACGCCTCAGCTCGACCTTTAAGGGAAAGCCCCCTTCGAAGCCAAATCCTTACAGACGCTTCGACCTTAGACTGTACTTCCGACCAATTCTTATCAAGCTGGAGACCCGGTCCGAACCACACGCCGAGGATTCGAACCGGGCCATCGGACCAGTTGAAAAGGCCCGGCAGCGCATCCGCGCCACTCCAGGCAGCCAACCTTAGGCCATTGGATTTGCTAAGGTTGACCACGGCCCCTGTAACATCTTCATACCTTTTGAGTGCCTTAGTTACCGTGGAGATGTCTCGACGGCACGAGACGAACACGGTAACATCATCGGCATACGCGGAGACCCTGGCTCGCGCACCACCAGGTAGAGCGATACCGCGTAGGGCGGGTCCAGCCTCCCCTTGCCTCAGCTTGCGCAGGAAGGGTTCCAACGCAAGAACGTAGAGGAGAGGAGACAACGGACACCCCTGACGTACCGACCGAGAAACAGCAAACGATTCCGATCGCATCCCGTTTACCTGCACCACTGCCGTCGGGCTGTGATACAGCATGGAAATCCATCTGCGGAAGTCCGGTGTAAAACCGGCGGTTTCTAAAACAGATCCCAAGAACCGATGGTCAACCCTATCAAAAGCTTTGGACTGATCTAAATTGATCAGCGCGGCTTCGGTGTCGTCTTCTAACCCCTCTAAGATCGTGCGTATCAGATGCAAGTTGTTCTGAATCGATCTCCCCTTCACAGCATAATTCTGATCAGGTTCAATCAATTCACCAATAACAGCCTGCAACCGATTTGCAAGAACTTTGGCCAAAATCTTTAAATCTGTATTTAACAGAGTTATGGGCCTATAGTCATCTAAACCCCCAACATGCTCGCCCTTTTTCTTAAGCAATGTGATCACTCCCCTGGTGACTTGACCAGGGATAGAACCCTGTGCAAACCAGTGGTTGAACACATCCGTCAGAATAGGTACGAACATGTGCGACAGCCTCAAGAACAATTCATAGGGCAAACCATCAAGTCCCGGAGATTTGTCGTAGCCGACCTGCTTCAACGCAGTGAGGACCTCACATTCTGTAATGCGCCCATCACAACTAGCCGCTCGAGCCGCCTCCAGGCGGGGCGAACCGGCCAAATAGTTGTTAAACTCCTCGACGCGGAGTCTGGACAGTTGGGTGAAGCGATCCGCGAAATGCTCCCGAAACCCCTCACAAATCTCCCGAGCCGACACAAGGGTGTGTCCTTCCGGGCTTTGAATTTGACGAATATAGCCGTCCGAGTTGCGACATAGTGGAGCTCTACGCTCTGCAGCGTCAACATTCACGGCTTCGTTGGACACTCTTTCTAACCTAGCCCTGACTACTTGACCTTCATACCGCTCGTTAGCCGAACGTTTCAGGTCCCCCTTAGCTAAGTTTATGGCTAGGGAATCCCCCCCTTCCACCGCCCGGGCCAGCTTATTTTCTAAACGCTTTTCTGTCTCAGCCTTATTTAAGGCGAGGCGTTGGCTATATTTGACAGAAAAGCTCCTAATGTCACATTTGGCGTTAACCCACCACTTACTCCCGGTTACCGCCCCCACTAATCCCTTTTGAAAATTAAGTGTTAGCCTGTCCCGGAAGTCACGTATCTCCAGTAAGGAGGTATTTAACTTCCAGTACCCAGCTAACTTATGGGTTTTAGGTTCTATTTCCATACTGGCCACAAGTAATTTGTGGTCAGAATGGGCTAACCAGTGGAACGTGGGACAAGAGATATAATCTACTTTGCCTCTTCTCACTAACAACCGATCCAAGTAAGTACTTGAAACGGAAGGCCTATTAGAAAGCCACGTCCACCACTCCCGCCCCGGGTGATCGACACGAAACCTATCGACCAGATCACATTCAGTCATCAGATCAGAAAGGCTGGTCTCACACCCACCAGACCCTCTAGGCCCACCGACCTTATCTATTTTGGGATCAAGGATGGCATTCCAATCCCCCAGTAAAATTAACCGCTTTGAACCCCCGAGGAACCCCTCCAACCCCCGGAAAAAAAGAGCCCTCTCCCGAGCGATATTGGGCGCATAAACCGCGACGATTCGAAATGCAGCACTTTTTACGGCAACATCGGCCACGACCAGTCTGCCATCAGCATCCGCGTGAACAACGTTTACACTTGCGGACAGGGTGCGTCTTACTAACAAGGAAACTCCCCTAGCACAACGGTCACCGAAAGCTGAAAAAACATCGAAATGCTTCGACAGCAGTCGGTGATCGTCGATCGAATCATAGTGAGTTTCCTGTAACGCAGCCATATCTATGTCAAAAGACATGAGGTCCCCCAGTATGCGTTTAGCTTTGCTTAAAGACCTCATGCCCCTTGTGTTCAGGCTTCCTAAAACTAAGTTCGCGGCCATCTGCACTAATCAGTGTCAACCACCGGTCTGAAGTCTTTCGGGACGAGGATGCCGCAGGCATTAGCCATATTACCCGTTAGTAAGTCGGACGTAACCCGTCCGTCTCGGGTAATGCCCCCGACATCCAATGGAAAGGTGAGTTTTAGGGCCCTATAAAAACAAGGGTGGACGTACATAGGGACCCTCCCTTCGCTATCTTTTCTCAGCTGTTTGAGGGAGTCATGGGTATCATCCACCAGTTTCAGACCCGGAATTGCCCCCTTGGCGGCCTCAACCATTTTCCAAAGGCTTCTCGTCCTGCCTTCCCTGGTCTTTCGGATGAAAGTGATGATCAAGGGGGCATCTGGAAAATTTTGGGGCTTGGTGATATCTAGCCCCTGGGTCTGAGTGAGGAGCTGCAGCGGCCGCACGATTTTTAACTGTCTCGAGTTGAGATTGGCAGCGACAAGGTGAAAATCTGCTTCGCAGATATGGTCCCCTGGCAAGAAGGGGAGCCTTCGGGTTTTTTCCTTCCTTACTGGGGAACGAGAAGCAGACCTGCTGCTAATTTTGGGCTCCGGCTTTTTGTTTTGAGACAGAGAGCGGGAGCTAGCTGGGGTAGAATCAACAGGGGAGGGGGATTTCTGCTCAGTATTAGGGGTAGGGGGTTGGGATTCAGGAGTCTGAGCAGAAGAGACGGTCATCTCTTCAGACGTTGGGGCAGGGGATTGGGGTCCAGCCTCTTTATCTTTCTTAGCCTTTTTTGTGGCTCTTTTCAAATCCCGAGATTCCTTTTTCTCTGTCTCTGGAGCCGGCCCAGCGTCATCTTCCATTTTGTTTTCGTCTTGTTTCTCCCCTTCCGAGTCTGATGTTGTCAAGGGGACCGTCTGCTTCCTCTTAGTTGCCACTGCCAATCCAGATGTTGAAGGCTGCGGCTCCTCGGTGGGAATATCTAGATTTCGCGACACTGTGGGTAGCCGCCCCCCTTTTTCACCCGGGGGCTGCACCTTTTTGGAGGGGGACTGCTCCGGACTGGAACTTGGTTCTTCGGTGGGGATGGTCTTTCCACCTTTCACCACCTTGCTCCAGTCTTTTGTTGTTGTTGTTGTTGTTGCAGTGCCCCCTCCGGTCGTTGGTGGAGGAGCTGCTGGTGCCACTGACGCCGCTTTCACTCCCGGGGCTTGAGCAGAAGGGGTCTTTTTAGGTGGAAATTTTTTCGGGCAGGCTTTCGCCATATGCCCCTTCTGCTCACAATGCCAACAATGTGGCCTCCTACCCTCGACGATGACACTCATTGTCCAGGTGTCGCACTTGAGTAGGGGTGGGATATTATTGAAGCCGTCCCGGTCGACTCTCATATTTATTTTGTAGTCCCCTACCATAAGGTTACGGGGACCACGGACCGGGACTATAGCTTCGACGTCCCCATACTGACTTAGGACAGCACCAAGCTGTTCTGAGCTAATATAGCAGGGGACGCCAAGGACGGTGACTAAAGTCCTTCTCCTACTCAAGTACTCCGGCCTGAGAATGAGATTTTTAAATCTCAGGTCGGCCCTGGACACTTTTTCTGCTTCCTGTTCACTTGGCAGCAGAATATCCCATGTGGCGAACCCTCTGCGGCACACATAGGATGCTGGGACTTTAAGCCCGTACAGAAGGTCCGCCATTTGATTCACTTCGACCCCAGCCAACCCCTTGGTTTTGGTGTCGATGGTGACTAGCGATACTATTCTTTTCGCTAGTCGATCCACCGCACCTGGAGCTGCTTTGATGTTGTTACCGTCGGTCAATTGTTTGTATTTTTCGTCAAACAACCGACGGTACTCTTCGGGGCTTAGCTGGGACTGGGGTCCCCACTTGTCTTGAGTTGCTGAGAGGGCAGGAGATGCTGATACTGTAGGTGATGGTGGTGATACAGGCGGCGTCTTCTGCCCGGGAGGGATGGTCCTGTCCTGGCTGGACAAACTTTGAGTAGGAGGGAGGGACGGCCACTCTTTCGGAGATGCCAAAGGATTGGACACCTTTGGAGTGGCCAACTTGGTCCCACCTCCCCTTTTGCTGGCGGCACCAACTGCTCCAGATTTCATTTCTGGTCCAGCGACCCCCTTCGTTCTCGGTCTGGATTTTCTTGTACCGGTTTTCGTAGGGCTTTTGTTTGGTGCCCTCACACTGTTGCTGCTGCTGCTGCGGCTACTACTGCCACTGTAGGTTCCTAGAGGTCCAAACAGCTCGTAGTCCATTTCAGACATTTCCATCTGAGCAGCCTCCCGGTCGCTTGGCCCTGGCGGCTGATCTGGATCGGTGGCTCCTTCCTGTTGGAGCTCCACCGACCTGGCTGGCCTTAATCCTACAGGCAGGAGACTTTTCCTCCTGCGAGCAGGCGGGCTGACGGTTAAAGCCCGTCGACCAACTGGTGTGATGGGGAGTCTCTCCCACCGACCCAGATCACCTCTCCCAGCTGAGCTAAAACCTACGCTGCCGGGGTCAGCAGCGTTGAAATCACTAGCAGAGTTGCCGTAGCATGCGGCAAACTCTGAATTACTTTCAGTGCGGGGGACAGCACTGCCGTAGGTACTGGGCATGCCGCCTAAGTCGTCAAAAAACCCGTACGTTAAGTCTTGGCCTACTCCGGCCCCCAGATGTTTTTTAGGCATCTGGGAACCAGAGCCCGAGCTAGGCACTAAGCCTCCACCGGAGCTCGGTCCAGTCCTCCCCTCTTCCGTTTTGCCCTGCACAACGGCAGAATAAAAACAAAACGCGTAGTATTATTTTTTTTTTATAGGTGTGAAAAAAAAAAAAAAAAAAAAAAAAAAAAAAAAATTATCGAAAATAAATAAAACCAGATCTGAACCCGGCGCTAACCCGCCGATTTGGAGATGGAAGAACGTTTGCTAAATGTTACTCTAGCTGTTCAACCAAATCCGGCCAGCTGCTTAAGTTGTACCTGGGTTCAGAACAAACCTAAAAACAAGAAGAAAATAATCTCCGTTAGTGCCCAAAAGGGGCTATACGAATCACCCAAGAGGGGTGATCACCCAAAAGGGGTGAGAAGAACAATGGTGCCCAAAAGGGGCTTGCCCAAGGGACAGAGAGAGAGTCCCCGGTCAAAAAGGGGCACTAGAGGCCAAGTAGCGTGTCACTCCCAAGTAAAAATCCAAAGTAAAAATCCAACGTAAAAATGTAACGTAAAAATCCAACGTAAAAATCCAAAGTAAAAATGCAAAGTAAAAATCCTGGGGTAAAAAATAACGACGTCAATTTGAAAATTGTGCTTGTCTTGATAGGAGTGTGCTCTGTTTATTTATCTCTTTAAATATTTACATATAAAAACAGATGTGGCACAAGGCCAAAAACGGGTATGGGGGAGGAGTGGGGGTCGGGGGTCGTCCACTGGTCTATGCCCTAAAAAACTAGCTTCAATCACCACAATACCACATTTACTCTATGGACTTAATCTACTTAAAATATCCCCAGGTTGTTTCATGATTTTTTATTTACAAAAATAATATGTACAGAGTATGGTGATAGGGAGTGGGACAACAAAAACTAAGCCTTAAAAAATCCCCCAAAAATAAATAAAAATAAAATGGATGTAAAAATAAAGAACAAAATAAAATGCTAATTATGGTAAGTTAGTAGGACCCTCCCATCCTATCTAAGGTATGAACTGCTCACTGTCTTCCGGAACAACCGAAAGCAAGAGAGTCAGCTCCTAAGTGGGAGTGGGCGTTGCCTAGGGGGACAAAATAAATATTGGGTAGGGTTTATTTGGGGGGGGGGGATGTGCGGTGTCCTCCAGGATAAATACCATTAGGGCAGGCCAGGGATAAAGTAAATCGGGGAGCGGGCATCCTGAAGGAGTTCTGACACCTAAAATAAAGATGGGGAAAACAGGACTCATTTGTACTACTAGCTATAGGGACTGATCCAACAATTGGATATTTATGACAAACTTGTCAAAAAGAAATACCTAAGGTCGGCGTGTGCCATGCTTAGGCAGGGAACACGAACTCAATTTTATTCCGTATGAACACACATAAACTAGCGGTGTGTATCCACCTACTTTTAAATAGCGAGAAGGGTAACCTCCTTCTATCACATTTAATTTTGATTTTAAGTTGATGCTTAAAATACGAAATTAAATCATAATAAGAAGGCGGCACCCCACCGCTCCCTATGTCTAAGCGTGAAGACCACACTACGAGTCTAGCTACGGCTAAAATCGCAAGTAACACCATTCGTTTCTCCCTGGGCCACAATGGGTCCATGTTGAAAACAACGGATTCTAAATCCAGGCACGTCACCCGCTCGGGAACGATGCGAGCCGTCACCTCGTTGACATACGTCCAGTATTCACGCAGCTTGGAGCAGTTGAAAAAGGCGTGCTTGGCCGTTTCAATTTCATCATCCTCGCAACGTGGACAAAAAGGGTCCATACTTAGACCAATACTGAAGCGTATGCCATTAAGGGGTACTACATTTCGAACTAATCGCCAGGTTAGAGAAAACTCAGTATTGTTAAGATGACTCCGGCCTGGCGCCCAATTCCACTGAGAGCGAACCTCCTCCTCCGACAATCCAAGTCGCTCCCCAAGTGGATCCAAAGCGGTCCCCACCACTAACTCCCGATATAGTGTTTTCCTAGACCGGGCGAGGTCACTGGACCCCGGCAGCACTCTGAGCGCAGTTCGGCATTCGTTGAAGAACCGCGATTGACCCCTTGGCCTACGACGGCATTCAGCCAAGTGGTCAGGGGTGAGGTTGGGAAAAGCCTTCTCAACCGCAGGGCCCCACGCGGACTCCTCTGTCAAAGTTCTACTCAGGAATGTTAACCTCTCGGCATATAAATGGCTCGCCAAGTCGGGCATTCCCAAGCCCCCAACATCAGGACGTTGAGTACAGACCTGTCTACAGACTAGCGGCTTTCTCTTGTTCCACAAAAGCGAGAAAAGCGTACGCGTTAAAGCCGCCAAGCGGTCTGCAGGCAGAGGTAGTACAGCCAATCGGTAAAGGATAAGCGGAAAGACGTACATGGCGCACGCCTCAGCTCGACCTTTAAGGGAAAGCCCCCTTCGAAGCCAAATCCTTACAGACGCTTCGACCTTAGACTGTACTTCCGACCAGTTCTTATCAAGCTGGAGACCCGGTCCGAACCACACGCCGAGGATTCGAACCGGGCCATCAGACCAGTTGAAAAGGCCCGGCAGCGCATCCGCGCCACTCCAGGCAGCCAACCTTAGGCCATTGGATTTGCTAAGGTTGACCACGGCCCCTGTAACATCTTCATACCTTTTGAGTGCCTTAGTTACCGTGGAGATGTCTCGACGGCACGAGACGAACACGGTAACATCATCGGCATACGCGGAGACCCTGGCTCGCGCACCACCAGGTAGAGCGATACCGCGTAGGGCGGGTCCAGCCTCCCCTTGCCTCAGCTTGCGCAGGAAGGGTTCCAACGCAAGAACGTAGAGGAGAGGAGACAACGGACACCCCTGACGTACCGACCGAGAAACAGCAAACGATTCCGATCGCATCCCGTTTACCTGCACCACTGCCGTCGGGCTGTGATACAGCATGGAAATCCATCTGCGGAAGTCCGGTGTAAAACCGGCGGTTTCTAAAACAGATCCCAAGAACCGATGGTCAACCCTATCAAAAGCTTTGGACTGATCTAAATTGATCAGCGCGGCTTCGGTGTCGTCTCCTAACCCCTCTAAGATCGTGCGTATCAGATGCAAGTTGTTCTGAATCGATCTCCCCTTCACAGCATAATTCTGATCAGGTTCAATCAATTCACCAATAACAGCCTGCAACCGATTTGCAAGAACTTTGGCCAAAATCTTTAAATCTGTATTTAACAGAGTTATGGGCCTATAGTCATCTAAACCCCCAACATGCTCGCCCTTTTTCTTAAGCAATGTGATCACTCCCCTGGTGACTTGACCAGGGATAGAACCCTGTGCAAACCAGTGATTGAACACATCCGTCAGAATAGGTACGAACATGTGCGACAGCCTCAAGAACAATTCATAGGGCAAACCATCAAGTCCCGGAGATTTGTCGTAGCCGACCTGCTTCAACGCAGTGAGGACCTCACATTCTGTAATGCGCCCATCACAACTAGCCGCTCGAGCCGCCTCCAGGCGGGGCGAACCGGCCAAATAGTTGCCAAACTCCTCGACGCGGAGTCTGGACAGTTGGGTGAAGCGATCCGCGAAATGCTCCCGAAACCCCTCACAAATCTCCCGAGCCGACACAAGGGTGTGTCCTTCCGGGCTTTGAATTTGACGAATATAGCCGTCCGAGTTGCGACATAGTGGAGCTCTACGCTCTGCAGCGTCAACATTCACGGCTTCGTTGGACACTCTTTCTAACCTAGCCCTGACTACTTGACCTTCATACCGCTCGTTAGCCGAACGTTTCAGGTCCCCCTTAGCTAAGTTTATGGCTAGGGAATCCCCCCCCTTCCACCGCCCGGGCCAGCTTATTTTCTAAACGCTTTTCTGTCTCAGCCTTATTTAAGGCGAGGCGTTGGCTATATTTGACAGAAAAGCTCCTAATGTCACATTTGGCGTTAACCCACCACTTACTCCCGGTTACCGCCCCCACTAATCCCTTTTGAAAATTAAGTGTTAGCCTGTCCCGGAAGTCACGTATCTCCAGTAAGGAGGTATTTAACTTCCAGTACCCAGCTAACTTATGGGTTTTAGGTTCTATTTCCATACTGGCCACAAGTAATTTGTGGTCAGAATGGGCTAACCAGTGGAACGTGGGACAAGAGATATAATCTACTTTGCCTCTTCTCACTAACAACCGATCCAAGTAAGTACTTGAAACGGAAGGCCTATTAGAAAGCCACGTCCACCACTCCCGCCCCGGGTGATCGACACGAAACCTATCGACCAGATCACATTCAGTCATCAGATCAGAAAGGCTGGTCTCACACCCACCAGACCCTCTAGGCCCACCGACCTTATCTATTTTGGGATCAAGGATGGCATTCCAATCCCCCAGTAAAATTAACCGCTTCGAACCCCCGAGGAACCCCTCCAACCCCCGGAAAAAGAGAGCCCTCTCCCGAGCGATATTGGGCGCATAAACCGCGACGATTCGAAATGCAGCACTTTTTACGGCAACATCGGCCACGACCAGTCTGCCATCAGCATCCGCGTGAACAACGTTTACACTTGCGGACAGGGTGCGTCTTACTAACAAGGAAACTCCCCTAGCACAACGGTCACCGAAAGCTGAAAAAACATCGAAATGCTTCGACAGCAGTCGGTGATCGTCGATCGAATCATAGTGAGTTTCCTGTAACGCAGCCACATCTATGTCAAAAGACATGAGGTCCCCCAGTATGCGTTTAGCTTTGCTTAAAGACCTCATGCCCCTTGTGTTCAGGCTTCCTAAAACTAAGTTCGCGGCCATCTGCACTAATCAGTGTCAACCACCGGTCTGAAGTCTTTCGGGACGAGGATGCCGCAGGCATTAGCCATATTACCCGTTAGTAAGTCGGACGTAACCCGTCCGTCTCGGGTAATGCCCCCGACATCCAATGGAAAGGTGAGTTTGAGGGCCCTATAAAAACAAGGGTGGACGTACATAGGGACCCTCCCTTCGCTATCTTTTCTCAGCTGTTTGAGGGAGTCATGGGTATCATCCACCAGTTTCAGACCCGGAATTGCCCCCTTGGCGGCCTCAACCATTTTCCAAAGGCTTCTCGTCCTGCCTTCCCTGGTCTTTCGGATGAAAGTGATGATCAAGGGGGCATCTGGAAAATTTTGGGGCTTGGTGATATCTAGCCCCTGGGTCTGAGTGAGGAGCTGCAGCGGCCGCACGATTTTTAACTGTCTCGAGTTGAGATTGGCAGCGACAAGGTGAAAATCTGCTTCGCAGATATGGTCCCCTGGCAAGAAGGGGAGCCTTCGGGTTTTTTCCTTCCTTACTGGGGAACGAGAAGCAGACCTGCTGCTAATTTTGGGCTCCGGCTTTTTGTTTTGAGACAGAGAGCGGGAGCTAGCTGGGGTAGAATCAACAGGGGAGGGGGATTTCTGCTCAGTATTAGGGGTAGGGGGTTGGGATTCAGGAGTCTGAGCAGAAGAGACGGTCATCTCTTCAGACGTTGGGGCAGGGGATTGGGGTCCAGCCTCTTTATCTTTCTTAGCCTTTTTTGTGGCTCTTTTCAAATCCCTAGATTCCTTTTTCTCTGTCTCTGGAGCCGGCCCAGCGTCATCTTCCATTTTGTTTTCGTCGTGTTTCTCCCCTTCCGAGTCTGATGTTGTCAAGGGGACCGTCTGCTTCCTCTTAGTTGCCACTGCCAATCCAGATGTTGAAGGCTGCGGCTCCTCGGTGGGAATATCTAGATTTCGCGACACTGTGGGTAGCCGCTCCCCTTTTTCACCCGGGGGCTGCACCTTTTTGGAGGGGGACTGCTCCGGACTGGAACTTGGTTCTTCGGTGGGGATGGTCTTTCCACCTTTCACCACCTTGCTCCAGTCTTTTGTTGTTGTTGTTGTTGTTGTTGCAGTGCCCCCTCCGGTCGTTGGTGGAGGAGCTGCTGGTGCCACTGACGCCGCTTTCACTCCCGGGGCTTGAGCAGAAGGGGTCTTTTTAGGTGGAAATTTTTTCGGGCAGGCTTTCGCCATATGCCCCTTCTGCTCACAATGCCAACAATGTGGCCTCCTACCCTCGACGATGACACTCATTGTCCAGGTGTCGCACTTGAGTAGGGGTGGGATATTATTGAAGCCGTCCCGGTCGACTCTCATATTTATTTTGTAGTCCCCTACCATAAGGTTACGGGGACCACGGACCGGGACTATAGCTTCGACGTCCCCATACTGACTTAGGACAGCACCAAGCTGTTCTGAGCTAATATAGCAGGGGACGCCAAGGACGGTGACTAAAGTCCTTCTCCTACTCAAGTACTCCGGCCTGAGAATGAGATTTTTAAATCTCAGGTCGGCCCTGGACACTTTTTCTGCTTCCTGTTCACTTGGCAGCAGAATATCCCATGTGGCGAACCCTCTGCGGCACACATAGGATGCTGGGACTTTAAGCCCGTACAGAAGGTCCGCCATTTGATTCACTTCGACCCCAGCCAACCCCTTGGTTTTGGTGTCGATGGTGACTAGCGATACTATTCTTTTCGCTAGTCGATCCACCGCACCTGGAGCTGCTTTGATGTTGTTACCGTCGGTCAATTGTTTGTATTTTTCGTCAAACAACCGACGGTACTCTTCGGGGCTTAGCTGGGACTGGGGTCCCCACTTGTCTTGAGTTGCTGAGAGGGCAGGAGATGCTGATACTGTAGGTGATGGTGGTGATACAGGCGGCGTCTTCTGCCCGGGAGGGATGGTCCTGTCCTGGCTGGACAAACTTTGAGTAGGAGGGAGGGACGGCCACTCTTTCGGAGATGCCACAGGATTGGACACCTTTGGAGTGGCCAACTTGGTCCCACCTCCCCTTTTGCTGGCGGCACCAACTGCTCCAGATTTGATTTCTGGTCCAGCGACCCCCTTCGTTCTCGGTCTGGATTTTCTTGTACCGGTTTTCGTAGGGCTTTTGTTTGGTGCCCTCACACTGTTGCTGCTGCTGCTGCGGCTACTACTGCCACTGTAGTTTCCTAGAGGTCCAAACAGCTCGTAGTCCATTTCAGACATTTCCATCTGAGCAGCCTCCCGGTCGCTTGGCCCTGGCGGCTGATCTGGATCGGTGGCTCCTTCCTGTTGGAGCTCCACCGACCTGGCTGGCCTTAATCCTACAGGCAGGAGACTTTTCCTCCTGCGAGCAGGCGGGCTGACGGTTAAAGCCCGTCGACCAACTGGTGTGATGGGGAGTCTCTCCCACCGACCCAGATCACCTCTCCCAGCTGAGCTAAAACCTACGCTGCCGGGGTCAGCAGCGTTGAAATCACTAGCAGAGTTGCCGTAGCATGCGGCAAACTCTGAATTACTTTCAGTGCGGGGGACAGCACTGCCGTAGGTACTGGGCATGCCGCCTAAGTCGTCAAAAAACCCGTACGTTAAGTTTTGGCCTACTCCGGCCCCCAGATGTTTTTTAGGCATCTGGGAACCAGAGCCCGAGCTAGGCACTAAGCCTCCACCGGAGCTCGGTCCAGTCCTCCCCTCTTCCGTTTTGCCCTGCACAACGGCAGAATAAAAACAAAACGCGTAGTATTATTTTTTTTTTTTTTAGGTGTGAAAAAAAAAAAAAAAAAAAAAAAAAAAAATTACGAAAATAAAACCAGATCTGAACCCGGCGCTAACCCGCCGATTTGGAGATGGAAGAACGTTTGCTAAATGTAACTCTAGCTGTTCAACCAAATCCGGCCAGCTGCTTAAGTTGTACCTGGGTTC
The DNA here is from genome assembly GCA_963556195.1 of Sepiola atlantica. NCBI lineage: Eukaryota > Metazoa > Mollusca > Cephalopoda > Sepiida > Sepiolidae > Sepiola > Sepiola atlantica. The sequence goes on from OY744531.1 coordinate 63,214,098, forward strand.
AGAACAAACCTAAAAACAAGAAGAAAATAATCTCCGTTAGTGCACAAAAGGGGCTATACGAATCACCCAAGAGGGGTGATCACCCAAAAGGGGTGAGAAGAACAATGGTGCCCAAAAGGGGCTTGCCCAGGGGACAGAGAGAGAGTCCCCGGTCAAAAAAGGTGCACAAGAGGCCAAGTAGCGTGTCACTCCCAAGTAAAAATCCAAAGTAAAAATCCAACGTAAAAATCCAAAGTAAAACTTCAAAGTAAAAATCCAAAGTAAAACTTCAAAGTAAAAATCCAACGTAAAAATGTAACGTAAAAATCCAACGTAAAAATCCAAAGTAAAAATGCAAAGTAAAAATCCTGGGGTAAAAAATAACGACGTCAATTTGAAAACTGTGCTTGTCTTGATAGGAGTGTGCTCTGTTTATTTATCTCTTTAAATATTTACATATAAAAACAGATGTGGCACAAGGCCAAAAACGGGTATGGGGGAGGAGTGGGGGTCGGGGGTCGTCCACTGGTCTATGCCCTAAAAAACTAGCTTCAATCACCACAATACCACATTTACTCTATGGACTTAATCTACTTAAAATATCCCCAGGTTGTTTCATGATTTTTTATTTACAAAAATAATATGTACAGAGTATGGTGATAGGGAGTGGGACAACAAAAACTAAGCCTTAAAAAAATCCCCAAAAAATAAATAAAAATAAAATGGATGTAAAAATAAAGAACAAAATAAAATGCTAATTATGGTAAGTTAGTAGGACCCTCCCATCCTATCTAAGGTATGAACTGCTCACTGTCTTCCGGAACAACCGAAAGCAAGAGAGTCAGCTCCTAAGTGGGAGTGGGCGTTGCCTAGGGGGACAAAATAAATATTGGGTAGGGTTTATTTGGGGGGGGGGATGTGCGGTGTCCTCCAGGATAAATACCATTAGGGCAGGCCAGGGATAAAGTAAATCGGGGAGCGGGCATCCTGGAGGAGTTCTGACACCTAAAATAAAGATGGGGAAAACAGGACTCATTTGTACTACTAGCTATAGGGACTGATCCAACAATTGGATATTTATGACAAACTTGTCAAAAAGAAATACCTAAGGTCGGCGTGTGCCATGCTTAGGCAGGGAACACGAACTCAATTCTATTCCGTATGAACACACATAAACTAGCGGTGTGTATCCACCTACTTTTAAATAGCGAGAAGGGTAACCTCCTTCTATCACATTTAATTTTGATTTTAAGTTGATGCTTAAAATACGAAATTAAATCATAATAAGAAGGCGGCACCCCACCGCTCCCTATGTCTAAGCGTGAAGACCACACTACGAGTCTAGCTACGGCTAAAATCGCAAGTAACACCATTCGTTTCTCCCTGGGCCACAATGGGTCCATGTTGAAAACAACGGATTCTAAATCCAGGCACGTCACCCGCTCGGGAACGATGCGAGCCGTCACCTCGTTGACATACGTCCAGTATTCACGCAGCTTGGAGCAGTTGTAAAAGGCGTGCTTGGCCGTTTCAATTTCATCATCCTCGCAACGTGGACAAAAAGGGTCCATACTTAGACCAATACTGAAGCGTATGCCATTAAGGGGTACTACATTTCGAACTAATCGCCAGGTTAGAGAAAACTCAGTATTGTTAAGATGACTCCGGCCTGGCGCCCAATTCCACTGAGAGCGAACCTCCTCCTCCGACAATCCAAGTCGCTCCCCAAGTGGATCCAAAGCGGTCCCCACCACTAACTCCCGATATAGTGTTTTCCTAGACCGGGCGAGGTCACTGGACCCCGGCAGCACTCTGAGCGCAGTTCGGCATTCGTTGAAGAACCGCGATTGACCCCTTGGCCTACGACGGCATTCAGCCAAGTGGTCAGGGGTGAGGTTGGGAAAAGCCTTCTCAACCGCAGGGCCCCACGCGGACTCCTCTGTCAAAGTTCTACTCAGGAATGTTAACCTCTCGGCATATAAATGGCTCGCCAAGTCGGGCATTCCCAAGCCCCCAACATCAGGACGTTGAGTACAGACCTGTCTACAGACTAGCGGCTTTCTCTTGTTCCACAAAAGCGAGAAAAGCGTACGCGTTAAAGCCGCCAAGCGGTCCGCAGGCAGAGGTAGTACAGCCAATCGGTAAAGGATAAGCGGAAAGACGTACATGGCGCACGCCTCAGCTCGACCTTTAAGGGAAAGCCCCCTTCGAAGCCAAATCCTTACAGACGCTTCGACCTTAGACTGTACTTCCGACCAATTCTTATCAAGCTGGAGACCCGGTCCGAACCACACGCCGAGGATTCGAACCGGGCCATCGGACCAGTTGAAAAGGCCCGGCAGCGCATCCGCGCCACTCCAGGCAGCCAACCTTAGGCCATTGGATTTGCTAAGGTTGACCACGGCCCCTGTAACATCTTCATACCTTTTGAGTGCCTTAGTTACCGTGGAGATGTCTCGACGGCACGAGACGAACACGGTAACATCATCGGCATACGCGGAGACCCTGGCTCGCGCACCACCAGGTAGAGCGATACCGCGTAGGGCGGGTCCAGCCTCCCCTTGCCTCAGCTTGCGCAGGAAGGGTTCCAACGCAAGAACGTAGAGGAGAGGAGACAACGGACACCCCTGACGTACCGACCGAGAAACAGCAAACGATTCCGATCGCATCCCGTTTACCTGCACCACTGCCGTCGGGCTGTGATACAGCATGGAAATCCATCTGCGGAAGTCCGGTGTAAAACCGGCGGTTTCTAAAACAGATCCCAAGAACCGATGGTCAACCCTATCAAAAGCTTTGGACTGATCTAAATTGATCAGCGCGGCTTCGGTGTCGTCTTCTAACCCCTCTAAGATCGTGCGTATCAGATGCAAGTTGTTCTGAATCGATCTCCCCTTCACAGCATAATTCTGATCAGGTTCAATCAATTCACCAATAACAGCCTGCAACCGATTTGCAAGAACTTTGGCCAAAATCTTTAAATCTGTATTTAACAGAGTTATGGGCCTATAGTCATCTAAACCCCCAACATGCTCGCCCTTTTTCTTAAGCAATGTGATCACTCCCCTGGTGACTTGACCAGGGATAGAACCCTGTGCAAACCAGTGATTGAACACATCCGTCAGAATAGGTACGAACATGTGCGACAGCCTCAAGAACAATTCATAGGGCAAACCATCAAGTCCCGGAGATTTGTCGTAGCCGACCTGCTTCAACGCAGTGAGGACCTCACATTCTGTAATGCGCCCATCACAACTAGCCGCTCGAGCCGCCTCCAGGCGGGGCGAACCGGCCAAATAGTTGCCAAACTCCTCGACGCGGAGTCTGGACAGTTGGGTGAAGCGATCCGCGAAATGCTCCCGAAACCCCTCACAAATCTCCCGAGCCGACACAAGGGTGTGTCCTTCCGGGCTTTGAATTTGACGAATATAGCCGTCCGAGTTGCGACATAGTGGAGCTCTACGCTCTGCAGCGTCAACATTCACGGCTTCGTTGGACACTCTTTCTAACCTAGCCCTGACTACTTGACCTTCATACCGCTCGTTAGCCGAACGTTTCAGGTCCCCCTTAGCTAAGTTTATGGCTAGGGAATCCCCCCCTTCCACCGCCCGGGCCAGCTTATTTTCTAAACGCTTTTCTGTCTCAGCCTTATTTAAGGCGAGGCGTTGGCTATATTTGACAGAAAAGCTCCTAATGTCACATTTGGCGTTAACCCACCACTTACTCCCGGTTACCGCCCCCACTAATCCCTTTTGAAAATTAAGTGTTAGCCTGTCCCGGAAGTCACGTATCTCCAGTAAGGAGGTATTTAACTTCCAGTACCCAGCTAACTTATGGGTTTTAGGTTCTATTTCCATACTGGCCACAAGTAATTTGTGGTCAGAATGGGCTAACCAGTGGAACGTGGGACAAGAGATATAATCTACTTTGCCTCTTCTCACTAACAACCGATCCAAGTAAGTACTTGAAACGGAAGGCCTATTAGAAAGCCACGTCCACCACTCCCGCCCCGGGTGATCGACACGAAACCTATCGACCAGATCACATTCAGTCATCAGATCAGAAAGGCTGGTCTCACACCCACCAGACCCTCTAGGCCCACCGACCTTATCTATTTTGGGATCAAGGATGGCATTCCAATCCCCCAGTAAAATTAACCGCTTCGAACCCCCGAGGAACCCCTCCAACCCCCGGAAAAAGAGAGCCCTCTCCCGAGCGATATTGGGCGCATAAACCGCGACGATTCGAAATGCAGCACTTTTTACGGCAACATCGGCCACGACCAGTCTGCCATCAGCATCCGCGTGAACAACGTTTACACTTGCGGACAGGGTGCGTCTTACTAACAAGGAAACTCCCCTAGCACAACGGTCACCGAAAGCTGAAAAAACATCGAAATGCTTCGACAGCAGTCGGTGATCGTCGATCGAATCATAGTGAGTTTCCTGTAACGCAGCCACATCTATGTCAAAAGACATGAGGTCCCCCAGTATGCGTTTAGCTTTGCTTAAAGACCTCATGCCCCTTGTGTTCAGGCTTCCTAAAACTAAGTTCGCGGCCATCTGCACTAATCAGTGTCAACCACCGGTCTGAAGTCTTTCGGGACGAGGATGCCGCAGGCATTAGCCATATTACCCGTTAGTAAGTCGGACGTAACCCGTCCGTCTCGGGTAATGCCCCCGACATCCAATGGAAAGGTGAGTTTGAGGGCCCTATAAAAACAAGGGTGGACGTACATAGGGACCCTCCCTTCGCTATCTTTTCTCAGCTGTTTGAGGGAGTCATGGGTATCATCCACCAGTTTCAGACCCGGAATTGCCCCCTTGGCGGCCTCAACCATTTTCCAAAGGCTTCTCGTCCTGCCTTCCCTGGTCTTTCGGATGAAAGTGATGATCAAGGGGGCATCTGGAAAATTTTGGGGCTTGGTGATATCTAGCCCCTGGGTCTGAGTGAGGAGCTGCAGCGGCCGCACGATTTTTAACTGTCTCGAGTTGAGATTGGCAGCGACAAGGTGAAAATCTGCTTCGCAGATATGGTCCCCTGGCAAGAAGGGGAGCCTTCGGGTTTTTTCCTTCCTTACTGGGGAACGAGAAGCAGACCTGCTGCTAATTTTGGGCTCCGGCTTTTTGTTTTGAGACAGAGAGCGGGAGCTAGCTGGGGTAGAATCAACAGGGGAGGGGGATTTCTGCTCAGTATTAGGGGTAGGGGGTTGGGATTCAGGAGTCTGAGCAGAAGAGACGGTCATCTCTTCAGACGTTGGGGCAGGGGATTGGGGTCCAGCCTCTTTATCTTTCTTAGCCTTTTTTGTGGCTCTTTTCAAATCCCTAGATTCCTTTTTCTCTGTCTCTGGAGCCGGCCCAGCGTCATCTTCCATTTTGTTTTCGTCGTGTTTCTCCCCTTCCGAGTCTGATGTTGTCAAGGGGACCGTCTGCTTCCTCTTAGTTGCCACTGCCAATCCAGATGTTGAAGGCTGCGGCTCCTCGGTGGGAATATCTAGATTTCGCGACACTGTGGGTAGCCGCTCCCCTTTTTCACCCGGGGGCTGCACCTTTTTGGAGGGGGACTGCTCCGGACTGGAACTTGGTTCTTCGGTGGGGATGGTCTTTCCACCTTTCACCACCTTGCTCCAGTCTTTTGTTGTTGTTGTTGTTGTTGTTGCAGTGCCCCCTCCGGTCGTTGGTGGAGGAGCTGCTGGTGCCACTGACGCCGCTTTCACTCCCGGGGCTTGAGCAGAAGGGGTCTTTTTAGGTGGAAATTTTTTCGGGCAGGCTTTCGCCATATGCCCCTTCTGCTCACAATGCCAACAATGTGGCCTCCTAACCTCGACGATGACACTCATTGTCCAGGTGTCGCACTTGAGTAGGGGTGGGATATTATTGAAGCCGTCCCGGTCGACTCTCATATTTATTTTGTAGTCCCCTACCATAAGGTTACGGGGACCACGGACCGGGACTATAGCTTCGACGTCCCCATACTGACTCAGGACAGCACCAAGCTGTTCTGAGCTGATATAGCAGGGGACGCCAAGGACGGTGACTAAAGTCCTTCTCCTACTCAAGTACTCCGGCCTGAGAATGAGATTTTTAAATCTCAGGTCGGCCCTGGACACTTTTTCTGCTTCCTGTTCACTTGGCAGCAGAATATCCCATGTGGCGAACCCTCTGCGGCACACATAGGATGCTGGGACTTTAAGCCCGTACAGAAGGTCCGCCATTTGATTCACTTCGACCCCAGCCAACCCCTTGGTTTTGGTGTCGATGGTGACTAGCGATACTATTCTTTTCGCTAGTCGATCCACCGCACCTGGAGCTGCTTTGATGTTGTTACCGTCGGTCAATTGTTTGTATTTTTCGTCAAACAACCGACGGTACTCTTCGGGGCTTAGCTGGGACTGGGGTCCCCACTTGTCTTGAGTTGCTGAGAGGGCAGGAGATGCTGATACTGTAGGTGATGGTGGTGATACAGGCGGCGTCTTCTGCCCGGGAGGGATGGTCCTGTCCTGGCTGGACAAACTTTGAGTAGGAGGGAGGGACGGCCACTCTTTCGGAGATGCCAAAGGATTGGACACCTTTGGAGTGGCCAACTTGGTCCCACCTCCCCTTTTGCTGGCGGCACCAACTGCTCCAGATTTCATTTCTGGTCCAGCGACCCCCTTCGTTCTCGGTCTGGATTTTCTTGTACCGCTTTTCGTAGGGCTTTTGTTTGGTGCCCTCATACTGTTGCTGCTGCTGCTGCGGCTACTACTGCCACTGTAGGTTCCTAGAGGTCCAAACAGCTCATAGTCTATTTCGGACATTTGCATTTGAGCAGCCTCCCGGTCGCTTGGCCCTGGCGGCTGATCTGGATCGGTGGCTCCTTCCTGTTGGAGCTCCACCGACCTGGCTGGCCTTAATCCTACAGGCAGGAGACTTTTCCTCCTGCGAGCAGGCGGGCTGACGGTTAAAGCCCGTCGACCAACTGGTGTGATGGGGAGTCTCTCCCACCGACCCAGATCACCTCTCCCAGCTGAGCTAAAACCTACGCTGCCGGGGTCAGCAGCGTTGAAATCACTAGCAGAGTTGCCGTAGCATGCGGCAAACTCTGAATTACTTTCAGTGCGGGGGACAGCACTGCCGTAGGTACTGGGCATGCCGCCTAAGTCGTCAAAAAACCCGTACGTTAAGTCTTGGCCTACTCCGGCCCCCAGATGTTTTTTAGGCATCTGGGAACCAGAGCCCGAGCTAGGCACTAAGCCTCCACCGGAGCTCGGTCCAGTCCTCCCCTCTTCCGTTTTGCCCTGCACAACGGCAGAATAAAAACAAAACGCGTAATATTACTTTTTTTTTTTTTAGGTGTGAAAAAAAAAAAAAAAAAAAAAAAAAAAAAAATGCGAAAATAAAACCAGATCTGAACCCGGCGCTAACCCGCCGATTTGGAGATGGAAGAACGTTTGCTAAATGTGACTCTAGCTGTTCAACCAAATCCGGCCAGCTGCTTAAGTTGTACCTGGGTTCAGAACAAACCTAAAAACAAGAAGAAAATAAACTCAGTTAGTGCCCAAAAGGGGCTATACGAATCACCCAAGAGGGGTGATCACCCAAAAGGGGTGAGAAGAACAATGGTGCCCAAAAGGGGCTTGCCCAGGGGACAGAGAGAGAGTCCCCGGTCAAAAAAGGTGCACAAGAGGCCAAGTAGCGTGTCACTCCCAAGTAAAAATCCAAAGTAAAAATCCAACGTAAAAATCCAAAGTAAAACTTCAAAGTAAAAATCCAAAGTAAAACTTCAAAGTAAAAATCCAACGTAAAAATGTAACGTAAAAATCCAACGTAAAAATCCAAAGTAAAAATGCAAAGTAAAAATCCTGGGGTAAAAAATAACGACGTCAATTTGAAAACTGTGCTTGTCTTGATAGGAGTGTGCTCTGTTTATTTATCTCTTTAAATATTTACAAAAATATAGAAACAGATGTGGCACAAGGCCAAAACGGGTATGGGGGAGGAGTGGGGGTCGGGGGTCGTCCACTGGTCTATGCCCTAAAAAACTAGCTTCAATCACCACAATACCACATTTACTCTATGGACTTAATCTACTTAAAATATCCCCAGGTTGTTTCATGATTTTTTATTTACAAAAATAATATGTACAGAGTATGGTGATAGGGAGTGGGAGAACAAAAACTAAGCCTTAAAAAATCCCCCAAAAATAAATAAAAATAAAATGGATGTAAAAATAAAGAACAAAATAAAATGCTAATTATGGTAAGTTAGTAGGACCCTCCCATCCTATCTAAGGTATGAACTGCTCACTGTCTTCCGGAACAACCGAAAGCAAGAGAGTCAGCTCCTAAGTGGGAGTGGGCGTTGCCTAGGGGGACAAAATAAATATTGGGTAGGGTTTATTTGGGGGGGGGGATGTGCGGTGTCCTCCAGGATAAATACCATTAGGGCAGGCCAGGGATAAAGTAAATCGGGGAGCGGGCATCCTGGAGGAGTTCTGACACCTAAAATAAAGATGGGGAAAACAGGACTCATTTGTACTACTAGCTATAGGGACTGATCCAACAATTGGATATTTAAGACAAACTTGTCAAAAAGAAATACCTAAGGTCGGCGTGTGCCATGCTTAGGCAGGGAACACGAACTCAATTTTATTCCGTATGAACACACATAAACTAGCGGTGTGTATCCACCTACTTTTAAATAGCGAGAAGGGTAACCTCCTTCTATCACATTTAATTTTGATTTTAAGTTGATGCTTAAAATACGAAATTAAATCATAATAAGAAGGCGGCACCCCACCGCTCCCTATGTCTAAGCGTGAAGACCACACTACGAGTCTAGCTACGGCTAAAATCGCAAGTAACACCATTCGTTTCTCCCTGGGCCACAATGGGTCCATGTTGAAAACAACGGATTCTAAATCCAGGCACGTCACCCGCTCGGGAACGATGCGAGCCGTCACCTCGTTGACATACGTCCAGTATTCACGCAGCTTGGAGCAGTTGAAAAAGGCGTGCTTGGCCGTTTCAATTTCATCATCCTCGCAACGTGGACAAAAAGGGTCCATACTTAGACCAATACTGAAGCGTATGCCATTAAGGGGTACTACATTTCGAACTAATCGCCAGGTTAGAGAAAACTCAGTATTGTTAAGATGACTCCGGCCTGGCGCCCAATTCCACTGAGAGCGAACCTCCTCCTCCGACAATCCAAGTCGCTCCCCAAGTGGATCCAAAGCGGTCCCCACCACTTACTCCCGGTTACCGCCCCCACTAATCCCTTTTGAAAATTAAGTGTTAGCCTGTCCCGGAAGTCACGTATCTCCAGTAAGGAGGTATTTAACTTCCAGTACCCAGCTAACTTATGGGTTTTAGGTTCTATTTCCATACTGGCCACAAGTAATTTGTGGTCAGAATGGGCTAACCAGTGGAACGTGGGACAAGAGATATAATCTACTTTGCCTCTTCTCACTAACAACCGATCCAAGTAAGTACTTGAAACGGAAGGCCTATTAGAAAGCCACGTCCACCACTCCCGCCCCGGGTGATCGACACGAAACCTATCGACCAGATCACATTCAGTCATCAGATCAGAAAGGCTGGTCTCACACCCACCAGACCCTCTAGGCCCACCGACCTTATCTATTTTGGGATCAAGGATGGCATTCCAATCCCCCAGTAAAATTAACCGCTTCGAACCCCCGAGGAACCCCTCCAACCCCCGGAAAAAGAGAGCCCTCTCCCGAGCGATATTGGGCGCATAAACCGCGACGATTCGAAATGCAGCACTTTTTACGGCAACATCGGCCACGACCAGTCTGCCATCAGCATCCGCGTGAACAACGTTTACACTTGCGGACAGGGTGCGTCTTACTAACAAGGAAACTCCCCTAGCACAACGGTCACCGAAAGCTGAAAAAACATCGAAATGCTTCGACAGCAGTCGGTGATCGTCGATCGAATCATAGTGAGTTTCCTGTAACGCAGCCACATCTATGTCAAAAGACATGAGGTCCCCCAGTATGCGTTTAGCTTTGCTTAAAGACCTCATGCCCCTTGTGTTCAGGCTTCCTAAAACTAAGTTCGCGGCCATCTGCACTAATCAGTGTCAACCACCGGTCTGAAGTCTTTCGGGACGAGGATGCCGCAGGCATTAGCCATATTACCCGTTAGTAAGTCGGACGTAACCCGTCCGTCTCGGGTAATGCCCCCGACATCCAATGGAAAGGTGAGTTTGAGGGCCCTATAAAAACAAGGGTGGACGTACATAGGGACCCTCCCTTCGCTATCTTTTCTCAGCTGTTTGAGGGAGTCATGGGTATCATCCACCAGTTTCAGACCCGGAATTGCCCCCTTGGCGGCCTCAACCATTTTCCAAAGGCTTCTCGTCCTGCCTTCCCTGGTCTTTCGGATGAAAGTGATGATCAAGGGGGCATCTGGAAAATTTTGGGGCTTGGTGATATCTAGCCCCTGGGTCTGAGTGAGGAGCTGCAGCGGCCGCACGATTTTTAACTGTCTCGAGTTGAGATTGGCAGCGACAAGGTGAAAATCTGCTTCGCAGATATGGTCCCCTGGCAAGAAGGGGAGCCTTCGGGTTTTTTCCTTCCTTACTGGGGAACGAGAAGCAGACCTGCTGCTAATTTTGGGCTCCGGCTTTTTGTTTTGAGACAGAGAGCGGGAGCTAGCTGGGGTAGAATCAACAGGGGAGGGGGATTTCTGCTCAGTATTAGGGGTAGGGGGTTGGGATTCAGGAGTCTGAGCAGAAGAGACGGTCATCTCTTCAGACGTTGGGGCAGGGGATTGGGGTCCAGCCTCTTTATCTTTCTTAGCCTTTTTTGTGGCTCTTTTCAAATCCCTAGATTCCTTTTTCTCTGTCTCTGGAGCCGGCCCAGCGTCATCTTCCATTTTGTTTTCGTCGTGTTTCTCCCCTTCCGAGTCTGATGTTGTCAAGGGGACCGTCTGCTTCCTCTTAGTTGCCACTGCCAATCCAGATGTTGAAGGCTGCGGCTCCTCGGTGGGAATATCTAGATTTCGCGACACTGTGGGTAGCCGCTCCCCTTTTTCACCCGGGGGCTGCACCTTTTTGGAGGGGGACTGCTCCGGACTGGAACTTGGTTCTTCGGTGGGGATGGTCTTTCCACCTTTCACCACCTTGCTCCAGTCTTTTGTTGTTGTTGTTGTTGTTGTTGCAGTGCCCCCTCCGGTCGTTGGTGGAGGAGCTGCTGGTGCCACTGACGCCGCTTTCACTCCCGGGGCTTGAGCAGAAGGGGTCTTTTTAGGTGGAAATTTTTTCGGGCAGGCTTTCGCCATATGCCCCTTCTGCTCACAATGCCAACAATGTGGCCTCCTACCCTCGACGATGACACTCATTGTCCAGGTGTCGCACTTGAGTAGGGGTGGGATATTATTGAAGCCGTCCCGGTCGACTCTCATATTTATTTTGTAGTCCCCTACCATAAGGTTACGGGGACCACGGACCGGGACTATAGCTTCGACGTCCCCATACTGACTTAGGACAGCACCAAGCTGTTCTGAGCTAATATAGCAGGGGACGCCAAGGACGGTGACTAAAGTCCTTCTCCTACTCAAGTACTCCGGCCTGAGAATGAGATTTTTAAATCTCAGGTCGGCCCTGGACACTTTTTCTGCTTCCTGTTCACTTGGCAGCAGAATATCCCATGTGGCGAACCCTCTGCGGCACACATAGGATGCTGGGACTTTAAGCCCGTACAGAAGGTCCGCCATTTGATTCACTTCGACCCCAGCCAACCCCTTGGTTTTGGTGTCGATGGTGACTAGCGATACTATTCTTTTCGCTAGTCGATCCACCGCACCTGGAGCTGCTTTGATGTTGTTACCGTCGGTCAATTGTTTGTATTTTTCGTCAAACAACCGACGGTACTCTTCGGGGCTTAGCTGGGACTGGGGTCCCCACTTGTCTTGAGTTGCTGAGAGGGCAGGAGATGCTGATACTGTAGGTGATGGTGGTGATACAGGCGGCGTCTTCTGCCCGGGAGGGATGGTCCTGTCCTGGCTGGACAAACTTTGAGTAGGAGGGAGGGACGGCCACTCTTTCGGAGATGCCACAGGATTGGACACCTTTGGAGTGGCCAACTTGGTCCCACCTCCCCTTTTGCTGGCGGCACCAACTGCTCCAGATTTGATTTCTGGTCCAGCGACCCCCTTCGTTCTCGGTCTGGATTTTCTTGTACCGGTTTTCGTAGGGCTTTTGTTTGGTGCCCTCACACTGTTGCTGCTGCTGCTGCGGCTACTACTGCCACTGTAGTTTCCTAGAGGTCCAAACAGCTCGTAGTCCATTTCAGACATTTCCATCTGAGCAGCCTCCCGGTCGCTTGGCCCTGGCGGCTGATCTGGATCGGTGGCTCCTTCCTGTTGGAGCTCCACCGACCTGGCTGGCCTTAATCCTACAGGCAGGAGACTTTTCCTCCTGCGAGCAGGCGGGCTGACGGTTAAAGCCCGTCGACCAACTGGTGTGATGGGGAGTCTCTCCCACCGACCCAGATCACCTCTCCCAGCTGAGCTAAAACCTACGCTGCCGGGGTCAGCAGCGTTGAAATCACTAGCAGAGTTGCCGTAGCATGCGGCAAACTCTGAATTACTTTCAGTGCGGGGGACAGCACTGCCGTAGGTACTGGGCATGCCGCCTAAGTCGTCAAAAAACCCGTACGTTAAGTTTTGGCCTACTCCGGCCCCCAGATGTTTTTTAGGCATCTGGGAACCAGAGCCCGAGCTAGGCACTAAGCCTCCACCGGAGCTCGGTCCAGTCCTCCCCTCTTCCGTTTTGCCCTGCACAACGGCAGAATAAAAACAAAACGCGTAGTATTATTTTTTTTTTTTTTAGGTGTGAAAAAAAAAAAAAAAAAAAAAAAAAAAAATTACGAAAATAAAACCAGATCTGAACCCGGCGCTAACCCGCCGATTTGGAGATGGAAGAACGTTTGCTAAATGTAACTCTAGCTGTTCAACCAAATCCGGCCAGCTGCTTAAGTTGTACCTGGGTTCAGAACAAACCTAAAAACAAGAAGAAAATAATCTCCGTTAGTGCACAAAAGGGGCTATACGAATCACCCAAGAGGGGTGATCACCCAAAAGGGGTGAGAAGAACAATGGTGCCCAAAAGGGGCTTGCCCAGGGGACAGAGAGAGAGTCCCCGGTCAAAAAAGGTGCACAAGAGGCCAAGTAGCGTGTCACTCCCAAGTAAAAATCCAAAGTAAAAATCCAACGTAAAAATCCAAAGTAAAACTTCAAAGTAAAAATCCAAAGTAAAACTTCAAAGTAAAAATCCAACGTAAAAATGTAACGTAAAAATCCAACGTAAAAATCCAAAGTAAAAATGCAAAGTAAAAATCCTGGGGTAAAAAATAACGACGTCAATTTGAAAACTGTGCTTGTCTTGATAGGAGTGTGCTCTGTTTATTTATCTCTTTAAATATTTACATATAAAAACAGATGTGGCACAAGGCCAAAAACGGGTATGGGGGAGGAGTGGGGGTCGGGGGTCGTCCACTGGTCTATGCCCTAAAAAACTAGCTTCAATCACCACAATACCACATTTACTCTATGGACTTAATCTACTTAAAATATCCCCAGGTTGTTTCATGATTTTTTATTTACAAAAATAATATGTACAGAGTATGGTGATAGGGAGTGGGACAACAAAAACTAAGCCTTAAAAAAATCCCCAAAAAATAAATAAAAATAAAATGGATGTAAAAATAAAGAACAAAATAAAATGCTAATTATGGTAAGTTAGTAGGACCCTCCCATCCTATCTAAGGTATGAACTGCTCACTGTCTTCCGGAACAACCGAAAGCAAGAGAGTCAGCTCCTAAGTGGGAGTGGGCGTTGCCTAGGGGGACAAAATAAATATTGGGTAGGGTTTATTTGGGGGGGGGGATGTGCGGTGTCCTCCAGGATAAATACCATTAGGGCAGGCCAGGGATAAAGTAAATCGGGGAGCGGGCATCCTGGAGGAGTTCTGACACCTAAAATAAAGATGGGGAAAACAGGACTCATTTGTACTACTAGCTATAGGGACTGATCCAACAATTGGATATTTATGACAAACTTGTCAAAAAGAAATACCTAAGGTCGGCGTGTGCCATGCTTAGGCAGGGAACACGAACTCAATTCTATTCCGTATGAACACACATAAACTAGCGGTGTGTATCCACCTACTTTTAAATAGCGAGAAGGGTAACCTCCTTCTATCACATTTAATTTTGATTTTAAGTTGATGCTTAAAATACGAAATTAAATCATAATAAGAAGGCGGCACCCCACCGCTCCCTATGTCTAAGCGTGAAGACCACACTACGAGTCTAGCTACGGCTAAAATCGCAAGTAACACCATTCGTTTCTCCCTGGGCCACAATGGGTCCATGTTGAAAACAACGGATTCTAAATCCAGGCACGTCACCCGCTCGGGAACGATGCGAGCCGTCACCTCGTTGACATACGTCCAGTATTCACGCAGCTTGGAGCAGTTGAAAAAGGCGTGCTTGGCCGTTTCAATTTCATCATCCTCGCAACGTGGACAAAAAGGGTCCATACTTAGACCAATACTGAAGCGTATGCCATTAAGGGGTACTACATTTCGAACTAATCGCCAGGTTAGAGAAAACTCAGTATTGTTAAGATGACTCCGGCCTGGCGCCCAATTCCACTGAGAGCGAACCTCCTCCTCCGACAATCCAAGTCGCTCCCCAAGTGGATCCAAAGCGGTCCCCACCACTAACTCCCGATATAGTGTTTTCCTAGACCGGGCGAGGTCACTGGACCCCGGCAGCACTCTGAGCGCAGTTCGGCATTCGTTGAAGAACCGCGATTGACCCCTTGGCCTACGACGGCATTCAGCCAAGTGGTCAGGGGTGAGGTTGGGAAAAGCCTTCTCAACCGCAGGGCCCCACGCGGACTCCTCTGTCAAAGTTCTACTCAGGAATGTTAACCTCTCGGCATATAAATGGCTCGCCAAGTCGGGCATTCCCAAGCCCCCAACATCAGGACGTTGAGTACAGACCTGTCTACAGACTAGCGGCTTTCTCTTGTTCCACAAAAGCGAGAAAAGCGTACGCGTTAAAGCCGCCAAGCGGTCCGCAGGCAGAGGTAGTACAGCCAATCGGTAAAGGATAAGCGGAAAGACGTACATGGCGCACGCCTCAGCTCGACCTTTAAGGGAAAGCCCCCTTCGAAGCCAAATCCTTACAGACGCTTCGACCTTAGACTGTACTTCCGACCAATTCTTATCAAGCTGGAGACCCGGTCCGAACCACACGCCGAGGATTCGAACCGGGCCATCGGACCAGTTGAAAAGGCCCGGCAGCGCATCCGCGCCACTCCAGGCAGCCAACCTTAGGCCATTGGATTTGCTAAGGTTGACCACGGCCCCTGTAACATCTTCATACCTTTTGAGTGCCTTAGTTACCGTGGAGATGTCTCGACGGCACGAGACGAACACGGTAACATCATCGGCATACGCGGAGACCCTGGCTCGCGCACCACCAGGTAGAGCGATACCGCGTAGGGCGGGTCCAGCCTCCCCTTGCCTCAGCTTGCGCAGGAAGGGTTCCAACGCAAGAACGTAGAGGAGAGGAGACAACGGACACCCCTGACGTACCGACCGAGAAACAGCAAACGATTCCGATCGCATCCCGTTTACCTGCACCACTGCCGTCGGGCTGTGATACAGCATGGAAATCCATCTGCGGAAGTCCGGTGTAAAACCGGCGGTTTCTAAAACAGATCCCAAGAACCGATGGTCAACCCTATCAAAAGCTTTGGACTGATCTAAATTGATCAGCGCGGCTTCGGTGTCGTCTTCTAACCCCTCTAAGATCGTGCGTATCAGATGCAAGTTGTTCTGAATCGATCTCCCCTTCACAGCATAATTCTGATCAGGTTCAATCAATTCACCAATAACAGCCTGCAACCGATTTGCAAGAACTTTGGCCAAAATCTTTAAATCTGTATTTAACAGAGTTATGGGCCTATAGTCATCTAAACCCCCAACATGCTCGCCCTTTTTCTTAAGCAATGTGATCACTCCCCTGGTGACTTGACCAGGGATAGAACCCTGTGCAAACCAGTGATTGAACACATCCGTCAGAATAGGTACGAACATGTGCGACAGCCTCAAGAACAATTCATAGGGCAAACCATCAAGTCCCGGAGATTTGTCGTAGCCGACCTGCTTCAACGCAGTGAGGACCTCACATTCTGTAATGCGCCCATCACAACTAGCCGCTCGAGCCGCCTCCAGGCGGGGCGAACCGGCCAAATAGTTGCCAAACTCCTCGACGCGGAGTCTGGACAGTTGGGTGAAGCGATCCGCGAAATGCTCCCGAAACCCCTCACAAATCTCCCGAGCCGACACAAGGGTGTGTCCTTCCGGGCTTTGAATTTGACGAATATAGCCGTCCGAGTTGCGACATAGTGGAGCTCTACGCTCTGCAGCGTCAACATTCACGGCTTCGTTGGACACTCTTTCTAACCTAGCCCTGACTACTTGACCTTCATACCGCTCGTTAGCCGAACGTTTCAGGTCCCCCTTAGCTAAGTTTATGGCTAGGGAATCCCCCCCTTCCACCGCCCGGGCCAGCTTATTTTCTAAACGCTTTTCTGTCTCAGCCTTATTTAAGGCGAGGCGTTGGCTATATTTGACAGAAAAGCTCCTAATGTCACATTTGGCGTTAACCCACCACTTACTCCCGGTTACCGCCCCCACTAATCCCTTTTGAAAATTAAGTGTTAGCCTGTCCCGGAAGTCACGTATCTCCAGTAAGGAGGTATTTAACTTCCAGTACCCAGCTAACTTATGGGTTTTAGGTTCTATTTCCATACTGGCCACAAGTAATTTGTGGTCAGAATGGGCTAACCAGTGGAACGTGGGACAAGAGATATAATCTACTTTGCCTCTTCTCACTAACAACCGATCCAAGTAAGTACTTGAAACGGAAGGCCTATTAGAAAGCCACGTCCACCACTCCCGCCCCGGGTGATCGACACGAAACCTATCGACCAGATCACATTCAGTCATCAGATCAGAAAGGCTGGTCTCACACCCACCAGACCCTCTAGGCCCACCGACCTTATCTATTTTGGGATCAAGGATGGCATTCCAATCCCCCAGTAAAATTAACCGCTTCGAACCCCCGAGGAACCCCTCCAACCCCCGGAAAAAGAGAGCCCTCTCCCGAGCGATATTGGGCGCATAAACCGCGACGATTCGAAATGCAGCACTTTTTACGGCAACATCGGCCACGACCAGTCTGCCATCAGCATCCGCGTGAACAACGTTTACACTTGCGGACAGGGTGCGTCTTACTAACAAGGAAACTCCCCTAGCACAACGGTCACCGAAAGCTGAAAAAACATCGAAATGCTTCGACAGCAGTCGGTGATCGTCGATCGAATCATAGTGAGTTTCCTGTAACGCAGCCACATCTATGTCAAAAGACATGAGGTCCCCCAGTATGCGTTTAGCTTTGCTTAAAGACCTCATGCCCCTTGTGTTCAGGCTTCCTAAAACTAAGTTCGCGGCCATCTGCACTAATCAGTGTCAACCACCGGTCTGAAGTCTTTCGGGACGAGGATGCCGCAGGCATTAGCCATATTACCCGTTAGTAAGTCGGACGTAACCCGTCCGTCTCGGGTAATGCCCCCGACATCCAATGGAAAGGTGAGTTTGAGGGCCCTATAAAAACAAGGGTGGACGTACATAGGGACCCTCCCTTCGCTATCTTTTCTCAGCTGTTTGAGGGAGTCATGGGTATCATCCACCAGTTTCAGACCCGGAATTGCCCCCTTGGCGGCCTCAACCATTTTCCAAAGGCTTCTCGTCCTGCCTTCCCTGGTCTTTCGGATGAAAGTGATGATCAAGGGGGCATCTGGAAAATTTTGGGGCTTGGTGATATCTAGCCCCTGGGTCTGAGTGAGGAGCTGCAGCGGCCGCACGGTTTTTAACTGTCTCGAGTTGAGATCGGCAGCGACAAGGTGAAAATCTGCTTCGCAGATATGGTCCCCTGGCAGGAAGGGGAGCCTTCGGGTTTTTTCCTTCCTTACTGGGGAACGAGAAGCAGACCTGCTGCTAATTTTGGGCTCCGGCTTTTTGTTTTGAGACAGAGAGCGGGAGCTAGCTGGGGTAGAATCAACAGGGGAGGGGGATTTCTGCTCAGTATTAGGGGTAGGGGGTTGGGATTCAGGAGTCTGAGCAGAAGAGACGGTCATCTCTTCAGACGTTGGGGCAGGGGATTGGGGTCCAGCCTCTTTATCTTTCTTAGCCTTTTTTGTGGCTCTTTTCAAATCCCGAGATTCCTTTTTCTCTGTCTCTGGAGCCGGCCCAGCGTCATCTTCCATTTTGTTTTCGTCGTGTTTCTCCCCTTCCGAGTCTGATGTTGTCAAGGGGACCGTCTGCTTCCTCTTAGTTGCCACTGCCAATCCAGATGTTGAAGGCTGCGGCTCCTCGGTGGGAATATCTAGATTTCGCGACACTGTGGGTAGCCGCCCCCCTTTTTCACCCGGGGGCTGCACCTTTTTGGAGGGGGACTGCTCCGGACTGGAACTTGGTTCTTCGGTGGGGATGGTCTTTCCACCTTTCACCACCTTGCTCCAGTCTTTTGTTGTTGTTGTTGTTGTTGTTGTTGTTGCAGTGCCCCCTCCGGTCGTTGGTGGAGGAGCTGCTGGTGCCACTGACGCCGCTTTCACTCCCGGGGCTTGAGCAGAAGGGGTCTTTTTAGGTGGAAATTTTTTCGGGCAGGCTTTCGCCATATGCCCCTTCTGCTCACAATGCCAACAATGTGGCCTCCTACCCTCGACGATGACACTCATTGTCCAGGTGTCGCACTTGAGTAGGGGTGGGATATTATTGAAGCCGTCCCGGTCGACTCTCATATTTATTTTGTAGTCCCCTACCATAAGGTTACGGGGACCACGGACCGGGACTATAGCTTCGACGTCCCCATACTGACTCAGGACAGCACCAAGCTGTTCTGAGCTGATATAGCAGGGGACGCCAAGGACGGTGACTAAAGTCCTTCTCCTACTCAAGTACTCCGGCCTGAGAATGAGATTTTTAAATCTCAGGTCGGCCCTGGACACTTTTTCTGCTTCCTGTTCACTTGGCAGCAGAATATCCCATGTGGCGAACCCTCTGCGGCACACATAGGATGCTGGGACTTTAAGCCCGTACAGAAGGTCCGCCATTTGATTCACTTCGACCCCAGCCAACCCCTTGGTTTTGGTGTCGATGGTGACTAGCGATACTATTCTTTTCGCTAGTCGATCCACCGCACCTGGAGCTGCTTTGATGTTGTTACCGTCGGTCAATTGTTTGTATTTTTCGTCAAACAACCGACGGTACTCTTCGGGGCTTAGCTGGGACTGGGGTCCCCACTTGTCTTGAGTTGCTGAGAGGGCAGGAGATGCTGATACTGTAGGTGATGGTGGTGATACAGGCGGCGTCTTCTGCCCGGGAGGGATGGTCCTGTCCTGGCTGGACAAACTTTGAGTAGGAGGGAGGGACGGCCACTCTTTCGGAGATGCCAAAGGATTGGACACCTTTGGAGTGGCCAACTTGGTCCCACCTCCCCTTTTGCTGGCGGCACCAACTGCTCCAGATTTCATTTCTGGTCCAGCGACCCCCTTCGTTCTCGGTCTGGATTTTCTTGTACCGCTTTTCGTAGGGCTTTTGTTTGGTGCCCTCATACTGTTGCTGCTGCTGCTGCGGCTACTACTGCCACTGTAGGTTCCTAGAGGTCCAAACAGCTCATAGTCTATTTCGGACATTTGCATTTGAGCAGCCTCCCGGTCGCTTGGCCCTGGCGGCTGATCTGGATCGGTGGCTCCTTCCTGTTGGAGCTCCACCGACCTGGCTGGCCTTAATCCTACAGGCAGGAGACTTTTCCTCCTGCGAGCAGGCGGGCTGACGGTTAAAGCCCGTCGACCAACTGGTGTGATGGGGAGTCTCTCCCACCGACCCAGATCACCTCTCCCAGCTGAGCTAAAACCTACGCTGCCGGGGTCAGCAGCGTTGAAATCACTAGCAGAGTTGCCGTAGCATGCGGCAAACTCTGAATTACTTTCAGTGCGGGGGACAGCACTGCCGTAGGTACTGGGCATGCCGCCTAAGTCGTCAAAAAACCCGTACGTTAAGTCTTGGCCTACTCCGGCCCCCAGATGTTTTTTAGGCATCTGGGAACCAGAGCCCGAGCTAGGCACTAAGCCTCCACCGGAGCTCGGTCCAGTCCTCCCCTCTTCCGTTTTGCCCTGCACAACGGCAGAATAAAAACAAAACGCGTAATATTACTTTTTTTTTTTTAGGTGTGAAAAAAAAAAAAAAAAAAAAAAAAAAAAAAAATGCGAAAATAAAACCAGATCTGAACCCGGCGCTAACCCGCCGATTTGGAGATGGAAGAACGTTTGCTAAATGTGACTCTAGCTGTTCAACCAAATCCGGCCAGCTGCTTAAGTTGTACCTGGGTTCAGAACAAACCTAAAAACAAGAAGAAAATAAACTCAGTTAGTGCCCAAAAGGGGCTATACGAATCACCCAAGAGGGGTGATCACCCAAAAGGGGTGAGAAGAACAATGGTGCCCAAAAGGGGCTTGCCCAGGGGACAGAGAGAGAGTCCCCGGTCAAAAAAGGTGCACAAGAGGCCAAGTAGCGTGTCACTCCCAAGTAAAAATCCAAAGTAAAAATCCAACGTAAAAATCCAAAGTAAAACTTCAAAGTAAAAATCCAAAGTAAAACTTCAAAGTAAAAATCCAACGTAAAAATGTAACGTAAAAATCCAACGTAAAAATCCAAAGTAAAAATGCAAAGTAAAAATCCTGGGGTAAAAAATAACGACGTCAATTTGAAAACTGTGCTTGTCTTGATAGGAGTGTGCTCTGTTTATTTATCTCTTTAAATATTTACATATAAAAACAGATGTGGCACAAGGCCAAAAACGGGTATGGGGGAGGAGTGGGGGTCGGGGGTCGTCCACTGGTCTATGCCCTAAAAAACTAGCTTCAATCACCACAATACCACATTTACTCTATGGACTTAATCTACTTAAAATATCCCCAGGTTGTTTCATGATTTTTTATTTACAAAAATAATATGTACAGAGTATGGTGATAGGGAGTGGGACAACAAAAACTAAGCCTTAAAAAATCCCCCAAAAATAAATAAAAATAAAATGGATGTCAAAATAAAGAACAAAATAAAATGCTAATTATGGTAAGTTAGTAGGACCCTCCCATCCTATCTAAGGTATGAACTGCTCACTGTCTTCCGGAACAACCGAAAGCAAGAGAGTCAGCTCCTAAGTGGGAGTGGGCGTTGCCTAGGGGGGGCAAAATAAATATTGGGTAGGGTTTATTTGGGGGGGGGGGGGATGTGCGGTGTCCTCCAGGATAAATACCATTAGGGCAGGCCAGGGATAAAGTAAATCGGGGAGCGGGCATCCTGGAGGAGTTCTGACACCTAAAATAAAGATGGGGAAAACAGGACTCATTTGTACTACTAGCTATAGGGACTGATCCAACAATTGGATATTTAAGACAAACTTGTCAAAAAGAAATACCTAAGGTCGGCGTGTGCCATGCTTAGGCAGGGAACACGAACTCAATTTTATTCCGTATGAACACACATAAACTAGCGGTGTGTATCCACCTACTTTTAAATAGCGAGAAGGGTAACCTCCTTCTATCACATTTAATTTTGATTTTAAGTTGATGCTTAAAATACGAAATTAAATCATAATAAGAAGGCGGCACCCCACCGCTCCCTATGTCTAAGCGTGAAGACCACACTACGAGTCTAGCTACGGCTAAAATCGCAAGTAACACCATTCGTTTCTCCCTGGGCCACAATGGGTCCATGTTGAAAACAACGGATTCTAAATCCAGGCACGTCACCCGCTCGGGAACGATGCGAGCCGTCACCTCGTTGACATACGTCCAGTATTCACGCAGCTTGGAGCAGTTGAAAAAGGCGTGCTTGGCCGTTTCAATTTCATCATCCTCGCAACGTGGACAAAAAGGGTCCATACTTAGACCAATACTGAAGCGTATGCCATTAAGGGGTACTACATTTCGAACTAATCGCCAGGTTAGAGAAAACTCAGTATTGTTAAGATAACTCCGGCCTGGCGCCCAATTCCACTGAGAGCGAACCTCCTCCTCCGACAATCCAAGTCGCTCCCCAAGTGGATCCAAAGCGGTCCCCACCACTAACTCCCGATATAGTGTTTTCCTAGACCGGGCGAGGTCACTGGACCCCGGCAGCACTCTGAGCGCAGTTCGGCATTCGTTGAAGAACCGCGATTGACCCCTTGGCCTACGACGGCATTCAGCCAAGTGGTCAGGGGTGAGGTTGGGAAAAGCCTTCTCAACCGCAGGGCCCCACGCGGACTCCTCTGTCAAAGTTCTACTCAGGAATGTTAACCTCTCGGCATATAAATGGCTCGCCAAGTCGGGCATTCCCAAGCCCCCAACATCAGGACGTTGAGTACAGACCTGTCTACAGACTAGCGGCTTTCTCTTGTTCCACAAAAGCGAGAAAAGCGTACGCGTTAAAGCCGCCAAGCGGTCTGCAGGCAGAGGTAGTACAGCCAATCGGTAAAGGATAAGCGGAAAGACGTACATGGCGCACGCCTCAGCTCGACCTTTAAGGGAAAGCCCCCTTCGAAGCCAAATCCTTACAGACGCTTCGACCTTAGACTGTACTTCCGACCAATTCTTATCAAGCTGGAGACCCGGTCCGAACCACACGCCGAGGATTCGAACCGGGCCATCGGACCAGTTGAAAAGGCCCGGCAGCGCATCCGCGCCACTCCAGGCAGCCAACCTTAGGCCATTGGATTTGCTAAGGTTGACCACGGCCCCTGTAACATCTTCATACCTTTTGAGTGCCTTAGTTACCGTGGAGATGTCTCGACGGCACGAGACGAACACGGTAACATCATCGGCATACGCGGAGACCCTGGCTCGCGCACCACCAGGTAGAGCGATACCGCGTAGGGCGGGTCCAGCCTCCCCTTGCCTCAGCTTGCGCAGGAAGGGTTCCAACGCAAGAACGTAGAGGAGAGGAGACAACGGACACCCCTGACGTACCGACCGAGAAACAGCAAACGATTCCGATCGCATCCCGTTTACCTGCACCACTGCCGTCGGGCTGTGATACAGCATGGAAATCCATCTGCGGAAGTCCGGTGTAAAACCGGCGGTTTCTAAAACAGATCCCAAGAACCGATGGTCAACCCTATCAAAAGCTTTGGACTGATCTAAATTGATCAGCGCGGCTTCGGTGTCGTCTTCTAACCCCTCTAAGATCGTGCGTATCAGATGCAAGTTGTTCTGAATCGATCTCCCCTTCACAGCATAATTCTGATCAGGTTCAATCAATTCACCAATAACAGCCTGCAACCGATTTGCAAGAACTTTGGCCAAAATCTTTAAATCTGTATTTAACAGAGTTATGGGCCTATAGTCATCTAAACCCCCAACATGCTCGCCCTTTTTCTTAAGCAATGTGATCACTCCCCTGGTGACTTGACCAGGGATAGAACCCTGTGCAAACCAGTGGTTGAACACATCCGTCAGAATAGGTACGAACATGTGCGACAGCCTCAAGAACAATTCATAGGGCAAACCATCAAGTCCCGGAGATTTGTCGTAGCCGACCTGCTTCAACGCAGTGAGGACCTCACATTCTGTAATGCGCCCATCACAACTAGCCGCTCGAGCCGCCTCCAGGCGGGGCGAACCGGCCAAATAGTTGCCAAACTCCTCGACGCGGAGTCTGGACAGTTGGGTGAAGCGATCCGCGAAATGCTCCCGAAACCCCTCACAAATCTCCCGAGCCGACACAAGGGTGTGTCCTTCCGGGCTTTGAATTTGACGAATATAGCCGTCCGAGTTGCGACATAGTGGAGCTCTACGCTCTGCAGCGTCAACATTCACGGCTTCGTTGGACACTCTTTCTAACCTAGCCCTGACTACTTGACCTTCATACCGCTCGTTAGCCGAACGTTTCAGGTCCCCCTTAGCTAAGTTTATGGCTAGGGAATCCCCCCCTTCCACCGCCCGGGCCAGCTTATTTTCTAAACGCTTTTCTGTCTCAGCCTTATTTAAGGCGAGGCGTTGGCTATATTTGACAGAAAAGCTCCTAATGTCACATTTGGCGTTAACCCACCACTTACTCCCGGTTACCGCCCCCACTAATCCCTTTTGAAAATTAAGTGTTAGCCTGTCCCGGAAGTCACGTATCTCCAGTAAGGAGGTATTTAACTTCCAGTACCCAGCTAACTTATGGGTTTTAGGTTCTATTTCCATACTGGCCACAAGTAATTTGTGGTCAGAATGGGCTAACCAGTGGAACGTGGGACAAGAGATATAATCTACTTTGCCTCTTCTCACTAACAACCGATCCAAGTAAGTACTTGAAACGGAAGGCCTATTAGAAAGCCACGTCCACCACTCCCGCCCCGGGTGATCGACACGAAACCTATCGACCAGATCACATTCAGTCATCAGATCAGAAAGGCTGGTCTCACACCCACCAGACCCTCTAGGCCCACCGACCTTATCTATTTTGGGATCAAGGATGGCATTCCAATCCCCCAGTAAAATTAACCGCTTCGAACCCCCGAGGAACCCCTCCAACCCCCGGAAAAAGAGAGCCCTCTCCCGAGCGATATTGGGCGCATAAACCGCGACGATTCGAAATGCAGCACTTTTTACGGCAACATCGGCCACGACCAGTCTGCCATCAGCATCCGCGTGAACAACGTTTACACTTGCGGACAGGGTGCGTCTTACTAACAAGGAAACTCCCCTAGCACAACGGTCACCGAAAGCTGAAAAAACATCGAAATGCTTCGACAGCAGTCGGTGATCGTCGATCGAATCATAGTGAGTTTCCTGTAACGCAGCCACATCTATGTCAAAAGACATGAGGTCTCCCAGTATGCGTTTAGCTTTGCTTAAAGACCTCATGCCCCTTGTGTTCAGGCTTCCTAAAACTAAGTTCGCGGCCATCTGCACTAATCAGTGTCAACCACCGGTCTGAAGTCTTTCGGGACGAGGATGCCGCAGGCATTAGCCATATTACCCGTTAGTAAGTCGGACGTAACCCGTCCGTCTCGGGTAATGCCCCCGACATCCAATGGAAAGGTGAGTTTGAGGGCCCTATAAAAACAAGGGTGGACGTACATAGGGACCCTCCCTTCGCTATCTTTTCTCAGCTGTTTGAGGGAGTCATGGGTATCATCCACCAGTTTCAGACCCGGAATTGCCCCCTTGGCGGCCTCAACCATTTTCCAAAGGCTTCTCGTCCTGCCTTCCCTGGTCTTTCGGATGAAAGTGATGATCAAGGGGGCATCTGGAAAATTTTGGGGCTTGGTGATATCTAGCCCCTGGGTCTGAGTGAGGAGCTGCAGCGGCCGCACGATTTTTAACTGTCTCGAGTTGAGATTGGCAGCGACAAGGTGAAAATCTGCTTCGCAGATATGGTCCCCTGGCAAGAAGGGGAGCCTTCGGGTTTTTTCCTTCCTTACTGGGGAACGAGAAGCAGACCTGCTGCTAATTTTGGGCTCCGGCTTTTTGTTTTGAGACAGAGAGCGGGAGCTAGCTGGGGTAGAATCAACAGGGGAGGGGGATTTCTGCTCAGTATTAGGGGTAGGGGGTTGGGATTCAGGAGTCTGAGCAGAAGAGACGGTCATCTCTTCAGACGTTGGGGCAGGGGATTGGGGTCCAGCCTCTTTATCTTTCTTAGCCTTTTTTGTGGCTCTTTTCAAATCCCGAGATTCCTTTTTCTCTGTCTCTGGAGCCGGCCCAGCGTCATCTTCCATTTTGTTTTCGTCGTGTTTCTCCCCTTCCGAGTCTGATGTTGTCAAGGGGACCGTCTGCTTCCTCTTAGTTGCCACTGCCAATCCAGATGTTGAAGGCTGCGGCTCCTCGGTGGGAATATCTAGATTTCGCGACACTGTGGGTAGCCGCCCCCCTTTTTCACCCGGGGGCTGCACCTTTTTGGAGGGGGACTGCTCCGGACTGGAACTTGGTTCTTCGGTGGGGATGGTCTTTCCACCTTTCACCACCTTGCTCCAGTCTTTTGTTGTTGTTGTTGTTGTTGTTGCAGTGCCCCCTCCGGTCGTTGGTGGAGGAGCTGCTGGTGCCACTGACGCCGCTTTCACTCCCGGGGCTTGAGCAGAAGGGGTCTTTTTAGGTGGAAATTTTTTCGGGCAGGCTTTCGCCATATGCCCCTTCTGCTCACAATGCCAACAATGTGGCCTCCTACCCTCGACGATGACACTCATTGTCCAGGTGTCGCACTTGAGTAGGGGTGGGATATTATTGAAGCCGTCCTGGTCGACTCTCATATTTATTTTATAGTCCCCTACCATAAGGTTACGGGGACCACGGACCGGGACTATAGCTTCGACGTCCCCATACTGACTCAGGACAGCACCAAGCTGTTCTGAGCTGATATAGCAGGGGACGCCAAGGACGGTGACTAAAGTCCTTCTCCTACTCAAGTACTCCGGCCTGAGAATGAGATTTTTAAATCTCAGGTCGGCCCTGGACACTTTTTCTGCTTCCTGTTCACTTGGCAGCAGAATATCCCATGTGGCGAACCCTCTGCGGCACACATAGGATGCTGGGACTTTAAGCCCGTACAGAAGGTCCGCCATTTGATTCACTTCGACCCCAGCCAACCCCTTGGTTTTGGTGTCGATGGTGACTAGCGATACTATTCTTTTCGCTAGTCGATCCACCGCACCTGGAGCTGCTTTGATGTTGTTACCGTCGGTCAATTGTTTGTATTTTTCGTCAAACAACCGACGGTACTCTTCGGGGCTTAGCTGGGACTGGGGTCCCCACTTGTCTTGAGTTGCTGAGAGGGCAGGAGATGCTGATACTGTAGGTGATGGTGGTGATACAGGCGGCGTCTTCTGCCCGGGAGGGATGGTCCTGTCCTGGCTGGACAAACTTTGAGTAGGAGGGAGGGACGGCCACTCTTTCGGAGATGCCAAAGGATTGGACACCTTTGGAGTGGCCAACTTGGTCCCACCTCCCCTTTTGCTGGCGGCACCAACTGCTCCAGATTTCATTTCTGGTCCAGCGACCCCCTTCGTTCTCGGTCTGGATTTTCTTGTACCGGTTTTCGTAGGGCTTTTGTTTGGTGCCCTCACACTGTTGCTGCTGCTGCTGCGGCTACTACTGCCACTGTAGGTTCCTAGAGGTCCAAACAGCTCGTAGTCCATTTCAGACATTTCCATCTGAGCAGCCTCCCGGTCGCTTGGCCCTGGCGGCTGATCTGGATCGGTGGCTCCTTCCTTTTGGAGCTCCACCGTCCTGGCTGGCCTCAATCCTACAGGCAGGAGACTTTTCCTCCTGCGAGCAGGCGGGCTGACGGTTAAAGCCCGTCGACCAACTGGTGTGATGGGGAGTCTCTCCCACCGACCCAGATCACCTCTCCCAGCTGAGCTAAAACCTACGCTGCCGGGGTCAGCAGCGTTGAAATCACTAGCAGAGTTGCCGTAGCATGCGGCAAACTCCGAATTACTTTCAGTGCGGGGGACAGCACTGCCGTAGGTACTGGGCATGTCGCCTAAGTCGTCAAAAAACCCGTACGTTAAGTTTTGGCCTACTCCGGCCCCCAGATGTTTTTTAGGCATCTGGGAACCAGAGCCCGAGCTAGGCACTAAGCCTCCACCGGAGCTCGGTCCAGTCCTCCCCTCTTCCGTTTTGCCCTGCACAACGGCAGAATAAAAACAAAACGCGTAATATTACTTTTTTTTTTTTTAGGTGTGAAAAAAAAAAAAAAAAAAAAAAAAAAAAAAATTGTGAAAATAAAACCAGATCTGAACCCGGCGCTAACCCGCCGATTTGGAGATGGAAGAACGTTTGCTAAATGTTACTCTAGCTGTTCAACCAAATCCGGCCAGCTGCTTAAGTTGTACCTGGGTTCAGAACAAACCTAAAAACAAGAAGAAAATAAACTCAGTTAGTGCCCAAAAGGGGCTATACGAATCACCCAAGAGGGGTGATCACCCAAAAGGGGTGAGAAGAACAATAGTGCCCAAAAGGGGCTTGCCCAGGGGACAGAGAGAGTCCCCGGTCAAAAAAGGTGCACAAGAGGCCAAGTAGCGTGTCACTCCCAAGTAAAAATCCAAAGTAAAACTCCAAAGTAAAAATCCAAAGTAAAAATCCAACGTAAAAATCCAACGTAAAAATGCAAAGTAAAAATCCTGGGGTAAAAAATAACGACGTCAATTTGAAAACTGTGCTTGTCTTAGGAGTGTGCTCTGTTTATTTATCTCTTTAAATATTTACATATAAAAACAGATGTGGCACAAGGCCAAAAACGGGTATGGGGGAGGAGTGGGGGTCGGGGGTCGTCCACTGGTCTATGCCCTAAAAAACTAGCTTCAATCACCACAATACCACATTTACTCTATGGACTTAAACTACTTAAAATATCCCCAGGTTGTTTCATGATTTTTATTTACAAAAATAATATGTACAGAGTATGGTGATAGGGAGTGGGACAACAAAAACTAAGCCTTAAAAAATCCCCCAAAAATAAATAAAAATAAAATGGATGTAAAAATAAAGAACAAAATAAAATGCTAATTATGGTAAGTTAGTAGGACCCTCCCATCCTATCTAAGGTATGAACTGCTCACTGTCTTCCGGAACAACCGAAAGCAAGAGAGTCAGCTCCTAAGTGGGAGTGGGCGTTGCCTAGGGGGACAAAATAAATATTGGGTAGGGTTTATTTGGGGGGGGGGGGAATGTGCGGTGTCCTCCAGGATAAATACCATTAGGGCAGGCCAGGGATAAAGTAAATCGGGGAGCGGGCATCCTGGAGGAGTTCTGACACCTAAAATAAAGATGGGGAAAACAGGACTCATTTGTACTACTAGCTATAGGGACTGATCCAACAATTGGATATTTAAGACAAACTTGTCAAAAAGAAATACCTAAGGTCGGCGTGTGCCATGCTTAGGCAGGGAACACGAACTCAATTTTATTCCGTATGAACACACATAAACTAGCGGTGTGTATCCACCTACTTTTAAATAGCGAGAAGGGTAACCTCCTTCTATCACATTTAATTTTGATTTTAAGTTGATGCTTAAAATACGAAATTAAATCATAATAAGAAGGCGGCACCCCACCGCTCCCTATGTCTAAGCGTGAAGACCACACTACGAGTCTAGCTACGGCTAAAATCGCAAGTAACACCATTCGTTTCTCCCTGGGCCACAATGGGTCCATGTTGAAAACAACGGATTCTAAATCCAGGCACGTCACCCGCTCGGGAACGATGCGAGCCGTCACCTCGTTGACATACGTCCAGTATTCACGCAGCTTGGAGCAGTTGAAAAAGGCGTGCTTGGCCGTTTCAATTTCATCATCCTCGCAACGTGGACAAAAAGGGTCCATACTTAGACCAATACTGAAGCGTATGCCATTAAGGGGTACTACATTTCGAACTAATCGCCAGGTTAGAGAAAACTCAGTATTGTTAAGATGACTCCGGCCTGGCGCCCAATTCCACTGAGAGCGAACCTCCTCCTCCGACAATCCAAGTCGCTCCCCAAGTGGATCCAAAGCGGTCCCCACCACTAACTCCCGATATAGTGTTTTCCTAGACCGGGCGAGGTCACTGGACCCCGGCAGCACTCTGAGCGCAGTTCGGCATTCGTTGAAGAACCGCGATTGACCCCTTGGCCTACGACGGCATTCAGCCAAGTGGTCAGGGGTGAGGTTGGGAAAAGCCTTCTCAACCGCAGGGCCCCACGCGGACTCCTCTGTCAAAGTTCTACTCAGGAATGTTAACCTCTCGGCATATAAATGGCTCGCCAAGTCGGGCATTCCCAAGCCCCCAACATCAGGACGTTGAGTACAGACCTGTCTACAGACTAGCGGCTTTCTCTTGTTCCACAAAAGCGAGAAAAGCGTACGCGTTAAAGCCGCCAAGCGGTCTGCAGGCAGAGGTAGTACAGCCAATCGGTAAAGGATAAGCGGAAAGACGTACATGGCGCACGCCTCAGCTCGACCTTTAAGGGAAAGCCCCCTTCGAAGCCAAATCCTTACAGACGCTTCGACCTTAGACTGTACTTCCGACCAATTCTTATCAAGCTGGAGACCCGGTCCGAACCACACGCCGAGGATTCGAACCGGGCCATCGGACCAGTTGAAAAGGCCCGGCAGCGCATCCGCGCCACTCCAGGCAGCCAACCTTAGGCCATTGGATTTGCTAAGGTTGACCACGGCCCCTGTAACATCTTCATACCTTTTGAGTGCCTTAGTTACCGTGGAGATGTCTCGACGGCACGAGACGAACACGGTAACATCATCGGCATACGCGGCTACCCTGGCTCGCGCACCACCAGGTAGAGCGATACCGCGTAGGGCGGGTCCAGCCTCCCCTTGCCTCAGCTTGCGCAGGAAGGGTTCCAACGCAAGAACGTAGAGGAGAGGAGACAACGGACACCCCTGACGTACCGACCGAGAAACAGCAAACGATTCCGATCGCATCCCGTTTACCTGCACCACTGCCGTCGGGCTGTGATACAGCATGGAAATCCATCTGCGGAAGTCCGGTGTAAAACCGGCGGTTTCTAAAACAGATCCCAAGAACCGATGGTCAACCCTATCAAAAGCTTTGGACTGATCTAAATTGATCAGCGCGGCTTCGGTGTCGTCTTCTAACCCCTCTAAGATCGTGCGTATCAGATGCAAGTTGTTCTGAATCGATCTCCCCTTCACAGCATAATTCTGATCAGGTTCAATCAATTCACCAATAACAGCCTGCAACCGATTTGCAAGAACTTTGGCCAAAATCTTTAAATCTGTATTTAACAGAGTTATGGGCCTATAGTCATCTAAACCCCCAACATGCTCGCCCTTTTTCTTAAGCAATGTGATCACTCCCCTGGTGACTTGACCAGGGATAGAACCCTGTGCAAACCAGTGGTTGAACACATCCGTCAGAATAGGTACGAACATGTGCGACAGCCTCAAGAACAATTCATAGGGCAAACCATCAAGTCCCGGAGATTTGTCGTAGCCGACCTGCTTCAACGCAGTGAGGACCTCACATTCTGTAATGCGCCCATCACAACTAGCCGCTCGAGCCGCCTCCAGGCGGGGCGAACCGGCCAAATAGTTGCCAAACTCCTCGACGCGGAGTCTGGACAGTTGGGTGAAGCGATCCGCGAAATGCTCCCGAAACCCCTCACAAATCTCCCGAGCCGACACAAGGGTGTGTCCTTCCGGGCTTTGAATTTGACGAATATAGCCGTCCGAGTTGCGACATAGTGGAGCTCTACGCTCTGCAGCGTCAACATTCACGGCTTCGTTGGACACTCTTTCTAACCTAGCCCTGACTACTTGACCTTCATACCGCTCGTTAGCCGAACGTTTCAGGTCCCCCTTAGCTAAGTTTATGGCTAGGGAATCCCCCCCTTCCACCGCCCGGGCCAGCTTATTTTCTAAACGCTTTTCTGTCTCAGCCTTATTTAAGGCGAGGCGTTGGCTATATTTGACAGAAAAGCTCCTAATGTCACATTTGGCGTTAACCCACCACTTACTCCCGGTTACCGCCCCCACTAATCCCTTTTGAAAATTAAGTGTTAGCCTGTCCCGGAAGTCACGTATCTCCAGTAAGGAGGTATTTAACTTCCAGTACCCAGCTAACTTATGGGTTTTAGGTTCTATTTCCATACTGGCCACAAGTAATTTGTGGTCAGAATGGGCTAACCAGTGGAACGTGGGACAAGAGATATAATCTACTTTGCCTCTTCTCACTAACAACCGATCCAAGTAAGTACTTGAAACGGAAGGCCTATTAGAAAGCCACGTCCACCACTCCCGCCCCGGGTGATCGACACGAAACCTATCGACCAGATCACATTCAGTCATCAGATCAGAAAGGCTGGTCTCACACCCACCAGACCCTCTAGGCCCACCGACCTTATCTATTTTGGGATCAAGGATGGCATTCCAATCCCCCAGTAAAATTAACCGCTTTGAACCCCCGAGGAACCCCTCCAACCCCCGGAAAAAGAGAGCCCTCTCCCGAGCGATATTGGGCGCATAAACCGCGACGATTCGAAATGCAGCACTTTTTACGGCAACATCGGCCACGACCAGTCTGCCATCAGCATCCGCGTGAACAACGTTTACACTTGCGGACAGGGTGCGTCTTACTAACAAGGAAACTCCCCTAGCACAACGGTCACCGAAAGCTGAAAAAACATCGAAATGCTTCGACAGCAGTCGGTGATCGTCGATCGAATCATAGTGAGTTTCCTGTAACGCAGCCACATCTATGTCAAAAGACATGAGGTCCCCCAGTATGCGTTTAGCTTTGCTTAAAGACCTCATGCCCCTTGTGTTCAGGCTTCCTAAAACTAAGTTCGCGGCCATCTGCACTAATCAGTGTCAACCACCGGTCTGAAGTCTTTCGGGACGAGGATGCCGCAGGCATTAGCCATATTACCCGTTAGTAAGTCGGACGTAACCCGTCCGTCTCGGGTAATGCCCCCGACATCCAATGGAAAGGTGAGTTTGAGGGCCCTATAAAAACAAGGGTGGACGTACATAGGGACCCTCCCTTCGCTATCTTTTCTCAGCTGTTTGAGGGAGTCATGGGTATCATCCACCAGTTTCAGACCCGGAATTGCCCCCTTGGCGGCCTCAACCATTTTCCAAAGGCTTCTCGTCCTGCCTTCCCTGGTCTTTCGGATGAAAGTGATGATCAAGGGGGCATCTGGAAAATTTTGGGGCTTGGTGATATCTAGCCCCTGGGTCTGAGTGAGGAGCTGCAGCGGCCGCACGGTTTTTAACTGTCTCGAGTTGAGATCGGCAGCGACAAGGTGAAAATCTGCTTCGCAGATATGGTCCCCTGGCAGGAAGGGGAGCCTTCGGGTTTTTTCCTTCCTTACTGGGGAACGAGAAGCAGACCTGCTGCTAATTTTGGGCTCCGGCTTTTTGTTTTGAGACAGAGAGCGGGAGCTAGCTGGGGTAGAATCAACAGGGGAGGGGGATTTCTGCTCAGTATTAGGGGTAGGGGGTTGGGATTCAGGAGTCTGAGCAGAAGAGACGGTCATCTCTTCAGACGTTGGGGCAGGGGATTGGGGTCCAGCCTCTTTAACTTTCTTAGCCTTTTTTGTGGCTCTTTTCAAATCCCTAGATTCCTTTTTCTCTGTCTCTGGAGCCGGCCCAGCGTCATCTTCCATTTTGTTTTCGTCTTGTTTCTCCCCTTCCGAGTCTGATGTTGTCAAGGGGACCGTCTGCTTCCTCTTAGTTGCCACTGCCAATCCAGATGTTGAAGGCTGCGGCTCCTCGGTGGGAATATCTAGATTTCGCGACACTGTGGGTAGCCGCCCCCCTTTCTCACCCGGGGGCTGCACCTTTTTGGAGGGGGACTGCTCCGGACTGGAACTTGGTTCTTCGGTGGGGATGGTCTTTCCACCTTTCACCACCTTGCTCCAGTCTTTTGTTGTTGTTGTTGTTGTTGTTGTTGCAGTGCCCCCTCCGGTCGTTGGTGGAGGAGCTGCTGGTGCCACTGACGCCGCTTTCACTCCCGGGGCTTGAGCAGAAGGGGTCTTTTTAGGTGGAAATTTTTTCGGGCAGGCTTTCGCCATATGCCCCTTCTGCTCACAATGCCAACAATGTGGCCTCCTACCCTCGACGATGACACTCATTGTCCAGGTGTCGCACTTGAGTAAGGGTGGGATATTATTGAAGCCGTCCCGGTCGACTCTCATATTTATTTTGTAGTCCCCTACCATAAGGTTACGGGGACCACGGACCGGGACTATAGCTTCGACGTCCCCATACTGACTCAGGACAGCACCAAGCTGTTCTGAGCTGATATAGCAGGGGACGCCAAGGACGGTGACTAAAGTCCTTCTCCTACTCAAGTACTCCGGCCTGAGAATGAGATTTTTAAATCTCAGGTCGGCCCTGGACACTTTTTCTGCTTCCTGTTCACTTGGCAGCAGAATATCCCATGTGGCGAACCCTCTGCGGCACACATAGGATGCTGGGACTTTAAGCCCGTACAGAAGGTCCGCCATTTGATTCACTTCGACCCCAGCCAACCCCTTGGTTTTGGTGTCGATGGTGACTAGCGATACTATTCTTTTCGCTAGTCGATCCACCGCACCTGGAGCTGCTTTGATGTTGTTACCGTCGGTCAATTGTTTGTATTTTTCGTCAAACAACCGACGGTACTCTTCGGGGCTTAGCTGGGACTGGGGTCCCCACTTGTCTTGAGTTGCTGAGAGGGCAGGAGATGCTGATACTGTAGGTGATGGTGGTGATACAGGCGGCGTCTTCTGCCCGGGAGGGATGGTCCTGTCCTGGCTGGACAAACTTTGAGTAGGAGGGAGGGACGGCCACTCTTTCGGAGATGCCAAAGGATTGGACACCTTTGGAGTGGCCAACTTGGTCCCACCTCCCCTTTTGCTGGCGGCACCAACTGCTCCAGATTTGATTTCTGGTCCAGCGACCCCCTTCGTTCTCGGTCTGGAGTTTCTTGTACCGCTTTTCGTAGGGCTTTTGTTTGGTGCCCTCATACTGTTGCTGCTGCTGCTGCGGCTACTACTGCCACTATAGGTTCCTAGAGGTCCAAACAGCTCATAGTCTATTTCGGACATTTGCATCTGAGCAGCCTCCCGGTCGCTTGGCCCTGGCGGCTGATCTGGATCGGTGGCTCCCTCCTGTTGGAGCTCCACCGACCTGGCTGGCCTTAATCCTACAGGCAGGAGACTTTTCCTCCTGCGAGCAGGCGGGCTGACGGTTAAAGCCCGTCGACCAACTGGTGTGATGGGGAGTCTCTCCCACCGACCCAGATCACCTCTCCCAGCTGAGCTAAAACCTACGCTGCCGGGGTCAGCAGCGTTGAAATCACTAGCAGAGTTGCCGTAGCATGCGGCCAACTCCGAATTACTTTCAGTGCGGGGGACAGCACTGCCGTAGGTACTGGGCATGCCGCCTAAGTCGTCAAAAAACCCGTACGTTAAGTCTTGGCCTACTCCGGCCCCCAGATGTTTTTTAGGCATCTGGGAACCAGAGCCCGAGCTAGGCACTAAGCCTCCACCGGAGCTCGGTCCAGTCCTCCCCTCTTCCGTTTTGCCCTGCACAACGGCAGAATAAAAACAAAACGCGTATTATTATTTTTTTTTTTTTAGGTGTGAAAAAAAAAAAAAAAAAAAAAAAAAAAAAAATTGTGAAAATAAAACCAGATCTGAACCCGGCGCTAACCCGCCGATTTGGAGATGGAAGAACGTTTGCTAAATGTTACTCTAGCTGTTCAACCAAATCCGGCCAGCTGCTTAAGTTGTACCTGGGTTCAGAACAAACCTAAAAACAAGAAGAAAATAAACTCAGTTAGTGCCCAAAAGGGGCTATACGAATCACCCAAGAGGGGTGATCACCCAAAAGGGGTGAGAAGAACAATAGTGCCCAAAAGGGGCTTGCCCAGGGGACAGAGAGAGTCCCCGGTCAAAAAAGGTGCACAAGAGGCCAAGTAGCGTGTCACTCCCAAGTAAAAATCCAAAGTAAAACTCCAAAGTAAAAATCCAAAGTAAAAATCCAACGTAAAAATCCAACGTAAAAATGCAAAGTAAAAATCCTGGGGTAAAAAATAACGACGTCAATTTGAAAACTGTGCTTGTCTTAGGAGTGTGCTCTGTTTGAGTCTTTGCAACCATAGTATTTATTATAGATGGTTGCTTCCATTAGTTCTTCAATAGGGGTGATTTGTACCCCACAACAATAACATAGAGCAATTTTCTATAGATGTGATCAATGAATAAAAACTTTCGCATTTACTCATTTATATATATATATTAATAATGGAGATTATGTATCTGTCTGTCCGTCTGTCTGAAGCCGAAACTCCATCAGAGTAATATAAATAAAGTAGAAACAGAAAACGTGTTAAGAATCTTACTTAAACTATTTATTTACCTCCCCAGGGGGTTTGGCACAAGGCCAGTTTTATCTTACCCCCACAAGGTAAGATGTGACCCAAGGTCGGGAAAGTGGGACTTGAAAAGCCAGCGCCCGAGAAGGTGAGCACTCTGGCCATTAAAAATTGCCTGGGCAGCCCCGGTGGCATTCCCCGGTAGGGGCGCCTTAGGCTGTAAGCAATAAACTTACTCCTCCCCAAAGAGGGGAGACAAAGCCTGGGAGAGTGGACCTCCTAGAACTGCATAGGACAAACCCACAGACAGGCGTAAATCAAGACCCGAAGGACAAGACAATACCAGTTTATGGGGTGTAGTATCCATCGGAACAGATACTACAATCCCGACCAAAAGGCAATACTCTTTCAACTTCTTTATATACCGTTAAAAAGCACGCTGAGACACTAGACGGGTTTTACAATTTACATAATTCGTTTCTTTTAAACTTCTATTAAATTCATATTTACAAATATACACTTATAACTGCTATTATCAAATTTACATATGTATAATGTTACACATTATAATTCTTTATTTTCATTACGTTGTTAAGACAAGGTGTTTTGTTGTAAATTAAAGTTAAGCAATAAATATCCCGGCCATTACTAAATGGGTGACCATTTTGGAAGAATTAATTGCTGACTCATCCTTCCGGAAGTGACGTCATTGTGAGGGTTTTTTTTTCACATTATAATTCTTTATTTTCATTACGTTGTTAAGACAAGGTGTTTTGTTGTAAATTGAAGTTAAGCAACAAATATCTCGGCCATTACTACATGGGTAACCATTTTTGAGGAATAACAAAACTGGTTCTTTTTATATGACGTCGGCGCCTTCAATAGCATATTTAAACATGAGTTCTTTGATATGACCGAGGCGCCTCCTAATTTTTTTTCCTTTTTTAACTATGTATGGTGTAGGGTAAAAACATTTTTTTTGGGGGGGGGGTCAATCTTTTTTTTTTAAAACTTAAAATATTCTTATGTATGGGGGAGGGAAAAATATTTGGGGGGGGGGGTAAAATTAAAAAAAATTTTTTTAACTGAAAATACTACTATGTATGGGGGAGGGTAAAAACAAATTTGGGGGGGTCGAAATTTTGTTTTCTTTACTTTTAACTAAAAATATTCTTGGTCGGAAACAAAGAAAATCAATGTCTAACCACCCAAGACTGGGGTTCCATCGGTTTACGGGTGAGCGTTCATTTCTGACGCTGCAGCCTAGCAAAAATATGCGACCGGAGGGAGCATATATTTGTTAGTATATATAAATGAGTAAATGCGAAAGCTGACTCGACCCGGCGTTTCCCTGGATTATATTATTGCATTTAGTATAAAGCTAAAAAATGAAACGGAAATATGAAACGGTATATTTAAATACAGCTTATTAAACATAACTGAACAATACGGCTGGGCGATCTGACTGTGAACGTTCCCTCCAACAAGACAACCAAAATTGCAGATTTGCACTGAATTTTAACAATTTATATCTTCGTAAGGGGTACAAAAGTGGTGTAAAGCTGTTCTGTTCGGGAAATTCATTTTACCCGTCCAGGAACGAGTATACTTCTAGTACACACACACGCTCATACACACACACACACCCACACACACACATACACATATGATCAATAGATTAGAAGATTATCCCAGAAAAATGTATTAAAAAGATGGAAAAGATAAAATCAATAAATGCGTTGTACATTTCGCGTTTATTGAGTTCATACGTTTCACCCACACACTAAACTCGTGACAATTTCGTTGGAATCACCTGTCAAATTCGTTCATTCTCTTTCCCCTTTTCCATCTCTTTCTTTATCCTCACCCATATGTGCTTGACTCCTCACTACGAAAACTATATTTATATAACCAATCTTAACGAATATTTAAAACTTATTATTGCTTTTTCGTCTTATTCTTGCTGCTGTATTTAAAGAAAATAAAAGAAGAGACGTCTATGGCGTAGTGAATAAAGACGGGAAGTATGGAATCGGTTAAGCCGGGTTCAAATCCAGTCGCCATCTCTTGAATGAATCCTTTCCAAATAATTGTTTTCAAAAGGTATTGTTTTTAATCACTATGCACACCAAAATGAGTTGATATGCGGCAAATGAAACATATTTGGCCGATAAATGAATAATTCAATACAGGCATTATATTTCGACATTAAATAACTGAGAAAGTCTTTTTTTTATCTTTATAGAAGTCGCTCTAGACAAGAGAATAACGCTGGGAGATTGACCAAAATACCGCATTTATACTATACATCCTTTTCCAATCACCAAAAGAATTCGTACAATGAAAACCTTACTTAATACCTATATAAGTGAAATATGCAACAGGGGGCATGGTAATAAAAATTGTATGTACAAAAATATATATATAAAAATATTTACAATGAAAGAAAATCAAGTTAGTAAAAAAAAAACATTACTAAACTGTGGCAGATACGAAATCGAAATCGAAATCGAAAACTCAGTCGAAATCGAAAAATCGAAAAATCGAAAAAGGAGGAAGTGATTTAGACCCAAACACTTTATTATCAACACAACCCTCGAAAATATCGAAGGGGGAAGGACAAAATAAAAGGGTCATAATGAAACTATTCATACACTACTTAAGTTATTAAAATTAACAACAAAGAACATGTTTTCTATTTAACTTAAAACGGGACAAAATCGATGTTCGTTTTTGCATCCCAATATTCTGTACTTAAGGTACGTCTAAACACCACTCTAATTTAGCTGCAGTCGGTCTATACAGTCGTATACCTCTCACCCACCTTTCACCAAAATCTGCCGAAGAGAGTCTCACCTTCTCGGCCCTTAATGCTTAAGAACACGAAACGTATCAGCCTATCTGTTGTCGGAACCCAGTTACTACATACATTGATAGGTTCCAGGTCAAAAGACGATACGTTATTATGCGAACCATGAGACCTGTAACAAGCCTAATCAGCAGCACAACGGTGAGGCAATAAAAGAAGGCGTGACTCACGGTCTCGTCTTCGTCACCGCTGGCCTCTTCTCTTGCTCTTTAGTAAGATTCAAAATGTCTGAAGGCTTCGGGCTACGAGTATTGATTTACTCATCTCCAGGAGTTAGGACAAGGCCAGTTTTTATCTTACTCCCACAAGTAAGATGTGACCCAAGGTCGGGTCGGGAAAGTGGGGTTTAAAAATTGCCTGGGCAGCCCCGTCGGCATTCCCCGGTAGGGGCGCCTCAGACAGTAAGCAATAAACTTACTCCTTCCAAAAGAAGGGAGGCGAAGCCTGGGAGGGGTGACCTCCTAGAACTGCATAGGACAGACCCATAGACCGGCGTAAATCAAGCTCCGAAGGCCAAGACAATACCAGTCTATGGGGTGCAGTATCCATCGGAACAGATACTAAGGCAAAACATAATACTCAATGACTGACGCTCTCGAAAGGAAAAAGAGAATAACGCTGGGAGGTGTTTCCAATTACTACGAGAAGCCTAAATGCTTCCAGTCTCTCATTCGAATGGACGAGTCCACTGTTCGTCATATAGGTACGACACCATAACACTAACATGCATAGGTGTGGTAGCTTTAATGTTCACAATGTAGAATTTTTGGTCTACTCCTACAAGACTGATGATAAAGGAAGATTTTGTCATCACTTTTCCCTTGCCTATGAGCTGACTCAGATTGTTGAGAACCCGACTCCTGTACCAGACGCTGCCTAATATTTTGCAAGCATTCTTGCTATTCACTAACAACTTGCCCTCAGCAGTAAACTACTGTTCTATCTCATCTTGGATCTACCGATCACGAAGTTGTCATCATTAAAATCAAATCTAACTTCAATAATTTATCCATACTCAATGGATGATTGAGGTAACTTTAGATCTTTAATCCTTGAAATTCCGCTACATTCCATTTTCAGAAAGAATGTGTTCTGACACCCTCTGAAACATTCCAACAGAGACCAAACAGCCAACCATGGTACACTTCTGAGTTATAGGAAACGCAAAATTTTCTATTTACAATG
Source organism: Sepiola atlantica (assembly GCA_963556195.1). Classification (NCBI taxonomy): domain Eukaryota; kingdom Metazoa; phylum Mollusca; class Cephalopoda; order Sepiida; family Sepiolidae; genus Sepiola; species Sepiola atlantica. Next base: position 63,254,065 of record OY744531.1, read on the forward strand.
TGTTAAATCTAGAGTTGTTGAGCAGAGGCTTGGTTCTCGAGAGTTTTGGTGAATCACAAACAAGGTATTGAACATAGGTAATACTTCTATTCTAACCATTATCAATGGGCAAGAGGTGATTACCACAACATACAAACCAAGTCAAACGTTTAGCACAGTACTTTGCTTTAAATTCCACTCGTTGCAATTAGGGTCACTTTCTAAGCGATATTCATACATCCCTCCGGGATGTAGCCAAGGCAACATTACAGTGAGTGTGCTTACAAATCTGCCGACGAAACTTTATTCAATCGTTTCGTAAAGGAGATATGCTTTCAATCTCCTTGTAAGATTATGTCGGTCTGCCGAATATTTAAAAAGACTGGTGATCAGTTTTTTGCATCTCAGTACAAACCGATCAGTCTCATGTTCGTAATGAGTAAGTTCCTTGAATCAATAAATAAAGAAGTTATCGTCCACCTCAACAACAGAAATATACTTAGTGACAAGCAATGTGGATTTAGTCCTGTAAAATCCACTGCTGATGTGCTGACTGTAAAATCATATAGAATCAGTAAATCTCTCGATAGGCCTTTGTTTCTAGAACAATAGATGTCGAAATATCAAAAGTCTTTGATAGAGTCTGACACAAAGAGCTGTTTTACAAACTTGCTAGCTATAGAACATTTGGCAATCATCTCTCAACTATTGAATCAGTTCGCTCTGATAGGTCTATAAAACCAGTTCTTGGTGAACAGAAGTCTAAAGCACATACTATCAATGCCGGCGGGTATATTCTGAGCTCAACCGTATTCCTGATCTTCATTGATGGTCTTCAAAATCATATTCTGAATCCATTTGTTGACACCTCTACGGACTACACAACTGTCTATGGCAGTACTTCGAAGAGCATTGGTGACCAAGATTTAACTGACCCTTTCTCTCTTCCGATGTAAAGCACGTTGCCCAATGGGGAAAACTTGCTTGTTACTTTCAACGCCTCTAAACCAAACTTCTCTCCTTTCACCGTCAATGCTCACCCCCTTGTTTTACAACAGTCGAAAGAAACGGCCCTCTCCTTGAGGAAGTGTCTTGGCTTGATAAGCTTCTAGAACTGACTTTCACTCCAGATCTAAAATAGAAGACATATCCAATCTGTTGATATGGTTGCTGTAAAAATGGCTGCCTCATTCTACAGCTCCAGAAAATACATGACTCATGATGCAATCCACTACCTATATAAAAGTCAGATACGTTCTAAGATGTAGAAAAGCTGCTACATATGGGAACGTTCCGCTCAGAGCACGTTTTCGTACCTTGAAAGAGTAAAAATCGAATTCACCAATTAAGTGGATGAAGATTTCTATTCTCTACAGCCCGTTTCGAACATGTTGCTAGTCTTTCTCTACTCTACTTTCATGGAAAGTGTTCGATTCAGATCTAAGCTCTGTTTCCTCTTTATGGGGCAATGCCAACAAAACTCGTTTCTCTATCAAAACTGAAAAGAACTTTCCGTTTCATTGATTTGAGTAGCGTTAGGCGGAATTTCCAAGAACTTCTCGTCTGTGGAATACATTATCAGGGAACCGCTTCCCTACATTGTCGTCTTCAAATCAATGTCAATAAATACTATAAAATAAAAAGCAACTCCCATATATATTAGTCAAATTTACGAGGATCTGACAGCATGAACATGAGGAAAGAAACCAGTAGAATAATTGAAACAGAAAACGACCTATAATAGCGATCAAAGACAAGAACCATACATGAGAAGACAAGGATTTCTTTGTAGAGGGAATTCGGGATCTAGAGATAAAATTAGCGATAGTAAGGAAAGAACTGGCCAACCTAGATGAGCCATACCACTTAGCGAAGATAGAAGATAATTTAAGGTCTAGAGTTCGCTTACTCACCCCCTCGAGAATATACTTATAACGAATCAATAGAAGTTGTCCATGCCGACAGATGGGGTCGATATAGAGCATTCCTTAGAGGAATAGTAGACCCACATAGGTAGAAACAGAGCAGGGAGACGGGATATGGATCTTAGAGTAGAATGCTAAAAGTATGGAGAGATCGAACATTTACATAGACGCTTCAACTCTTTTTACAACAGTCAACAGACGAAGAATGAACCACAGTTTGTGCTTGCTAATATGGACCCCCTAAACTCAATAACATTCAAGTTAGAAAACAGAAATCATAAGGTCTTAGTTGATACTGAAGCCGAAGTCTTAGTAGTCAATTTCAAGGTGTATAAAGCACTTAATCCGAGACCCAAGTTCGTGAAAAATAAAGTATAGGTCTTATATAAAAATGAAAGTCCAGGCAAATATGGAAGTAAAACTTAGCAAACTAAGAACCCAGCACGATTTATTTGTGGTTAGGAATTAAAAATATATATATATTATTTAAGGTCGTGACTTGTTAAAACGGAATCCGGGACATATTTATTTTGATTTAAATCTTAATTAAGATTAAGAACAAGTATATGGCATAAATGTATTACCCCATTTGTTTGACGATAGGAGACAGTTGTATTGAACCCTGGACACACGTATACATACAATGGAAGAACACGGGTAAGAAATGGAATTGGGGATAATTTTCAAGTAAAGCCAGAAAAATCGAGTTTAGTAAATAAGGTAAGTTGTATATCTGTAACCGATTCGTTTGTTATATAATAACAAGAATATATCTATACGAAGAATTCCCATAATTATTATAAATGATACTAACGAAATCATAAACTCAAGCGGTGTTTCCTAATAGCCAACCGTAGTAGGATTGATAGCAGAAATGAACCGGGGTGTAGTGCAGCACTAACTGTCCCAGTAAAATTACATACGACGGGTAGAGAAATAGAAGACAAAGGAGATGTGGTAATGAAAAGAGACGGGTAGGAATATTACCTTACAATGGGAGAAGACAAGATATGAGGAGGGTGGTTAAAAAAGAAGCCGTAGGAACCCAAAGTGGCTTAACGGAAGTCTAATGACAGTCCGTAAGAAGAGGAATAACAATAAAGCGTTCATTTGTTTACATGAAAGCTGATTGAGGGCGTGAAAAATGTTACATGTCGACCAAATAAACTACGGTATCTCACTGTTTCGTGAGCTAGAAATGGGGAAGACAAATTAAAGGTATTCTAGACAAAATGTGCATTTCTCATCTTTGAAAGCAAATAAAACATAACAGAGGAGTTTTTTTCTTTTCTACATCAGATCCTCAGATAAGTGACAAATTAAAAAAGTAGATTACATCAAATGATTTAACATTTTCACTAAAACTCGTTATTTGGGTTGAAACCTTTTATCTTTATTCTAATCCTTGATTCTTCATTTTAACTCTTCTTTTCATACTTTTCTTCGAAGTTCATCTATAGGATATAAGATAGGATCGCGAAAAACTCTAGATGAACTTCAAAGGTAAGTATGAACAAAGGAGTTAAAATGAAGAATAACGGATTAGACGAAAGAAAAAAGGTTTAAACTTAAACTACGGTTTGTGAAAATGTTTGTCATTTGTTTGTGTAAATTTTGACGTATGTTTTTTATCGATGTTTAACGATCAAATATAAACACGCTGAATAAAAGTTAAACGCACATGGTATCGAACATACCACAATTTTGAAATTCAGATGAGAAACTAGGCGTAAACAGATATTTACTCTTGAATAATGTAATAAGTGAATAGAAAATATATAAAAAAATATTCAAAAATGAATAAATGAATACTGAATATATTTAAGTTTTTTCAAGCCCGATGGGTGACTTTTTAGGGGCATTATGAAGAAATTGGTATTTTGTATATTCTGTATAACACGAAAATATATGTCATTGAGAGAAAGCCGAAGCAATTGTATGTTAATTAAAATTGTCTTTATCAAAAATTTATGAAAATTTGTTCCCTGCATTTAATGAGGCTCATATGACATTAAGTTAAATTAGAGCACTGTGTTCTACACTATTGAGCTATAAAAACTTTTGTGTTCAAAAGATTTATATATATATATATATATATATATATATATATATATATATATATATATATATATATATTGGTACAGAAAAATTAGTACAACATTCGCGTCGTCGGTTTCAAGCACAGAAGGACTTAGCCATCCGGCTCTCTTCAGCTTCTGTTGTCATCTCTGACATGAGATGACAACAGAAGCTGAAAAGAGCCGGATAGCTAAGTCCTTCTGTGCTTGAAACCGACGGTACGAATGTTGTAGTATTTTTTCTCTACCAAAATAAATAAATATTACGCTCTTAATTTTTAATTTTTAACTTTAATTCTCAATTAATCGAGCACTCTGCTGGGATTTTTCCTGCTATATTACAAAGAAGTTATATATATATATATATATATATATATATATATATATATATATATAGATTAAAGTTTTAAATAAGATGAATGGAGTCATCGCGAGTCGAGCACAATATCACAAGAAAAAAAGAGAGGACATTTGTAGTAATTTAATCGTCGGAAGACATTCGATTAAAAACTTTTAAAAAGAATAAAAAACTCGACTAGAATTAACAAACTAAATCCCAAGGTACCTTTCAACCGACACATTGTCAAGAGAAACGTCGGTGAATATCGCTTAAAAAACGGGGAAAAGAGTAACGTGGAGAGAAAAAAAACAAAAAAAACAGGGAGATTGAATATCGCCATTATAAACCGAAAAGGAATAGATGGACATAATAGGCAAAAAAAATTTTCTTTCCTTTTCAGAAGTCTCTAAATAAGTCCAACTTGTGAGACAACTCTTTTTGCCTACAGAGCGATGGTTTTCGCATTGTAACACTCACTGCCTCCAACACTTTGAGATGGTGTGTGGAACGGCCCTTGTGTAGAATGAGAAAACATCCATCGGAGTACGCCTAACAGCACTTTTTATTGTAATACAAGTGTAGTCCAATGGATGACCCGTGGACTTGTGAGCGCCCAGATGTGCTCTGTAAACGCCCGGATGTTCTTTGTAAAGACCCGGAGGTGTCCGTTGATATACTCCTCTTTACGACACGTGATCTGCGAAAACATGCAGGGATATGCTGGGCCACTCTGACTTCCAAGCGCTGAAGAGTACGACCAACATAGTCAGCTTCACACTGACATTTGAATTTATATATTATCAAACTTTTCTGTAGTGTTGGAAGTACATCTTTCTGAAAGTCTGGGAAGACAGTTCTGATGCCAAACACCACACGGGGCTGTACTGCATGAAAACAACGAGATACAACCGATGAAATTTTATCCGAAAAACCTTTACTGATAGAACCAATAAAAGGAAGTTTCAAATAAACGGGACATTTGGGTGGACCAAAGAAAATGTTGACATTAAATTTGGACAGGTTTTTCTAGCGATATTCGCCGACTTTTCCCTTGACAATGTATCGGTTGAAAGGTACCTTGGCATTTAGTGTGTTAATTTTAGTCGAGTTTTTTAAAATTCTTTTTAAAAGTTTTTAATCGAATGACTTCCGACAATTAAATTACTACAAATTTCCTTTCTTTTTTTTCTCTTGTGATATTGTCCTATTTAAAACTTTGATAAAATTCTGTACCATAAAAAATGTGTTCAAATATATATATATATATATATATATATATATATATATATATATATATATATATATATATATATATATATATATATATATATATATTATGAAGAAGTTTAAAACATGAAATAAATTTTGGACAAAATGGAATTAATGGGTAAGCATGAAACAACATAGTTTAAATAATCACACAAATCTATCTCTATCTATCTCTCTCTTTCGGTCGTTAAACCTACCATATATTAAAGTCAGATTAACGACTGATATATCGGTTGGCTTTTTTTAAACATAGTTCATCTCAAACAATGCAGGTCGCCACTATAGACGTAAAAAGCTACTGATAATTAGGGTGAAAGTTTTGTGGGTCATCTTAAGTTAGTAGCTGTGCAGCGAGATGTCTATTTACATTAGTTTTAAATTTCTGCATATCAGTACAGTAGGTGAAACTGGGAGTATGGAGGGAATTCCAAGGGTCGGCAGCATGAGGAAAGAAGCTATTGGAGTAGAAGGCTCTCCGGCATATAGGGACCTCCACAGTTAATGGATGGGATTTAGCTGATTGTCGCGTTGTTGTAGTGTATTTACGTCGAGGGGGCACTAGAGCAGCAAGTTCATCAGAGCACAATCCATTGAAGTACTTGTAAAACAGGCAGAAGAATGCAATATTGCGGCGATGGAACAGGGGCTGGAGCTTGGCGGATAGTGAGGGATCTATAATATTAGAGACTCTTTTTTGGACCTTGTATAAGAGGGAGAGACTAGTGGATGATGCAGAGGTGACCACAATACTCCATGCATGGGCGGATGGTGGCTTTGTAGAGATATAGGATAATGTCAGATGTGAGAAGTCACTAGCACAGTAGAAGGAGCCCACCTTGTATTTGTTCCAATTCATGTTAACTGTTAATGTTAGGCCGAGGAGTTTGAATGTTGAACTCTCGGGTAAGGTGTTATTTGCCATGGCAATCAGTGGTTGAAGAAGTTTTTTGTAGTTATTGAAGGAAAGAAGCTTTGTGTTTTCAGCATTAAAGGTTACCATCCATTTATGACCCCATTCCACTACAGCATCGAGGTCATTTTCTAAGGATTCAGCCATTGCCTCGGATATTTGCGCGTCCATTTTGCCCACATAACGAGAGTAGAGTGTGGTGTCGTCAGCAAATATACCCATCTCAGACTCAATGTCATTAGGGAGGTCGTTTATAAAAATCAGGAACAATAAACGTCTAATAATGGATCCCTGGAGTACATCAGCATTTATTTCATGTTGCTTGGATGGACGACCATCGATGAAAACCTGGATCTTTCGTTTGTTTAGGAATGATCTAATTATATTAAATATTTGTTCAGTAATACCATATGATTTGATTTTTAAGAAAAACCCTTTGTGCCAGACCTTGTCAAAGGCTTTGGATATATCAAGTGCTACCGCCCTAGTTTCACATGCCTTGTCCGGTGTATGATATATGCGTTCATAGATGACGGTTATGATATTGTGCTTATCTAAATCCATACTGATAGTCAGAAAGAAGTTTATCATTAACTAGGGTGCGGACTATCGCTAGATTGATTAAGGATTTATAGATTTTAGAAAAGATCGAGAGTAGACTGATTAAGAGATAGTCCTGAGGATCAGTTCTATCACCAGAATTCTTGAAGACTGCTACCACGGAGGAAATTTTCCAGCTATCAGTGAAGCAAGATTCAGCAAAGAATGTTTTGTAGAGTTTCGAGAGGAAAGCGGCCAATTCAGCAGAGCATTTCTTTATTATTCGGTATAAGATCAGGCCCACAAGGTGTTGGAGGTGTCAAGGTTTTTATGATGTGCCTGGCCTGAGATGGAAGAATGACCAGATTTTCAAGTGTGGCTTCGGTCTGCAATAGGGAATTTAGGGAAGTTGTTTGTTTGCTGAGTTTAAAGTGGGTTTAATGCGAAACGCTGTCCAAGTAGTTGAGCCTTTTTCAGTTTTTGTGCACACGACATCATTGCTGTTTGATAGCGAGGAATTGTCTATTGTTCACTACACTATTGAAGATTTTCTAGAAATCACGAGTACCTAGTTTCTGTGACTCAATGAGTTTTTTGGTTAACTCTGTATACATTCTCTTTGCTTTACCTATCACTGCCTTACAATTATTTCTTGACTTTATAAATTTTAGTTTATTCGCAGTTGACTTATGGCGGCCGAATTATCAGAATGCAAGCTGCCTCTTAGCAATAGCAGCTGCATATTCCGAGGTGAACCATTGAGGAGAGTGGAGTAAGATGAAGAATGTTCGCATAGGGATATATGCTTCAATGCCTGCTTTGACACATTCGGTTAACTCATTTGCACACTGATCAGCAGGAAGTGAGAATGTTTCACTCTATGAGGCGTCGCTGATGTGATTACTGATGGACTCAAAATCAGCCTGCTCATAGTATCTCATTGTTTTGAGCAACGGCTCGTCATCCTTTGGACGTGGTTTTAGGGTGATATCAATCATTACCACAATGTGATCAGCATTCCCGAGCGGGCTATGGGCATTCGTCACACAAGCCTCGGGCAGTGAGGTCAAGAACAGGTCGATCAGGGAGCCGGGTCGTGTGTGAGGGAGTGAGCTAAGGAGAAATTATACGTAGAGTTACTAGCTACGTTAGTAAAGCTCGAGAATTCTAGCCAGTCAATCTAAAGCACATGTAAGCTTGGTCATCAGGTTCTAACCTATGTTCTCTAGTCAAGAGTAGAGTGTTCTGAACATAAACTTCTAGCACGTGCATATGTTTGTCAGAGTCTTTACGGTAGAGTGAGAGGTAGTCAGTCAAGTCAAAGTGGTAAGAGGAGATTGAGGATTGAAAGTTTGTTTCACTTAGTGCTAGGATGTCCAGGAAGTTTGTCAAGAGAAAGGTTTCTACGTGATTGATGTTAGTTCTAAGTCTCCGGATATTTGTGAATGCGAGTCTCAGGGGCGGAGACGAAAATGTTTTTTGTTGGGTTTCTGGCTTAGGTTTGATTTTTAAAATTTTGTAATGAGATAGAGTGGGGTGGGCAAAGTGGGGGTTGTTTGGTGCCAATAAGCTCACACAACCGGTTCATTAGTCAACACTTGGTCAATGGGGGTTGTGGTCTCGGGAAAGCCAACCGGGGATAAATGTAGGGCCCGTTTCCATGTGCGACATGCCACATACAGCTATCCACGGTATTATACAACTGTTGATGAAGCAGCCGTTCTTAGCGCTACCTAAAAGTTAGGGCTCCTGTACTGACAGTCGGAAACAGCAGCCAGACAAGCTGTCTAACCTGTACCTGTCGGAACACGAGCGACACAGACTAGTAATGTAAGACTTAGTGGCGAAAAAACTTTCCCCAAGTTGCCCAGATAGGGAGACAGTGAGACGGCGTTCATTGTCCTAGTCAGGAAACAAGACCAGGCACTGTGGGTCTTTGAGGCGTCCTGGCTAATAGACAGAGAAGGAGTGCGTGAGCGCGCGATAGACAGAGCCCATCTACTCCTTAAGCAATTGTAGGTTTGCAAACCGGATATTTTGTGCGAGACTCCAGCTCTAGGAAGGTTATTGACCAGGACTAAGAAGACCTTCCTCCCCAACGGGTTGCTGCCAATACGTAAGTGCTTAGTAGCAAGGTTTTATTATGAGAGGTTTATTCTCCTAGATGGATTACCTGACAAGGCCTACGGGTCCATCACACCGAGAGGAGATAATCTGCGCCCGTGTATTAGTCGGGTATTTCCAAGCACCCGCAGGTAAAGACAAAAACAAAAACTTCCATATATATGTATATATGTAGATAAAAATAAGTCTAGGAGTCGCCTTCTATGGAGAGCAGTAGAAAATTGAAGATGGGTTCCCCTCTCATGTGGGGAAATTTCTTGCTGGTCAGTAATGTGGGTGGGGTGGTAATTATTTTTTATCAGTTAGAAAAGAGAAAACCTAGCTATGATGTCATAGTATAGAAGACAATTTAGAAAGTACACTGAGGAATAACTAGCAGGAAAAATATAAACTTTGAAAACCGAGAAATGAAACAACTCGATCGAGATCCTGTCAAACAAACGAAACATCTATTAATTACTTTCCTCCTTTTTCTTACATCCAAGTTGTCTGATTTCTCAACTTTCAAAGTTTATCATTACAACGGCGTGTCTAACTGAAGTAACATCCATCTAGTTATTGTGCACCAACGCTTTACATTACAGATATCAGACATGATGTATTTAATTTGTTACATGCTTATCAACAAATTCCATATACAAACCTTTCCACAGATTTATACTACGTAGATATATGTAAAATTGACACAAGGCCAACATATGCATTCAAAACAAACATGAAAAATATACAGACATTAATTTATCTTATTTTGTCTACGTCACTGTAAGACTGTGCCAAAAATAAGATACGTTAACATCTGTAGGGCATAGATTATAACTTTTCAAGTCACTCTGCACCAATCATACTTTTGTACCAACACTGGCATGAAATCGATGGACTAAAAATGGGGAACAATATTATTTTAAATACAATAGAGGACACTGATGAGTTGATATATGCCTATGTTGAGAGACGAAGAGTTGTAAAGTTACGATGGTATATTTGTTACCGGCGAGAACTATGAGATCGGCGTCTGTGTTCAAGTTATGTTTGGGCCGTTGAATCACTTTAACAAATAGATATAGAAAAAGTATAAATAATTCTCTTCTTTTCTAACTTATGTAGTAAATAGAGTAACTCGTCAAAGATGGGAAAAAATGCGCAGTTAAACATTGCACCTGTAGATACATTACTTGCCTTACACGTCGTTATATATATATATATATATATATATATATATATATATATATATATATATATATATATATATATATATTATTTTATGTATCCACAAAAACATTATTAAGAAAATGTTATATTATATGTATCGATTTTTAGTATTTACTTCAACGTAGGTAGAGCTAGGAAGTAAGTTATGAAAATGCCATAAGTATATTTTCATGTCAACAATATATTTGTATTACTTGATATATATATATATATATATATATATATATATATATATATATATATATATATATATATGTTTTTCTTCAGATAGTACTGAAACATGATGTTTTATTAGGACTCTACTGTATGTGATGTTATGAAGGGCGCTGACGAATAAATAATTTGGAGTATTCAGAACAATAAGACGTAATAAAATATTACCAAATTGTCTTGGAAACGATCAAACGCTGTATCATTCGTTGATTTTGATTTCTTGAACAATGTTTAAATTTGGTTGATCTCAACTTACCTTATATATATATATATATATATATATATATATATATATATATATTGTAAGTTATGAAAATATATTTATGGCAATCAAGCTACACAGAGGCTCCCGCGTTTCATTCCCGGGGGAACCTTCAGGCTAAAATGCATGGAGTTACTTTTGCCGGGTGTTTTTATATACACGACTTGCCAGTTAACCAATCAGATTCTTTGTTGTTCTCTCAGCCAATCGTTGGGCTTCCCGCGAACAAAGGCTTTGTTGGTGTCACTCCCTATACCCTATTCTTTTTATCAATGGATTTGCCTATATCCTGTTTCCTTTGTTGTGTCCATATAATGGGTGAATTTATTTTAGCACGTGGTTCCTAGTATTTCTATTTTACGTTTTAATTTTTAAATTGTTAACTTTTTTGTTTTTTTATTTATTAATTTATTTAGTTAGTTATTTATCGTTAGCCTAAGGTAAATTTATTTCTGTGTAAGCAGCTGTTTGCTATTTCACTTCTACAGTTTAATAGATTACGGGGATCTTTAAAATTTAGCTATAAGTTTCATCCTTCCGGAATCATCAGTGTAGAAATAACCATTCACGCCAGTCGTACGATTCGAACCCCCGATCTATAGTCGGATTGAACTCCAATTCCGAGCGTGTTAACCGATGAGGCTTACGTAAATGGTTACAAACCAGATGAGAAATAAATCATCTATATATATCAAGGGAAGCAGACAGCAATAGTCAGCCGTCATAACAGTGTTCGACAGTGAGGAACATGCATTATAGCTTTTGACGGCTTCTTTTTATTTACACATTAAAGCGCCCAGCTGAGTAGCTACAAATAATTATTTAATAATAGATATTTTTTAAATATCATCTACATACGAATACGTTTCATCCTATATATATATATATATATATATATATATATATATATATATATATATATATATATATATATATATATATACACATATGGGGTAAGGTACAGGATAATTCATGAAAATGAAATGCCGTGGAAGACGTTTGATAATACGAACGAAACCGGTCAAATCTCTTGTTTTTTGTTTTTCTCCTGCATTCTAACCTGTTTTCCGTTTATCTTTTTTCAAACATATATTATATATATAAAATAGTAACCCTGTCTGTGTGTGTCCGCCTAATCTTTGTGTGTTATGTTCACCCAAACCGCTGGACAGAATTGCTTGAAAATTGGCATGTGAACTACTGGCCTCTTAGTGAAGGTCATGCGAGGGGCGTTCAATAAGTAATGTCCCTGACCCACTTCCAGTTGTCTGATCTAGATGAAATTTTGCATGTGTAATGATTTATATTTGTATGGGTTATGTTGCAAAAAACAGCTCTGAACTAATTGTAGTTTCTGATTTACAGGTGTTTGAACTGAGTCAGGTGTGAAATGGAGCCAGTTGAGTGTTGCGCAGTGATCCGGTTTTTGTATTTGAAAGGACGCACACCAAAAGACACTTTTGATGAAATGAAAGAAACTCATTGTGATGATGCCCCATCATATGAACTTGTAAAACGCTGGAATCGTGAATTAAAACATGGCCGGAAGTATGTGGAAATAGCTGCCAGACCTAGTCGTCCCTCTTCTGACCTTGCACCCTCTGACTTTCATCTCTTCCCAGCGATGAAGTAGTTTTTGAGAGGAAAGCGTTTCCCAGATGAGGCAGCCTTGATTTCTGAAGTTACGACGTAGTTGGACGATCAACCTGGGGTTTTCTACAAAAAAACGGTGTCCAGTGCTGCATCAAACGATGGGAGAAATGCATAACTCTGGGTGGTTCCTATGTAGAAAAAGACTAATAACTGTGTCAAATTCATTAATCTACTTCGATGGGAAATGGGTCAGGGGCATTACTTATTGAACGCCCCTCGTAGGCTATATAAGAAATATATCACTTTAACGGTGGGGGCCCCTTAGATTCAAATAAAATTTAAACCATAGGTAAATGATCAAAAATGATGTCTATTCCCAAAATTTCAGCAGATTTTGATAATATAGAAAAAAACTGTTTTCCATTTGATTCAAATGATATATATATATATATATATATATATATATATATATATATATATGCAATCATGGAGAACATCTCTCTGTCTGTGCATGTCTGTCCCTAATACGAAGACATACTAGGAAGTATAAATTCAATATAATTTTATTCACATGCACAATTTGCATGTGAACATAATAGTAGTATTTTTGCGTCTTAAAGAAGCTAATAGCAATTTTCAAACATGTTACACAGTGAAATTAATCTATTTATTAGCGTTAGTTTAAGAATATTAACATATATCTCAATATCTCGGTGAGTAAGATATCTAGCTGACAGCATCAAGGTTGCTACTAAAGTAGACTCTCCCTACCATGATATTGCATGTGATGCTATTCCACACTCTAGCGTGAGCAACACACCAGGTAGCTTTGCTAGTATATATATATATATATATATATATATATATATATATATATATATATATATATATATATATATAAAATAAAATGTAGTAACATAAAATAACATAATCATCGATGCAATAATGTATTTCAACCTTGTGGTATTGTCAAGCATCCAATTCAGATGATTACTATTTTGAAACTGAAAAAAAGGGGAAATTCACACTCGACAATTCAAATATAATTAGTGTTATGGTGCTGTACCTACCTACAGAGAACTAATGGACTCGTCCACCTTATAAATACGGGAAGCACGTGACACTTGTTCTCTTCTTCCCAGGCAAACCAGCAAAGGCGGTTGAGAGCAACATCTCCTTGTATCTCTTTCTTTCTATTATATAATATATACCTTTGTTCATTTAAACCATGTGTTCCTGTGTCATTCATTCAGCTTTACCAAGGTCCACAACAAATGGCGACGAGGCAATTCGAACTCTTGGGTCAAAAAACTGAAAATACCACGTGAAAATGTACTCACACAGTTAATGCAGGAAACCGCACGCAAAAAAACAAACAAACAAAAAAAAAACAAAGGTTTTTGCCGTACGGTCGAGAGAAGAAAAGAGAACTCAACTGAAACAAACAAAAAAACACGTTGAATTCTTAAGTGCGAGAAAATTGTTTTCTTTTAAGAAAAAGAAAACCGAAATGGACATGTGTGCTCTAAGTTTTAAAACTGCTTATCGAAAAAAAAAAAAACAGCTTGAAATTGGGTGCGCGTTCTTCTAGTTTGGGAAAACTAGTTAAAAAAAACAAAAACAAACAAATAACAAAAACAACTGAAATTGAATGCGCGTATTTTTTTCTCTGGGTTGGAAAACTAAAAAAAAAAACAAAACAAAAGAAATACCGAACACCAAGCTTAAGCGAGTATTGTTTTTTTTAGACAAACGTCACAGCGAGTTTTTTTTGACGAACACACACAAAAAAAATGAAACCGACACCACGTGCTTTCATTTTAAGAACAGATAAAAGAAACAAAAACATGAAATGCACACACGTGCGTTACTGCATAATAAAAAAATGACGCACGATAAAAAAAAGGTCAGTTTTATTTTCTCTCTCTCTTTTCCGACTTGTACTGAAATATTTTAAAATGCAGAAAGAATTAATTGTGAAACAGATTTTTTTTCTCTTCGTTAAAATTAAAAACGTGTATAAGAAAAGAACATTACATAATCTTTTCATAACTAAAACTCAGCGTTTTGCAAACGCTAATTTAAAGAAAAGAACTTTTTATAAATTCATTAAATAACGAGAAAATATTAATTTTCAAAATAAAAAAATAAAAAAATAAGTGAATATACGCGTATATAGAGAAAAAGGAAAAGTTTCATAATCTTTTCATAATTAAAAACGGCGCCTAGCAAACGCTAATTTAAAGAAAAGAACTCTTATAAAATCATAAGATAATAAGAAAATATTAATTTTCTAAATAAAATCAGAAACTAAATGGTTGAATATGGAAGATATTAAGTCTATAATCGCCGAACTAACGAAATTCCAAATCTCCCAGCAACAACAAACTGAGGAAAGATTTCAAAAGCTTTTATTACAACAGAACCAAAATATTTTATTACACAAAAAAGAGTATGATGAAAGATTGGAATTTCTGATACAAACAATATCGCGCAGTGATCAACAAAATGAAAAAGACGACACGTTTTCGCAGAACGAAATTTGGAACAGTATTGATAATTACTCATACACGGAAAATAATACATTTGAAGAATATTTCCGAAGATATGAAGACCTATATAAAATTGACTGCGGTGGTTGGAGTGATGCGAAGAAGCTACGCCTCCTTCTTAGAAAACTAAATACCACAGAACATACGAAATTCGTGGATTTCATTTTGCCTCGGAAAACTAGCGAGCTAACTTTCATAGAAGCGGTTGGTTTATTGACAGAACTGTTTAGTCCAAGAACTACACTATTCCACAAACGATGGAAGTGCATGAACCTGGTAAAGAAAGATGAGGAAGATTACGCTACTTTTGCATCGATAGTGAACAAGCATTGTGACGATTTTAGACTAGCTGAATTAAGTGCAGATAATTTCAAGTGTCTAATTTTTGTACAAGGTTTAATCTCAGGAAATGACACGGAGATAAGGCGTAGAGCTCTAAATAAATTAGAGAATGAACCAAGCCTTACGCTGCAAAAGTTGGCTGAGGACTGTCAAAGATTTGTAAATGTAAAACAGGACTCAAAAGACATTGAATTGTCCGGCATTGCGCACATAAAAAAGGTACATCAAAAAACAAAAGCTCAACCTTATAGAAAAATAAGAAATAATAATTTTGATGTAACAAAGACAAACCAAACCAGTAAAAAAATAAATAAATTGCCACCAAGCCCTTGTTCACGCTGTGGTAATCCACATTGGTACAATGAGTGCCCATTCCGTTTTAAAACCTGTATGAAATGCAAAAAAGTTGGACATAAAAGTTCGCACTGCAGAACGGGCAGAGGAAATAAAATGCGGATTCAAGCCACTAGGACAAAGAAGGAAACTGGCATGAACATAAGAAAATATGTACAGGTGAAAATCCTGGATAAAAATATAAAATTGCAATTGGATTCTGGTTCAGACGTTTCCATTATAAATTTACATACATGGAGGAGATTAAATAAACCTACTCTATCAAGAACAAACAGGCTGGCAAGCACAGTTACTGGTGAAAGAATTACATTTGAAGGAGAATTAATCACAAATGTGTCCCTAATGGGAAATACTAAAAAACTCAAGCTACTGGTAATGAAGGATTCGAATAATCTTTTTGGTTCAGATTTTATGCAGGCATTTGATTTATGGAAGTTGCCGATAAATACATTTTGTAAAAAAATAAATAGTCGCGCAACAGAATCGGAAAAACTACAACGAGAATTAAAAAACTCGTTTCCAGAGGTTTTTTCTGGCGGTCTTGGATGCTGCACTAAAATGACTGCAAAATTCCGTCTAAAAGAAAATGTACTGCCGGTATTTAGGAAAGAAAGGAAAGTACCCTTCGCCTCGATTGAAAAAATAAACGCTGAATTAGACCGACTGGTAAAGATGGGTATTTTATCAAAAGTACAACACAGCCAGTGGGCAGCACCCACGGTTTATGTAAAGAAAAAATCTAATGAGATTCGTGTATGTGCAGATTTTTCAACAGGACTGAATACTGCCCTCGCGGACTATCACTACCCACTCCATACCCCGGAAGAAGTGTTTACAAGTTTAAATGGAGGAAGATTTTTTTCAAAAATAGACCTAAGTGAGGCATACCTACAAATACCGGTGGATAAAGATTGTTCTAAGCTGTTATGTATAAACACACATCGTGGTTTATATAAATTCGAAAGATTAGCGTTCGGAGTTAAGGTCGCGCCAGCCATTTTCCAACAAGTAATGGACACAATGCTGGGCGGACTCGATTTCGCAATAGCGTATCTCGATGACATCTTGATCAACAGCAAAGATATCGAACAACACCAAAAACATGTAAATCAAGTGTTTGCGAGAATCCAAGATTATGGGTTCAAAGTAAAAGAAGAAAAATGTGATTTTTTCCTGGAGGAAATAAAATATCTGGGTCATGTGATCGACAAGGACGGCAGAAGACCAGACCCAGAAAGGGCTACCGCAATAAAAAACATGCCGGCGCCAGAAAACGTCATGACATTACAGAATTTTCTGGGCCTAGCAAATTACTACCAAGCTTTTATCCCAGAAATGCATAATTTGCGTACTCCATTAAATGAGCTATTAAAAAAAGGTAAAGCCTGGGTATGGATACCTGAATGTCAGGATGCATTTAATAAAATCATAGAAAGACTTACGTCAGAGTTATTTCTAACACATTACAATCCAGAATTGGACATAATCGTAGCTAGCGACGCTAGTTCATATGGTTTAGGAGCATGTATCCTACACAAAATGCCTGATGGAACCCATAAACCCATTGCACATGCATCAAGGACCTTGCTCCCAGCGGAAAAACAGTATTCTCAAATCGAGAAAGAAGCCCTAGCAATAATATTTGCAGTAACAAAGTTTCACCGATACATACATGGTAGACAATTTACCTTACAGACAGACCATAAGCCGCTAATTACAATTTATGGATCTAAAAAAGGCCTACCTGTATATACAGCTAATAGACTACAAAGATGGGGAACTATCTTATTAAACTACAACTTTAAAATGCAACATCTGCATTCAAATAAAATCTATCATGCAGATGGATTGTCGAGATTAGTGCCAAAACAGAGAGAGAGACTCTAGAAGACACAGTGATTGCGTCTCTTCAAACAGAAGGAGATTTTAAAGAGATTTTGTGCAACGCAGTGAGAGAGCTCCCGGTGACACTATACGAGATAAAAAAAGAAGTTCAAGAGGATGAATTTATCACCAGAACAAAAATGAAATTGGTAGATAAGGATTTACATGCGGCAAAGAGTTTCTTACTCTGTGATGACGTACTCATGCATAACGAAAGGGTGGTCATCCCAGAAAAACTACGAAAGCAAATTCTGAAAGAATTTCATGTTGGCCATCCAGGGATAACCAGGATGAAGGGGTTAATGAGGAGTTTTGTGTACTGGCCAGGTATGGACAATGACATTGAAAAAGCAGTAAAGCTTTGTAAAGGCGTTGCCTTAGCGGCAAAAGCACCGCATATAAAGCATAGCCCATGGCCAAAGACCAACCGTCCGTGGGAAAGAATTCACGTGGATTTCGCGGGACCATTGGAAGGATTTTACTACTTAATCGTAGTCGACAGTTTTTCAAAGTGGCCCGAGGTACTACGTTGCAAGAGTCCCACGTCAGAGGTTACGATAAGATTCCTACATGAACTATTTGCCCGTTTTGGGGTAGTGGATTGTTTGGTGAGTGATAATGGGACGCAGTTCACGTCATCAGATTTTGAGGAGTTCTGCGTGACATTTCAAATCAGACATATAACGACGCTCCCGTATCATCCTAGGTCAAACGGCCAGGCGGAACGCTTCGTAGACACATTAAAAAGAGCATTAAAAAAGGCCGGTGATACTCCTAAGGAGAAGGCTTTACAACAATTCTTACAGGTATATAGAATTACAAAAAACATGAACATAGCATCATCATTATCCCCCGCAGAGATGATGTTTGCGCGGAATGTGAAGTCCGTGTTTGATAAATTATTACCTAAACATAATAATTATGACCGAATCTCTACGGTACCGAAGAAAAAATACAACCCAGGAGATAGGGTATATTTTAAGATGTTCAAAAACAATGCATCGTTCTGGGAACCCGGTACAATTGAAAAGAGGATCGGATCGATGGTCTATATCATAAAAGGACCACGGTTCTCGCATAAGAGACATCTAAATCAGATCAGAAAAAGACTGTCAGATGACACTGACAGCGCCCCACAAGGAGAAGACGTGATGGACGTGATATATGACACCTTCAACTTACCAGCACCCCAGGTAGTCACACGTAAACGACAACCAAAAAGAAAACGAATGGCTCCGGACTACCTAGAGATAGATCCGAAAAGGAAACGTTATTAAGACTCCTGAGGAGGTAAGGCTTGGAAGGGGGTGTTATGGTGCTGTACCTACCTACAGAGAACTAATGGACTCGTCCACCTTATAAATACGGGAAGCACGTGACACTTGTTCTCTTCTTCCCAGGCAAACCAGCAAAGGCGGTTGAGAGCAACATCTCCTTGTATCTCTTTCTTTCTATTATATAATATATACCTTTGTTCATTTAAACCATGTGTTCCTGTGTCATTCATTCAGCTTTACCAAGGTCCACAACAATTACAGAGAGAGAGAGAGAGAGAGAGAGAGAGAGAGAGAGAGAGAGAGAGAGGGAGTGACAACCTATTTGATACATATTTAGAGAGAGGGGAAATTTGAAGCATATTTAATCTATAATGATATAGGGAGGGGGGAATTACATAATTTATGACAGAGAGGGAAGAAGAAGCCATATTTATAAATAGAAATTGGGAAATTGTAAAAGCAGGCGGGGAGCGTATTCAGGTCGTGTTAAAAATCACCAGTTCTCACGCTGCCCCTACCCTTTGGAAAGTGACATCTACTGTCTGGCGACTAAAGAAGTATATTGAGATGGAGAGGGACCTGAGAAAAGATTTGAAAACAGACGCTAGACATCCAAGGTCAGAGACCATATCACGTATATACGCATACACAGACATGCATATACATATTCACACTATATGTACATACATACATACACACATACATATATATACACGCACACACATACATATATACACACATACACACATATATATATATACATATACACACATATATACACATATACATATATATATACATCTACAGACGCACACACGTATATATATATATATATATATATATATATATATATATATATATATATATATATATATATATATGCAGTCCACATCCATCCACAAATAAAGCAATTTAATTCACGTGTTTTTAACGTGTTATCTGAAGAAAAACCTCGTAAAACCATATTATTTTAGTAAATTATCTAATTATATGACAATAATAAACCCTAAGAAATTAACTGGTAACATTGTCAACAATATCCCAAATTACCTATTAAAATAAATCATCAGATGATATGACAATAACAATATTAATACAAATACCAATCTTAATAGTACCATATGATATGATAGCCCACAAGATTACCTAAAATAAGTCACAACAATAATAATACTATCACTAATAATAAGCACAATAATATCCAAGAAAGTATCGACAACATTAATAGTATCTATTAAAGCTACAATACAGTACATATACATATCTAATACATATACATATACATATACACATACATACATATATACATATATACATATATATACATACATACATACATGTACATACATACAAATAACCATATACAAATCATCTACAGAAATATATACACATATATATATAATATGTATATTGTTTATGTGTGTATTATATGCATAGGTATGTAATGACTATATATTTCTTATGTATATATGTTTTATGGCTGATATACGTATATCAGCCATAAAACATATATACATAAGAAATATATAGTCATTACATACCTATGCATACAACACACACATACACAATATACATATTACCCCATACATACACATATATCTATTCATGCATATACATGCATATATATGCATACATACATACATACATACACACATACATACATACAACTACATACACACATACACATGCATACAATAATAGATACATACATATACAACATATACATACATGTGCGCACATATATATACATATATACAATATACATACAAATACATACATACTATTACAAATATCTGTAAACATATACATACATACACATACACATACACATACACACACATATACATATACATACACACATACATACGCAAACACACCTATATACACATATATACAAGTAGATAATCATGTGTCCATAAGGAGATACATAGATACAAAATTAGGAAGGGGATTAAAGGAATATAACAATCTAGTCAGATCCAATTCAGTATCTCTACCGCTACTGATCTAAATGTATCTCGGATTGCGAGTTGTTGGTTATTTTAAATTTACATTTATGTCTGCATTTTGCCATTAGTTCATCTCTTTTATTCAGAAGATTACCGTGTTCGTATTTCAAGATTCTTATTTTTTCCTCCAAACACAAATTGCATATTTGCCTAAATCAATTTGGAACATCAGAATAACATAGGATTGACCAAGAAACCACTGGGGACCGGTTTTTCTTTCTTCAGTATTCTTGCTCTGTTTATTACATTGAGCTCTCATACCTGGATTTCCTCCTGGAATTATTTCATTATAACACAATATATATATATATATATATATATATATATATATATATATATATATATATATATATATATGTATAGTTTAACATGTATATATATATGTATATATATATTTATATATATACACACAAATATATATATATATATTATATATAAGATATAATTAAAATAAATCTATGTTAAACCTATTTGACACGCCGGCGGTCCGCTATTTCATCTATAAATCTCAACGTATATATATATATATATATATATATATATATATATATATATATATATATATATATATATATATATATCGGACGGAAAAGAGTATTCGAATTCATACGGCGGGCCGGCTAAAGATACCATATCTATGAATCTCCCAAATAATCAGATGTTCTTCATAGCTTTTAAGGTTATATTTTAACCTCTCAATCTAATACGAGTGATTTCTTACCCCCTCCCAGTTTACCAAGATAAGAATTGACTCACCTTGGGCGGTCGCTTGTGTCAAGCTTCAATTTGATACAATAATAAGGCCCAAAGTAACCCATACCTTCCCCGCTTTCAGTATCTAAATCGTACGCTATCTAAATAATAACACTTATAAATTATAAATTTATCTCAACATCCTAACTTGTCTCAAAGCTATTTGATTGTTTTTGAGTGTTTTATCACCCCCATTAGCATTCACTTTACTCTAGTTAATAATGTTAAATCCCGAATACACATCATTCAAACACCCTGCAGAATTACTGACCTTAGACCACCCTTTGAGATTGATTTAAAGTCCTTTAATCCAGGATATAAACACGAATTTAATTAATGTTGTTTCTTTTTAACCTTTTTATCGCTTCATAAGTATAATCCTTAAACCCATTTTCTCTCCCTAATTCCTTTAGAAGACACATCATTAAACCCCCAAATAGTAACCGCCAAATATACGATATTCATAATATTGGGTCACGGAATTTCTATAGAAATATTTTTGTTATTTTTTAATTATTTTATATCTCTTTAAATCTTCTCAACTGTTACTTTTAACCCTTCCCCTTTTTTCAAACCTTATTAAACTTTCCTTACACTAAATGTAAACAAGCATACATAACACTCTTAGCAAATAACGCGTCCAAACGAGAGTGACACGTGACTTCACATTTCCGAAACAGATTACAACAGAAGCTGAAGAGAGCCGGATGGCTAAGTCCTTCTGTGCTATAAACCGACAGTACGAATGTTGTACTAATTTTTCTGTACCAAAATAAATAAATATTACGCTCTTAATTTTTAATTTTTAACTTTAATTCTCAATGAATCAAGAACTCTGCTGGGATTTTTCCTGCTATATTACAAAGAAGTTATATATATATATATATATATATATATATATATATATATATATATATATATATATATATATATGCACAGTTCCGAATACGTTCGTCGAACACTCTAGGAACATATAGATCTTGATTTCCCTTAATCACGTGACAGTTTATATGACGACTACTTGCAGATTCTAGGTTAACTCTGTGAACCGAGTTCGCGCCTCCCGACCGTCTGAAATTGTTACTTTCCTGCACAGATGAGAGCAATAAGCTTAAAATGCCAGCGTCTGTAAGTATAAATAATTTAATATTTATTAATAAATATTATAATAAGCCCCTTTAAGAAATTAAAGTCGAGCACTCTCGAAGATGTTAAAAATAGACTGTCATCAGCTTTAAAATAAAGTTCTGAATACGTTGTTTGTGCCCACTATTATGTACATATATATCTTAATTTCCTTTAATAATGTGACCGGCGGCTGAATGGATATGGCGACTGATTGCACATTCTAGGCTGGTGTTTGCGATTCCAGACCGTCTGAAATTGTTACTTTCCTGCACTGATGAGAGCTATAATCTTGAAACGCTAGCGTCTGTAGGTTAATAGTTTAATATTATAATAAGGCTCTTTAAGAAATTAAAGTCGATAACTTTTGAGGAAGGTTAAAATAGACTGGCATCAGCTTTAAACAACATTCCGAATATGTTCGTCGAACACTCTTGGATAGTCTTCTGTCTGTGTCAGCTTTTATGTACATATAGATCTTGATTTCCCTGAATCACGTGACAGTTTCCGGTGGCCGACTGGATATGACAAGTGTTGGCAGAGTCTAAGCTGACTCTGTGAAACGGGTTCGCACATCCCGACCGTCTGAAATTGTTACTTTTTTGCACTGATGAGAGCAATAAGCGTCTGTAGTTATAAATAATTTAATATTTATTGATGAATATTTTATATATATATATATATATATATATATATATATATATATATATATATATATATATAGCGCGCGCGCGCGAGAGAGAGAGAGAGAGAGAGAGCGAGAGAGAGATAGAGGACGGAGAAAAGGGAGGGAGGGCGAGGGAAGCGAGAGAGAAGAAAGAAAATATACTTTTATACAGGGTGCTTTACAGAAAAATAGAAAACAGGAAAATTAGATTTAGGTCAATATTATGAATTTACACACAGATACATTGGTCATAAACCATATAAAACAAAATTGAAGAGAGGCCGGTGACATAAAATCGTTAAACGTTGTTGTTGGACACTTGAAACAAAATCGCTGTTGCAGTCAATCAAATAACGAATGATCGTCGGCTCGACCGTCTACATCGTTGTGCCGCTGATCACAAAAATATTTCATACAACACTTGGGATTTTTTTCCGTTTTAACAATACTTATATTATTGCCAATTGTTTTTTTTTTCAACAATTATATATGAACGTGATATTATTTGTGTTTTATTTTTTGTTTTTGTGAGGCATTCTGTAAAAAAGGAATTATTTGAATGATTGCGTTTGTATTATGTGATGTATTCTATGAGTAAATGTTTGAAAACCCATTTTACATGAAAAGTTTATATTCACTTAATAATTAGAATCCGAAATCCGAAGCAAAAGTCTTTACCTGGTTTCCGGGCACTTGTCCATAAATTAAATATGATTTAACCGACTAAACAGGCAATTAGAAATAAAAAAGAATCACACCATCGCTAAGATAAAGATAGGAGAGGGTAAGATAGATAGGTAAATACTTGCACGTGTTACAAAGAAGAAATTACTAACATATTAATGTTAAACTAGCAGGACCCGTGTAAATTACACGAAATGATGTTTTTAATACTAATTATCTTGTTCCTAACCTATACATGTTTGAATAAAATATGATAAGATTTGACTTGTATATTTATTTTTAAAAATGAACAATACATGAAACAATTTACAAAACTTCTTTATATACAATATTTCTAGTGAAGGTAGTTCCTCTTCTCTGGTCATGTGTAGAATTATTCTGAGGACAAAAGCGTGACACACAAAATAACACACACGCTGTCGTATTAATATGTGTCTTCCCGGTCGTCCCCTCCCTACCTACCCCCTTCTTCGATGTAGAAAAAAATCTTAGAGGTTGGTTGGGATCGAACTATAAACCAGTCGGGCTGACGTCAAAAACCGACGTCAAAATACTACGTCGCTAACCGTTGCATCAAAGGGAAATACTTGAAATATTACGAAAATTAGGTAACTTGAATGCTTTTCCAAATCTAGGTGCGGCACGCATGCGCAGAGCTTTTGATTTAAGCGTTACTTACGAACACACACGCTATTGTATTAATATATAGAAGATTATTTGATAAATCTAAGTAATCTGTTAAAGACAAGAAAGAAAATAATGAACATAAATATATTCTTACATTTCGCCAGCAAACATGCGTTTCTTCCGGGAGAAAATACATGTGTCTTTTACGAATGCAACTGGACGTGAATATCAGATGTCAAAATCTGAACCATCTGGCAGCGAATAGCTGTTTCTAGGATGACTAATTATGATCATATCAGATAGTATGATAGTGGCTTAATAGATGACAGGACATACGTGTAGCGGGGAAATAACCAAACACTTTCGCCCGTCGCTTGGGATGTGTGAAGAGAATGGAATCGTTCGTTATCCGTCGATCCCTCTTTCTCCACAAATAACGTATCAGTATATAAATTAAAATAAAAACTATACTTATTTAGAATAAAAATATCGTAATGTACACACCAAAATGAAAGAATAAAACAGATAAGATAGATCTAGAAATAACCGAAATTTCAATGGCATTCCCAAACTGCATTTGTTCTGACCTAATATTGCCTTGAAATTCCAGAGGCATGGAAATATCCAAGGTGACCAGTCTTAAAGCATGAGCCAAAGTGTAGCATGCTACCAGGGATTATCTGTTCATTTCAGAGGTGGCGAAAAGTCTTGGCTGTCTTTATCCCTTCTTTTAGGAAGGGGACTTCGTTTATTGCCTATCGCCTGAGCCTCTTTAATGCGTAAGGAAATGCTAATAAGATCGACCAAGCTATCTTTTCAGCCGGACCATTATTGTGCACATTTTTGATTATATAACGTGCTGTGGTAGGAGGCAGTCAAACTAAAGACCACCAGAAACAGCACTTGGATAAGCGGACAAGAACTGATCATAGTTTTTGGGGTGGGGGTGGGGGTCCTTTCTCACAGGTCAGTTGCCAGTTGTCCAATAGTCTAGTTTACCCTACTATAGCTAGGTTATAGATAAATAGATTCATATTTTCCGAAAAAAAAAAATAACTTCACATCATCCATGGAGCTTGAACACAATAGTTTGGAGCTGATAACCAATTTCAACTCAGGATAGCCATAACTAAAAATAGTCACTATTGCTTATATGTTTTGTCTGTCTGTTCCATGGCATATCAACTCTTTTGGAGAATTTTATTTAATGCCGAAACAAAATAAAGGTTTTGTCAACCATTTCAGATCGATTTAATATCGACCTGTTTTTACGGAATATCAATCTTTTTCGTGTTATTCAATGCTGAACCACAATCAAAGTTTTGTCGCGTCTGCTGTACGGCACATGACACCTATAAGGATTGTGGCATGCAGTCGGCTTTGCGTCGTATGCAGTCATCTACCATCTACTTCAGGACGCCGTCTTTAGCTGTCACCACGTTCTCAGTGGCCAAGAAGATCTTAACAACAGCAACACGATGACAGTTCAATTTCTTTTTTATCCACTGGCTAGGAACATTCTTTAGCGATTCGTCGTTTTGAAACTGTAGAGAGAATCTACATTGAAGCAATGGTTGCTCAATAACTCACCCAGACCTCTTCTGCAATGCATTGCCTGAGTCAAGAGAAGTCCAGGATGACTGATAACAATGTCGGATAATCAGAGAATGACTAGTGCTAAAACATCACTTAATAAGTAACGGCCCTACCTAATAAAACACACATCAACATAGTGGTCTTCTAGGATGATACACTGATTCCAACACTTCTTTAACAATTCGAAGCCTCTTGTATAACGATTTGTTTTTGGTCTCAAATATGCCTCAGTCTTCTTCATTGGAGCCAAATCTTTTCCCCTGGAACATTCTCCTGCACTTTACAATCGTGTCACGCATCTATAAACAACCAAGAATAGACATGTATTTCCAGGATCTTTCATTTATGCCGCTTATCAGTCCAGAAAATGTTTCCAGAAGAAACACTGAAGCAAAAACACATAAAAACACAAAACAAGCAACTTACATTGAATCCGGTTCTTTTTAGGAAGCGAGGATGTTTTTCTCGTTGTCATGCGGCCATCTTGCTTTTATAATATATATATATATATATATATATATATATATATATATATATATATATATGTATATATATATATAAAATGTTCACTGATTCATTCATAACACTAATTTTATGTAATAAATTATCACAAATTCCTGAAAATCAAGCGCTCAGATTAAACAATGATTACAATTTCTTGGTTATTAGTAAAAACTTTACTTGGAAAAATATATTTAATCTTGTTACGGGGCTTTGTTATGAATAGAATAAAGTAAAACGTGGGCTTCACTGTTTATGTAAATATTACAGTGTAGCCGATATTATTGTGAAAACCCTCAATACAAAATGTATACAACCATTGAGAGACAAAGACTACATAAATTTAATATATGTGCATAAATAGATCAAGTTATTATTATGTTTTAAACTAGCGGGATTCGTGTGTCTTAGAAGCTGTAAACAGAATTTGGGACGCTGTGACGTTTCAATAGATGAAGAGGTAATTAGTCATATCCAAAAGTTTATTTAAAAACATAAGATTAAAATCTTTTCGTTTTTCTTTATTTTTGATTTCAACAACTGATTCATCTATTAAAATAAAGTTATCTTGTCGTATTTTGAAAGTTTCTCATCGATAGGAATTAATTTGATAAATCACTATTTGATTCTGACTAACCAATTTTTTTTGTTGCTTCCCCTGAATATTGCAGAAGAGGTCGAATAAATAAATAAATTCTCAGATTTTAGCAATGCTTTGTTTCATGGAAGAAAAAAACGACAATCTGTTATAATTTCGATATTTTGTTAATATTAGATTACAGGGTGAAAAGGCATTACCAATAAAGTAAATCCTCGTCAGTATAGAGATCCTTTGCCTTTGTAAAAGAAATCTCATATGTAGAGACTTGCGTGTAAGTGTTCGTATATCGATGTCAAAACTAATAAGAATGGAAACGAGATGGATATTAAAACTTAATAAACATTTTATATCAAGCAGGGGCAATATAGTGAAACTTATATATATAAAAGCGACTAGAATGACATCCCATCGATTAAGCGATGACTGATGTTGATATTATTCTTTTGACGGAAAATGACCATCTACCTCTTAGGTTTGGAAGTAAATAATCCGGATAAAATTAATAATTTAAAACATTTCCTTAATACAATCACAGTTTTTGCTAATCAAATTCTAATCGATTAATTACAAAATATTCAGATTATAAAAAAAAAACTTTTGAAAAAAAATACTCGTTCAATTTTGTAGTAGGAAACTCATTCAAAATTTCTTTATTTTTCCTATCTGATGTGTTTATTTTCAGAATAAACATTTTCTATAATTTTTGTGACGAAATATTATCATTTCATCTTATCCACACACACACACACACACACACACACACACACACACACACATATATATATATATATATATATATATATATATATATATATATATATATATATATGTGTGTGTATATAAACTTTAATGTCTGTGTGTATGTGTGTGTGTTTATTTGATATTTGTGTTTCTCTATAGAAATAAGAGTTATAGAATCTACATAAAATTTAAAAGTGTATTCTTATATACATTTTACCGGGGAAGACAATGGACGTATTCCCGAATCTATAATTGCACTCCTAAGGGTGCTATGAGGTAATAACCCTTTTAAAACTTGAAATTTATCCTATTTTTATAAAATTTAAATCATATTATACAGTTTTGAGGGGAAGACAATGGAAGTGTTCTCGAATCTTTAAGCGCCTTCCTAACCTAAGGACGCTATGGTGGCCGAACCTCCTTTAAAACTTCAAATATATCCTATTTTTATGAAATTCATATCATATGTAGAAAATTCTCCGGGGAAGACAATGGAAGTGGTCCTGCATTTCAACGTTACGCTTTTGGTGCCGAATATCTACGTGCCTCCACATCTAAGTCACCCATGGGAAAGAACACCCTTAAAATTTGAAATGCGTATATGAGTTTTAATAGAAATTTAAACCATATGTATGATACAAATTGAGAGTTTACCAACATGTCAGCTTCTTCCGACATATTATGGGGAGAAACGTGAGGAGGGGCGCAGTGAAAAAATACATAATAGTGATCCTCGTTAAATCTCGAGCAACGTCGGGTCTTCTTGCTAGTATAGTATAAAAATATACTTATGGCAAGTAGTTCGCATACCATACATATAACGTAGCTCTACTCATGTACTGATAAGTATATATAATACTGATAGGGAGACCCGACGTTGCTCGGGATTCAATGATGATCACTACTATGTTCATAACACCATATTACTTTCTTTGTTTTAACTACCCTCTTAATATCGTCGGAAGAAGCTGAAATATTGACAGGTTTCCCTTAATCAGTGTCTTATACATTTGGTTTAAATTTTATTAAAATCAGATATACGTATTTGAAATTTTCAGGAAGTTCATTCTCAATGGGTCACTTAGGGTTGGAGGCACGTAGATATTCGGCATATAGAGGGTAACATAAAGATTTCGGACCACTTCCATTGTCTTTCCCGGAAAATTGTATATATATTATATAAATTCTATCAAAATAGGATATATTTTAAGGTTAAAAAAAGGTTCGGTCACCACAACTTTATTAGGTTAGGAGGGAACTTAGATATTCGGGACCACTTCTATTGTCTTCACCAGAAAATTTTATACATATGATTTAAATTTAATAAATAAAATTTAAAAGGGTTATGTCTTCATAGCCGCCTTACGGTTACACTTCGATATCTGGGAACACTTCTATTGTCTTCCGTGGTGAATTTCACATGAGAATACACTTTTAGATTTTATGTAGATTCTCTAATCCTTATTTCTATAGGGAACACAGCGACACATGCACACATACATTGAGTTTTATATATAGAGACTAGCGAAAATATACTCCCTACGGTTGTATATTTTAGCTAGGCTGCCGCGTCTCACACTTTTGTGACTGAAGAGTTCCACAGTCTACCGAGCGGGTTCAGTGAATTGTTTAAGTGAGTTAATTTTAAAGAATTTAATAAGTTTAGTCAGTTAGCTCAGACAGATTCGCTGTTTTGATTCCAAATTTAAGCGTTAAGTTTCTTTATTGTACATTTATTTATGTAAAGTAAGTTTCTTGCGTTTAGAAAAATGTTCGTCGACAAACAGAGAAAGGCTCCGTTATTTCGTCAAATTGAATGGAAGAATGATTTTATTTTTTAAACGAAGAAATGAATAAAATGTGTGTTTAACACTTACAAACATATTTAAAAAAAATAATTTTAGATGCGTACAAAAACATTGGATGAATTACTTTGTGCCCCTTAAAAATTTGAAAGTAATTTATAAGCATTTAAACTGTCAAAGAGAAATAACTTTAAACTGGCATGAGTGTTTGCTATGAATTAATAATAATATGATAAATAATACATTCCAACTGTGAGTGAATTTGAAGCATTTAAACTCTCATTGCGAAAAAAGAGAGGAGCCATATCGGCCCGAATGTTTGTGATTTACGGAAATGGTTGAGCTATTTGAACCGAACCAAACTGACTTTTGCTGAATTTTCTGTAGTATTCTACGTGACTAAAATAGGAATTAACGATATAAATGGATAGATCTGTCCCGTGTTTGGCATCGGGCCTTGATTCCGCCGGTCTGAGATATTGTCCTGTGCAGTTCTAGACGGTCCACCTTCCCAAGTTTTGCCTTCTCACCCTTTGAGAAGGCGTTAGTTAATTGCTAATCGCCCAAGGCACCCCTACTGGGGAATGCCGACGGGGCTGTCAGAATTTTTTGTGGGCCAAAGCTTTATTTTTTTAATTATTATTCAGAGTAAGGTTGCGCATATAAATTTAACGTAAAATGATCTCCGTTATTAGGACAGATAACTAAATTTTTTACTACTAACCCTAAGTTCGACCGGCAAAGTCGTAAAACCACGCGTAATCGCTTTAAAAAGTAGAATTAACCACACCGTCCGAAAAACATTTCATCCTACTTATATCCCATCGCAATGGTTAACTGACCTAACAAATTAGAATGGCCCCAAAAATGGTGGATCATTTGATGTTAAAATTATATGCAAAACTGATCCCCCAATTTGCATTCTGAAAGAATTGTTGTTTTTCTTTCAATGTTTAAATGTATTGTCTGTTTTGCCACCCGAACTTATGGTTAGTAGTAGAAAGAGTGCGTGTACTTTTAAAATATGCAGCATTTACAAAGTACCGGAAAAATGTTTAACGATTAAATGAAAAAAATTGTCATAAAAATAAATTACAGACAAAGAGTTATTAATAATTCTTTTAAAAGTTAAATATGAAAATATTTTTTTTATTTTTTAAAACTTAATTTATTTTTACGTTGTAATAAAATATAGCGTTTTTTTAAAATTCCTATTTCAGTCACGTAAATTATTTAGGTCACTCCGGCGGATATAAAAAAGTGCTGTCCACGGCAGCTAACAGACGAAAAACGGGTCAAAAAAACAAATAGGCAACAACTAAATGTTACGAAAGAGTTTTTTTAGTTCAAACGTTAGAACGAAAAAAAAAATGGCTGAAATTACAGAATTTCAATAATCGCTCAAGTTTTAAAAAAAGCAAACTACTGGTAGAACATTACATTTTCCCACGATTGGTGACATTTATTTAATGTTTATTTTGTTTATTTTTCGATTTTTCACCAATTATCAAAGATCCCCGTGTTGAAGGCATGAACAGCCATTTTTCTTCTGCACAGGTTGACACTAGGTTTGTTTTGAACAAAAACACCATTTAAAATAAGTTAAAACACAAATAAACTTTATTAGTTAGTAGAAGAGTAAATTATCTTGCCTTGTGTAACATTTATTTGTTGCCACTTTGTTTTCTGATCGCTTTTTCGTTCTGTTAGATGTGGTTATAAATGCCCAACGATCAACTATGATTAGATTTCTTTCTAAATCTCGTCACGGCATAACGAATTCTCAATGACAGAATTTGCAAAAAAAGTATAATTTACTTTTTAAATATTATTTACTTCGAATTGGAATCAATTACGTTTTTTTTTTAATAATAATAAATTTCTTTAAATAATAATTAAAAAAAAACAGGAAAAAAAGCATTTCTTTATTACATAGCCTCGTTTTAAGATCATTCATTGTTAGTAAGTAAAACAGGGGAAAAAGCATTTCTTCAGCGCTAACTATGTGAATCAGCAAACCTTCTATTGTCTTTGTATGTTGGCTCAGTCGTTAGACTAAAATCATCCACTTTGACTTAAGACGTCGAGGTGCGAATTCAAATCACGACCTAATTTATTTATTGTTTATTTAGTTGTTAAGATGTGCCCTAATGTATTTCTTACGTTTACAAAGATTCTCGCTGATTTGAAAATTAAGTAAATAGTATTTACCCGCGCCCCTTTCCCTCTTACGTTTACAAAAATTCTCAAGAACAGACAGACAGATAGACAGACAGACAGAGAAGGTGCTCGTCCACTTATAATATAACGAAGAGGTTCTCTGTCTGTTTTTCTGTCTGTCTGTCCGTCGGCGAGAATTTTTGTAAACGTAAGGTTGGGAAGGGGATAAATACTATTTACTTAATTTCTGAGTCAGAAACATAAAAATACATTAGGGTACACCTTAACAACTAAATAAACAATAAATAATTTCGACGCCGATGTCGTCATTTGAACTTGCAACTTTAACGTCACGCTACCAACTGAGCAAACGTCACAAAGTTTTAAAAAAAAAACGATTTTGATTTAACTACTTACGCTAAAGATGTGCTTTTTTCATTTTTTTCCTTAGCGATAACGAATGATCTTACAACGAGGCTATGTATCAAAACTGGTTCTTTGATATAGTGTGGTGTCTACGTTCGCGCTCGATTTTTTTTATTGAGGGGGGGGGGTAAAATAATTGGGGATGGGGTCGAATTTTTTTTTCTTTTTAAACAAAAAATATTTCTTTGGGTGGAGGAAGGTAAAAAAAATTCTTGGTGGGGGTGTCGACATTTTTTTTTTTTTTTAGCTAAAAATATTTTTGGTCCAAAACAAAGAAAATCAATGTCTCATCACCCAAGAAATATGACTGGGGCTCCATCGGTTTACAGGTGAGCGTTCATTTCTGACGAGGCTTCCTAGCAAAAATAGACGACCGTAGGGAGTCTATTTTCGCTAGTCCACTTATAATATAACGAACACAAATTGATATATAACCACGGTGTTAAGGGGCCTCCAAGCAGAATCTTTCTAGCAGAACATAGAAGTGTGGTGGAAGTGAATGAGTAAGCGAGGAGGTTACTTTGAATAGAAAACCCTGTAATTTGTCGGCTTGACATTACAATAAATTATTTGTGACATCAGTCGCGTTACTTTTGCTTTTAACTATGCTACATAGAAACGATACTTTCTTTTTAAATGGATTTTGCTTTTAAGAAATTTGAAAACCAAAATATACAATGACAAAATGTGAATTTCAAAAAAATGAATCAACTAATTTATTTAAAAACCTGAACTTTCGACGAAATTTGCATTTTCAAAGCAAGGTATGTTTTCTTTCTGTTTATTTCTTCTTTTTAATTTTCTTTCCCGTTCGAGCCATATGTGCTTCTTCTTGAAGATACTAGTCCGTTCCTCTGATGGAAATAACGATTAGCTTGAAAATAAGTCTGAATGTGAGCACATGGTTTCGTGTTTTAAATAATGAAGAGATAGTCACATTTTTATTTTGTATTTGAATAATATTTAAGAAATTTGAAAGCCAAAATGAACAATGCGATTTAAAAAAAAATCATTTAATTTATTTTAAAACCTGAGCTTTCGACGAAATTCGCCATTTTCAAAGAAAGGGTAAAAATATAGCCATTAACGGACATGACAGCGGCGCCTCAGGACGCAATTCCTGGGCGATGACAAACCATACCTCATTCCGACAAATAAGGATCTGGTGAAAGCAAATTAATTCCTCGATTGTCGGAATGTGCCAATGACTTCCCAGGCTAGACATTAACATGGTAACTCCTACTTTTGTATCGTTGCGTTTTTGGCATTCCGATATCATTGTTTACATATATTTTTCAATAATATTATTATTAATTAAAGTAAAAATAAGTTTTATTTTCAAAAGAGGATGTAATACTCCGGCTTACTTTGCCATTTCTACTACTACTACTACTACTACTACTACTACTACTACTACTACTACTACTACTAATACTAATACTAATACTACTACTACTACTACTACCGTGCAAACGAGACGGAAGTTAAAATGGTAGCTATTTTTCATGAGTTATTTATTATTATTATTTACTCACTAGGAGTTATCACACTGGCCATCGTCAGTGATCGCCCACTGCCAACAACATGTGGTATTCCCTGGAGTCTGAGTCTCCTCAGACTTCCAGTATGCTCCACCTCCTTTCGTTCATCACCGCTGATGACCTTGCGGTATCGCAACAACCACCTACCACCGATTTCCCGCTGATAAGGGTAATTGGTCCCCTCTGGGGCCCGAGTGGCAACTAGCCTCTCCAAGGTCCCAGAGCTGTCCGCGCTCTTCCAGTGGAGGTCTGGTTTGAGCTTTCCCTCCTCGACCCTCTGCCCATAAGTATCGTGGCGTCAGCCTATGCTTGCGCCTCTCTCGTGCGGTTGTATTTTCCCCGGTTCTGTTGTCTTGTGCTTCCATGTGTTTGTTCCCATTCGTTGCTTATGTGGGTTGGTTTCCGCATTCGAGGACATTTCTCAGGATTGTAGCTGTTTTGATCATTACTGTCCTTTGTATGGTCTCAGTTATCCCTTTGATTCCTATTTCTCCCAGTCTTTTCTCCATGTTTTGGAGGACTGTTCCTAGTGCTCCTATGATTATTGGTGTTATACTGACTTTCCTCTATGTTCCATATTCCTTTCAATTCTCTGGCAAGTTCAGTATATTTGCTTCTTTTTTCCGTCTCTTTGATCTTCACTCTGTGGTCCGCTGGAACGGCAAAGTCTACGATTTGGCAGGATTTTCCTTCCTTGTTGATTATTATCATATCAATATTGCTGTTATTGGTTTGTCTGTTTGTACATTCATATCCCATATGATTTTGTGTTTTTCGTTTTCTAGTACAGTTTCTGGTTTGTGTTTGTACCGTTTTTTTGCATATTCCCCGTGTACTACTTTCCCCACGCTGTCATGTCTGTTCTTGTATTCCCTTTGTGCTAGCTTTATTATATGATTTATCGTTTCGTCTCTTTGTCCACACAATCGGCATTTGCTGTTTTCCTGGGTTTTATCTATCTTTGCTTTAATAAAGTTTGTCCTAATCGCATTGTTCTGTGCGGCCGTCAGCAGAGATTCCGTTTCTCTGTTCAAGTGTCCTTTTCTTAGCCATGCCCAGCTGTTTTCACTGGCTTCATCGCTTGTGAGTCTTATAAAGCGTCCATGTAGTTGTTTTTCTTCCCACTTTTCCTTTCTTGTCTTTTTCTTTCTGGTTTCAGTGCTTCCGGAGTTGTTAGTTGGGCTGGTGTCTCTTGCCATGGTGATAAGTCTTTCCGTGTTCT
This sequence comes from Sepiola atlantica, assembly GCA_963556195.1. NCBI lineage: Eukaryota > Metazoa > Mollusca > Cephalopoda > Sepiida > Sepiolidae > Sepiola > Sepiola atlantica. The sequence continues at coordinate 63,289,374 of OY744531.1, forward strand.
GGGTTACATATTTCTCCAGCTCTTTTTTCGTGTCTTCCACACAGTCTTCTATACTTACCAGTCCTCTACCTCCTTCATTTCTTTTCATGTACAGTCTGTCCGTATCGTCTTTTGGGTGCAATGCATTGTGCATAGTCATTAGTTTTCTAGTCCTTTGGTCAAGGTGCCTGAGTTCTTCTTTGGTCCAGCCTATGAATGGTCCAGAGTATCTTATTAGTGATACAGCCCATGTGTTTATCCCTTTTACTAGGTTTCTGCTATATAGTTTAGTTTCTAAGAGTTTCCTTGTTCTTCGTAAATATTCTTTTCCAATCTTCTTATTCATTTCTGTATATTTGATTGTGTCTGCTTCCAGAACTCCCAGGTATTTATAACACTCTTGTTCTCTCAGCGCCCTCATCTCCTCTTGGTTGGGGAGTTCTATACCTTCTGTCGTCTCCAGTTTTCCTCTTTTGATCTCTAGCAGTGCACATTTTTCTATTCCAAACTCCATTTGGATATCCTGGCTGAATATCCTGGTTGTATTTATCAGCTTTTCCAGTTCTTTTTTTGTTTTTTGCAAACATTTTCAGGTCATTTATGTACATCAGGTAGTTTATTCTTTGTTCTGTATCCGTAAACCTGTATCCAGCATCACACTTTCTGAGTATGTAGTTGAGTGGCATCATGGCTATTATAAACAATAGTGGTGATAGAGAGTTCCTTGAAAAATGCCTCTCTGTATTTTTATCTCAGACAGGTATAGTCCTCCGGCTGTCAGTTTTAGTCTCCATGTTTCCATTGCTTTCTGGATGAGATTAATAATCCTGCCTGGTATCTTGTATATTTTTAAGCATTCAATTATCCATGTTTGGGGGATCCTGTCGTAGGCTTTCTTGTAGTCAATCCATGCCATGGTTATGTTCTTTTGTCTGCTCTTCACCTCCTTCAGGGTCTTTTGATCAATGTATAGTAGATCATGTGCCCCTCTTTGTCCTTTTCGGCATCCTTTTTGTTCCTCGGGGAGCAGTCCACGTTTGTCTCGGGATTGGTAGATTTGTTCTCTCAGTTGTGCCGTGAGAATTTTCCACATTATTGGTAGACATGTTATCGGTCTGTAGTTGCTGGGGGTCGTTCGTTTTTTTGGGGTCTTTTTGTATTAATGTTGTTCTTTCTTCCGTCATCCATTCTGGTGCGTCTGTTTTGCGGATACATCCACTCAGTTTCTGCGCTAGTCTTTCATGCAGGGTCGTGAATTTTTTAAACCAGTATGCATGTATTCTATCGTGGCCTGGTGCTCTCCAGTTTGCCATTTTTCTTAGGGTTTTCTTGATCGTTTCTTTGTTGATTTCTGTTTCGGTTTCTTCTTCGATTTCCTGTAGTTCATCTTTCATGTTTTTCAACCACTGGGCATTCTTGTTGTGCTTTTTCGGTTCTTCTCATATCTTGCTCCAGAATTGTTTTGTTTCTGTTGGGTTCGGTTGCTTAGTCATTGTTTTTTCTCCAATTACGTTTTTGTAAAACTGGCTTTCATTGTTTTCAAAGGTCCTGTTCTGTTTGATCTGTTCTGATTTGTACCTGTATCGTCTCAGTCTTCCTTCTATTGCTGCTATCTTTTGTTTTATTTCTTCATGTTTCTCATTTAGTTTTTCCTTGCGTTTCTGATTTTTGCTTCTTAATCGTTTCATGTCCTCCTTCCTTCTGTTCACGGTTTTAGCTTCTTTCCGAAGTTTGGTGATCTGGGTTTCCAGTCTGATTTCCCATCCAGGTTTTGTCGGTCCTTTCTTTTGTCCATTCTCTTCGTTTCTTAGTTTCATACTTACCGATTTTGCCCCTGCATATATCAGGTTGTTTAGGTCTGTAATAGTTTCTGTTGGGATGTGTGTGAGGAGCCTGTTTACTCTTTCTGTTTCTGCTTGTAACTTCTTCGCTACTTCATTCCTGAGAGATGGGCGTTTTGTTTTGTTTTCTAACATGTATCGTCTAATGTTCTCCACTTCACTTGCTTCTTTTTCGTTGAGTTCTATCTCAGCAGGTTCTGTGGTTCCGCAGTCTTCTATCTCACCTGGTTCTGTGATTCCGTAGTCTTCAATCTCTTCAGTTTCAGTGTGTATGTTTTGCTGATACCACACAAGGTAAAGGAGAATGGAAAGATCGAGGAAGGAGAGCACTAACCAGATCACCACTAGAAAGGTACTGAAAGCACCTTGGGGAGGCTTATTTCCACCTAAATCTCAGAGAAGGCCAATGGTATTTTCTAACAAAAAATCAATGGTAAGCAGCGATTGCTATAACGCAAGTCATTTGCAATGGTTATCGAAAGAGGTGGAGAGTACTGGAAATCTGGGGAGACTTGTTATCACCAAGACTCCAGGGAACACTACCCAGTATGTAATCATTGATGACGACCTGTGTGAGCTCATAGTGAGTACTAAAAATGATAATATTAATCTGTTTTAGAGATGAAAAGGAGAAAGATCGAGACAGCGGAGATAAGAACACTTGGCGAACATTATACATAGGAGATCTAGAAGCAAACACGATCTAATCAAAAGAAATGAAAGAGAAGATTGAAAAAGAATAAGAAAACTCTTAGAAAATAAGTTATTTAGTAGTAACCTGATGAAACCAAATAAACATCTGGGCAGTATCTCTAGTAAGATATTATGGATCATTCACATGCTGGACAAAAGAAAAACTAAACATTGGGACGACCTTCTGGTCGTCCCAATGTTTAGTTTGGACTAGTAGTCCAATCAAATAATCTTCAATTTAGGCAAAAAATCAAACTAATTGCAACATAAGGTTTTTTTGCAGAGTGCATTTCTATAAGGTCTCTTTTTTCACATACTAAAAGTCCATAAAAATCTACCGATGCGAAATATGCAAATTTGGCATTTTTATTAACAGGTGTCCTGTATTTTTCAGTGAACATGCTGTATGTTATCAATCGCACCAAGGCATCATTTGAAACGTATAGGTAAAAAATTAGGATATGAAATGATGCTTCTTTAATCTCACAGCAAAACTTAACCTATATAAAATGTATTTTAGGGTAAATCTTAAGTTTTGCGACAATCTTTTCGTTAAAATACACCGTTTTATCGTATGCATTCAAAGAATATTCTCCATTATCACATTTTTGGAATATTTCATGGAGCTATTTTATTAAGAAAAATGAATATATTATAAATGACTCCTCACCCCCCACACAAGGATGTCATGTTTAATCATCGTTTATTTATTTGTTTATTAATTTATTTGTCCATTTGTTATCAAATTTACGCAGAAAATTATCACCACAGTTGTATCTTGACCAAATAAAATCCCATAATAAATTCTGAATCTGATCCAGTTCAGTATTTAAATGCAAGACTTTTTGAAATTCGGAAAATCCCTATTTTTCATCATTGTCAAAGTTTAAAAAAAAATCACATCTCAGTCAATTTCTTGTCTATTCTTTTGAAATTTAAAACATGGGTACCAAATAGTATTACATATCATCAGATCAAATGTAACCTAGATCTAAAACAGATTCAAGATTTGGCAGCATTTTTTATTTTAACATAGAACATACCATTTAACACAACTTCATATGAATCTCCGTCAATCTGGCATTTCTCAATCAATCTGTGTAAACTTTCTTATGTTTATATAGTGTCTCATTTTTTAAAGAATTGCCAAGTTTCACCTGCATACTAGGGTAACACAATAAACTTTGGCGGAGGGTTGTGCTCTCCGAGTGCCTTTGTTATTCAATTATTTTGCAATGATCTAATTCTATGTTATCTTAAGGCACTGACAAATTAGCATAAGCTGCACCACAACACTATTCTACTTCATATTGAACAATTAAGTCATGTACACCTGCAATATTTGTGAAGTTGCACTAGATCAAATTAAGAAGACTTGCTGGTGCTGGTAGCATATCAGTCATTTCTGGTATGATAACATCATTGATCACCCGCCATCACCAATTGATGGGATTTAGAAAACGATTTCCTAACCATATCAGTACTTACTAGTATAATGCATAGAATAGAGGCAATATATTTAATCCACTGTGATTATGTTTTTATGTATCTTTTGGGAAAACTGATAATAGCACAATTTGTTGACGTTCGTTTCTGGCGTTTTGCAGATGCAATAATTTTTTTGTTGATGCCTCACACTGACAGAAGACCTCAGCACAATGCCGTAAGTCTTTTTTTTATTTTATCATCAACTGCTTTGCCTGCACTGGATAAGGATGAAGTTGTGTCACATCCAAGTAAGGCATGAAGAAATGTTAAATGTAAGCATATGCTGGGGCCAAAGTATGATTTCGAACGATGTATATTTTAACAGCAGTTTCAATAATAATACTAGATCACCAACATACCCATTGGCGTGGATACACCGACACCCTGCTCGTTACAAACATTCAGATAACATCTGGATAAGTCTATGTTTATTAGATTTATTTGCCAAAAATAATATATTTTTTCGTTGCTGGAACCATAGTTATTTCACAGTGTACAGATACAGTATTTACTCCTCTTCCCAAATAAATTATGTCTTTTACTGAAGGTTGTTCACTGTAACTATCAAATATAATAACGCATGTGTCATATTTGCACAGTACGTATTTAATATATACATAATATAGTTATCTAAATGTTTTTACATTTAGATAAATATATTATGATGCGAAATGATCAGATGTAGTAATGCCTCTCCATCCAAAACAAAGTGTCTACCAGTGGGAAGTTTAAGGTAGCCATTTGTTGAAGATATAAAAATATTGTCTTAGTATACAAATTGTGACAAGGAATGGTAAAAAATCATACAATGAAACAAGATGGAGACTCTAATTTCCTGTTCTTTCGAAATGTCTAGAATTTTCATATGTTGCAACCACAAGCAACAAGTCCGATTAGTTCTCTTTTCCTTTTTTTCTGTTCCACCTCTTCATGGATAGTCATAGCTACTCTCATAGATTCTTCATCTACCATCGTATCTGGATTAGCAATGAGTTTTTCACATTTAATTTATCTGACATTATTAAACTTTCTGCTAAATTAGTACCTCTCACTTGAATTATATTAGATTTCTCTGTTCATGTGTGAGTCTTTTCTTCACTTTGAGTTTCAGTATCAGGTATAGAAGTATGTGGCACTGAGTTCCAATATGTCTGCAAGAAGTAATATATTAAGTGCACCATCTACTAAGAAATTACCTGTCTATACTTTAGCAAGAGCATTTCTACTAAGCATATTTGACACTGAGTTGTGGCCATATATCTATTCCAAAACTTCTGACAATCCTGCTTCTTCCATTAGATTGCCTATACACCCAAGAAAACTCATCTCCATGTGTATTCCTCCAATTCTCAGCACTACAGATTTCAGACGGCTACTAGATGGCTTATTAACTATAATAGTTTGGGTCTTCCGATACAGTGGATGGTCAAATGTGGTAACAAGAGTTTTGTTGTTATAATTTTACTTGTTCAACCAGGAATATCAATGTAGAATAGATACATGGCATAGTTGATGGATCTAAGTTAATGAAACGCAAAATCACAACAGTTGCCCTTCCCGGATGATTTCTTTTGTATGCCATTTGTATTAATTCTGACAACCCTGGGCATGGCCATTGCAGAAACGGGGAAACTGTCCACAGAATATTAAGTAAATATGAGGATTTAGGAAAATGATCACAAGGCTTAAGATGGGTAAGTTCACCAAAATGATATAGATTATCTTTGTGATAATGGTAATAATGAATTGTAACTTGTACAGACCTAAGGATCTCATTAGTCGTTATTTCATGCTGGGAAATCACATGCATGACAAATTTAGCTGGTGTTAATATGGCAACCATACTCATTTGATAAAAGGTGCCATATCCATCAAGAGTTTGTACATTGTGGTCAATAGCGTCTGCTGCATAAACTGATCTTCTGTAATAGTGACATAACAGTTGCAGAAGCATTTCGTTCAAATGTTTAGACATATGAGCTACAAAACCCATGTTGCTGTAATTAATTTATCAACAACCTAGAATCAAAATGCTGATGCATTTTTATGACTAACCATAATTGCAAAAAATCAATCACCATTCTTAGTTGAATAGCTTAAATCATTGTATGTTCCAGAGATGCCTGCTTCTTCTCTGTATTTTTCCTGTTACAATAATCTGCATAAAGTAAGCAATGGTAATCAGGGAGAAATGCCAAGGTTTTATCTACAGTAAGTTCATCTGTGGATGGATAATTTGGCGATAGACTTCATCCTTGGCATGTAAATCATTTGCAGAAGATAATCTTTCTAATACTGTATCACTCCAGTCATCATTCCGGGATTTACATATTTTGTCTATAGTGTTATCAAATGTTAATGTTTTCACAAGATGATAACCCTGACATCTTTGCCTACGTTCGCATTTGATTGATGTACCACAAAAGAGGCAGTAATTCTTGAAATCAAAAGTTCTTGTTCGGGATTGTAACCTACAATTAAATGCTAATATATCGACCCATTCCATGTTTTTCATCTGCTTTTATAATGTTAGGGCTACACTATCGTTTTCTACAGTTCTTATGAACACGTTGACCTGCACATTTACGACAACTACTTGCATATTTTACACATGCTGTGTTGATGCTATCACTTTTTTTTTTGGGGGGGGGGGGGGGTAATTGTCACTGTATCCCTTAGATTGTTACCCATAATATCTTCTTAACAAAGTATGCACATGTCTCTAGAATGTAGAATATTAGACATTATTCAATTTGTAACAAAAAAGAAATTGACAGTAAAAACCTGCAGTGTATAATATTCTACCCATTTATTTCAGTAAGTTATTCTATACTTCTGACCTATTGTATATATTCTAAGGAATTCTTTAAACATCGACCAATGTGTTTTACTTTTAAACTCTTCACATTAATTTTAACAAGTTGTTTTTCGTGTAAGAAAAATTCAAATTTAATTTTGTATCAAAATCTTTTTTTTTTTGTATGTAATAAAACTTTTACGTCGTACAAATATTTTGGTGCATTAAAAAACAATATGCCCGCCAGCGATTAAAACATTGAATTAAAGTTTGATTCTCAAAACTTTACAAAGTAGATTAGAACTTTATTTCAGGACAAGAAATGCATTTCAGTCCAGCAATCAATTTTATTGAAAATTTTCGAAAAAAAAGGCAAAAGGAAGACGAGGTTGTTTGCATTTCTTTATCATAAACACACGCAGGTCTATAATTGTAAAATTTTCATATTTTGCATCAGTAGATTTTTCTAGACTTTTAATATATTCATATAGACAACTCATAGAAATGCATTGTGCAAAAAAACCTTGTGTGCAACTATTTTGACCTTTTTCACTGATTTGACTGGATTATAGGCAATTAATGTCCATGCACAATGCATTAAGCCTAAAAGATGATAGTGGCTAATTATACGAAAAAAGGAGACAAAAAGGCCAAGGACTGGTTAGTATAAAAGACTGTGTGGATGACACTAAAAGCCGATGGAAAAATACATAACCCAGAATTCAGAAGGGCTAATTATTGCAGCCAAAGAACCGGGAAAAATAAACAATACAGAGAGCATTGAAACTGAAAAATAGACGAGAAAAAAATGTGAAGAAAAGCAGCTACATGGACAATTCATAACACTGACACGAGACGAAAACACCTGGACATGGCTAAGAAAAAGTCACCTGAACACAGAAACAGAATCGCTACTGACAGCGATACAGAACAACGCAATCAAAACAAACGATTTCAAAGCGAATACAAAAATAGATATGACAGTGTGGAAAAGACAGTCCATTGGGAACTATGCAAGCGACTTCACTTTGAACATGACAACCAATGGCACAGACACAAAACAAAAACACTATTGGAAAATGAAAAGTAGAATATCCTCTGAGACATTAAAGTACAAACAGACAGACGATCCAAGCAAAGAGATCGGACGTTATAACAGTCAAAGAGAAGGAAAACCCCTGCCAACTGTAGATTTCGCCGTCCCAGCATTTACCAGGGTAAAGACATAAAAACGAAACAAATACATGGAACTTGCAGGAGAACTGAAAGGAATATAAAGGATCATGAACAAAATAACTATAATACTAATAACAGTAGTTGCACTTGAACAGTCCCGAGAAAAACTAGGAGAAATCGAAATAAAAAGGGAGATTAAGACCATACAACAAATGGCAATGATGAAAACAGCCGAAATCTTAAGCAAAATCTTTGAATGCGGAAACTAACGAACATAACTAACGAACGCTAACCTGCCATAGATAATTTTGACTAGAAAAATAATAAAACATATAGAAAGGACATCACATGAGCTCAAGAAAAGTTAAAACTGATAGAAATCCAGTAAATTGCCTCTCCCACAAATAAACTACATTCACAGACATACACATATGCATGTGGTAACACCAGCTACGGCTGCTACCATAGAAAACTGTCGTGAAAGGTCAAGGAGGATGAAAGACCGATGAAGGAAAGCACCAACCATACCTCCACTGAAACGGTATGAAGGTATTGGAACCTCGTGGAGACTTATTGCCACTCAAATTACAGTTGTTACTAGTGATAAATCAATCGCAAATAGCTGCTGCGGTAACGCAAAGTGATTTGCAATGGTTATCGAAAGTGGTAAAACATACTACGAAATCTGGGGAGACTTGTTGTCACTCAGACTCCAGGGAACACCACTTATTATTGTCAATGAGCAGTTATTGATAATGACTTGCGTGAAAACTCTTAGTGAGTAAATAATAACAATAATCAGCTTAAAACAATTGCATAACATAAAGCAAATTTAGCATTACTTATCGTTGATTTAGGAGGTGTCATATAATGGTCAAAATTATACTACTACTGCTACTACTATAACTAAAAAAATAAATAAATAAATAAATAAATAATAATAATAAATAAATAAATAAATAATAATAATAATAATAATAATAAATAAATAAATAAATAAATAAATAATAATAATAATAATAATAATAATAATAATAATAATAATAATAATAATAATAATAATAATACAAACTAACGGGTTCAAACTTTGAGACAATAACCTATCAAACTGCACTCAGCAAAAGTTAGAAATCCGTCGATTGGGTGGCTTTTCTATATCTAGAAAGCGGAATCACTTTCCGTTACATTATACTATTTCTCGAAATCTTCCTGTTTACTGCCGATCAATGTGTGCGTGGTTGACCTAATGGATGATAAAACAAACTATGGAATCGGTTTTGCTGTGTTAAAATTTATCGAATTTACTGCGGTCATTTCCACACTAATACTTTTGGGAAAGATATGAACAAGTAATTTCCATTTAGCTATGAGGGAACTAGCAACTTGTCTTTAATTCATCGTATACAATGAATGTTTTACAATAGGTATTGTGTTTTGGCATTAAATAGGCACAGCAGAGTTGATTTATTGTCAAACGGAGAGACACAACTGTACATATATAGACGTACTTGTCTATAGAACAATCCGGAGGAAACACATGTCTTTTAAATGTTTTTTTCTTTCTAATGTCATGCTCTTATCTGAAACGGTCCCCTTCCAAGTGCCTTCTGGTGATATTGCCACTTTTAACTGCTCTGAAACTCCTAGACATTTGGATCTTTTTCAAAGACAGTTGGAAACCTCGAATCAAACAATTCAATCTCTCTTATCAATATTGTTAAGCCGTTAACCACATTGAAATCGATTGGTAAAGTCGAGTTCTCTGTCTCGGCGTCAGTTTCGCGCATTTTCTAAATGTTTCTCTTTGTTTTTATGAGTAAATCATTTCCACACAAAATGGAAAAATACATCAAAATATAATCGAGAACATTCCAAAAAATAACGTACATTTTCTCGAATAGTAAAAGTAACTAACGTTTCTACATTATATTAAAAGTGCATTGATTCACAGAGTAAAGGCGTCTCAAGTCTGATTTTAATATTCAAGTACATTGGCTGAATTGTAAAAACTATCTACATTTGTTAAAATAATGAAGACATTTTAAGTTTCAGTTTACTATTAAATGCACTGCCAGAAATAATAAATATATCTTACGTTTCTCTTTAGCAAACTTTTGTTTCAAATAGTAAATACGGATTACTTTAATGGAAACCATAACAGCTTTTATATCGGCTTTAATATTAAAGTACGTTTCTTCGCATAGAAAAGACAGCTTAGTTTTCTTTTAAAGGTCGACGGACATTGGCTCTAATAGTAAACATATTTTACAAGTATCTATAATAATAAGGCACATTAGCTTTAATAGTTATGAAGTATTCAGATCCTCTCGAGTATCGAAGTATATTGGCGCAAATAATAAATATGTCTTACGTTTTATTTAATAGTGAAGTATATTAGGTCAAATTCCTAAAACGTATTTAATAAAACATGTGGAGTAAAAAGAAACAGTAATCTACTATATAAAGTGGAGTTGATTTTTTCCCTTCGAATTCTCCTAGAGTAGGCAAAAAAAACCTACTGCATGAAACGCTTCAAAAATCGCCACTTCATACGCCCATTTACCTAGCCTTCAATACAGATATCGGACATAAAAAAAATCTCTTCAATAACACCCGAGGAAATCGCCGGTCTTCGGCTACGCCATGAGATTTCAACGATGAATAAGGAAAAAAAGAAAAGGAAAAAAAGGAAAATATTATCTGTATTACCATAATTAGTGTTTATAAAACCGAAAATTTGAATTAAAAAATATTTCATTTATTTGACACACTCTCGCGTCAAATTGTTTGGTTTCTCAATTTTCAAAGTTTAACATTTCAACGACGTTTCTAACTGTAGTAACACCCATCTCATTATATATATATATATATATATATATATATATATATATATTATTTAATATTTGTTGTTGTTGTTTTTGAAAATAACGAAACACGTGTCAGCAGATCACTATTATATATATATATATATATATATATATATATATATATATATATATATATGAGAGTATATATTATGAAAGGTGGCCTTAGGTTAACTCAGTCTTAAAACAATCCCCTCTCGACATTGCATTGCTATGCTAAAAAATCGATGATATATTATTATCAGCTACCACTCAGAAAGAAACACTAGTTAGCTTTTTTACACCTGGCGTTTAGAAATTACTTTGGAGGTTGTTGGGTAAATTTGCCGTTTGTTTCTCCACATTAGTCCTATTTAAAGTTCTCAAAAAGTCCCTTAATTTACCTCGTCACCAGTTGTTGTGGCCCTGTAAAGCTTCAGAAAAGAAAACACGAAACAAAGTATGTTGAAGAAAGTATGATATAACATATAACAAGAGTGGTTTAACGTCTGTCTTGACTGCCAGTATTAGAGGGGAGGCAAGGCCTGGGAGGGTGTACCTCCTAGAAAAACTCAAAACAGTATATCTCAGTCCGGCAGATAAAAGGCCACCGAAATGGCCGAGTTCCTGCCGGACAGATTTTCGAGAACGAATCCTCGACTGGTATTACCCCATCCCGACGTCCTCAATCAACCGAAGTTAATGAGAGACTGAACTGGATAGGGTGGATCAAGGTATTTAATTTCCTCCCACCGCAGGAATATGTGACACAAGGTCGGGAAGGTGGGGAGATCAAGCCAGCGCCCCTAAAGACGGAGCACTCTGGCATAGCAAAAATAGCCTGGGCAACCCCGTCGGCATTCCCCAGTAACAGCGCCTATGGCAACAAGCAATAAACTTACTCCTCCCCAAAAGGAGAGGCAAGGCCTGGGAAGGTGCACCTCCTAGGAAAACCCAGGACAATATACCCGGCAGATAAAAGGCCACCGAAATGGCCCAGTTCCTGCCGGACTGATTGTCGAGAACGAATCCTCGACTGGTATTACCCCATCCCGACGACCTCAATCAACCGAAGTTAATGAGAGACTGAACAGGATGGGACGAGGCCCAGGTATTTAATTCCCTCCCACAGCGGGAATATGTGACACAAGGTCGGAAAGTAGGGAAAGAGTCAAGCCAACGCCCCTAAATAAGGAGCACTCTGGCCTAACAAAAATAGCCTGGGCAACCCCATCGGCATTCCCCGGTGAGGGCGCCTCAGGCCGCAAGCAATAAACTTACTCCTCCCCAAAGAGGGAAGGCAAGGCCTGGGAGGATGCATATCCTAGGAAAACCCAGGAAAATATACCTCAGCCCGGCAGATAAAAGGCAACCGTAATGGCCCAGTTACTGCCAGACTGATTGTCGAAAACGAATCCTCGACTGGTATTACCCCATCCCGACGTCCCCAATAAACCGAAGTTAATGAAAGACTGATCGGGTTGGGATTGGGCCAGGTATTTAATCGCTTCCAACAAAGCAATATGTGACACAAGGTCTGAAAGTGGGGAGATCAAGCCAGCCAGCGCCCCTAAAGGAGGAGCACTCTGGCCTATCAAAAATAGCCTGGGCAACCCCATCGGCATTCCCCGGTAAGGGCGCCTCAGGCAGCAAGCAATAAACTTACTCCTCCCCAAAGAGGGAGGGCAAGGCCTGGGAGAGTGCACCTCTTAGGAAAACCCAGGACAATATACCTCAAATCGGCAGATAAAAGGCCAACTAAATGGCCCAGTTCCTGCCGGACTGATTGTCGAGAACGAATCCTCGACTGGTATTACCCCATCCCGACGTCCTCAATCAACCGAAGTTAATGAAAGACTGATCGGGTTGGGATTGGGCTAACACCGAGTTGCTTGTGCTCAAGGTATTTATAGTGAAGCGAAATAGTTCATGTAGTTTGTAAAGGTGGGTATCAAACACTTATTAATTTAGTTATTTTCTAATTATCTGCTGTGTGTTGTATATTATTGGTAATTATTATTTATCATCATTACATCTTGGTTTATTTAGTTTATTAATGTCTATTATATTTTAATTCTGAAAAGAATTTTTAATTTTTTTAAGAAACATTTTTCTGAATAGAATAAATTTTAAAAGATCACATTTTAAATTTTATGCTAATTTTAAAATTTCAGGTCATATATTTTAAAGGTTAATTTTTTAATTTAGGCTTGAGTTTGAATACCTTTTTAACATTAAATATTTTCTTTTTTCGTCTGTAAATTCCATTATAACAACTAATGTTTCTTTTACCTAATCTATATAGTATTAAACTCCTCTATATATACACATTATATATATATATATATATATATATATATATATATATATATATATATATATATATATATATATATATATATATAATAACGAAGATATTTTTTTAATAAAATATTTAGAAAACCTTGCACAACGCAGATTATTTGTTTTTAAAAATAAATTATTTATTCATCCTTAAAACATTTTTTTATGAACTTGAGTACTTTGGGAAATCTACCATCTTCAGAAGAATATTTCTTCTTTTTCTTTTACTCAAGTTCATAAAAAAAAAGTTTTTAAGATGAATAAATAATTTATTTTTAAAAACAAATAATCTGCGTTGTGCAAGGTTTTCTAAATATTTTATTAAAAAAATATCTTCGTTATTATTGCCACCCACCCAGCGCTTCAAATTGTGTGACTTTTCAAAGTATATATATATATATATATAATAAATATTTGTTATTGTTTATTATCTATGTACGTATACGTTTCGTCCTTTTTCAATCGGGACTCATCAGCATAGAGATATGACTATTCACTACCGGTCATGCGATTCGAAACCCCGGACCTCAAGTATTTTTCGTGGCCAATTGGCTGGGCCAATTGTAAACAGCGAATAAACTATGATAATTTTAACACTTTAACGGCGGCTTTGACGTCGAGGCATTCTACTTCTATTAAGGGAAGGAATGATGCATTATAAGCAAGTGACGTCATGCTGTGTTAATACTACCAATTACAGTGCTCTACTTTCAAGGAGCGACAAATAATAAATATTTGTTATTGTTTATTATCTATGTACGTATACGTTTCGTCCTTTTTCAATCGGGACTCATATATATATATATATATATATATATATATATATATATATATATATATATATATATATATATATATATATATATATATATATATATATATATATATTCCGCTATGATTATAATCCCCATTTTCTATTACCTTTTATATTTAAAGTACACTTTGTTTATCTACAGTAATTGTGAAATATATTAATTCGTTCAATTAGCTGGTTATGAAATTTTGTTGGAGCTGTTTCCCTTTATCGTAATCGAGTTCATTAAGCTGGCTGGATCTTGATTGACCCTATAGTGGTTATCTCTATCTGGTATTAACACCGCCTCGTGTTGTAGACCGGTGTCTTTGACATTTTATTCATTGAGTTTGAATTACCCGAAGTTTAATTCGATTCTTACGGAGAACAAGAACCTCATTTATAATTTAACGTGTTTTATTTGATCGATAAAAAGAATTCTTTTCTTTTTAACTTTGAACTAGTAATATTTACATTTTGGAGACTTATTAAAATATATATTAAGTCTAATTAAGACTATATACTAGGTACGTGCAAAAATGGCGCCTTCTTGTACGGACTATGCTTATTAAAAAGCGCTTATCATTAATTATTTAATTAGTTTCCGTATAAACTTTGATTGTGTTTGAAAGATAAAAGCCTAAACTTAATCTCTAAACGAAAAAAACTGCATATTTACGTGTGAAAAATAAATTATAATAAAATATGTAATTACGACGGTCAAAAACTCCAAAAATTCAATGAATTTTGAAGTTTGACAAAATTAATTGTAAAAATCCCTTAAAAGATAAATATAAGTTTTTGGGAACTATTTCAAAGATAATTATTAAATTAAAGTCATAAGACACTGAATTTAAAAAAAAAAAATCCCACGTTTGACTAAAAATTAGCAAAATTAGCCCTTCAAATGTGATAAATGAGTAAAATCCGCCATAAGTTCATCGGAAAAGGACCTTGTTTACAAATTGACATCGCTATTCAAAATATATGGAAGACAAAAATGTCATAATTTATCATTTTTAACTTTATATATAAAAATGTAATAATAGTTTATAGAAGTTGAAAAATTATTATCCATTAATTTCTTTATTCTTTTTAAGGTTATAAACAAATGTACGTACCTTTATTTTGTTATAATAAAAAAGGAAATGCTTATTTAATTATTTGTGAGTGTACGCAATTATTTTTAACTGAAAAGGTTCAGTTTTTAATTTCGTAATACTCTGAAATTATTGATGACGTCTGTTTACCAATGTTTTTCCTTAGAATTTGAAATAAAACTATTTTTTAAATGTTAAAAATATTTTTACGTTACGAACTGCGTCAATTTTATCAATTTTTTTTTTACATGATTTAAAACTTTAGTTACTCAATTTATTCTTAACGTGTCGTAACGATAAATTACATTGATTCTTTTAAAAATAAAGTGTTTTTATTTTTTATTTTAAGTGTGAAAAAGTAAATTAAAGTCAATGACTACACTGACAATTTATTCATTGAAAAAAAAGTTAAAACAGTTATTTATTGATAAACAGGATTCAATTTTGAAAGAAAATGTCATGTTTGAATTCTCTTTATTTATTAATAAATAATTGTTTTTAACTTAAATATTTATTAATGAAAAAAAAGACAAAACAAATACAAATCTTTCCAAATAATTGACGATGAATTATGAAATGAACGAAATTGTTGAATCTCTAAAAAAAAGAAAAAATTTGCGCTGTAAAAGTGAGTGATTGCTAATCCAACCTGGTTATTACAAAACGGGGCTACCATACTAATGAAAGTTCATCGTTAGTAGAAATTATTCAATTTTTTAAATTCTTTTTTTCGTTAAGTTCCTGGATCTCAAATCTGTCAATTTTTGGTTTATTTTCAAGATTATAAAAAAAATTTATTGCGCTGATGATACCACGTTCCTCTATAAAAGAGAAATATAATTATGTCGCATTTTTTATTTTTCCAAAAACTCTAATCATTAAAATCACATGAAATATTTTTTGCAATTATATTATTTTTTTGGTGAAAATATTGATTAAACAATGCTTTATTCAATAATAATATCGCTAATTCAAAAAATTAATTTTTCTTCGAGTTATAGTGATTTTATTAACACGGTATTTACTGGCCTTTTTCGTAATATATACGTTAATTGTTAACATCTACGATCCTTTATTTACATAAGTAACAGTTAAAAAATCAGGCATTTTTAAAAATTAATATATAAAAATATAACTTTAGTAAAGGTGTATTTTCTTTTAAAAAAATAATACATTTTCACTAAGATTTAAAAAAAATAATGGTTTCATTATATTCCGTGATTGTTGATTAATAAATATTGAAAATCTCAGTAAAATTGGTTGATTTCCTGAATTTTAGTGTATTTTTAAGTAAAGGGGGGGGTCAAAAAATTTTTTCATTTTGGGAATCGGCCATTGATTTTGCACGTACCTACTATATACTCTTTATGTACCTCCTTTCATTTTGAAAAAAAGAAAGAAAACACTCGATGATATGTAAAGTTATGTGTGCCTTTCGTTTTTTCGTTTTTTTGCGGTTCCTTTGTTTTTTTTGTTTTTTTTGTGATTGTTCATACACAATGCTTTTTATGTAAATCTTTATGTAACTTTCTCTGATGTGTTATTGCATTTGTGATTTTTGTATTTGTTTTCTTTGTTATTATTTTTCATACTGGATATTTTCCTGTTTTATTATCGTTCTAGTTACAACAACAACAACAACAACAACAACAACAACAACAACAACAATAATAATAATAATAATAATAATAATAATAATATAATCATCATCATCATCATCATTTTTTTTTTTACTCACTAGGAGTTATCACACTGGTCATCGTCAGTGGTCACCCACTGCCAACAACCTGTGGTATTCCCTGGAGTCTGAGTGACAACAAGTCTCCCCAGACTTCCAGTATGCTCCACCTCTTTTCGTTCATCGCAACAGCCACCTACCACCGATTTCCCGGTGATAAGGGCCATTCGTCTCCTCTGGGGCCCGGGTGGCAACAAGCCTCCCCACGGTCCCAGAGCTGTCCGCGGTCTTCCAGTGGAGGTCTGGTTTGCGCTTTCCCTCCTCGACCCTCTGTCCATAATTTACGTGGCGTCAGCCTATGCTTGCGCCTCTCTCTCGCGGTTGTATTTCCCGGTTCTGTTGTCTTGTGCTTCCATGTGTTTGTTCTCCATTCGTTGCTTATGTGGGTTGGTTTCCGCATTCGAGGACATTTCTCAGGATTGTAGCTGTTTTGATCATTACTGTCCTTTGTATGGTCTCAGTTATCCCTTTGATTCCTATTTCTCCTAGTCTTTTCTCCATGTTTTGGAGGACTGTTCCTAGTGCTCCTATGATTATTGGTGTTATACTAACTTTCTTCATGTTCCATATTCCTTTCAATTCTCTGGCAAGTTCAGTATATTTGCTTCTTTTTTCCGTCTCTTTGATCTTCACTCTGTGGTCCGCTGGAACGGCAAAGTCTACGATTTGGCAGGATTTTCCTTCCTTGTTGATTATTATCATATCCGGTCTCCTTGCTGTTATGGGTTTGTCTGTTTGTACATTCATATCCCATATGATTTTGTGTTTTTCGTTTTCTAGTACAGTTTCTGGTTTGTGTTTGTACCGTTTTTTTGGCATATTCGAAATTCAGTTGTTTGCACATTTCCCGGTGTACTTCTTTCCTCACGCTGTCATGTCTGTTCTTGTATTCCTTTTGGGCTAGCTTGCTGCATTCACTTATTATATGATTTATCGTGTCGTCTCTTTGTCCACACAATCGGCATTTGCTGTTTTCCTGGGTTTTTATCTATCTTTGCTTTAATAAAGTTTGTCCTAATCGCATTGTTCTGTGCGGCCGTCAGCAGAGATTCCGTTTCTCTGTTCAAGTGTCCTTTTCTTAGCCATGCCCAGCTGTTCTCATTGGCTTCATCGTTTGTGAGTCTTATAAAGCGTCCATGTAGTTGTTTTTCTTCCCACGTTTCCTTTCTTGTCTTTTTGTTTCTGGTTTCAGTGCTTCTGGAGTTGTTTGTTGGGTTGGTGTCTCTTGCCGTGGTGATAAGTCTTTCCGTGTTCTGGGTTACATATTTCTCCAGCTCTTTTTTGGTGTCTTCCACACAGTCTTCTATACTTACCAGTCCTCTACCTCCTTCATTTCTTTTCATGTAGAGTCTGTCCGTATCGTCTTTTGGGTGCAATGCATTGTGCATAGTCATTAGTTTTCTAGTCCTCTGGTCAAGGTGCCTGAGTTCTTCTTTGGTCCAGCCTATGAATGATCCAGAGTATCTTATTAGTGATACAGCCCATGTGTTTATCCCTTTTACTAGGTTTCTTCTATATGGTTTAGTTTCTAAGAGTTTCCTTGTTCTTCGTAGATATTCTTTTCCAATCTTCTCTTTCATTTCTGTATATTTGATTGTGTCTGCTTCCAGAACTCCCAGGTATTTATAACTACTTGTTCTCCTAGCGCCCTCATCTCCTCTGGGTTGGTGAGTTCATTACCTTCTGTCGTCTCCAGTTTTCCTCTTATAATCTCTAGCAGTGCACATTTTTCTATTCCAAACTCCATTTGGATATCCTGGCTAGATATCCTGGTTGTATTTATCAGCTTTTCCAGTTCTTTTTTGTTTTTTTGCAAACAGTTTAAGGTCATCCATGTACATCAGGTAGTTTATTCTTTGTTCTGTATCCGTTAACCTGTATCCGGCATCACATTTTCTGAGTATGTAGTTGAGTGGCATCATGGCTATTATAAACAATAGTGGTGATAGAGAGTCTCCTTGAAAAATGCCTCTCTGTATTTTTATCTCAGACAGGTGTTGTCCTCCGGCTGTCAGTTTTAGTCTCCATGTTTCCATTGCTTTCTGGATGAGATTATTTATCCTGCCTGGTATCTTGTATATTTTTAAGCATTCAATTATCCATGTTTGGGGGATTCTGTCGTAGGATTTCTTGTAGTCAATCCATGCCATGGTTATGTTCTTTTGTTTGCTCTTCACCTCCTTCAGGGTCTTTTGATCAATGTATAGTAGATCATGTGCCCCTCTTTGTCCTTTTCGGCATCCTTTTTGTTCCTCGGGGAGCAGTCCACGTTTGTCCAGGGATTGGTAGATTTGTTCTCTCAGTTGTGCTGTGAGAATTTTCCACATTATTGGTAGACATGTTATCGGTCTGTAGTTGCTGGGGGTCGTTCCCTTTTTGGGGTCTTTTTGTATCAATGTTGTTCTTCCTTCTGTCATCCATTCTGGTACGTCTGTTTTGCGGATACATCCACTCAGTTTCTGCGCTAGTCTTTCATGCAGGGTGGTGAATTTTTTAAACCAGTATGAATGTATTCCATCGTGGCCTGGTGCTCTCCAGTTTGCCATTTTTCTTAAGGTTTTCTTGATCGTTTCTTTGTTAATTTCCGTTTCGATTCCTTCTTCGATTTCCTGTAGTTCATCTTTCATGTTTTTCAACCATTGGGCATTCTTGTTGTGCTTTTTCGGTTCTTCCCATATCTTGCTCCAGAATTGTTTTGTTTCTGTTGGGTTCGGTTGCTCTGTTGTTGTTTTTTCTCCATTTACGCTTATAGTGTTTCTTGTAATTTCTGTTTCTTGGTTCATCTTTGTGTAGTGATAGCTGAGGCCGGTGTAATTTATTGGGGGGGGGGGAGATTATGAAGTGCTGTTTCTTGCAGTTTCTATTCCTTGACTCTTGTTGTGGTGTTCTTCGTGTGGTTTTGTTTTCTCTGTTGTAAATTCCTTGTGACTGGTTAGCCTTTGTAGCTTATGTATGTTAGTTTCCGCATTCGAGGATTTTCCTTAAGATTGCAGCTGTTTTGATCATTGCCGCCCTTTGTATGGTTTCGATAGTCCCTTTGATTCTAATTTCTCCCAGTCTTTTCTCCAGGTTTTTTTGGATTGTTCCTAGTGCTTCTACGATTATTGGTATTATACTAACTTTCTTCATGCTCCATATTCCTTTCATTTTACTGGCTAGTTCTGTGTATTTACTTCGTTTTTCCGTGTCTTTGATCTTCACTCTGTTGACTGCTGGAACGGCGAAGTCTACGATTTTACAAGATTTTTCCTTTTTGTCTATTATAATAACATCAGGTCTTCTTGCTTATATGAGTTTATCTGTTTGTATATCCATATCCCAGAGGATTTTGTGTTTTTTTCGTTTTATTATTATTATTATTATTATTATTACTACTACTACTACTACTACTACTACTACTACTACTACTACTACTACAACAACAACAACTACTACTACTACTATTATTACTATTATTATTATTATTATCATTATCATTATTATTATTATTATTAGTAGTAGTAGTAGTATTTTTATTATTATTTTTATTATTATTATAATTTTTTTTTTTACTTATTCCCTGATATTGACTTTCGAGGTTCTACTCCATTATATGTTTTCTCATTATTTATTTCATAGTTTTTTATCATCATTATTCTAATTATCAGTAAAACTATTATAAATTCATGTACACGTGTTATTCTCTTTGCCTTTAACAATTTAATATATATATATATATATCAACATTTTCAAATATATCTCTTAACGATGCTTTCAATGCTGTAGTAACATTCATATTATTCTAATTCATGCTTACAGCGCTACTTGTGTTACATAGCCACCACTCCTGCCTTGACCGCGGCAGTTCTCTTAAACTACTTAAACAATTGGTCACAGTCCCAAAAACGCATATGTTGCATAACAGACATGAAACTAAAGCCACGAAAGTCTATTAAACGTCTCCAATAAAACGAAAGCAATAACGAAAGTTTAGAAGCGTTTTCAACCTTTTTAACACTTTCCCGTAAACCACTTCTATAGGCATTTTCAACAGGCACTTTTAATACACATTTCCTTAGGCCAATTTTAAGCCTTCAAACTGTCAACCTATTACACATTAATTTTTAACCCCTTCTCGTTATTAAAACCTTTTTCTTTTTAAACATAGTTCTCTTTTAAAATTCTCTTCTCATTAAACATAGTTCATTAACCATTTTACATTAAACATTGTATCTCATTTAAACATTTTAAACATTTCAAACATTGTTCGTTAGGCATATCAAATTCAGCATTGTCCACTTTTCCCTTCGATTTCTAGTTCTTTTCGTTTTACAGATTAGGACCCCCCAAAAATGTTATGCCCCCAAAAAGTTACCTTACATTTTCTTTCTCACTGTTGGTCGTGGATTTGCTCGCGCACTCATCTTCGTTGCTGGCTCGTGATCGTAGTGGTGTACCTGTCTTGTGGTTAAACTCTGTTTTCATGCACGGAGACAAAAACGTTCGAAGACAAGACCTTTTGAGAGAGATTCCATTCGTTTATTTCATACTTCAATCGGAGAGATTTCCATTCGTCGGTTCGTTCACTCAAACTCTGTGGTTCTTCCATACTGCTTTGGTGGAATGTGACGGATGCAATCGGCTATTTCTTGTCCCGCCGTTGGGATCTTACTCTACGTCTTAGCCCATATCTCGCGATGTCACCCAGACTCTACGCATTATAAAGCTCGTTGGTCGACGTCTGTCCATCGCGCGCCTCCATGGTGAACTGTCTAGAGACCTAATTTCTCACCAGGGATCAGTGACGTCAGAGCCCTTTGGCCCTTCAACGAATGCCATAACAAACTCAATATCGCTTTTGTGTCTAACCTTTTTGATCCGAGCGTTTCATATTGGCCAGCATACATCCAGTATGTTATGATTCCCAGAATGAATCATTTTGTTTGTCCCAAATTATCAATGCACCTAATTTGTACTTCATCCTATTTCTTTCACCCGGTTCATAATTCATACTAGCTACTTTACCCGATTTCAAAATACAGGGCCCGTCTTAATGTAACACTTGCACCGGACATATATACAAACACTCCAATAACATCAGAGAGGATCGTCAGTCTTTGGCGGTGCCGTTCCTTTCACCATGAAGAAAATAAAAAAATATACTGTCTGTTTCCATGATTAAGGTTTTCAAACCGAAAATTCGGATTTATAAAATATATTAAATTTATAAATTTCATTTATTGATATAAATTCACGCGTATGTTAACTGGTTTCTCAAAAAATTTCAAATATATCTCTTAACGACGCTTTCGATGCTGTAGTAACACTCATATTATTTTAATATATATATATATATATATATATATATATATATATATATATATATATATATATATATTGTCAAACACAGCCTTCGTCGGGAAAAAGTGTCCGGAAGTGTAAGTTCCTATGTCTTAATATTATAAACAAAATACAGGGGGAGAGGATTCTCCAATTCAAGACATCACCTAGTAAACAAGGAAGAATAACAAGCAGGTAAAATACGACTCAAACACCAAGTTCATTTGTAAACAATATTTATTCATAAAATTACAAGAGCAGCGATAAACATTATTTGTTTTATGTACAAATAACAAAAAAAAACAAAGTACTACTTTAAGGGAAGAGGTATACTGTTTAATGTTAACTAATGGTGAGCAAAATTCATGAACAAAATAGTGTCTCAAACAGATCACGGAATAAAAAGGGTTACTACCTCACAGAATGTGGAAGGTTGTTACAAGACTTCCCACGGTAGTTGAAAAGTTCAATGATTGAGGAATGTCATAAGTCACACTCATCAAAGATCCACACTGATTTTTGGATGGAAAAGTTGTTAGCAGAATTTAAGGAGCATGTGTTCAGAAATAATATATGCGGATGTTATCGTGGAAATCTCACTTGGCCTTATGCAATTTTCTCGCAGGGGGTAATTCGTTTCTTCACGACAATGTACTAGGTTTATAATAAACGGTAGATTAAGTGAAATAATCTCGAAAGCCCTTGTTTTCATCAAGTTAGCTTTCGATCAGAGGGTCATAGGGTGCGAACTCGGTTCAAAGAGCCGCTTTGAATCTGTAAGCGTTCACCAGGTCCCACTAGGCCACGGGAGATTGTCACGTAATAACGGAGAAATTAAGTGATATTTACACTGAAAATGGCGAGCAAAATACCTAAACATTCTATAGTACTCAACAACAGAGTCGGAGCATTGCACTGAGGTTTTTAGGTGAATGTTTATTTTTAATCTTTCCGACAGTGCTCGACGTTCAATTTTACTTGAAAAGGGGCTTATAATATTATGAAATTATTTTTTAAATATATTATTTACGTATGGCGTCGTTTCAACCTTATGGCTCTCATCGGCGCAGGGAAGTAACAATATCATAGGGTCATAGGGCGCGAACTCGGTTCACAGAGACAACTTGAATCTGTAAGCGTTCACCAAGTCCTACTTGGCCACGGGGGATTTTCACGTAATAACGGAGAAATTAAGTGATATTTACACTGAAAGCAGCAAGCATAAATACCTAAACATTCCACAGTACTTAACGACAGAGTAGAAGCATTGCACTGGAGTGACTGTTTATTTTTAATCTTTCCGACAGTGCTCGACGTTATAATAATATTTAATTATTTTTTAATATTTTACCTACGTACGATGTCGTTTAAAGCTTGTGGCTTTTATATATATATATATATATATATATATATATATATATATATATATATATATATATATATATATATATATATATATATAGTGTGTGTAGATTTCAATTTAGTGTTGAGAATCCGAATAACAGAGCTCAATGTAATCTAAACAGAGCAACACAGAATTATAAAAAGGGGGAAAAACGAATAACAGAGCTCAATGTAATTTAAACAGAGCAAAACAGAATTATAAAAAGGAAAAAAATAATTCTATATATATATATATGAATTACTTAAGCAGGCTTTGTTAAACAACACGGAATTCTCGCCTTTGTATAACTTTTCTTAAGGTTTTAGAAACGTCGAGCAATCTTTCTGGTTTCAGGCGGCAGTCCATATTGTATTTCGCAATTTGGCCATTTCTCTAGCGCTTTCGACCTTATTGGCTGTCCTCAGGAGTAGGTTTTTTAAATTATAAATGAGTTTTTATAGATATAGAGGGTGTGTGATTGAGTTGATATATATATATATATATATATATATATATATATATATATATATAATCAAAAAGGAAAAACCTAAATTATTTATATATTTATTAATGTTTTGTCTTTCAAGACTTTCTCAAGATGATTAGTTAAAAGAAATTACATATTTAAAAATATTTGGTTCATTTGTTACATGAAAAACACATTCGTTAGACTAAAAAAAATGTCGTGCGATTATGACGAGAAAATCATATAAATACATCTGAACCCTAAAACTATATTTCCGAAACAATAAGCAAAACTCATATACACTTTTCATATAAACAGACATCTTTTCTTACCTACTCACGTCAATAATACAATTATTTACAGCACTCTAAATAAACTAGGAATTCCAAGAATACAAACTATATCACAAACTATAAAACAAACATTAAAAACAAGAAAACATTAAAAAAAAACTACATGTAATGCAGGTATATATACTGCCCAATGCAATAAGTGCCATCACATAAACGTTGGTGAAACTCAACGTGAACTAAAGAAAAAGCTGGGTAGACATAAAAGAGATATAAAAAAATAACAATTCTCTAAATTCGCTATTCTCTCAGGACATGAGCATTCTTTTAACTTAACACAAGCTAGATTCATTAAATTAATTTTAAATAAATCTAGGCGAAAACTTATTGAATAAGCACTCATAATAAACTCTAACACAATTAAACAACGTAACGGTTTCTACAATTTATCTCCTTTCATCAGCAAACTTATACTAACCGAACATAAATTTAGATCAAGGTTATTTTACGCCACATCCTCAAAAAAACTTTGTACATAACATCGATTAAAAACACTAAAAAAAACCAAACAAACAACAACAACAGCAACAAAACTCATTCATTTTATAAACGCATCACACATTTTGAATTCGAAAAAAGAAACATGCTTTTCACGTCATAATCGCACCACATGTTTTGAATTCTAACGACTATGTTTCGTTTGAATACCAAGAAACCAATAAACACATTTTTCATGTCACAAACGCACCAAACATTGTATGTCATTTCTTCAAATCAATCATCTTTACACAGTCTTGAAATAAAGATGAATATATACATACTTTTGTTTTTCCTTTTTCATCAAATTGGAATATTAATTCTATAATTTTTATTATATATATAAATATATATACACATATATTTATATATATATATATATATATATATATATATATGTATGTATGTATGTATATATAAAGAGAGAGAGAGAGAGAGAGGGAATAACAGAGAGAGAGAGAGAGAGAGAGAGAGAGAGAGAATACCAAGCGGTGTTTGTAGGGATGTCGAAGTCCTGAAGATTAATTTAGCAAGTAATCACTAATAAACACAACGGAACAAAGGCCCCTAGGAGAAAGTTCTGTTCTCAAGCAAGTTTCGAACCTCTCCAGAGAGAGAGAGAGAGAGAGAGAGAGAGAGAGAGAGAGAGAGAGAGAGAGAAATATATAGAGAGAGTATTAAAACTTTTTCATATATATATATATATATATATATATATATATATGTATATATATAAATGCATATTACACATAATGAATATAAATTGCTCGATACAATATATATATATATATATCATCTCGCTAAACAGCTCTCAATTTAGGATGACCCCTAAAACTTTCACCCTAATTCTCAGTACCCTCTTACGTCTACAGTGGTAACGTACCTTTTTGGCGGTGAACTAAGTTTTAATATATATATATATATATATATATATATATATATATATATATATATATATATATATAAAGCAAAGTTGTATGTATGTGCGTGTGTGTGTGTCACGATATCACAGTTAAGTGGTTGATCTAATAAGCAAATTAATTGCAGATTTGGATCAGCACCTTCAAACTGATGTCCTATCGATGTCTTGAATTAAAAAAACCCTCATTATTCAAAATTAAAAGTACGCAAAATGGCGTAACATCTGAAACAAATGTTACGCAATTTTTAGCGTTCACATTCCAAGCGGACCGACCAACTATTTTTTTACCTAAATTCATATTACGTACTTTGAAAAGAAAAAACTATCCTTATTTAATCAAATGTTTATAAATGCTCACTAATATATTATTTTACTTTAATAAGAATTTAATTTTTTATATCTATGTTTCTCTATGTTCTTTATTCATTTTAGAGAAACTATTTTATATCTATGAGGTTTAGTAAAAATAATCTATACACCCAACTAATTCAAGACGAACTATTTTCTTTATATCGGTGGCTTTGTCGTTAAAATCTTAAATTCCAATATTTTATGTCATCGTGGGTTCGAATCTCACATTAGACAATTGTTTTTGCGATAATGTTCCAATTAATTTTTAACCAATAAACTTGAATGATTCTTTTAATAGAAAAATGGATGATAAATATTTTATAGATGTTTTTAACTTCCAATATTGACTATAAAATTCAAGAAAAGTTGAGACACCCAGCATAGACGGGCAGTTCAGCTCGTAAAAATAAATAAGCAAAAGACCAAGATGTAAACACACAAACAATAAATAAATCGTCGTACCTGAGTTTGGTCCCACATCAATCATCTGGGAGAAACACCAGGGTAAAAAGCTCTACACGTTGCTTCAATATGAGAAATCAAATCAATTCAAAATCAGTGGCATAAAAAAATTTGTATGAAATTCTAAAAATAAATAAATTTTAACAGGAACAAACAATAAGAGTAAACAATTGGTTTGTGTGTCAAATGTTAAATGGCCTTGCCCCAAAGGAGGTAGATCTAAGTGTCGATAGATCTAGATGTCTGATTCCAGCGAAAAAATAGCTGATTTTCAGATGATTAATTATCACCATTAGTGATTGTCATATAAGTAGGGGAGTGGTGATCCTGAATAAGATTCACACTCACCGGGCGATAAGCCCCCATATTTTTATCTGTGGAGTTATCCCAAAGATCATGTTCACCAAAAAACTCCCATACTATTGCTGA
This sequence comes from Sepiola atlantica, assembly GCA_963556195.1. NCBI lineage: Eukaryota > Metazoa > Mollusca > Cephalopoda > Sepiida > Sepiolidae > Sepiola > Sepiola atlantica. The sequence continues at coordinate 63,316,325 of OY744531.1, forward strand.
ACTAGCTTAAATCAGTTTTTATCCAGGTGTGCTTTCAATGCAGAGGTGCACATTTTTATCCCGACGATAAAACATTTATTGAACGGCGATAAAGACTGTTGAGCATTTATGACTGAAATTAGTGGACAAGTCAGGCATAGACTGAATTGGCTTGCAGAAAGGATTGTGAATTTTATTAACGATTCCTTGGGTCGGTAGCATTTAATTTAGAGGTCAGCAGTCTCTTTAAACTCGGCTACAATTATTCTGTCGGCTTATACAATTAAATTATTCGCCAAACATAAAAATAATACCACCGAAGATAGGAATCTAAAAATATATTAGACAAGGTAGCAACTCTGGTCAAAGATGTAACTTCATCTATTGGAACTCTCATAGCAAAAAACAATTATTTAATTAGAATGTAGGCATTAGTCTTTATTCATTCGTTGCTTTTATACAGCAATTAGGAGACTCTCGCGGAAAGAATGTTAAAGAACCAATGTCTATCTCTCCAGTTAAAAAATCAAGTCCATCAAGATCAAAAGCTGTACATCCTGTAAAAAAGGTGATAATTAAATAGAGAAAGATCTTAAGTAAATTTCCTACTCGTATTGAGTGTAATTCATTTTCAAATGTTTTCTTTTGTCTTCATTCTAAGCCGAGATCTGCAATCATTTTTGATGTGATCTTTGCTTCATGTCGGCGGCTGTTTGTAACCACGACGGTACCTTAGCAAAAAAACACCTCTACTTTGAAAAAGCCTCTTAAAAATGTCCAAGTGTCGATAATAAATGTCAGTAGAAATTCTAACACCGACTGAAAGTGAAAACTTACAAAAGATAAGAAACAAAAGGATAATTTCAGACCGTCACCTCATGACGTGAAGTAATCGGGCAATTTTAGACACAAGGTAAAAAAGAAATGAGATAAATACACTCTTTTTATTTTCCATGAAGAACGTATATGTATTAATAAAGGTTAGAGACAAATATGTTGACGTGAAAAAAACACATAGACATGTGTTTTTTTCACGTCAACGTACTTTGATAATTACACAGTAAATTATTGTTTTTTTACAATTAATTTTATATTTATTGAAATAAACAAAAATGAAGCAACGTCAACCGAAACGAAATTTAAAAAATCTTATTAATGATAATCTTGTAAAAATCTACCAGAATGCATTTCGACTTCTTATCTTCTAATTAATAAAGGTATGAGACAAATTCACGTTTGTCTGTGTGTTCTACTTGCAGCATCGTTGTGGCCCAACGCGTGAACCCTTTTTTGCATTTTGCAATCCTTGTGCCAAACTTGGAGACAAGTAAAATAAATTTAATGCACTAAAATGTCAGCTCACACGCGGCAGTCATGTTCTGATCGGGGCCAGTTGGTGTGATCGAAAATGTCAGCTAAAATATCAACAATGCTATTGACAGCAGCCGGGTAAAAGAAGTAAGATTACCTGTTACCAGGTCTTGTTGGAACTCAAAATAATGCAGTGTATATTGTGCCTCTTTTCCTTCTCTCTCTCTCTTCTCCCTCTATCGTTTAGTTCTTAAACGAAATATAACTGTCGGTTTTTGAAACTTGAACAAGGAAGACGCGTCGAATCGTGTGAGAGTTGCCACGCGCCCAGAACATTGGAGTTTATTTAAAATTATGTTTCTTTTCAAAATATAATAAATTACATTTTTATATAAAAAGTAAAATGATTTTTTCCATTATTACATAACGTTCTATTGTGGCACAGCGGTCCCAGCCAGCAGATAATTAAGTTATTTTTACTGACGCCGATTAACGCAGCATACAAGCAGACCAAATACCCAGCCGGGTATAACTAACTCTTTCATTAAAGGGACGTGCCTATCGTTGACACTCCAGGAGCTTGGTACCGTGCCAGGACTATAAGAGTCCTTCCAAGAACGTCGGCGCGAATCACCAAGTCACCCTCCCCGCTCGTGACTATCGTCAAACGATGATTGCTCACTGGCGATAACGACGAACACATTTCGTCCCACTCCAGAGAGAGACCCTTCGGCAAACGAATTTGTCACACTATAACTTCGATGATTACATATTGAATTATTATTCTTATTATTTCGGTTAAAACGATTTTATTGAGATGCGGATACATTTTGAGAACAACTACACTGTAACCGGAAGTTCATTCTTGGGCAACGCCGTGTAGTCCTGCTAGCATGTATATAAGATAAAAGTAAAACTATACTTATTTAAAATAAGAAAACTGACGTCATTTGTTTTAGTGGACGAATAGCACACGTGAGATAAAGATAGTTTCATAGAGAAACACCAAACGTTCGGCCAAATGGAATAGACAACGCAAAAGTATACCTATTATATATCACATGTTAGCTAATGTATCACGTTTTTTTTAGTATATAATTAGGACAACATTAAAGATTCGCAAGGGCAGGAAACTCTAATTCAAGGGATGTAAGCCAACGCACCCAAACAATGCTATTTTTGATATTAAGGGCCCTAAGAGACACACCTTGAACAGTGGATAGAAACAACGTTACCCTACTAGAACAACTCCCTTCTTCACCGGATCTACGTGTAACATTTTTTATTTTCCTAAGTTCAAGAGGATTACCACGAGGATCCGCTTTGAAGGCATAGAGAGGATCACGACTGAGATAGGAGGCATCACATGAAAATAATCTTTTCAGCAATGATTGAAACCATGTAATTAGCGGTTTAGAATTGAAATAAATTGTTTTTGACATCAGTCCTGTTACTTTTCAGACACACATTTTACGCACGAAAAGAATGTCGAGAAACCACTGTCTTTCTGTTTGAGTAAATACGATAACCAGTTCCATTACGATCAACGGTTACCCATTCTGAAAAAGGTGATAATTAGATAGAGAAAGATCTGAAGCAAATTTATCTTCTTTCTCTGTTAAACTGAGATCTTCAATCTTATTCAGATGTGATAGTTACTTAATGGCACTCGTGTATAATCAAGACGTGACATTCGTAGCCATTCGCAGGCCAGGCGAAGTAAGCAAGACCCGATATTTCCACAAGCCACCGACGCGAAGGTAAGCACTTTTCTATTTATTTTTTTTTCTCTTCTCTTACTTTTTTGGCCACTCACATATAACTTCTCTAAATTCTAATGTGTATTATTTGAATGTACTTAATTCTGTATTTGATTTAAATGTGTTTAATTCTTGATATATATCTATATATACTGTCTCATTGCCTGTCTATAGATTCCCCACTGAAGGAATTATTTGACTCACACGCTGGCTGACTAATCATTTAATTAATTTAGTTGTTCTTAACGTATCAATACTAATACGAGGCAGGCAAATGTTTTCTATTGCTATTTTCAAAACAATATATCCTGACCACTCTTGATACCACGCAAACGATATGCTAATAATAAAAAAGTCGTCCTAATTTATAGCAAAGAAAAAATGTCTTCGAGTTACGTGAAAATAGATACTCTCCTCTCGTCAAATTCCTTCCTCAAATAGGTGACTCTCTTCCTACTAAAGTCATTCGTAGGCTAGGCGCATTGAGCAAGACCCGATATTTCCTCATGCCACCGACGCAAAGATAAGCACTTTATAATTTCTTTATTTTTCTTTTCTCTTACTTCTATGGCAACTCACATATAACTTCTCTAAATTCTAATGTGTATTTATTTAATGTCTTAATCCTGTATTTGATATAAATGTGTTTAATTCTAGATATATATCTATATATACTGTTATATTGCCTGTTTATTGATTTCCCACTGAAGTAATTACTGAACTCACACGATGGCTTGAAGTTATGGCTGTCTTTCTCTTATTTGTACTTACTTGTGAGAGGGAAACCTATATTCAACTTTCTGTTTCTTCTGGAGTATATAGTAAACTACTATCTACATATCTACACACACACACACACACGCACACACACACACACACACATATATATATATATAAAGTTTTGTTTGTTGTTTGTTTTTACGTGCGGGGGCTCGGAAATACCCGACTAGTACACAGGCGCAGGCTATTTTCCTCTCTCGGTGTGTGTCGGACCTGTGAGACCTTTGTCAGGCTATCCATCTAAGAGAAGGAAATCTCTCATAATAAAACCTTGCTACCAACTACTTATGTCGTGGCAGCAAACCGTTGGGGAGAGAGGCCTCCTTTTCCTGATCGACAACCTTCTTCGAGTTGGAATCTCGAACAAAATATCCGATTTGCAAACCTACAATTGCTTAAGGAGTAGATAGGTTCTGCTTATCGCCGGCCTTTGCACTCCCTCTTTGTCTATTAGTCAGGCGCAGAGGTACCAGCGCTGGGACGCCTCAAAACACCCAGTCCCTGGCCTTGTTTCCTTACTAGGACAATGACGCCGTTTCTCTTTCTCTCTATTTGGACAGCTTGGGGAAAGTTGTTTCGTATCTAACTCTTACATGACCAATCTGGGTCGCTCTTATTCCGACAGGTTGAGGGTACAGGTTAGGCAACTTGTCTGGCTGCTGTTTTTGACTGACAGGACAGGAGCCCAAACTCTTAGGTAGCGCTAAGAACGGCTGCTCTATCATCAGTTTCATAATACCGTGGGTAGTTGTATGTGCCATGTCGCGCATGGAAAGGGGCACGCAGTTATCTCCGGTGGACCTTCCCGAGGCCACAACCTCCATGGACCAGGTCGCGACTAATGGATTGGTTGTGTGAGCTTATTGGCAGGAAACAAGGACCCACCTTGCCCACCCCACTCTATATAAAAAAACATGTCATTACAAAAAAATCAAATCAAACCTAAACCAGACTACCCAACAAAACACACCTTTGCCTCCGCCCTTGAGGCTCTCATTCACAAATATCCGGGGACGACGTAGAAACCTTTCTCCTGACAAATTCCGCGGATATCCTAGCACTAAGCGAAACAAACCTTCAATCCTCAATCTCCTTTCACCACTTTGACATGACTGACTACCCCCCACTCTATCGTAAAGACTCTGGCAAATATATGCACGGGCTAAGAGTTTATGTTCGGAACACCCTTCCCCTGACTAGAGAACATAGGTTAGAATCGGATTACCAAGACTACATGTGCTTTAGATTGATTTTAAATTACAGCGTTAGTTACTTATATTTCTTATACCGTTCCATTTCGACCCAGGACTGTACCCTGCTAAACTGTTTCTGAAAGCATAGATAGAGCACTCTCACTTGACTCGAATGCCCAGATACATGTATTTGGGGATTTTAATGCCGACCCCCGGACTAGTTGGGATTCTCCAGCCTTACTGAGGCAGCCGGCAACTCTACATATAATTTCTCCTTAGCTTACCATCTCTTCCAGACTGTCGATTTCCCGACCCGCATCCCCGATCGAGTAGACCAGCAAGCCTCACTTCTAGAGCTTTTCTTGACCTCGATGCCCGAGGCTTGTGTGACAAAAGCTGATAGCCCACTCGGGAATGCTGATCACATTGTGCTAATGATTTATATCACCTTAAAAAGTCGTCCAAAAGCTGATGAGCCGTTGCTCAAAACAACGAGCTACTACGAGCAGGCTGATTTTGAGTCATCAGAAATCACATCAGCGACGCCCCATGGAGGAACACCTTCTCACTCCCTGCCGACCAGTCTGCAAATGAGTTAACTCAATAGGTCAAAGCAGACATTGAAGCCTATGTCCCCATGTGAAAATTATTTAGCAAGCCTCACTCTCCCCAATGGTTCACCTCGGAATGTGCAGCTGCCATTGCTGAGAGGCAGCATGCATTCCGTCAATTCGGCCGCCATAAGTCAGCTACTAATAGACAGATATTTAGAGTCAATAAATAATTGTAAAGCCGTGGTAGATGAAGTAAAGAGAAGGTATACTGAGTTAACAAAAAAACGCATTCAGTCACAGAAACTAGGTACTCGCGATTTCTGGATAATCTACAATAGTGTGGTGAACAACGATTCCCCACTATCCAACCACAATGATGTCGTTTGCACGGAAACTGATAAGGCTAAACTACTTGCCCAGCGTTTCGCCTCAAACTCCACTTTGGACTCAGAAAACCACTTCCTCCCTCAATTCGCATTGCGGACTGAAGCCACACTTTCTAACTTGGTCATCACCCCATCCCAGGCCAGAGACATCATAAAAAACCTTGACACCTCCAAAGCTTGTGTGCCTGATGTTATACTTGTAATAGTAATAAAGAAATACTCTGCTGAACGGACTCCTGTCTTCTCCAAACTCTACAACAAATGCCTAGCTGAATCTTGCTTCTCCGATAGGTGGAAAATTGCTTCTGTGATACCAGTCTGCAAGAATTCTGGGGATAGAACTGATCCTCAGAACTACCACCCAATCAGTCTACTTCCGATCTTTGCTAAACTTCTTTCTGACAGCCAGTATGGAAGTAGACAAGCACGATCTACTTCACACATCCTAACGCATGTATAATACACTCGACAAGGCAAGTGAACCTAGGGCAGTAGCGCTTGATATATACAAGGCCTTTGACAAAGTATGGCATAAAAGGGTTCTGAAAATACGCTCATACGGTATTACTGGGCAATTACTTAACATAATTAGATCCTTCCTAACCAAAAGAAAGATCCAGGTTGTCCTCGATGGCCGTTCATCTACGCAAAATGACATAAATGCTAGTGTAACCCATGGATATATCCTTGGATCTTTATTGTTCCTGATCTTCATAAACGATCTCCCTGATGACATTGAGTCTGAGATTGGTATATTTGCTGACGACACCACGCTTTACTCTCGTCATGTGGGAAAAACGGACGCGATCATATCCGAGGCAATGGCTTAATCTTTAGAAAGTAACCTCGCTCTCTCTCTCTCTCTCTCTCTCTCTCTCTCTCTCTCTCTCCCTATATATATATATATATATATATATATATATATATATATATATATATATATATATATATATATCAGGTCGTTATTTATACAATTTTTGTTAAAGACCACGAAGCTCCCTCGTTTGCAATCTTTCTCGTTAATCTCTCGAAGCGGCGAGCAATTTTGCGGTTCTCAGGTGTTAATTGGTGTAATGTGGCACCCAGCCTGGTATCATGGGTCATCCCTCGAGGGCTTTCAATATCTTGACCGCTTTCTGGTGATTGTGTCCAATCGTTCGTAATTAGGCGTTTTATAGTTTTTTTTCATATACTTATTCATGTACATATATATATATATATATATATATATATATATATATATATATATATATATATTTGGTTATTTATTTAGTATTTGTTTATTTATTTATTTATTATTTTTTATATACATATACATATATACATATGTAAATGAATACATATATGAAAAAAAACGTGACTTTACATTTCTGAAACAGATGACAACAGAAGCTGAAGAGAGCCGAATAGCTAAGCTCTGCTGTGCTTGAAACCGACGTTACGAATATTCTACAATTTTTTCTGTACCAAAATAAATAAATATTACGCTCTTAATTTTTCATTTTTAACTTTAATTCTAAATTAATCGAGCACTATGCTGGGATTTTTTCCTACTATATTACAACGAAGTTATATATATATATATATATATATATATATATATATATATATATATATATATATATATATATATAGTATAATTTTTTATTTATACAAACATTATTGGTTACATATGTGCATACATGTTTCGGTTGTACTCTTCGCGGAGAGTTAACCTCTTCAGACCAAAAACGACAGAGAAGTGAGATGGATTTGGAAAACTTTCTTTTTAAATAAATCTTTTTTGGGGATGGGCTATTTTTTATGAATTAGTATCGGATTACGTACTTTACTTGTTAACTCTTTCAATTAGTTTCTATCTTTTTTATTCTTTTTTATTCTTTCTTTTTTCTATTGTTTTTTTACTTACATAGCCTGTGTTCCTTTCTTCTCTATTTACCACTTCAAAGTTTTAATCTATTTACAAACCTATTCAAGCATAAATATCTGATCTTTATATGAGATACACACGTGTGCACAAATTAATAGATACAGAAGTACATATATAAACGCATATATATATATATATATATATATATATATACGCATATATATATACACAGATATACACATACATATACACATATATATTTTCAAGCCTAAATATCTGGTCTTAATATAAAATTAAAAAATACACACGTGCACACAAATTAATATATATATACCAGTACACACACAACATATATAAACACACACACACACATATATATATATATATATATATATATATATAAGTAATATATATATATATATATATATATATATACATATATAAAAAAAGAACAAACACAAATATATACGCATATATCTATACACGGATATACACACATATATATATATACATATATATATATATATATATATATATACATATAGATAACATACCTACCTACACATATACATGAACATTTACGTACAATACCAATATAAATAGAAACATAAGCATATAAATATGCTTATTAACCTACGCATAGGTACACACGAAATAAATATAAATATAAAAATAAAAATATACAACTTTTACACCCGTATAAACATACTCACACATATAAGATATTAGTTCAAGTATCCATACCCATACATACGCATATATCTTGATGCAATTATACAAATACACGCATGTACACATATATACACATACGCATATACACACAAATGTATATACACATACATATATAAACACACACAAATACCAATACATGGATACATATACACATAAATACATACATATACATCACTACATATGTATATATAGATACCATTATATATACATATATAACATACATAAACCATACAATTATATACATATACACCATTACAGATACATGTACATATACATACACATATAACATAAATATACATTATATATATTATTAAGAAAATGGAGGGTGAAAAAAAGTTCGTGTAAAAAGATATGGGGTTTGTCCAGACGGTAATTGTCTGTTTGTAAGGTGTCCAATGTAAGGAGATTTAGATGGAGAAGAAAAAGTTTCGTGAAGGCAGCATAGGAAAGTGCTCAAAAATGAAGTAAATCCAATAGTGAGATGTTGAGTTCAAATCGTAGATGGAGCGCGCTTAAATGGAATTTAAATGAAGAAAACGGGCCATTTTAAACAATACTTCCTGGCCCGAATTAGAATCGTAAACGAATGACATTAGCAGTGAAATATTGAGGCAGTTCTGGGAAGAAGTCCTTAAGTTAAAAACAAGGTCAAATTAGGAAGTGGGTTGGAAAGAAAGAAGGTAAGGCAGAAGGAGGGAGGGTTAGTTGAAATAGCAATGGCTGTGGCTGGAAGGGAATAGGGAAGGTGGAGGAGGTGTTCTGGTGATAAGGTTATTTTTGGTATATACTGGATCCGATGTTAGTAGGGATTTGGCCGTAGGTGAAGAATTAGGTCATTGAGTATATATATTATTTGAAAAAGAATAGAGGGGGGTGGGCGTGATTAAAACGGGGTTTGAGCGAAAGACAAAAATAATTTCGAAAGTTTAAAAGAGTTTCTGATGGGAAAAGTTGATTAGATTTGAGTCGATACAAGGGAGATAAAAATAAAAAGCATAAAAAGGAAATGGAAGAGTGTATGCGAAATATATATATCAATATTTGCTATGCATTTTTTAATTATATGAGGTTTTAGGAATTCCGTTTATTATGTATTTGCTGTAGTATAAGAATGGCCGCTGCAAAAATTTAAACATAATTTTACAACCGGGAAACAACGAGTGCATCTCCTAGTATATTTGATCACCGATTCATTAGGTGAAAACTTTCTTTTCTTCACAGGTAACTGGCTCTTCTTTCCACTTGTCATCACCGAAGTTTAATGAAATTCAAAATAGTGGTCACCTGACAAACACATAGCTGGTTCGTTATGCGAATTACGCAAACAATAGTTGTTGCGACGTGTTTTACTTTGTACGTAAATTACACATTGACATACTTGCATTATCCGCGACAAGAGGAGTAACCTTCGTTCACTTTACACCGAGAGTGCTATCAACTGTTGTCGCTAACAAGTAGATAACAGTTTCTGATCCCATATGTTTGAGGTAACCGTATCCTATACACTTATCTTATCGTCAAAAGGTAAAATCTCATCTGGAATCAAATAAAAATGAGATTTTAATGTTTTATACCATTTTAATCTTGTCATTTAACGTGACAATATCATGCGCCATTTTTGGTATACTGTCAAGTAAACTAACATGCGATTAATCTATTATTATACTAAAAGTGAACTAATCAACGTTTGTTTCCCTAAAGGTTTTTCTTATATACTTTAATGACACAAAATACAGGTTAAAATAGACTTTAGTTTCGGGATTGGGTGATTGAGTGAAACTCCTGGTTTAATTGTTCTAAGTAACTGTAATTTATAATTAACTAAACAAATCACCTATCCCTCCTTCTCTTAGTGCTATCGATGTATTTCACTCCCATCACTCTGTGCTTATTCAACCACTTTCTAATATTTCTTAATGACTCTTTTTGTCGGTCGGTCGGTCCCGCAACATCAACGTGGCTATCTAATTTACATAGTGCCTGTACATACCACAAACATGTATATAAATTAGTTAGTAAAATAAGTCTTTTTAATTCTTTATAAGAATAATCCAGAATAATTATACTTCTAAATAATAATAATAATAATAATAATAATAATAATAATAATAATAATAATAATAATAATAATAATAATAATAATAATAATAATAATAATAATAATAATAATAATAATAATAATAATAATAATATAGAAATAAAGAGACGTATTATTTTTGTTATGTAAGAAGAATACCTTAAAATGTGTTGCAGTTTATGAAATTTCGAATGAAATCAAAGTAGCATAAATAGTGGTAGTGATTGTGACAGGTCACAGGTACGTCAATTATGTAATAAATCTTCACCTGTTTACGTGAACTCCAAATCCTACTCTAAAGAATTTTCTTCAAATATTAAAGTTATGAGAGTATAATCATTTTTCGTAAAATAGTTTGGAAAGTTGACAATTTGAATCTTCGCAGTTGTCTTTCCTTGGTCTCGAAAGAAAATAGCTATTTATTACACGTGTAACAGCTGTAGCCCACTGATCCTCCCACTCCCTCTTCTTTCATACTTCTCCTGTTAACAAATCAACTTCACAAATGTAAAAACTAAGAAGGATTTGTATCGGAGTAAGAACTTCTCATTTTATGATTAGATGATAAGTACATAGAAAACAGTTAATAAGGTTTTCCTATTTAACTTCCAGTATTGCCCATTGTCTCTTGACACAGAAAGAGCTCAGTCTATGTTGGGCTTGTTGGTTGTATTATTTGAACATACATTTGGATCTTCGTAAGTTGAATGCTTTTATTCTTTCTTTCTACTCTAAATGATATTCATGCGTTTTACTTTACAGTTATATCAAGATATTTTCTGTTTCTCCACATTTTCGTATTAGGTTGCCATTTTCTCGCTTCCTTGTTCGTCGTTTCGACCTTTTTTACTATCCCATACAGCGTTTGATTCACACATATTGCTGTTTGGCTGTATTTGCTGTTAGACTTCACTGATTACCCTTTTATCTCTTTAAAGTCGAAAGCGGGGTCTTGCTTTTATGTCGGCGTCAAGCGATGTGTTATGAGAAAATATACAACTTTAACGTTAACAACAGAATTAATATTTTTTACTACTTTTCGATGGACAGTTGTTGAGTAGAGAAAAAGTAGTCACGCGCATGCGTGTCTAAATGAGCAAACCAGATCGTTAGAGCTGTGCCTAAGAATCGCTTAATAGCTTCTTTAAATGATTAGAGGATCTATACCCTTGTTTTCGAAGAAATTGCATAAGATACTTTTTCTTTTACATCTAAATCCAGCTGTCTCGTTTAGGTTCAGATAAACTACAAGCTTTGTCTACGCAGACGCTCTATATGTAAATCGCTGTCTCACAGGTTCTGATCGCTAAATCATTAATTTGAACTTTCATAGAAGCGTTAATTTTGATGCAATACCAAAAACTAAAACATTTTCGTTAAATTAATTCATTAGTTTTTCACAAAACTTTGCATAAAGTTATATGACCATGAACGCAAAACTTTGTCCCCGGCGGCCTAAAATGCCCACAAATGGCTCAAAAGAGTATAGTTTTTTTTGTAAATGTAACGTTAGAGTATAGCAGTTCTTTAATCAAAGCAGATTATCCGGATGGCGTTCTATCCCATAAACGACTAGACTCTTGTTAGATATCTATCCAACAAGAGTCTAGCAACATTAGGCGTCACAGTAAGGTTGATCTCTTAATGACAGCGATTGTAAAAGTAATTAATGAAGACTACACACGATCATTTGTGATTTAATAATGCTTTTGTCGTATTTGTCTTTTACAGCTTAGGGAAGCAGTTGCCCCAAATACGGTTTCTTTCTTTCGCGGTTCAGAAAAAAGAGAAACATTTTGTCAGCTTTTTGTGTCACTGGCGACTTCCTGTTCTTGTTATGCAACCACCGGTACACGTAGCTCTAATGCTAGTATTGAAGTTCGATTTCTCTTACTCTAGCCTTATGTGAAAATACCGTTTTTTAAATTATTTTTATACACCCAAATCTAATCTTTCTATATAGATATCTTAAATTTCCGTCGTTTGTTTTTATCAACTTCAACCAAAAGTTCAGATTAATTCTTATTTACATGAAATAAATACTGGTAAACCCTGGATTGTTCCCATTAAAAGGAGTGAAAATGCCCCATTCTTCTCAAACTTGTAAAATTGCACTTTTTCACAATAATATAAATGTACATGCATTATCCCTCCTCTCAAATCCAACAAAAGTTGTGATTGATGGCTGTTTACGTGATTCAAGTTGTTGTGATCGTAGCGAGATATAACTAATACTTTACTTTTCAATTTCTAAAAAGAACTACTGATGTAGCTTGTTACTGAACCATTAACATTTATAACATTTAAACATATATGTATTCAGTAATTGTGCTACCGGTAAGTGAGCGTCCAATGCAAAAAATGAGTCTTAAGTGTTCTTTCTGTCGCGAGGAGGGGTTTTGTTTCACTAGCCAAACTGAGGAGGCCATTGGACGGATAATCATCAGCATTACGACGACGATCACGCACAACAACACTCAAAGACGGGAAGGAAGAAGAAATAAACGCAGCGACGATAGCGGCAATGAAAGAGAAAAAGTATCAGGACAGCACCCAGCAGCGAAAAGAGAGAAAGAAAAATCACAGAGAAAAAAGGTAAATTATGCTTTTATATTAAATTGACATTCTGTTTCATCTATTTATCGATTTGCATATATATCTCAGTATGTTTTCATCTCTCTCTCCTTTTCTCACTCTCTCTCTGAGTCTATTTCCTTTTGAGTTTGTGCTTAGAGTTTCTCCCATAGTGATTAAAGGTAGTGTGTTTTTGTTTTTATTTTTAAAATTTTTTATTTATCGAAATATTTTTATGTTTTTTATTTATATTTTTTGATGAAATGATGACTGAGTAGCTTTTACATTTGGTTACGGAGGATGTGGTATTTTGATAAGTACTGCTAAAGAGCCATGGATTTAATAACTGTTCTGTTTTTAAATCTCGGAAACAGTTACATGATAAACAGCTAATGATCCCCTTTTCTATTTCACGATTTAAGGTAAGCTCCCCTATTTATGTTTTACTGCTATATAGTTTAGTCCCCTTATATATTTGTGAATGTTCTAGCGGTAAGTCGGCTTATACAAGTTCTAAGTTCGCAATATGTGGATTTAATTAAAATTCCTTTGGCATTTAAACTGTATTTTTTACGTTTATAAATGACTATATATATATATATATATATATATATATATATATATATATATATATATATATATATATATATATATATATATATATATATCGCTCAATATTTACTTGCTTCCCCACGATCGCCAAAGTTAGTTATGAATATGAAGAAAATCCATGTTCCCTTAACATTATCACAGAAATATTAATTGCCTTCGTCTAGAAGGATTTCTTCTCCTGTGACTAAAAACAGAACATATACTACACTTTGATCGTATCCTGAAGGCGAGCCTAGTGAGAATCTAATATAGTTGCTTATTTCTCTGCCCATTCCTAATTTTAAAAAAGAGAGTTTGAGTGGCCGTATAAAACATGGCTCATACGATAAAACAGAAACAGAATTCTATTAGCCTGGTGATAAATAGCGCAAAATACTACGTGAACTGTAACGTTGGCTTCTTTTCAAAAGCACTCTCGTAATTAATTATGTAAGTTTAATAGCAGCTAATGGAAATAATTAAATCTGCAGAGAATTCAATGTTAACAGAAGATGATATGAAAGAACAATCCGTTGTAATCATTTGTTTTCGCGAGATTTCTGACATAAATCGAAAGCAAAATGTTTGTTTAACCCATATTACACCAGTGTCCTCGTTTGAGATTAGCGCAAATTAGGATCTCTATTACTTTTGTTACGTTTTATTCTGATTACATGGCATATCACTTGTTTTAGTAATGCAATGTGCAGAACTGTTTAAAGTATGGAATAACGAATGAAATCAATTGAAAAAAGGTAAAATACCTGCATCGAAAATAACGTGAGACCCGTGTTCCGGCGTTTTCCGGGAAAAGTAAAAAAGCCAAGAAACCCAGCTCCCACCCTAAACCTAATATAAGTACTTTTAGCCGACGCTGTTTTAGGGTTAAGTAAGAGTTTATTTTATCTATTTATTCCATTTATTTTGTATTAGAATACACAATTTTCAAACAAAATAACAGGTTAGATGCTGGAAAGAGAATTTTGAACGGCAGCGATGAAAATTTCGATGTTTTTCTAGTACGATGAAAGTTGTATTAGCTTATTATTTTTAATGTTATTTTTGTGATTTATGCTGGAACCTACTTAAGCAAAAGTATTGTGGTTAATGGCGGAATCCATTGTAACGGAAAATATTAATAATAAAACAGAGAGAGTTAAGGATAAAGAGAGAGAGAGAGAGAGAGAGAGAGAGAGAGAGAGAGACAGACAGAGACAGAGACAGAGACAGAGACAGATAGACAGATAGACAAATAGACAGATAGAAAGAAATGGCACCTTGCCTGATTAGAACAGCATCGTTTACGATTGAACTATTTTCGCTTAGTTATAGCCGTAAAGAAATGAAGGGTGTGTGTCTATTGCGTCATCAAGCATTGGAGCCAATAGGAAAGACGGGAAAATTATTTACTATCTGTTATAAAAATAGAAAAACGGTGACCAGGGTGACAGGAAGGGGACTGCGAAATGAGAGAAGGTTAACTTCTTTCACTACGTCTAAGACATGAGTAATAACATCTGAAACTATCGGATAAAATAGAAAAAGTAAAAAGTCGATTTGAAATAATAAATAATTTTTGTTCAGAACACGAAACAATATGTGCAGCATCTTACATAATACACATCTTTTTATGTAGCTGGTGCCACCACATGCGTTTCTGTATGTGTATTTTTTTAGGGGGTGAGGGGACTCACCTTCTGAAATTTCTGGTAGTTTTAGTACTTTAGGGCTCTTGCGATGTTCTTTCTATTTCAACTTCCATGTGGCTGGTTAGCGTTCATTGGTCAGCTGTGTTCGAGTATTTTCCTTTCAATCTAGGCTGTTTTCATCATCGCAGTGTGTTGTACTGTCTCAATCTTCCCTTTGATTCCAATTTCCTCTCGCCTGTTTCAAGTGTTCCTAGAATAATTACTACTATAGTGATATTTTCATGTTTTTATATTACTTTCATTTGTCTGTCAAGTTCGTATTTTAAAAAATTACTTTGCATTTGAAAATGTCATACCAAAGTAATAAAACTATTCATCTCGTAAGGCAGGCCAAAACAACTTTGTAACGTTTTATTTTGTTTTATTTATTACTTACACTTACAGTAATGTTGTAATTCTGTCTGCGAGTTTGACATCATTTACGTTCATTTTAATTCTTTGATCTTTCAGATTAACTGGCATTAACTGGCATCTATACCATATTTTAATGAAATACAATCTGTTACATCCTGGCACTACAAACGCACAAGCGTCCACAAAGAAAATAAATGACACGGTGTTTATTTAAGAATTTTCAAAGAACGGTGTTTATTTAAGAATTAAAAATGCCAGCGTTGAATATAATTTTGCGAATATATTTAAAAACAATAACATTTTGGTGCCAAAACTTTTGGCTAGGAGCAAAGTTTAATACATGTTCTGAGAAATCACTCCATCTTTCATTCCTCGGGCAGTGAAGGAGAAATCCTTCTAAAATAAGGTAATTTTAATTTTGTGAAAACCAGAGTGTCCGTTTTTGGGGAGCTGGATTTTCCTCACAGTAAAATGCGACATTGTGTCGAACTTAAAATAGGGAATACTTTAAAAACAACTGCAACACAAACCGGCAAGTATAGGAAGATAATGCGATGTTTTCATTTGTTTTATCTATGACTTGCAAAATGTTTACATTAAAAGATAAGACTATATTGATTATTAAGAGTTCACAGCTTTATAAAAATATCATTTAAACTATCCTTTTATCTCGCTGTCACTCTCTCAAGTGTATTTTTTCCTCTCCTATCTTTCATTTTCTCCTCACTTTGTTTAGCCCCCATTTTCTAAAAAAAAACCACCCCTATCTCTTCCTTTCTCTCTACGATTTACTCATCCATCCTATCACTCGAGTTTCTCTCTCCGCTTTTCTTCCTTTCTCTCCTCTTTGCTTTTAAATCTGTTCTCTCTTACACTATTCTTTCTTAATAATGTCTCTTCATTTCTCCACTTATTCTCTGTATACTACTTATCCCCCTCTCTCTCTCTATGTGTACATCTATCTGTTTCTGTCTCTCTTTCTCTTATTATATCTCTCTTAATCTGTATTAACTAGACTCTGAAATTAATGGGATCCCGACCAGAGGAGTTATATGAATCCTTTCAAACCAACTCGCCATTCATATTGAGCGTAATGGATGGACGAAAGTTCTTTAGAATGTTTTGTTTGGAAGGGGAACACAAAACAATTCTCATCCTTTTACACACAATAAAACACAACGTATCTCCCTTTATTGTACTCATCTATGCAACATTTAAATCCTAGCGTTAAGGTGTTTTCAGTTCTATTTTCTTAGAACATACAAATAATTGATAGTCTGATATCGGATAACAACTATTCCCCGTGGAAATCTCTCTACATATAAAGTTGTAGTCCCTGTTTGTTTGTTCAGGAAAATATCCGAGGGTTTTACAGCTCATAGACCCAATAACCATATATATATACTTTTGACGACATTAGCCAGCCTATTTAGATACGTATATTTTATTTTGATCAAGGGGCTATCAAATTATCGTGTAGCCTGTGTTCGCACTTGACATCCACAAAATTGAAATACGACATTTTATTCTATTTTATTCTATTGATGACGTGAAAATTATCGAAATTAAAAAATAAGAATAGAAATGTTTAGAAAGAATTCAGAGCTTGGAGTAGGAGTGCACAGAAGTCCTCACTTATCCCCGGTATTCGCCGGAGTGTCCTCAGTGTGTTACAGACTATACATATAGCAAAATTGATTTCATTGAATATTGCTTTACTGGCATCTTCACCTAATCAATGCTGGGTACATCCTCCGAAACCAACGTCGAAAATTGAATTTATAGAATGTAAAATATGAGACTAAAAAAGGTAAAAAGGTAAAAAGGATTCCTCATTCAATTACAGACAACACAGCGAGTTTTCCAGCTAGTTTATATATCATGGTAATTTTAGATTTTTAGAAAGATAGAACAGAATTAATAAAAGGATTAGGAGACGCCAGTTTTCTCAAGACGTTAATCACAATGTACGAGTTACCCAGATCGGGTTAGAGTTTCGATTTGTAGACAAAAATCTATCCTTATTTCCATAAAGTTTAAGCGCCACTTTTGATACTTCCAACCAATCAGAGATAGCATTTAATTCAATAAAGTTATAAGGCCACTAAAGTTCTCTGCATGTAGGTAAAAAAGTATATCGGTGCATGCATGTGCGCATAACTAACCTTTCTGAAAGTTATCAGAAACATATTGGAAGATAAGCCTACTCTAGAATTGAAAGAAAATGAAGCCTATCCGAACAGTATTTTGTTTGTTGGTTGGTTAAGCGTGTCAGACTTCTGTATATAGCGCACAAAGATCGTGCCTAATGATTGTCTGGTCTGCAATGAAGTTCTTGTTGTCAACTTACCAAATATATATTTTTAAATATTGTTAATTCACACTATTTAATATTATAAATTATCAATTAAATAATTATAATCCAAATGATGTAATATAAACAGAAAATAAGTTCACGTTGTTGTTCTGCCAGCTTCTTTTAAAGATATTTTTTTAATTTATAAAGGAAAGTGTTGTAGAAAAAAATAACGAAATAATATCGAAACAGTTAAACAGAGGTGTCGCCAAGATCAAGTCCAAATGAAAAAAAAACATTCTCTCTCAACTGTATAAAAAAACGTCGTTCAGTTCAACATAAAAAAAATCCAGCACTATTCTCTTCTTTCGTTCGCTTTCCAATCCCACGTTCAGAACGATCTCCACGTAACTAACCGAATCTTCACTTTCCCTCTCTTATTGAAAAAAAATGCGACGCATGCAAACCAACTTAATTTGCATAAATCTCTCACGCGACACCGCTGCCTGGATCTTCAAATAAAAACCTTATTTGACGTTCTGACGCCTTTCTCCTCCCACTTCTCTTTCTTTTTTATCGTCAGCGAGCGTTTTCGGGTTCGCCCCACACACACAGCATACCAGACGCTGCCTCTTTGAACGGCGCCAATAAGTGTCTGCATTTACGTCAATCAGCCGCTCTTCGTTACACCCCCTTCTGATCTCATGATCACACATATTGCAACCTGGTGCAGGTCTTTTTTGTCTCATGCTTCTCCGCGGTAATACGGCTGCGACTTCTTCCTCAGATAACTCGTCCGCAGGGGGAGCATCCGATGCATTTGTACAAGGCCTTGGACTGTCTGGCCTTCTCCACGGTGATGCGACCACAACTTCCTCCTCCGATGACTCGTCTGCAGAAGAATCACCCGATACATCTGTGCTAAGCATGGGGCTATTATAGTGATCACTCGCGCACTCTGAGTGGACGAATCACTGTCACTGCCACTTTCCGATTAAGTTGAGCTTATAACGGATCGTAGGTCCCTTACGCACCGAGGCATCCCATCAATGAGGACATTCTTTGGGCTAATCACACCTGTAACGAGTCCAACTGCATAAGGGGATGTACACCGTCCATTCGGACTTCTCGTCCAAACACGATCTCTCACCTTGTAACACAAATATTGCTGTTCGGGCTCATCGGGGGACACCACATCGATGCCCTTCAGTCTGACTGTGTAACAACGGATTATGTTAGCAGTAGCTGTCAGAGGTGACACATCGTCTTTCGTGGTGTCATTGTACCATAAACTGCTTCCACCACTGAACACAGTTTTCTTGCAGCAATCCGCTTCACACTTCGATGGCACCGATCTGTAATACCATTACCTGATGGTCTATGTGCACAGCGAAATCGCAGTTAAACTCCCCACTCATTTATAAAGTCTCTAAAACTCTTATTGCAGAATGCTGGGTCATTATCCAGGAGTATCTCAGTTGGTGGCCCGCGCTCGCAAAATACATTTTCTAATTGGTCGATGATGCTTGCTGCGTTTTGCTGTCTGAGACAACGCCAAATAGAAAACCGTCTAGGCCCACAGTCAATGATCGACAGATAGTGCTTTCCCTGATAATGCGTTATATCTATCCCCACTCGATACCAAGTATCACTGACATCCAAGTTCCCGTTCGGCCAGCACACGGACGGCGGATCGATCGACTGACACTCTTTGCACTCTCTCACTACTGTCCTGACGGATGCCTTAGAAATCGTGGGGTCGACCCTGCTAACAAAGTACCACGTCCTTTTTATGCCAGGGTGACCACTTTTGCGATGGATAGCCCTGATTTGGTCGGATTCTGGACTGGGTGTTGATACAGCACACACATGGCCCTGGGGTATAGCTGCGTTTCTAATTAAGTTAAACCATCGTTGCGGTACGCGTGTCAGACTATCCGCTCGGTTATATTCTGACTTTACTAAGGTAATGTCCACTGACAACCTGTACTCTTCTATCAAGCTTAAGAGCGCACCCAGTCGTCGTCTTATCAGCATTTCGCTTGCTGCTTTAGTATGCACTCTGGACTTTCCTGTAAGGTATCCATTATCCATTTGTGCATACAGACAGACTCAGTAAAAAGATGCAATATGGATGCTTCCCGCATCAACGCCATATTAATGCCTTTTAGTACAGCATCAAGTTCTGCCAGATTTATGTGCTGTGTATCCTTTGCTTTGCGTATCCAACTTGCATCTTCTATCACAGCTCCATCCTGCTCCAGAGAAACTCCGTCGCCAAAGAGCTTGCATCAACCTAAACATCGACCTCACGACCGTCAACACTCCACTTGCCTCGTACGGGGTCTCCTTCGTGCATTCTCGCAACAGTTTCTGTCATCATCGTGGTCAATGGAATATCGTCCACCTCATCGTCCCAGCACTCGGTAACTGCCACTGCTCTCTTTTTGATAAATGCGGCTGCCACTCTGATCCATCTGCCCACTGGAAAGTACCCAACTAGTTTTCCACACAAAGAAAACACGACACGTCTGGAGATGCTGCGTGGTATACTCGGGATCTCGTTACCTCGTTCCCATTTTAACATATTGCATTACTGCCAAACTTTCAAGCCGAGTACTCGCACACCGTTCTGCAGCCGTTCAGGTTCCTTACTCAACAATCCAAAGTAGGCCAGATGCTGCCTCACTTTAGCTGCGGACACTATGTTTTCATTTATGAAAACATCATCGATATATGCTGATATTGCCCGTTGAATAGAGTCGTCCCTTGACAATGCAGCGTCTACAATAACTCGCATAATGGCTGGTGCCACATTGAGCCCAAAACCCATGCGCGTCAAGCAGTACCTCTTCCCCTCTAATATGACAGTCTGGTATGGCCACAGGGATTGATGCACATGCACCTGTAGGAAAGCTCTCCGCAGATCGAGCACTGATACATTAGGACTTTTCGTTCGCCACTCTCTCAGCTTGCGTGCACATATGTCTGCATGTGCCGTGTAGGCATCGACGTGCTCATTCAGTTCGCGAAAATCCAGAACTGGCCGCACCTTAGATTTGTTCTGCTGGAAGATTGCCATTAGCGGAATTAGGCCCTTTGGGGGTCCTAGTTTGTCTTCAGGATAGGGAAGTAGCCATCCATTGTTCAGCCATGTTTGAAGCTCACGTCTATAGTCCTGGTGGATTTGAGCGGGTACTGAGTATTCAGGCACCCTGTTTTTGAGTTTACCAGGTGGTTGATCACCGCACCACTTCCACGACACCGTCCACACTTTGGCCTGTTCGTCAAACGTGGCGCTAAAATCGGGTTCCTCTATCGTGATCGCAGCGCAAGCATGTGAACACGTTTTATAAAAGATGGCTTCGCCAGACTGGTCAATGTTGACCCCACCCAAAATCTTGATAACATCCATCACAAGTAACATGTCGAAACCTAACAGCTTACTGTGTACAACCAAGACATCGACCTTTACAGGGCTCATATCGGTTATTGCCAACAAAATGGTTCCAACGCCATGACTATGGATAGTTGTACCGTCAGCGGTCATAATGTTCGATCTCTGACAATTCCGAGGACTATATATTAAACCAGTTACTATAGACCGGGAACATCCAGAGTCCACCAGTGCTATGCGTTTCTTTCCATCGATTCACACTTCAACGGTAGGGAGCGCCTCTCTTAAATTGACTGAGGGGAGACCGGCACTGATATCTCGCCTCCTTTTTCGTTTCCCGGACACTCAGATGCAATGTGTCCTATCTTCTGGCATCTGTAACATTGTATCTTTCCTCGTGATTTATATTTGGGGCCAGTATGCCCTTCACCATACTGATACTGGCAGTTTCTTGGTGTAGCACATAATGCTTCCACTAGCCGACACAGTGCGTGATGTTTGATTAGCTTTAAACTCAACCGGTTGTATAGCTGCCGCAACTAATTCCTTGTCGTCCGCCATGATAGCCCGTGCTCTCGTTGCAATCTGCCCTAGACTTATGTTATCCATTCTCGACGACGCCCGGAGATGTTGCCTTACGTGGCTCGGCAGTCTTGCTAGAAAGGCGCACACCATCCATTTTTCTGGAAGCAAGTCTTCGAAGCTCAGCGAAAAACACATCTACAGTCTCTCCAGGTAGTAGCCGTCGCGTCGTGAAGTCCTCATACGCCACAAATGAATCAGTGGCAAACGCAGTTATCAGCGTCTGCTTGACTTGATTTACATCTGCCCTCTGTTCCTTACCTAGCTGTCGATACACAGCAAGAGCGCCCCCTCTTAACCGCAAGAGAATAACTCGCGCTACATCGTGAAACTCACATAATTCGCAAACAAGTTCTACCTGTTCGATCCATTCCACTATCGGAAGTAGTTCCACTAAATACTGGAATCAGACGAATGTCAAATTGCCTGTTGGTCATGTTAAGGCCTTGATAGCTTGTAGAAAAAAATAACAGAATAATATCGAATCAGTTTAACAGAGGTGTCGCCAAGATCAAGTCCAAATGAAAAAAAACCCGTCTCTTTCAACTGTATAAAAAAACGTCGTTCAGTTCAACATAAAAAAAATCCAGCACTATTCTCTTCTTTCGTTCGCTTTCCACCTAATTGACCGAATCTTCACTTTCCCTCTCTTATTGAAAAAATGCGACGCATGCAAATCAACTTAATTTGCATAAATCTCTCACTCGACACCGCTGCCTGGATCTTCAAATAAAAACCTTATTTGACTTTCTGACGCCTTTCTCCTCCCACTTCTCTTTCTTTTTTATCGTCAGCGAGCGTTTTCGGGTCTGCCCCACACACACAGCATACCAGACGCTGCCTCTTTGAACGATGCCGACAAGTGTCTGCATTTACGTCAATCGGCCGCTCTCCGTTACAAGTGTTATCTTCATTCAAAAGATAGAAATGAATACTAGCAACCTAAATTATTTTCAAATGAAACTGGGAATTAGTTTAAAAAATTATTTTTGTATTTTATCACGAATCTCAAATACGTTTTTTCTTTTTGTTGTCAGTTGCAACTATTAATTTAAAAAATTGTGAATGTTACATTAAAAATTTGTTTAATTAACATAGAAAAGAATCCCAGATTTCACCACAGATGAAGTTGAAAGAAAAAAACAGCATTGGTAGGGTATAAACCCCACGTACAAGAGGCGAGCAAAAAAGGCTTGTGATGTAGGGTAGGATAAGTGAATTAGTGAATCCAATGTTTTTTCTTTGATTTTGATTTTTCATGTCTGTGTGAACTAAAAAAAAAGGAATGTCAAAATAAATAAAGAGTGGATAGGGAGATAGAATAAAAGTATAAAAAAGATTATTGGTTATTGAAACAGTTTAGTTACATTTTCATTTTCTTAGAGACAACTACTCTTAGAAAGACTAGAAGAAATTTTGACCAACATAAATGTAAGTGCATATATTTCTTTTCTTATTTGTTAACTCTATTTTAAAGAAATTTGAAATGCGTTTTTAGAAAAAAATAATTACTAATAGCATTTTCTTAATTATTAATCTTTGGATGTTTAAATAACTGAAAATCGTGGGGTTCACTTAAGAGGCTATGCCATCCTCAAATATTTGTAAATAAATATTTTTTAAATAAGTATTTATTAAAGCAAATGAAATCGATTTATCTACATTAAGTTTCTTTTTAAAGAAGCAAAAACTAGTCTCATTTGTTTGGAATTTTTCTTGAAGAACTATATTCATTTATTGCTGTAACTCTTACAACAAAACAATAAATAACAACACAACTAACATTTTTTGTTTAAAGAAAAAAAAACTTAACGAAAAGTAGCCCGTCTTTACAAAAAAAAGCAAAATGTTCAAAATTAGTTCAAAAAACAACGTCAAACAATAAAGGTAATCTAATCATAATGTTAATTATTAATTATAAACTTAATTTTAGAGTTCTGGATTAAAATTTCTTGTGAAACGTGTCTTTTCTTGTGAGATTCTTTTTAAATAAATATTATTTGAGAAAGGAAAAATTACTGTAAGTCGACACTTATATTTTTACACCAATATTTAAAAACAATGTAAGAAATAGATAGTTTGTAAATTCAAAGAAAAAAGGGGTGCCCAGAATATTCGGCAAATGAAAATTCGGCAACGGAAAATTCGACAAAGGAAAATTTGGTAATTTTGGCAAAGTAGGAAAAGTCGGTAATTAATTAGGGAAGATATATCGATTGAAAAAAGATTTTAGAACCGTACTTGTAAATACGGGGCTACCCCCTACCAACAAAGAACACTTATTGTGTTATCTTTTTGGTACTTGTGCAGTTTACGGACCGGGCTATTTTTTAGATAAGATTTTCAAGTTAAATTCAATTTTTACGATATCTTTTGTTTATTACATTGTTAGGTAAAAGTACAGAATAGTTTACAAATCCCCCCCCCCACGTTTTCCCCTATGTTAAGAATGGGTTTCTAAATAATGTAATTATTTCAACCCGTATCGTAATTAAATTACGAGATTAAATCCATCATAATGCATTTAGGTTTCTTTGTAAACAAGTCAGCCATTTGAACATTTTGTTAATAATTGAAAAAAATATCAATTACTTCGTGTCTGTTCGAAATTCGAAAGGAAATTTGTTTTCCTTGTCATGAAATATATTTCTAATTTATTTTTTGTAACTGTAATTCAGTGTTTCAATCTCGGCGGGAAATAGAATGTGTTGAAAATCGGCCGCTCGTCGAGTCGTTTTTTTTCTGTGTGGGTACAGTGGAAGATTTTGATTTGGTACTCCGACAGTTGCTGGGGCACATTAGAGGAAAACCTTGTGCTCGATTTGGAAATGCTCAATGTGTAGTGATAAAAGCTGTTGCAGTGTGTAACACGTCATCAGAATCATTCATGAACAGTGAGACGCTGAAACAGTGCATAGAGTATTGCAATTGCTCCTTACCATCCCATAGACCTCAGTAACCGTTGAAAGACTATTCTCTTCAGTGAAGCGCATCAAAACAAGAATGCGATCTTTGATGTCAACAGAGAGACTGACCTCACTCTGCCTCATATCCTTTGAAAAAGATTTGCTGAGAAACATTGACAGAGAGCGCATCCTTGTGCATTTCAATAACTGTAAAAATAGGAGATTTTCATAGAATTCTGTAGAGCTAGCAAGTAGCTACCTTATATTACGATCTTTATGTTATTATTATTGTGTTTACTATGCTTTATGTGCTTTACTATGCTTATGTTGTTATTTACATGTACCTACCGAAATACACAACAATATATTTAGATTATATAAAAGAAATTGACATTTTTTACTACTTATTCATATTTATATATCAGTACACACACACACTGAACCAAAACGTCACTACTATTAGAATATCAATATTAGTTTTTCCCCTCCTAAAAATGCCTTGCCCCCCCCCCCTCCTAAGTTAGAAGTCTGGCTACGTGCCTGGATCGGCATATGGTCTTACACCTGATGGAAATAATATAATGGACATTCTTTTCAACCGGCACCAGATATCTTAAAAGATGTCTAGAGATCAATAGAATATTGTTGTAGATGGATTTACATATATATATATATATATATATATATATATATATATATATATATATATATATATAGAGAGAGAGAGAGAGAGAGAGAGAGAGAGAGAGAGAGAGTGTAAGATGCTTCTTCAGATGGAGTAGTAGTGCTACATCTAGGGGAATTTCGTTCTTGACTTGACAGAGTATAAAATCGACTTCACAATCTAATGGGGAAGATTCTGCCTGTTCTCTTCAGCCTCTCTCTCATAGGACAGACGTTGAAAAAAACATTAGCGTAAATTAACAATACATCGGCCGAAACGTAGTAGAAACATAAATATCAATGTTAATGATGATGATAGTTAATAACCAGCGTTATTTAAAACTATGTCCCTTTTAAATGATATTCTTAGTTGTTGTCGGAAATATACACTACATTTCTATTATAGTAAATCTATGTTAATTAAGTGAATTTGAGTTCACTTAAATGATTAACTTAAAAATGAACTTGGACAAAATTTAAACAAAGAATTTTAAACATACGTAACAGGTAAAAGTACAGAATAGTTAACTGGTAAAAAAGCAAACAACACATAATTTATATAAAACACATTAAGATAAAATTCTATACCAAAGCCGGCTAGTTTTAACGTGTGGAAACGATTTATAAGATTTTTTTACCGTTTAAAACATCTTAAAAGCCGTTTTCAAACTAAAAACACATTTTGGGGTGGGGGCGGTTCGAATTCTCAAGTTTTACTTTTCTGTAATTGTAGTTTGGTAAAGAATTTCATTCTAATGCATTTTACATAACTTATGTGTTATTTTGTTTTTGTTTTTGGTCTATGAGTTCTCAAATGTTAACTATTCTGGACGTTTACCACTTAACACACTATTCAATCGTATTTTGTAAATAAAGTAATATTGATTTATTGTTTTTAGATATCTCATGAATTCACTTTTCAATCTCTAGAGTAACATTTTAGAAATATTTTGTCGGGTGAAGCTGGGAATTATGCCATCGAAATATTGTCTATTTCTAATAATACATTGTACACATGGTTTGAGTTAATTGTTCTGTTATGGTGAGCAATAATAACTTCGGAGAGTTCAATGTGGATGCTGGCTGGCAAGCCGTTAAAATCACAGTTTGGCTCAACTAAACGTAGAGGGTTAGCTGTTCCGAGAAGATGGCGCTCGATTTGAACATACTGTGCGCATGAACGAAAACGAGAAGAAGCGATGGCGTCGATTTGATGAGTGGTCTGGTTATTAAAAGCGACCAAATTCGAAGCCGTTAAAGAAGAGACGAATGTTAAGAAGAGGAATAATGTGACGAAAGGGGGAAATTTCATTGTAGGAGAAATGCGAGCTTTTATATTGGGTATTGTGCCCATCCATGATCGAGATTAATCATGTACTGAAACGCGGGAGATTTAGCTAGAGAAAGCTGACGTTTAATCACCCCCCCACACACACACACACTTCCCCCCCACACACACACACACTCACCCCCCCACACACATTTGTGGGTCAGAATTATTAAAATTGAAAATAGAAGCCTTTATCAATGCTAGATTAATGCTTTTTTAATAAATTAATCTTCCATTGATAAAGGCTTCTATTTTCAATTTTAATAATTCTGACCAACCAATGCTTTAAAATAAACGAACTATCTTTCTAAAATACCAGCATGCCCATGCGTCTTCGTTCGACAACCAGAATTTGAATTCATAACTGCAAAGACAACACCGCGGATAACAGTCATTACACGGACGTTATAACAAAAACTTTTCTAAAAAATCAATTATAACAAAAACTTTTTTGAAAAATCAATACTTGTTAACTTTGATGATGGTCTTTTTATGGTCTTTTATTCCGAAATTAATAAGAAATAAGCAAGTAAAAAAAATGTTTGCATTGATAAAGGCTTCTATTTTCAATTTTAATAAATATTAAATTATTTTCCCTCCATACGCCGGCGTTTCCAGCTTTAGCTTTCATCAGTGTAGGAGGTGACAATTTCAGACGGTGACATGGCACAAACCCTAACAAAGAATCAACTAAGACCCGCAAGCTTTCGCTCTATCCACAATGCCATCGGGAATTATCACGTGATACAGGCGAAGTTAAGTTCTATTTATGCCAAAATACAGAGAGCAGTAAACAGCAGACAATCTAGAGCGTTCAACAAACGTTATCGGAACCTTGCTTATAGCTAAGTGACAGTCGGTTTTTTTTCAAATATCTCCGGACAGTGCTCAACTTTAATTTCTTAAAGAGGCTTTATAATAATATTTATAAATAAATATTAAATTATTTTACCTACATACACTAGCGTTTCAAGCTTTCGCTCTTATCAGTGTAGGAAGTGACAATTTCAGACGGCGACATGGCGCGAACACTTTTCACCGAGTCAACCAAGACTCCGTACGCTTTCACTCGATCCCCAAGACCATCGGGAATTATCATGTGATACAGGAGAAATTAAGTTCTATTTGTGCCTAAATACAGCGGGCGGTAAACAGCAGACGATCTATAGTGTTCAACGAACGTTATCGGAACCTTGCTATATATATATATATATATATATATATATATATATATATATATATATATATATATATATATATATATATATATAGTAGCGAGTGTATCCACACCGAACTTCAAAACTCGATCAACCGACCATCAATAAAGGAGCAAACATATCCGTTGCGAGAACAAGCAAGCACTAAGAAGAATAAATAATAGGGCTATATATATATATATATATATATATATATATATGCAAAGTTCCAAAAACGTTCGTTGAACTCTCTCGATAGTCTACTGACTGCTGTTCGCTTTTTCAAGGCATAAATAGAACTTAATTTCAACTTAATCACATGATAATTCTCAGTGTCTGTGGCGATAGAGCGATAGCTTGCGGAGTCTAGGCTGACTGTGAACTGGGTTTGCACCCTCCGACCGTCTGAAATCGTCATTTCTTACTGATGAGAGCAATAAGCTTTAAACGCTGGTATCTGTAAGTAATAATAATTCAATATTTATTTATAAATAATGTTTATATATATATATATATATATATATATATATATATATATATATATATATATATATATAGTTGTTTCATCGTCTACAACTTGATAATGTGGCTAGATATAGCGAATCGTTTTCCCTAGATGTGGAGCACTGTGAGGAGGAAATGATAGTTTTTATTCAGCATAAAAGCAATACTCTTCAGTAAACAGAATTGAGTACTGTAGATTATCAGTAATGGGATCGGTAGCTTATTCAGTAAAACATCGAACACAAAAAGATTATAATGGTTTACTAGGGTGTGTGAGAAGTGAAAGTCAATAGTTAACGTGAAATATTGAACCTGAAATAATTTACGTGATTAAAAGAGGAAATCCAAAATATTAGATATGTTTGTGTAGCAAACAATTGAGAAAACACAAACTATTATATGTGATATATTTGAAAGTACTCATGTGGAAGTATCACAGAGAAACATAGAAAAAAGACAGAAACGGTCATTGCCCAAAACGCTAACCCGAACCTCTTTTGGTAAGAATTGGGCAGTTACAATCTAGGTCATTGAAATCAAAATACACAAGGAAAGGAATGAAAACAAAAAGGAAAAGAAAAAAATCTGGAATTTGTTTACTATCTACTAGCAACACCTATTAAAAAGATCGCACCGAATTTAATATATTTGGACAAACTTCAGCGATTTCTTAAGGTAAGAAATGAGCAGTTAAATTGCAGGAGATCGAAATCAGTATTTCAAAAAAAAATGAAAAGAAAGAAAAAAAACTAAAAGACAGAAAACGCTTCTTTTGTTTTAATATCTAATTACAATCATTATTAGAAATACGCACAGGATTTTGCAATCAACATATAGAATGTACGTGATAAAAATAATTTTTTAGAAAACTACGTATCTTCATGCAGCAAACAATTATGACGAAGAAACTATATCTTTCGATAAGACAGTTTCATTTCTTTTAAAATCTAACCACAAACACACGCAGACACTCTCCACCCAATACTTAACTACAAAATAATTAAGAGTGAGACCAAATAAATATATCTATGATAATGATTGCGTAAATGACTATAGAACGAAAAGTACTTAGCTAGCGATTTAAAATCGGGTAGCCATTTGCAGTTTTGTGTATTTGTAACAAACTCTATCTGTGTGTTGCTGGAGGAAATACCGAACTGGATTGGGTATGCAATCATTGAATACGATTGTAATTTAAATTTTCTATAGCAACAAATACCGATACATAAATAGAGTCAACTGGGAATTATGCAAATGTCTGCACTTTGAACACGCAGGCAAATGTTACAGACACAAACCGAAGGCACTATTGGAAAATGTAAAAAAAAGACTCATCTAGAAGATGGAGGTACACATAGACAAACTCATTCAACGTGATAATACGTGATAATAGTAAACAGGGAGGAAATAATCTGCGTGATCGTAGATTTCGGCAGCCAAGCAGTTCACAAGGAGACAGAAAACGCAGCCAATACATAGAAATTGCTAGAGAGCTGAAAGGAATATGTTACATTAAGAAAATCATTATAATACAAATAATTGTAGGAACACTAGAAACAGTCCCAAACAACCTGGGAAAAAGACGAAGAAATTGGAATAAAAAAGAATATTGAGACCATAAACGAACAGCAATTCTCGAATGTAGAAACGAATCCACATCAGCAACGAACGCTAATCAACCAAACAAATATATTGAAAGAGAAAAATATTAAAATATATAGAAAGAACATCACACAAGCACAAGGGAATTTAAACTGTTAGAAATCACATAAACTGATACCCTTCCCTTATACAAAAAAAATCACATACACACACGCACATGGTGACACCAATCATGGTTAATACCACAGAAAATGGTCGTGAAGGTCAACCAGGATTGAAAGACCGAGGAGGAAGAGAACGCACCATACCTCCACTCGAAGAAAGTCTCTTTGGGAGGGCTTAGTGCAACTCAAATTATAAAGAAGACCAACTGGAGTTACAGGTAACGAGAAATCAATAGTTAACTGCTAGTGCGATAATGGGATGTGATATGCAACGGTTATTTAAAAAAGCCTTTTAAAAGAAAAGATAATACTTGAAAAAAATTAAGGTAGAAATATCCTATTGAAGTTAAAAGCAAATTATTAATGAGTATGTAACTGACAGAGAAACTTCTCGATATTAAAGAAGCTTTTTATAAATTTATTTTTTCGTTGTTACGGCATCGTAAAGAAGAAAGTAATTTTTGATTAATGTATTGAATCAAATTGATATTTAACACCTATTAATAGTTCAAATAGAAAAGTTTATCAGAAAAAAGCGAAATTGAAAGTCGGTGAGGATAACCTGTCAAAGGTATAAAAGGAAATCAAATACTACTACTACTACTACTACTACTACTACTACTACTACTACTACTACTACTAAATATAATAATAATAATAATAATAATAATAATAATAATAA
Source organism: Sepiola atlantica (assembly GCA_963556195.1). NCBI lineage: Eukaryota > Metazoa > Mollusca > Cephalopoda > Sepiida > Sepiolidae > Sepiola > Sepiola atlantica. Next base: position 63,347,517 of record OY744531.1, read on the forward strand.
TAATAATAATAATAATAATAATAATAATAATCACGGGATAAAGAGAGCAGGTTATTTTTTAATATTTGATTGTATATTAGTTTAAGTAAAATGTGTTAGCAGTATGCACAAATGAACAGATTTTTGCAGCCATTTGCAATTTTGCGTATTGATGAGGAAATACGAGTCGGATAGAATATGTAATCGCTGACATCGATTAGAATGGGAAACGCATCTTTAACAAATAATACAAAGTGATAATTTTCGAAAATGACTGGCTGGTCTAAATAAAACATCGATTAGGCAGATACATTGCTATTTAAGTCCAAATTGTAAAATCTGATTGACTTAATTATATATATATATATATATATATATATATATATATATATATATATATATATATATATATATATATATATATATATATATTCTTAATAGGGATTAAACTAACCAAACTATTTGTCACGTTTATTCGTTTGGAGCTGAATTAATTTTTAATTCGTGATACATTTCTCTATGTTTATAATTGCTTTGCAAAAGAGATGTACTGTTCCAACCAATCTTCAATAAATCTAGTATTTCAGCCTTGGGCTGTTGATTATCAAGTCATATCAAATGCCTGCTTGTGTTGATATGGCAACTTGGTTACGTGGACCCGTTATTTCCATGGAAAGGACTATTATCGTTGCGTGTGTGTCTCTTTCCAACAATTAAATTTCCATTCCTCAGCGAACAATTTATCTTTTAGCGCAACCGATGTCCGTTCGATGACAATTGCAGAGGCTCAGATTAACTCATCCTATCATTCGAATGTCTGAATTTCCGTTAAGAGGCCTGCCTTGACAGATTAGCGCGTGCTGTCATGATCTCGGTGTGTGATTGGATCAATTCTGAAAAAGCGTGTGTATGACGCCAGCGTCATTGGCAAAAATTAAAGGTTACCCTCGTTTGAAGGCGTTTCTACACCTTACTTTTATTCATGTGTTTATTTGTTTTCTCCCCCCCCCCTGTTTATGGTCAGAGAAGAAGAGATAATGATCTTAAGAAGGAAGAGACATACAAAAACGGCGGCGGAAAACAAATAAGACGAGACGATCCCTGAACTGGTTGAGGAAATAACTTTCAGCAAAAAGAGAAACACACACTCACAAAAACAGATCAACAAACTTAAACAAATAGGACACACACACACTAAAAAAGCCGTCAACATGGGAACAAAATTAATAAAAAAAACAACAGATTATTGATTATGGCAGTATATATGTCTAATGTGCATTTGTATCTATCTATATATCTCTCTCTCTCTCTATATATATATATATATATATATATATATATATTCTTTCTTTCTCCATCTATATATATATACCCTTTTTCCTCTCTCTCTATATATATATCCATCCATCAATCAATCGATCTGTCTGTCTGTCTCTCTCTCTATATCTCTATCTCTCTCTCTCTGTACACACACACACACACACACACACATATATATAGTATAACATTTTTTATAACATCCATGTTGCTTACATATGTGCAGACATGTTTTCACTACAGCCTTATTTAGTTGTTAGAGTAAAGACAAAAAGCAGAATGAGTTCGATAAGAGTTAAGAAACATAAGAAGCAAGTGAACATGTGATTATAGTTATTTTTTAAATTGAAAGCATAGCTTTACTTGCATTAGATTTTCTTTCTTTTTTATTTTATTGTGCTTTCATTGTTTACTTTCTTATATTGTCTTTGCCCATAGGTTTCTGTTTGATTATTTCGTAGTACTGATCACCCATTTAATTATTTATTATTGTTAAATATATAATATGGTCCCTCGTCGCGGCACTGGTAGATTTTCAGTCTAAACATTAGATGTTGACTTTAGAACCAATCAAGAATATTAGTTCCCTTTCTAAACACTACACAAGAAATACAGTTTGTTTTTTCATTAACATATTTAGAAAGGGGTTGGTTTCTGCAACATTGCTGGGTAACAAACGATTGAAAACGCCTTCTTCAACTGCAGAAGGTGCACGTCATGCGTAAGCGAGTATCATCCGTTTCCTTCCCTTTAGACTCCAGCCCGCTTAAGTTAGCCTCTTAGCTAGCTGAGTGAATGAGTCATGTCTCTTTTTTTATTTTTGGTTTTACAGATCTTCTAAAATGCTCACACTCAATTAGCTAATCGAAATACATCTTGATAAATTTGACCAATCGCTGCGTTTGTTCCATATTAGTGGATGGTCGTTGACGTGTTTAAATGAAAGGTTTTTGTTAAATCATGCAATTTAGCATTATTGTGATGTAAATCAAAGAAAATACTAAATCTAATCTAATGACAATTGAATAAAATATCGGAGATTATCTCAGCGTAGTTTACTTTCAGTTCTCATCAAACGAACTCGTTTAAAATAAAAATAAAATGAATCTTTAAAATGAAGATTGTAACTCAGAGTTCATAGAAATATTTTAGTTTATGTAAATGATGTTATAGTAAATTAATTTTTAAATGTGTAAAAATAAACAGTAAACATAAAAATGCGTGTCCGCAGACGAGTATTTACATTTTAGACATAGGAAAGCTTCAAACAGAAAATCATTTCTGCGTAGGAAATCCTCATTTAATAAAAAGATTAAAAGTTTTCGAAGCTATTGACATCTAATAATTTTTAAATAGAGATTAAAATTACATTACCATCAAAATTAGTTATGGTTCTATAACATTTTGGTTCAATGAATAATTTTATAACTAAACCGTACCGTAATAATTAAATTTAACTTTAAAATACTATTAAAAAAGAAAATACAGCTCCGCCGGGCAACGGCAACGCTGATAACGTACAGCCAGTGTGTGTATATAGAGAAGACGTTCGTTGATACGAACGAAACCGGTCAAATTTCTCGTTTCTTGTTTTTCTCATGTATTTAAATATGTTTCCCGTTTGTCTTTTCACAGACACACAGACATATATATATATATATATATATATATATATATATATATATATATATATATATATATATATATATTACATTTAACTTTAGAAGTTAAATGTAAGTATTACGATATTACAGTCATTAAATACTTAATTGAACTAAATTGTTACAAAACTATAACTAATTGTTATGTCAATGTTGTTTAAACTCTATATATAAGATTATTAGATGTAAATACTTCCAACACTTTTAATATGTTAATTCATCAGAATTTGCTGATAATTTAAACCCAAGTTTAAATAACATTCTATTCGACTATTTAAATACTTCCAAATTCAGTCTAAAGGGTGACGAAGTAATTAATTCTTTTTTCAAATATTTACAAAAGATTAAAATAGCTGACTTAATTTGTAATAAAAATATTAAAAGAAAAAGATTCGTTCAAAGTTCGTTTTTTGTACGCTGTTACATTTTTACTCTAAATAACAAATCGATTAATAGTAAATGACAAAATTGTAATGGATATGTTACGTAGAGGCGAGAAAAACACATACATTTTTGAATAATAAGTGTGTACATCTGCTAGTAGAGATTTTAGCACAGACAGATGAATGCAAGTACAAACGACATTGTAGTGTGTAAAAACAAAGTTCACTCGTCTTGTTAACAACGCAGAATGAGATAGGAAACAAGGGGATCAAGGAAAGTTGAGGCCATGGTCGGCCAACAATTGATAAAGCCAACGACAGAATGAGTCGCTGATCAAATCCAAAAATAACGTAGTGAGGTCATTCGGTGGCAAGGCTAAAAACATGCAGAGAGGGGCTCTCGCATGTGACATCACGTTGGACAAAAAGCGAGAAGAACCGCTTAGATTTGTTAGAGCTCGAAGCGAACGGTCGCTAACAAAATGTAACGACGACAAAACTATTGAGAATCACAGGCGATTATTGGCGCTGACCTATCTATCTATCTATCTTGCTAATATTTATTTCGGTTAATATAACGATCTCTCTACACATAAAGAAGTGTAAATTGTACTTGTGATTACTTAATATTTTTCTCTTAATAAACATCTATTTCCAGAATCTGTCTTATCTTAAATATTTTCACTATAACGCAATTAACAACTTATATGCTCAACGACAAAACGATGGCCTGTAGAAAAAAGGAACAACAAAGAATCAACACGGCTCCGAAAAGAAAAGAAAAGAGGGACAATGTAATATATTTAGCTGCGAGGAAAGAAGAAACCAAACTGGAAATCAAATATATATCTATTTGGTGTCGAGTTGGCCATTGCTTTCTACATGTGGCGTTTGGAACCGGGTGCCACGAGACAACGTTAAAGTTGTAAAGAAAACAAAAGAAAAGAAGAAAAAAGGGCCATGGAACGAGGACGTGATAGAAGAGAATTGAAAAAAAGAAAGAGAAATTTATAGAACAACAAATATGTAAGTTGATTTGAAAGTTTATGCATTGATTTAACGATACTGTTATAGAGAACAGAGAATTATAAATAGTTAATAGAAAAGTTTAACTTTTAAAAGAAGTATAAGTAACCGTTAAAAGCCGAATTATTGATTGAACTTTTAAAAAAAATATTGACGCGAAAAAAAAAATACAAAATGTGACAGCTTAGGTAACGAAAGGAAAAAAGGGACAATAAAAAATAGTGAATTGGGTGATCTTTGAAATAGATTTTATACGCATTTAAAAAGAAAGAAAAAAAGAACAGTATGATCGCTTGCACTCATACGTGCGCACAGGGTAAAATCTTTGTTCACAACGGGATGATGTGCCGTTGGAGAGGCAACTTGTCATGCTTTTATGTAACTAAAAATTGATGTTATAGTGTGTGAGCAAGGGACGACAAAAGAGAGGGTCAGATTAGAGAGACTAAGGGGTAGCTGGCGTGAACTTTGTTTTTCGGAACATAGAGAGAGGGAGAGAAAGAGTGTGTGAGACAGAGAGAGAGAGAGAGAGAGAGAGAGAGAGAGAGAGAGAGACGCGAACTGCATAAAATAAAAAACTAGAGGGAGGTCATTGTGAGAACCCATTTTAGTACAACGTGTTTTATTAATTGTAGTTTCTTTTGTGTTAAGAATGATAGAAGAAAAAGTTCTGAACGCGCTTTTAAAAGGGAATAAAGAAAGAAAGAGAAAAGAAATATTTTTGTTTAGCATGCCAGTAGGAAGTTCTTAAAAAAAAATTGATTGTTATAGTATTAAAAAGAAAGCTGTTTCGGAAAAAATGTGAAACATGTTTGTGTATGTAAAAAAAGAAAGGAGAAAAATAAGAAAGAAAAAATATCTAATCGTAATATTTTTCAGGTTAAAAGAAAAAGGGACTGTGCGATTGTGTGAACCTTCGCATTCAAAAAAAAAAATTCCTTGTGTAGTTTATTGGAATTTTTCAGTTTTGTCGAAAAAATGTTTGTGTAGTGTTTTTTTCTTGTAAATCCAGAGAGAGGTTTTCTTGTAACAGATTTCAAATTGCACTGGTATCTAGATTTTGTTGCATTTTAGACCAAAGCTAAAGAGAATTTCTTTTTATTAAAGAAAATATTAAAAAAACAATGATTAGAAAATTAAAAACAAAGCTTAAGTCAGATTCATTGAGTGTTTAAAATCGTTGTGAGCTGAATAATAAATTCAGGTTACGAGGTGACAAGTGATAGATATGTTATGTTTTGGATATAATTTATTTTTTCGATGTCCAGAACGAATTGTGGTTTGAGGTTACTCGGATTTACAGAAACACTGAGGTACTAAAAGTAATATTTTAAGTCCAGTCAGCATGAAACTCAAAAGCTCCTTGGTTGCGGGTACCGATATCTGAGAGAACATTGGAATTTTCCCAACACACGGAAAGACGGACGTTATGTGGAGAGACAGACGGTCATAGTCATTCTTGTGGATTAATTGGGCATCTGAAATGCCGCAGTTATATATACAATTCATGTGAGTGAATTTTAGGATAAAGTTGTAAATTGTGATCCCATCTTCGAATGTTGATGCTGACTGACGTGTGCGTTGAGGACGACATCCCGCCCCCACCGCGTAGATAGAATCATGAGGAGGAAATCACAGGAAACCTCTTAAAAAGACTCCACGTTTCTACTTCTCATTATATTTGTTTTTTCCCTCCTTTTGTTCTTACTCGTATTTCTTTTCTCTTCTTTTTTATCTTTCCCCTCCCAGTTTAGAATAAACGGCAGATTCATACTTCCGTCCCTCCTCCTCCACATCTCATGCCAGCCAAGCTTGGCTGTGACATATTTTGACCCTAACAAACTTCCTAGCTAACATAACCATAAAGTAATAAGTCAAATTCATCAATCCCATTCATTTCGCGTACATTGAAGGAGACAGGCCACTGCTGATAACGCTATAACCAAAATCATGTGTTTCATTCTCTGCTTGTTCACGTCAACAACAATGCCGAAGTCTGGACATTTTCTGAAAAACAAAAATAAATAATCTGTATGAATTTTCTACACTGCTTTTATCACCCTTAGGAAATCTTTCAATAAAGACGAAACGTTGATGAATACACCAATCCCATAGTTCTTGGCTTTCCGTTTATCATTTTACATTACGTCGGATCATTTTATCTCTACTTTTCTTCATATATATATATATATATATATATATATATATATATATATATATATATATATATATATAACTTCTTTTGCAATATAGTAGGACCAATACCAGCAGAGTGCTCAATTAATTGAGAATCAAAATTAAGAGCGTAATATTTATTTATTTTTTGGTACAGAAAAAATAGTACAACATTAGTACCGTCGGTTTCAAACTCAGAAGTACTCAGTTTATGCTATCACCTGTTTCAGAAATGTTAATGCATGTGTCACTCTTGTTTGGATGCGTTATTTGCTTTAGAGTGCTATGTACATTTGTTTAAAATTAGTCTAAATATTAATTAATATTAATTAATATATATATTGTTACACATGAATGGTGGTCGGATCAGAATTAGAGAAGTAGAATGTATTTTTCAACATTTTATTAAAGCGAGCAGAGTTTATTTTGTCCTATCTCCAGAGCAGCCATGGGGGCTTATCTTTACGAACGAAGAGAGTGTACTTGACATGTTGAACCAAAACCCCGATGCATTGGGGCGTAGTAAACCCTTCCTGTTTCTGAGACGCTTACAAAACTTCTCTGGGGGAAATGGGGAAGACAGAATTGTCCGTCACAGTTTCCTCTAGTGCTTGCCGCCTGCTTATCAAAAGTCTTGGCAGCCAAAAGTAAGAAGACTTAACGAGAGTAGCTAACAAAATCGCTTCTTTGGCGACTACTAGCACGATTTCAGTAGCGGGTATTCGGACCTCAGAGAAGAATCCCCTCGCCCAGATCCTGGATGGTCAGAGTAAGCTTGCGCCCAAGGAATTCAACTCGCTAGAAGATTGGATAGGTTGGAGGCAACTGCCTCGAGAAGTGGACGACGCCCCCCCCCCGTCCGCGCAAAGGATAGGAATAAAGGCTCCATAAATAAAAGGTAAATTTTGGTGCATAAATATCTATAATCCCTGCTAATAAGTCAGACAGAAACTTACATTGCATGACGTAAATAAGTCTTTTATTAAAACTTACGAACAGAGGTTCCTGGCATTAAATTTAGGCCTCAGACAGGGCTTTCACCCACCTCTTCATCATAGCGGAGGTGAATAGAGCCATATTGAGTGCGGATCTTTTAGACAAATATGGCCTTCTCGTGGACATGCACAGACGTTGTTGAATTGACCCGAAGACTAACGTTAGGTCACTCGGATCCATTTAAAATATAATTCCGCTATGTCCTACGGTAGCTACCAAAGAGGAAGGTCGTTTTTAAAAATTTATAACAAAAGTTTGAAAGCCATCTTTTCATAGGGAAACACTACCACACTGTATCACTCATTATAGTTACACTAGTCACCCCCAGAAAAACCGGAAAAATTAGGCACAGCTAAAGATGAATTTTACCAAATGATGGAGCAGGGCATTATCCATCTACCAAAACCTAGTTACATATTTTATCAGAAGGTGGTGGGACATGGCGGGCATGTGGTAATTACAGGGCACTGAACTCTGTAACCAAACCAGACCGTTAACCTATTCCCCACATCCATGATATAACCGCCATAAACTAATATAAAACGGTATTCACTAAACTACATCTTATCAAGGCCTACCACCTAATTCCAGTAGAACACAAAGATATTCCTAAAACAAAGAATACTTTACCAATTTGCATTTTGATTCCATGTTATATGGTGGATGGAACCAGACTATATTTCGTTTTTTATTTTCTTAGGTTTCCATTATTATTTTTTATCATAAACTAGCTGACCCGTGCCCCGATCATGCCCGGGAAAGTCGAATAACTCCAGCGCGAACACTAACCCCACAATGTTAATGTAAATATGGAGTAATAACTCTCTTGCTATGGTTACTTGTTGTAATCTTGCCAATTTGAGTAATCCTTCTAGACTGTAGCAATTTTTATTTTATTATTAGAATATTAATTCGTAAAAAAGTTTAAAAGAATCGTGTAAGTAGTTTAAGAGATTAAAATAGGATTTGTCAATGTTTTTAATCAAACAAAATAGAGTTTTCTCTGTTTTGTGTGCCCTCCAACTATGGTTTTAAGTAGTGGGTTATTTGTAAAAATAAAAACCAGTCCCCGCCCCCAAATATAATTGGTAAATGTGAACCAAAAATATGCGTGAAAGTTCAGTGAAGGAAAATCCTCCTAGACTGATATAATTCTTATCCCAATCCGGAGTGGCCAGTTTGGTTGTAGAATGAATTTACCAACAATAAAAAGCAGTGTTTGTTTTTGAATGTGTTGAAAATCTAAATAAAAATTGCCGCAGTCTAAAAGGATTTCTTCTTCACTGACATAGAAGAAAAAAATCGTCCCGTCGGCACTCCCTCACAGATGAGATCACTCGAAGCGATATGCAATAAACCCATCCAACTATGAAACAGTTTGTTTGCTATTTTATTATTTAGTTTATTTTGCTAGCTATCATACATTCTTTATCCATCTGTCTAATATTTCAGCCTATCTATCTATCATAACCGGTATTTGTTCTTATCACTCCGTTTCTAGCTTCTCTTTATACGCATCCTCTCTCTCCCCCCCTCTTATAATATATCTACCTATCTTGCAAAAATGCACCGCTGAAGACTACTGAGATACACTGTCCTCTCAATCTTCTTACAATTGTTCTAGTCTTTTCCGTAGTTTTATGCTAGACCTTTCGGTTGTCATGGCCACATAGTGTTATTACGGCATTTAGCTATTTTATCAACAGGCACATTTAAAATGTCCCTATGCATAAATGATTTTCAACAGATAGCCAAACAGATTTAAAATAATTTGTTTATGCACATTGTAAAAAGACTATATCGTAAGTGTGTTTATTGCTTCATTTCAACATTTAAATCATAAATTATTCCTTGTCTTTGTTTAACGATATCATCGTTACTAGACGCTTACTTGGAAAATACATATATGAAATATGCCTGCATAAATTATTTTCACGTAGAGAATTATTTGGGAAATAAGTTTGAATCGTCATTGAATCTCTTCGTTATTTACCCTTTAATAAATTATTATTTTAACATCTAAATGTTTAATAGTGATTCTGTCTTTGGTTAAGTTTGTATTGGAACTCGAATGTTTGTCTAAATAACTCCTAAGTCCTTGTTCAGATGCTAAATATCATGATCTGATATTTGTAACATATGGCGGAGACTACAGTTGTCTTCATGGGTTTCCTAAAAAGAATGAATCACGTCAAGACTACGTGAATTCGAAGAAAGCATGTGCGTCGGGATTAGAACCTTTACAGTTGAAAGAACAGAACATGAGTGAAAAACACTCATCATTAATTCTGACGCCTTTAAACTGACCATTAGACAATACTTTTTGGATTGAGAACTTTTTTGATAGTCTTCTATTCATAATTAACTCATATTGTAAGTTTTCCTTCATTTAAATCTTTCTGGTTTGAGCCATTTTTTGTAAGTACTCTTTCTAGCTTTCCTTTTTTGTTTGTCAAACATTTAATGTGGTCACTTGTGTTTTATTTATTTCTCTTTGGTCAAGACTGTTTTCGGAATTACCTTGTCTGTCAGTATTTTTTTTATTATTAATTGGTTCAATGCTTGTTTACATGACGCCGGCATAGGGAATTATATGCAACTTTGAATGTAAGGGAAGTTTCATGTAAGATAGTTTTCTTTTTGAAACAAGACAATTTGTAGTCTTTATGCTTTTCTTACAATTCCCTTTCTTTTCATTTATCTCGCGGATTACCTCTGAACGTCGAATTAATCTGAATAGAGATAATTTTCAAACACAATAACTTTTAGGTTATTTGAAAAATCTAACAGATGGGGAATAATAGTCTTAATACTGCTGTATGCATACTCTATCCGTATTGCATATAAGTATTTACTCGGCCCCATATGTTTAAATTGTAGTAAAGACGAGATCATCGCTTTAAAAATTACTCTTAGCCAATTTTTATTTTAAATAGCACAGTACTTTTGGTATTCCCTCGCAGGTAAGGTCATCACAGGCGACATGTAATGAAACAGTCGATCGCTTTGTTGTGCAATTCAGGGAATATTTTTTGGAAAGACCTCCAGATTTTTATTTTTTAAAAATTTTTTTATTTTTTTAAATTAAAAAATTTTTTTTTAAATTTTTAATTTTTTAATTTTTTTTTATTTTTCTATTTATTTACTTTATTTATTTATTTATTTTTTTTCATCATCATCATCATCATCATCATCATCATCATCATCATCATCATCATCATCATCATCATCATCATCATCATCATCATTTGTTTGTTTGTTTGTTTGTTTGTTTGTTTGTTATGCCTCCTTGGGCATCTCCCCTTTAAGTATCTTCTCAATTCAACTGTTTAAAAAAATTAAACTCTTAGTACAGTATCGATATCCAAATCAAATTCTATCAAATATTTCATTTGACAACTTCCAAAAATGCCTCCTCAATTTCTCCCTCCTACCCCTTTCTCTAAATTCATCCAACCTCATATTCAACTGATCCACGTTAATGCTATTCTTAATCTTATCTGGCAGCTTATTCCAAACACATATTACTTTGTGAGCCAAAAAACAGATCTAGTTTTTGAAAACTGCCTTGACAATAACCTTCCAGATCTAGGAGAAATACTTAAAAAATGACCACCATAGTTAGAAATGCCATTAATTATCTTGAAAGTCTCAATCATATCACCTCTCATTCTTCTCTCCAGCAAAGTAGTCAATCCCAATTTGTCCAATCTCTCCCTATAACTGCACTCCTTTACTTTACTTATTAGTTTTGCCACCCTTCTTTGTACGCCTTCCAGTTTCAACATTACATTCCAATTTCCATGTCTAGTCGCTGGAGCCCAGACCTGGGTGCAGTATTCTATATGAGGTCTTATTAGAGCTTTATATATCCTTAACACAACATTTGTCTCCCTCGAAATAATATTCCTAACCCGATCATTCTATTTGCGCTCGATACAATGGTCAAAATATGATCATTTTTCCTAAATGTATTATCAAACGCCACTCTCAAATCGCACTCTTCATCTACGTCTTTGATTTCTCTGTTGTTTAGTACATATACAGCTCCCACATTCCTGAATCTTACATGTCGTACCTTACATTTGTCTAGGTTAAATCCCAAATTCTCAAATGTCGTCCCAATATGATAATTTATTTAGATCCATCTGTGTTAATAAAGGTCTCACAATTTGTTTAACATAATTAGCAAACAGTTCTATTTCTGAATTTATATTATTAAGTAAGTTATTTATGAATATAAAAAACAAACAGCAAAGAACCCAATACTGAACCCTGCGGAACACCGGCGGATATGTACTGTGATTCGGACTAATTGTTACCAACCTTTACTTTCATAGTTTTATTCTTCAAAAATTCCCTCACAATATTTAACATTTTGTCAGTAATACCAAAATTGTTCATTTTCACTAGTAAACGATAATGATATACCGTATAAAATGCCTTGCTAAAATCCAAATATATGATATCCGCACTATCCTCGTCCATCAAATATTCATTTATAATGTCAATGCTTTCCAGAATATTAGATATTGATCCTAATTTTCAGTGTTGCATAACCTATTAACGCAGACTATGCATGGAGGTCGTTCACTCGATCTCTCATGCGCTGGAGGTCGACGATATCTTCCCTCGTCGGTAGTAACTGCATCAATATTCATACAGGAAATAATTTGAGACAAAGACAGTTTAAATTAAACTATATTTTACTTTAATTAACTATTGGATCCATTCCTTAACGATAAGTTGCTTCTGTCTATATTTTCAACGGTATAAATGCACCTATTCATCATGGATATACACAATCTCAACGTACTTAGTTCGGTAACTTGATCAGGTCTAAAATTGATTCGGGTTCTATTGTTCGAGATTTACGGCATACTCACATCGACAATTCGGTTTTTGTTAGATCACCGAAGTTAAGCGACGTTGAGATGGGTGACTATTTTAGAATACCAGTCGCTGTATGTACAAAAACGACAACAACTTTTGCCCTCCCCCAAAACAAATTCAAAAACCAATGTCGTCATCTTTCGTAACCGGGAGATACATGCGACGTGGCACCGTTAGTGAAATTAATATTCCCTAGGACCCCCTCTATCGAAGGAAGTCGGCTCAACTCGACCAGGATGAATACCGCACCAGCTACCAGGAAGGTTCAAGATGCAGAAATTCTTTAATAAAATTTAACATTAAACAAATAATCTTTTGCGTGCAGATACAACTTCACTTCAAAGAGTTGCTTTTAGGCTAGTATTTATAATTTATTAGCATGGCTACCCGGCGTGTGTGTAAATCATTATAACAAAATTTTTATCCATCTCCCTCTTTTTTTTCTCTAGCCGTCTCTTTATATTCTCTGTTTCCCTCTCCTCCGATTTTTCCATCCCTCTCCCAACCCTCTCTTTCTCCTTCGCCTAGCTCATTCCTTTCTCTTATTTTAATGCTCAATATTTAATTTCTAGCCCCCACCTCAATTTCAACATATTAAGAAGGTACTTAATGTTAATAAAGTCAACAGTCCGAAGAGAGTTAATATATGCCAGTTACCAAAAGTAATACTGTAATCTTACAATTTTCGATTCTGGACAACGTCGAGTAAAACAAATGGTCCGGATTCATTTCTAATTTCTTGTCACACCACTCTATTTAACGATATTAAGAAGATATGTAATGTTGATAAAGTCAGTAATCCGAAGAGATTTACTATATGCCCATTACTAAAAGTAATACTGAAATCTTAAAATCTTTGATACGGAACAACGCCTAGTAGAACAAATGTTCCCGGTAAATTCCTAGTTTTTTGTCGTCACTCCTCCATTCCACATTATTATAGTGATAAATTAATTTGATAAAGGCAACAGTCAGAAGAGACTTAATATATACCAGTTACCGAAAGTAACACTGTAACTTTAGAAATATTTATCCAGAACAATCCCGAGTAGAACAAATGATCCTGGCCAATTCTTAATTTATTGTGTCATTCCTAAACCTTCGACTCCTTCCTATACCATCCGACTCGGACTCCTTCAAATGTCATAAGACTCCTTCGTATACCACCCCACTCTGCCATTATCTCATGCCATTAGACTCCTTCCCATGCCATCTGACTCCTTTTCATATTACTCCGACATATTCCATACCATACGACTCTTACATCTTCCAATATCATCCGACGCTTCCCATACTCTATAACTCCTACTATTTACCATACTTTCAGACTCCATCCCATACCATCAGATTCCTTCCCATACCATCCGACCAAGACTCCTTCCCATCCCATATGACTGACTCCTTCCCATACCACCTGACTTTGATTCGTTTCCATACCATCCAATCCGGTCTCATTCCCATACCACCCGACTCCTTCCCATACAATCCAACCCGGACTCTTTCCTATACCACCTAACTCTGACTCCGACTCGAACTCCTTCCAATACGATCCGACTCCGACTCCTTCCACTATATTCGGCTCGGACTCGAATACCATTCGATTCCTTCCCATACATTCTGACACCTTCCCATACCATCCGACTCTAACTCGTTCCCATACATTCTGCCTCCGACTATTTCCCATAGTGGAAGTTAATGTGGAATACAAATTCACATGCGGTCCCAAGTCAGTATGTATATCTCAGTTAAGGGAGATGACATACATCGCCTATAATTTCTAAATAGTCACCCATCTTATACTGACCAGGCTCTACGTCACTTAACTTCAGTGATCTAACGGGAACCGGTGAATAATATTCATATACGGCATAAGCTGTATATGAATATTATTTTTAAACATAAGTGACCATTTAAAAACGTGTCTTTAATAATGGGAAATTATGGCTAATTACTGTGGCCAGAGGAATACATTGGCCGGTTGTTTAGTGAAATCAGACTGAAAAGTGTAAATGTGACGCAAACAAAAGTTTGTATATTTCATTTATAATATTTAAACTCACAACATCATCTTTTGTATCTTGCGTTGTCAACAAGACGACTAGTTACCGGCAATGGCCACGCCTCTCTCTCCCCACACACGGTCAGGAAAGGAATGACGCGACGGACGCAGAGAAAAAGAGATTAGTCGTTAATGTTCGCTTCTCTCCAGCTGTGACCGGGTCGGTGCCCGCCACTGGCCCTATCGGGGCGCCGTAGTAGTTTAATTACGCGTCGTACCGGAATTGTGCCAATATTGGAAGGGAAATAAAATGGAGACGAAATAGGCGAAACGGCGGGAAGAATCTACGTCTCCTACCGACATGGCGGGCTGCCCGCACCTCCAGATAAAAGTGAGCCGCGTTGAATGATTTCCATTCAGCTCCTTATTTTAGAATGCATTTACGCTTTCCCCCTTCTCTTTCGTCTCCTGTTTTATCTATTTTCTTTTTTTTTCTTTATTCTACAACATTCTTTTTATTTAGTCCCTTTACTGCAGTTGCTCTTTTATTTTCTCTTTTTCCAGTTTTGACCATACTTTGCTTCTGGTATGTTTTCCTTCTTTCTCTCTCCCTGCTACTCAACAATTTGGTTCTTAGTTTCTCTCACTTCCTTCTCACTTTCCCCTCTCTTTCTTTCTCGTAACCATGACTCCTTAATTCTTTCTTTCATTTTCTATTTGTCAGTAATTAGAAAGAAACGACGAAAATAGGAGTCGTAACTCCTATTTTCGTCTTGTCTTTTAACTTGCCACTCTATCCATTTTCTTTCTTTTTTCTATTGTCCTACCTGTTTCTTGTTCACTTTTCACCTTTCTCATTTTACTCAACAGTTTCGTGTACGATCGTTTCTGAGACGATATGGATTTTTATTGACACCAGCACAGGGTATAAACACTAAGTTCGAAGTTAAAACCTAGTATCAAGACTAGAGTGCAGATTATTCTCAGTTATACAACAATTTGAGAGGTTGAAGGGAGGTTAGGATATGATAAGTATAATCCACTTAAAATAGCATGAAAATCAATTAAATCGAACATACAAAGGGGAAATAAAGATTGTCGACAGTACAGGTAGAGAAAAGGTATACAAAAAGAAAACGATTTGTTTACAATGACAAATTTTTTACAATAGAAAAATACAAAAATATGAGAAAATAATTAATCGATAAATTCGCCATTAATTAAACTGAAAAGATATTCTTTTAATATAATTATTTCAAGAAACATTATCTTAAAACATATCTTAATAATATGTTGAACAAATTGTAATATAATTTGTGGTCAACAATTGCAAGTAGAAGTAGTAGTAAGTTTAAAGATAATTATACAAAATAAAAAAAACAATAAAACATAATAATAAAATAATTTTTAAAATTATGAAAAATAATAAATAATAAATAAAAATTAATAAATAAATAATAAAAAAATAAAATAATAAAATTAATTTAGAATTTAAATGGGGGATCAGTTTTGTACATAAATTCAATGTAAAATGATTTATTTATAGGATCGACATGCTTGTTCTTGGTTCTAAACAAACCGGAAAATAGTTGGGAGGTCCTTACTAAACTGCTCGTGATTTTATTTGGTTGCTTAATTTTCTTACTTTTTGTTATTTCTTCCACTCCCCATCATGTTTCATGCTATTGTAAATACTGTTTGTAAATAACATTTCATTAAAAACATTAGCTATATATTAAGTAGAATTAAGTCCATAGAGTATGTGTTGAATTTTTGTTGACTGTTGAATAAATGTGATGAAAAAATAGTGAAAGATCGAAAGGAACGGTACTTTGGCGAATGGGTCTGAATGTTTAGATCATAGCTCCCTCATGAGTCCATGAGTCATATTCTCATGTCCTTTCTTTAATTTTTCATGATTTGCTTTTCTTGAAGTATGAAGAATACATAATTAGATTAAGTAAGCATGAGCTGTTTTGATGTTCATATAGTAAGGATAAGTTTCACAGTTTTTATTTAGATATATCCAAAACTCCAAATAAATCCCGATCTTACCGAAAAACGATTTTGATTTCCCTACAGCTGTTTACTCTATTGTGTACTACATCATGTAAATTTACAAATTTGAACATAAAAAATTCTTTAGAGAAAATGAAGCAACAAAAGAAACAAAAAGTTAAAACAAACACAACTCTTTTTGTATATATATATATATATATATATATACATCTATTAATAATGGAGTTTATGTATCTGTCTGTCTGTCTGAATCCGAAACTCCAGTATGACTATTTTACTGAAATTAATCTTTTTGAAATTCGTTATATACTGTCACTAAAAGTCGCTTAGACACCAGATGGGTTTTTCCATTTACATAAGTCATTCCTTTAAACCTTCAATTAAATTAATATTTACAAATATACACTTATAACTGCTATTATCAAATTTACATATGTATTTACAATATTTTCCGATAAGGTTATATTAATAAACATTATTCATACAATTAATTAAAGCCATATTCATCATAACCGCCGTGTTTTCTAAACCATTTCAACTCGAGTACTGTTAAAATTGCAAAGTCATTGGCTGTTTAATCAGTGGTGCCCTCCCTCTCTCCGGTAATAAAATATGGCGATCTGATTAAGCAGCCGATTGGCTGTTTAATCAGTAGTGCCCTCCCTCCCTCCGGTAATTAAATATGGCGATCTGATTAAGCAGCCGATTGGCTGTTTAATCCGTGGTGTCCTCCCTCCCTCCAGTAATTAAATATGGCGATCTGATTAAGCAGCCGATTGGCTGTTTAATCAGTGGTGCCCTCCCTCCCTCCCTCCGGTAATTAAATATGGCGATCTGATTAAGCAGCCGATTGGCTGTTTAATCAGTAGTGCCCGCCCTCCCTCCGGTAATTAAATATGGCGATCTGATTAAGCAGCCGATTGGCTGTTTAATCAGTGGTGTCCTCCCTTCCTCCGGTAATAAAATATGGCGATCTG
>OY744531.1:63369941-63454941 GCA_963556195.1 Sepiola atlantica
ATTTTCTCAATAATGTACACTCCCCAAGAGTGCAGTTTGAAAAGGAAAATATACAGATTTTAGTAATTGCATTCGTTTTCTAACTCACATATAATGAATGAAGCACGGTTTTCCATCTTGCCAAAGTAATCGAATGGAGAACTCAGTAACTTGGGTAATTAAAACGACTATATCCTATCGGTTCTCCGGACGGTTTATTGTTTCAGCCAGTTTTCCATGAGCGAACACATATGGTCAAGGCTACCATTTCAGCATTTTACGAATCTCTACCTAAAATATGTTTGTGAAGTTAGAATTGTACTTTAGATTATAATAAGTACCTGCAGCGCCGACGCTACTTCCAACCGGGCGGGTCAAGCCTTGCGGAGGTCGCCAGGAAGATATAATTTACCAGGAAGATAGAATTTCAGTAGCGCTTTAAAGGTATCCTAATTTTATTTTGTGTCACTATACGTAATCTGTTTTTAACAGTAACAACATATTTAAAAACAAAACAGGTGCGTTAACGTTAAGGTCATTCGATAGACAGAGCATCTTAGAAAGTACGTGGATGAACCTAAAATAATATGCACCCATTGAATCTGCGCATTATGACAGACTGGCCGACCTACTGACAGACTTACAAAGGAACAAATCAGCTCATGTAGTTGCGAAGATGCAGCCAAAACGTGGTTAAAACTGGTTCATTCTTTGAATGTGTATTTCTCGCTAAACAGTTTTACACAGACAAGAAAGAACTAAATAGACACCCTTATTATCGTTAATAATTAAGACTACTCTCAGAGGGTCCTAATCAACCTAAGCGAGATGATATTATGTTCGCTTACTGATGAATTTTACAATCATTCAGTTCACAGTGGAAAGTTAAATCTTGTGGTTTGAGACAATTTTACGCTGTTTAAGTCCACCTTCAGATTACACTATAATATTACTTTTCTAAAATTCTGAGAATTCTAAGGCTTCTTTGCCCGTGTCATACTTTAATGGTTATATATATTCGGTATATTGATATCTGAAACACAAATAATCTCGATTAGTGTAAAATATTGATTTAACAACTTTTACTACTGCTTTGTACGGCTCCAAGTGCTGGCTGTCGGCGAAAGAAGCAGACATTTTAAACATGTTTGAATGCTCGTTTTGTTTTAGACGGTACACTATCCTCAACAAAATCAGGTTTAGAATGGGTAAGTCTAGCAAAAGCATTCCTATATTTAAGATACACTATTCTTTGAACGTATTTTACCATTTTGACCGACGCAATAATATTACACCTAAATACATATTGCAGTTAGTCTTCGATAATAAAATGTCCGCCTGCAATTTTATTGTTTGTCTTAACCCATTTAATTAACTACTTTTATTACTAACCAAATACACTGCAATAAAAAGTACCTCCTTTGTTTATTATCACAGTAAGTGTGAATATTCATAAGGTTTCACTCAGAAAATGATGTGCTTGAAATTGCTAATAAATATTCAACTGTAATATTACAGAACGTAGCTCTTAAAGAATTTGTGTCTTCACTCTGAAAAAGTTAGGTTTATATATTTGTATGTACATGATTTATTCCTCCATCATTATAAATTTTGTAACACAGCTGCTAGGCGTAAAGGCTCGTAATGTCGGCTATATTTCGTTAAATTTAGTTTTATACAAAGGGGATAAATAAGTCGACACCCTCAATTATTGTGCAATTTAAAAAAATAAGTATTATACATAAAAATGTCGGCTTCTTTGGAGTATTTAAGAAAGTTTTAGGGTCATAATATGGGCACAACCTACTATTTGAAAATTTCAATATTTCATATTTATAGTGATTAGACACTAATTACGCAAGAGTCGCTGAATTTCAATTTCTTATTGAAAGCCCTAGAGTCTTAAATTGGGATTACTTTCTAATTTTCTATTTATTTGTATGTAATAGATTTTCATCAACACTAGAATAACGATTTTTTAGTAAATTATGATGTGATTTTAATCTTCGTAACGGGATATAAAAATGGTGTAAAATTGTTCTGTTTCAGGGGGTTATTTTTCCCGTCCTAGGACGGGTTTTCTTCTAATATATATATATATATATATATATATATATATATATATATATATATATATATATATATATATATAGAGAGAGAGAGAGAGAGATAGAGAGAGAGAGAGAGAGAGAGAGAGAGAGCATAATATGAAATGAAATAATAAAATAAGGTGCAAATCAAATTTTATTAGAATTCAAAGTTCAGGCAAAGTATCTTAAAGTCCTTAACTCATGAGTAAAAGATATTAGTTGCCTCTTATATCTTCTGTTGGATTAACTTCATATATATATATATATATATATATATATATATATATATATATATATATATACAATAATATTTACAAATGAATATTCAATTATTTATACCTACATACGCCGGCGTTTAAAGCTTATGCTCTCATTAGTGTAAGAAGTGACACTTTCAGACGGTGACAGGGCGTGAACCAGGTTCACAGAGTCAACCAAAACTCCACACGCTTTGGCTCTGTTCCCACGGCCATCAGAAATGTCACATGATACAGAAAACATTAAGTTCTATTTATGCAGCGGGTAGTAAACATCAGACAGTCAAGAGGGTTCGACGAACATTATCGGAAATTTGCTTATAGCTAAGTGACAATCTGCCTTTAATATCTTCGAACACTGCCAACTTAAATTTCTTAAAAAGGTTTTATAATAATAATATTTACAAATAAATAGTAAATTTTTTATACCTACATACGCTGGCGCTTCAAGGTGCCATTTCTCCCGCTCATCCGGATTATGAATTGTGGACTCCTAGTTCGTTGTGACTCGATAGAGGTGTCTCGGTTGATTTTATTGGATTTGGATGGTTTTCTTTTCTCCAGTTTCTAATTCATCGTTTACGTGACCGAATCGAAAACGCATCTGATATATTTTGAACCTTTATTAATCGTTTTTATCAGTAAACAAAAAAGTGATCAGAGAAATCGAAAAGATCAAGAAAGAATAGTTAGATAAAATTAATTTTTAGTGTTTAACATGAATGTTTCGCCAATAAATAAAGATTTATTACACGAAACCGTTTACACGAAGAGACATTATTCCGGAGCGTACGAACACAACGAAACGTAAACTAAAATAAAGAAATGAAAGAGACTCGCCGAGCGGACGAGAAGTGCAAATAATTCAGTCATACTTGGTTATCATCCATGACCTATAAGTATGCTTAAAATACTGGCGTGACGTTTTTTTCTTTTTTTTTTCTTAAGATAATGACTAACTGGCTTAGGCACTAAAAGTTTGTAAGAGTCTTTCAGGTAGGTTGGTTTCACTCTACGTCTAGGGTGATGAGCATGTCTGTATGTATCGGCTGTCACCTAGGCGGGCTGTGTTGTCTCTACCCTAGTGAGGGAGTCAACTGGAATATCCCCCTTGGTCAAAAATGAGGGTTGGCTGAACACGCTGCTAATTATTTCTGGATGGCAAGCTTCGTATGCAAGGCCAATTCGTTATCGTCCCCGTCGCTGTTGTCTGAATGTACAGGTTTAATTCCTCGGCTGTAACTGGGGTGAATAGAGAGCCTGAAGCTGCCATCTTTGTAGATTTTGTATGTGTTGCTCCTTAACTGGAGCCGGCAAACGTCTGCATGTGGATCCAACCGTTTTGTTTGGATGACACCAACTACCGTTCACGCACGTTATTTTTTGTCAGATTTTGAATATCCTTCCATGCGGGACGGCTGATGTACGGGTGCTTTGAGGATCCCCATATCATCTCTGCGAGTAAAGCCTAAATACTGTGGTCTTCATCTTCTCCCTTATAAAGGAGCAGACTTGACATGACGGGTAGTCACTGCATTTTGGAGCATTACGGCCAGCAAAATCAGCAGGTATGATGCTCTGCCAGCGAGCTGTTGGGAGGAAGCCTGAAATTAGCAGACTTGACAGAAATAATGTCTATCTAGGGCTGGCTACTGGCCCCAGCAGAGCTTTTCATAGGCCTGAGAACCGTGGAATAGTGTTCTGACTGGATCAGACATTGGTCAAAATGCGTGATGGCTACAGCAATAGACAATGCGTTGACTTCACGGGTGAGATAGTGACCGTTTAATCTTGCTGCAAAATGACCACAGAGCAGTAGTTTCTCTTCTCTGTCTGCATACATCAGAGCGCCAATGCTATGTTGTTTAATAGATCCATCGATCACGATCCACAACTGCTCAGCAGGACGGGGTATGTGACTGGTTTCTGCTGATACCAAGTGCTTCTGAGCAGAAATTTTTGGATTTTTGAGTATCATTTTCTACCGAGAGACTACTTTAAAACGTTTTTTTATTCCAATTTTGAGGGTGTTATCTCTCTGGAAAAGTGATTAGTGAGCTTCAACTATAAGTATAATAAAACGTATTTCGTCCTTAAAATAAAAAGGACCTGTTGATTGCTGGTGCTGCCTCCTTTGCTTCTGGGTTCGAGACTGGCCCACACTGTTGGAGGTGGGGGCCTCCTGATCCACCACCCGGTGGAAACGGCTGAAAGCTGCTGAATCTATTGCTGGGAAGGGATATTACATTCGATTAGTCCTAGAAAATAAATAAACGATGTGAATTAATTCTTGGCCGAATTTATTCTGGTTGTAAAATGTTGGGAAGTTAGTTGGCGATGTTAACATGAATCTCGGCTACTTCTTAGATTCTTATATTTTGGCTTAGGGGTGTAGGGAGCTGAAATGATTGGACGATCGCAATCGGCAGGAAAACGACCAACTTGTATTTTCCCGTTAAACAGCAGAAGTCAAGGTAATTTTCCAGTGTTTTGGGGGCGTGGCCTATGTTTACGCTTTACAGAAGGCGTATTTGGATGTGTAGTGTTTGTAAATATGGGGAGCAGTGGACAGACCGCGACATAATACAACAATACAAAACATATGCTCTAGTTTCTGTTTATTACCTTTAATAAAAGTATAAAAATAAGAAGAGTAGAACACACAAAAAAAATGATACACTAATAAAAGTGTAATGCATCCAGTTTATTCACTTTCATAAACACCGTCAAATATGCATAATGTCTTTATGGATATTATCATTTTCGTGACACAAAATGATGCGGTTTCATGACCTGTCTGACATTATACAAAGCTGTGCTACTCTACACGTGATCTAGGCGGAATGAAGATGCACGAGTACAGAAAATAATGGTATATTATTCATTAAAATTACACATTTGAATCAATTAAGCACAAGGCCTCTTACTATTTGGGTTACATTCATTTCCACATTGACCCCACCAGATTTTCCTAACTATCGCAGAAATTCTAGCCGTTCTGGCGCACATATCAATAGCGCCCAAAACTAGTTCAATTTACACCAACCTAATTCTACAAGCATTCATACCAGATCTGTTACGTAACTGTGGTACTTTCCTATTGATTCACAGAATAATAATGACCCTTGTGTCATCACTCCTCCCGTATGCCTTTCCGTAAGTGAAGGAAATTCCCATGGTGTCCTTCAAGTTGGTAATCGGCAACCATGCCTGTCACGCTTCATACTAACTAGACTTAAAATATCTCGTTCGCTCTTTAGAGCCGCTTCATACTATGGAACATTACGAGGGTTTCTGCAACCCACTTTTGACTCAACACAAGGCGCTCGATTCCGAGAGAAAAAAGTACCGCCAGCAAAAAAATATAGGATTTATACACACTAAACCGCCAGCATATATAGGATTATCACACACTAAGCCTTTTCCTCGATTTAAAAACTTGTCCGACCATTAATACATTCAATTAACCTCAATTACTGCTTTTTTCCTTTCTTCATTTCCTAAATAATTATTCCAATATAAAGAGAAAAATAATTTCTGGCTTAGCTAACAAACATTTAATAAAATGATACTCTCTTTCCCTCGTACAAATACCACAAAATGCTAACAACAATGCAACATTTGACATAATCTCGAGTCCACAAACAGAAACAAACAACCACAACAAAAAATACAGAATTATAACATTTCCACAGTCCTTCGTTCCACAGCAGTCTAAACAGATATCTCTTATCGTTCTCCCCCTGAACATTGAAACGTTACAAGAGAATGAACTGTAATAATTGCAACTAATACAAACGATTAAACAACAAAAATCACACAATTTAATAACGACACATCAAACGAGTCTGCTACACAAGTTTACTGTTAGCGCGTTGTTTTTCTTTCTTTCTCTTTCCTTATTTGTTTGTCTAAATTTAAAGTCAATCCGTATTTGGCGGCCAACACAAAACAATAAAACAGAAATTAACATGAAACTTGTCACCTCTGAGTAGGTATAAGTGCGTCAGTGTATTTTTCATAACCAATTGACGACACATCAACCTGTTTTCTTTTTTCTTTAATCTCTATATAAGTTCCAAACTGTCCATTTTAGTTCTTTCTTTTTTTCTTCATTTCCCTGTATTGTTTGTGTATTTTTATTCCTCTATTTTTTTAAATCAAAATTTAACGTCAATTCGCTTTTTATATCGTCTTTTTTCTTCCTTGTTCTTCAACCAAACTTTGTTTAACAGCTAAATGTTCTGTTTATTTATTTTTTTCGTATCAGTTTTGTTGTTGTTTAACTTAATTCTTAAAACGGCAATAGTCTTTCGAACCATTTATAAATAACACCCGGAATAGTTACAAATACATTGTCGTTCTTTGTTTGTCTTCCTCACATTTTTCCCTTTCCTTTCTTCTTTTGTTCTTCTCTCTCTCCTTTATTTTTCTCTTCGTCTCTTCTCGCTGGACCCATTTGTTGTCTCCGTAGTATTGATTTACTCCTCTCCAGGAGTTAGGCACAAGGCCAGTTTTATCTTACTCCCACAAGTATGATGTGACCCAAGGTCGGGAAAGTGGGGTTTAAAAATTGCCTGGGCAGCCCCGTCGGCATTCCCCGGTAGGGGCGCCTCAGGCAGTAAGCAATAAACTTACTCCTCCCCAAAGAGGGGAGGCGAAGCCTGGGAGGGTGGACCTCCTAGAACTGCACAGGACAGACCCATAGACCGGCATAAATCAAGGTTTGAAGGTCAAGACAATACCAGTCTATGGGGTGCAGTATCCATCGGAACAGATACTACACTTTGATCTTAGCCAAAAGGCCAAATCAAAGAGTCCTTGAGGACAGCCATGGTCGAAAACGGCGCCAAATCACAATCGTTGCATTACTGCTTACCCCCGCACTGTGTGTACCCAAGTTTCGTCGCTGCTGACTTGTGTATCTCGGCCGTTAAAACGATAACACGTGGCCGTCGGACTTGGGTTTTAAAAGCGTTTTATTTAAAACTAGCAGGACCCGTGTCCCGGCGTTGACCGGGGAAATATAACAGCCTGGTTTTAATTTTTAAGTTAAATGAATAGATTCAGCAAATAAATCATTTCACTGGAAGTAATTTAGGTAATTAAAATTGGATTTAACATGGAGCTGTGCCCTAGCGTTCTTGTGTTTGTTCCAACAGATGTCTCCTTTATAGTGGTAAAAGTTATTCGTACAAAGCTCTTGAACATCCTACATAAAACTGCCCATGGCTAAAGCAAGGTGAAGTCAAGTTTAGACCCACCACTGCCAATGATTGTCCTTGGAACTTGTTAATTGTCATGGCAAATTACAATTTAACTGGGAACTGAAGCCTTTTAAATTTTATTGCAGAATCCGACGGAATTATGGGTATTCTGGGAAGGAATGTCAGTTTGCCCCTTGCCACACCAGTTAGTATTACAGCTTCTATCACATGAGGTTGCATGCATTTAACACAGTCTCGTTCCATTACATAGCCTTGGAGCATGAAGATTCCGGAGTAACATAATTGGGCATCCAGCTTTCAGCTGTATGTTGGCATACCAGGCAATTCTAATGAATCTAAAAATTCTGTAGGGTATTGTACAGCCTGAACGCGATCGAGAATAGAATCCACAGAAGTGAACGTTACAGTTTTAATGTACTTCCACAAATATGGCAATTTAATGCAAGCATTAAGCTCATCAGGGGGACTTCTACGTGGAACAATAGGAAGCGTTTGTCGGAAGTCGCTGATAATAATAGTGTTATGCCACCCATAACAGCATCACGTCTCTTGAGATCACGCAATGTTTTATCTAGAGCCTCGACCGCTTGTTTATGTGGCATTGTACATTCATCCCATACGATGAAGGAACAATTCTGTAAGACTTTGGCTGAATATAAGGCCACCTTGCTGATCTTCTTCAGTATTAACTACAGTACGAAAAATATGAATTTGCTCATTATTTAGTCGTGCGATACCATCTCGAACAATTGATTTCTTTTAACGCACGGATAGCCTGGAACTGGCTTACCCTGTAACCGTCGCTTGAAGACCTTAGTTTTAGTGTCCCAGGTATAATAAACTGGAACTTCTCAGTACAAAAGTGTACGTGCAAAAAAATCTGTTTGACACAATGTGAAGAAAGTTGTTAGAGTGGTTGAAGGTGGATTTGCAACTCTATCTTCTGCAGTATTTTTAGTAAAGTCTATACGCTGTCCATTTTCTAGACGAACTGATAGGTGAATAACTGGGGGATGATGTATATGTATGTGAAAGTTAAGTATTCTCCAAATGTCTTCATTGGTTGATATGTAACGTCCCGTATCGTATATCTTAACTTCATCATGAGCATTACTTTCAATTGTGAAGATAGCTTGATCACTACCCTTATTTACATATTTACAAATGTATTTTGTTGATTTCATGCTGTTGCAATATTCAACATTGATATGTGCATCAAGAATCTCACAAAGCAGTTTATTATGTGGTACAACCCATCGGTTATCTACGGGAACTGTTGGCAGGTAGGGTAACTGTCGTCTCAAAACCTCCAGCTGCCACCAAGCACAATCAAGGATTTGGTTTACCCGACTCAAATTAAACAATAGCAAGCAATTAAAAGTAAAGAGGATTGTCTGCATGTAATGTTATAACAAAAATGTTTTTTTTTACTTATTGTTATGCCCCCCCCCCCTTACACATGGTGGACCGTACATTTGCTCGCCAGAAGGTGAATCGTAACGTATTTCCCGGTCGACATCGGCATTTAGCTCACGTGATTCAATCGCAATCATGAAAAAAAAAATAGAGAATAGTCTTCATTATTAAAAATAAGCATATAATCGTAATTTTACTGCCCCCCATCCGAATACAATTTGTAATGCTCTGCAGCCTACATTAATTATATTTTTGTTTTTAATGTTAAAAATTTGTTAACACGGTAGCACGGGGGACTTAAAATTCTATCAGAATAGTCAATAGTGATCGTATAAAACGAAAATTTATAATGTAAAATGAAAAATGCAGTCTGGCATTTCAGGTTGACTCGTTGGAATGAAGTTGTTGTAACTTTATGTAAATAAGGAAAACGTAAATGTTTTTATTAATTGTTAGAGATTATGAAAGGGTGTGGGGAAGAAAATAATCTCGGATCATCCAAGAACTTTAACAGTGACGCTCGGTTCTTCTCCAGCAACAATAACAAAAAGAAGCAGACTTAATCCTTCAACACTAACAACACCGAACATCGCCGACAACATATCGTCTGCTACGGCAACCAATTCAACAACATAAACTATTCGTACTACTGCTACGACCATGCCAGTCCTACCAACGTCAAACATTCAACAACAACTATTTGCACTACTGCTACGACCGCGTCGTCTTACTAACGTCAACTTGCAACAACAACTATTTGCACTACTGCTACGGCCGCACCGTAATTCCTAACCAACGTCAGACTTACTCTTACAGCTACTACCGCTGTCATTATTAAGACGAAATACGTGATATAAACAATTTGATCTCTCCGATATTACGCACGGAAAATTCTTTCCCATTGTTTAAAAAATAAAGCTTTGAGTTCCAAATTTAATCCTGAGTTGTCTATCACTATCTGCTTGTCACCATACGCTTTCTATATGATAACAAAAATATATAATTTTCATGAATAGTCAGTGATTTATTTATTGTATGATTGAAAAGTTTCTCAAAATAGTTAACAGTGAATTGAGGCTTGCGAAGAGTAAACTAATTGAAAAGTAAGTAATACATATAAAATCGAATAAGAAATGTTGTACTTTCTCTCAGAAGTGTACTAATGTATTTATCAGTACAATGAAGGTGAATAAATCGTCGTGTTTACGATTGTCATTGTGTTCAGTTTAATGTAATCTGTTATTCGATAACGTGTAAATGCTACGTAGCAAGAATAATAGAATGTCAATCGTTTAATCCGTAACAGGTTTTTTGTAACATAGTACGCTAGTATTGTAGCAGCAATTTTAAGAAGTGTAGTAGATGAATGTATAACGGAAATAGTAGAACAGGAACGGTATATTACCTGAAGAAAAGTTTGATCGTTAAGGGGAATCGGCATAACTGTTTAAGCGTAGTGAACCTGGCAGGCGTATCGTGATCTGTAGTTGCTGGTTGAGGCTTATAGTAGAAGCCTTAAATCTTTTTTGGCGGAAGTGACGTAGTCAGATGTATTGAAGGGAGCGTCTGTTATATTTTCCGTGCAACTTATGCTACTGTGTGGTGAAGTGAAGGCATATTTAACGTAAATAATAAGTTGTAAATTGTGTGAAATTATCCGTTGTGTATTTGTTCCCGGTGTAGACTGGTAGCGTGGGAGGAGTAAAATGTTAGAGAGAAATGTTCTTGCTACTACCTGTATGGTGTCTGGTTTGGGGAGAGTGACTGAGTGAGGAACGAAAGTAATAATTTGCCCGAGGTGGATGTAATAGTTTAGAGTTTGCTAAGAACACGCTCGAGCGAATAAGTTTGATGTTGTAGTGATTGTAGTAACCTATTGAGTTCAAGTTTAGTTTCCTATTCGACGCGAAGGTACAGGGGAAAAAAACGTCTTTACTTCATATATAAGACAAGACAACGACAGAAACTGTATCCGCCATTTTGGCGTCGACAAGCTGAGCGAGAAGTGGCAGAGGCTTTTTGAGTTGTGCTCCTACCACGACCTCTGCATAATCAACACATTATTCGTCACCAAGCCGCACTATCGAGTATCATGGCGACACCAAAGATCTCATCACTGGCACAAGCTTGACCTTGTCATCACACGCAGACTCACACTGAACTGCGTTCTAACCACACGTAGCTACCACTGTGCTGACTTTGACAACAACCACTCCACGGTTGGCAGTAAAGTCTGTTTCCAGTCTAAGTTAATCCATCGAACCAAACAGACCCCCCCCTCGCGAGTAATTCGCTAACACTATCGAGGACTTTCTCAAATACTGCCCATGCGGAAGTTTATGATGGTTCCAATTTACCAACATTTAAAAAAACATAACCGCTCCATCTAATTTAAGACTGATTTTAGTTAACAAAAATATGTTTAAATGTTTAAATACAATTTGTTATGTGACACCAAACCTGGCGTTGCGTTATTAAAATTGTAAAACGCTCTTCTAGAACTACACCAGTTTTTATTTATTTTGACGTTTAACAACCTCAGATATGGCGTTCTCGGTTGTTTTTTAAAACTTCATTCTTTTCTCCAGCCTTTCCTTGTTCATTGCTTTTTTCACCTGATTCGATAAAGAATCGAAAGTGCCCGTGATATTTATAAACCATTCATTATTTCTTTTTGATTTGGACATAAAAAATAAACAAAGGTATAATCAAGCAAATACATTGTGTAATACTTAACAAAAGTTTGCTTATATATATATATATATATATATATATATATATATATATATATATATATATATATATATATATATATATATATTGAGAAGGCTTTGGCCGAACGTTTTTAATATTTTATCCGGAAGGAATTGTTCCTTTTTTCGAGAAAGAATATTTTAAGAAAGATGATTTTTTAAAGTTTTCTTTTGGACATAATAACAACCACTGAAAAGTTCGATTACGCATACACTTCTTTTGCTAACTCATGAACAAAGAAAAGCTGGTGATTTAATACTGACGAAACAGCTGTTTGAGAAGTACAATAATATGTTTCAAACAAAACCTTCGGAATTATATTATATTATCTTATATATATATATTTCAGAGGTTACATTTTTAATCAATGAAACGGGCAGGTGGAAAAAAATTGCTAAAATTTCCCTTAAGGTCTTATCGTCTGACCCTCTAAGAGGAAATGTCAGACTGATAAATTAAAAACTAAGCAACCCGAATGAGATATGAGGGGGGAAATTGTTTAAGTTGGAGAAAACGATTGAGAGAAAAAAAAAAAAAAAAAAACAACAAATAAATGTAAAGCTCTCAACGTTATGGTGGATTTGATTCATTAAAGATCTCCAACTGATGCTAGCGTTTAAATCCAGTTGGGTGAATTAGGCCGGAGGTTTTCTGCTATACGTACTAAATGAAGTGACTGTATTTGGGAGAAAATCATTTTGAAATTGCGAAATTACTTAAGTCGAACTTTAAGGATAAGGCGTTGTTATCCTGAACCAAGTTTGGATGATAAAAATAAATTTTTCAAGATGGGTGGTTTAAGCCATGATGACACTTTTCGTATGGAAATAAAAATCCAGAAAAGGCTTCATCAACTTTATAAAAGCAAGTTTATTTCTAAAGAGATTTATGGGAGAATACGACCTATCGGCTCTCAAAGGCCTAGAATGTACGGCTTACCCAAGGTTCATAAACTCAACATTCCTTTACGGTCTATTCTATCAATGTTGGGTTCTGCACAACATTCACTTAGAAAATGGTTAGTTGATATTCTTAAGCCCGTACTTACTTTTTATTCGGCCTATTGTATCTCTGATTCCTTTAAATTTGTGTCTTATATACACAAATTATCTCTCTCAAAGGATACCGAGTTCTTGGCTTCCTTTGACATTAGTAGTCTGCTTACCAATGTACCATTGGATGAAACCATTGGTATATGTGCAGATTATCTTTATCGTGGACCCATAAAATCTCCACAGTTTCCTGAGCGAATTCTTCTTGAACTGATGGAACTTGCTTCTAAATCAGTTTCATTCAGTTTCAATAATACAGGGTGATTCATAAGTCACTTAGCTATTTATTTTTGAAATTTTGAAGTAAAAAAATACGGTAATACAAAACATAAAGTTTATTCAACAAATTCATTTATGGGAGTTGAAAATTACAGCAAATTTTCAAAATTTCTACCTTCGTTCTGCATGCATAGCTCCATTCTTTTTTGCAAGGAATTTACGACTCTTTGTAGCATATTTGATTGATTATACAATAAATATATATAGAAACAAATATATAAGCGAACAGATTTAAAATAACAAATAGCAGTAATTAGAGAGTAAGATAACAATCATCAAAAGTTCATAGTATGTTTGTGCTTCATATGGTAATCATTTTAAATAGCTAAGTGAAGTGATTTATGAATCACCATGTATAATGTATCGGCAAATTGATGGTATATCCATAGGTAGCCCTCTTGGTCCATCATTAGCCAACATTTTCGTTAGATTTGTGGAAAATTATTTTCCAACGTGACCAATCCTGCTTTTTACACACGTTACGTTGATGACACTTTTGCTTGCTTTCCCTCACATAGTGATGCTGAACAGATTCTTCGTTTTCTTTGTGACTTGCATCCATCGCTGCAATTTACCATGGAGATCGAAGATTGTGGTTTCCTGCAATTCCTTGATGTTTTAGTGTCTAAAGCTGGCTTATCGTTTGAAACCTCTGTGTATAGAAAACCAACGTTTACAGGCCTTTATCTAAATTGGTTTTCCTTCGCTCCAAAATCAAGAAAAAATAAATCTTATTGGTACTCTCACTCATCGAGCACTTACGATTTGTTCACCAACACGACTCGATGCGGAACTTGGTGAAATTACTAATATTTTTCTTGCTAATTATCCATCAATATCATAAAAAGCACCATTGCACGCAAAGTTTATATTTAATGGTGGTAAATTTATTGGCCCGTCACGTTGCCCTATTTATTTAGAACTTCCATGGTTAGGTTCTGACGACCTTGACATTTTCAAAAGGATTTATTCTTCTACTCAACGTTATTTTCTAGCAACCATGCTGCGGGTAGTTTACACGACTCGAACTTTTTCTCTTCTTTTCGTAAGGATGTTTTGCCAGCCATTCAAAAGAATTCTGTTGTTTATAAATTCCTGTGTCAGTGTGGTAAGACATCCAAAAGATTAGAAATTAGAATATTCCAATACATACCACGTGATATTCGTTTACACAAGGTTTCAAGATTATCCGGGAACTTTCAAGCACAGGAATCAGCCATCGGTAATCACCTGGTTAGTACAAATAGTTGTTCTGACAAGTATTCCGATAGGTAGTTTTCTGTTTTACACAGTGCCAGATCGAACTACTATCTTAATATTATTGAGGCGTTAGTTATTAACAATTCTCGACCTAGCCTGTGTAGACAAAATATTTTGAAGCATCAGTTGGAGACCTTTAATGATTCAAATCCACCATAACGTTGAGAGATTTACGTTTTTTTTGTTTTTTTTCCTCTCAATCGTTTTCTCCAATTTAAAAATGTTTATGCTCATATCTCATTCGTTTTTCTTACTTTTTAATTTATCATTCTGAAGTTTCATCTCAGAGGGTCAGACAATGAGGTCTTAAGGAAAATTTTTGCAATTGTTTTTTCATTGATTAAAAAATGTTTACTCTAAAATTTCTCCTACGATTTTGTTTGTACGCGAAATTTACTTATATATATATATATATATATATATATATATATATATATATATATATATATTGTGTGTATTTAGGCAGCATTTTCTCGTTTATGAAAACATTGCTAAAAATAACAGAATTCGTCTGTTTAATAATACCTTTTTTATTTTTCAATTTTTCTGATGATCTTTTTTGTATTAAAAAAAAAAATAATAAGTGTTCCATAGGTTTCACAGGTTTCACGAACGATTTCTGAAGATGATTCGTCAGAAAAATTGAAAAAATAAAAAAGGTATAATTAAAGAGACGAATTCTGTTATTTTTAAGAATGTTTGCATCTCTCTCTCTCTCTCTCTCTCTCTCTCTCTCTCTCTATATATATATATATATATATATATATATATATATATAATGATACCCTGTGAAGTGTATCATTTTCCTTTTAAATTCATTCGGTCAGTGCTTTATAGTAATCACCGAGCTACATGATCGGCAATGCGACTGTAGACACATGCGCAAGCGCCACCAGGGCACTTACTAATACTTTATTTGATCTACAGACAGTCAACTATCGATTAGCGAGACGGCACCTTTCGTGCATATTCAACGACCTGTACACGCTAAGTCGCCAATGTTTGAATACACTACAGTACCAGCTGTCACTGTTTTACATGGTCCAAGCATATCTTTACTTATGAATATATGTCCACAGAGGGTGTAGGTTCTTCGCCTTCATTCAAAAGTTTCACTTCTCTCCTCCGAGGGTTATTTTTGTTCTTAAAATTTGAGTGACGTGTTACTATGAAAGAAGTGTCATTTTCTCTGCGAGTTCAGTCGTCAGGAATTTCGCGTCGTTTTGGAGACTGTGAGGCAGTGGTGTGCAGAGGACTGGTGATGCCCGGGACCAACTCCTTGATTGGATGCCCCCAAAGTCTCGTGTATAAATCATTGTACTACGAAATATTATGAGAAATAGAGCATACAATTTTTAGCCGTTTTATTAATTTTTAATTGTGGTAAACCAAAATAGCTTGATAACCAACATATATAAACACAAATTATTATTATTTTCACCAAAGGACACCTCGTGTCAGAAAACACTTGAACAACTTTTTACATCAGCTGTGAGAAATTATTTTTCAACACTTATTAATACCAGGTTGGTCAGTCGCTTCGTAGATATGTTTTTTTTAAATTCATTTTTGAAAATAACTGTTCACAAGTCGCGACAGAATACGTGATCGTAAAAAGTAATCTGCATGAACACACACAGCGTCGGAAAGACATCCACACCATAATACAGTAAAGACTCAAGAGTATATTTAGGATTAAGGGAAACTATATTCCCTCCGGCTCGTAGCAGCATCACGAAATCAGAAATTTCATTATATAATTGAATGGCTGCCACGAAAAGCGATCCATAATACAAGCTTGGCAAACATGCGACTGGGGTCTACGACTGATGGCGAACATGTGAAGACCAAAATTACTACAAAATAATAATTACAGAGAAAAGTTTTAGAAAGAAATTTCTTAGTAATCTCCAGTAATTAGCAACTATACATATTAGGAAGCAGCTTATAATAATTGATTTATCTCCATCAAATAACATGTAAAAAGTTCAAAAATATAAAAGAACTAAATTCACAAAAAAATCACTTCATTCACCATGAATTAGACGCATGTTTGATATTTAAAAAATCATGAATCAATTTGTTTATATCGACTACTTGATTACGGAAAGTATAATAACAATACAATCAGAAAGCAAATTAAACACTTTACAAAATAAAATACTTCATGAACAAAATGTTAGCAGAAAAATTTTGATCATTTTTACCAAATTTATTATGTTTGTTACATATACAATTTGTTTTACAGAAGATAAGAAAATGCTTATTTATTCATGATATAATAATACATATTATACATATTAGCCGATTACATGTGAACACTCTGAAAAACTTAGCAGAAAAAAGAAAAAACAATCCGACATTTCCGGACTATTCTAGCATTTTAAATGCAGATCTTCTTCCAATTTTTCAAAATTACATTGACCATGCTGACTGTATCTTTCTTGTCGTCTTGTAAAACTCCCAGAACTCTCTCCTTTTTGCATTCATTAATATGTACATAATGCAGAATTTCAGAAATCTGATCTTCATGGACAGAAAAGCCATTACTGATAAATTTAGAATTAGCGATATAATAAGTGAATTAAGAGAAAAAAGAAGCATATATTTTTCTCAAACACCATAAATCTGAGTTCATAACAAAACCAGCCACTAGACTTATGAACCTCACAAGCCAAGAAATTGGAAAAATTAGTAAAAAATAATTAGACATAGTAAATGGACAAATAAAAACATTTTACAAACTAAATCAGTGGGTAAACACAATTGAAACTATAAATTGGCTCTTCAAAATCGAAAACAAAACGAACTGCTCATCCATCCAATTCGACGTCATCAATTATAACCCTTTCCATATCTAAATAACTATTCAAAAATGTTATTGAGTTTGCTAACCCTTTCTCTCTGTTATTTCCTAAGAGGAAATTATTAAGTAATGCAGAAATACAGTGCTAACTATCAAACAATAATAATGGACTAAAAGTAATAAACTGGGATCGTTTGATGTCTCCATGGGTTCTTTAATTCAGCAGAAGTAACAGAACTTGTTGGACTCTACATACTATACAACCTCACAAAATACATTAACATAGAAGACATAGGATTGTATAGAGATGACGGCTTTTTAGTGGTAAAAAACTCAAATTGGAAAAAGTGTGAAAGAATGAAAAAAATTATCCTTAGAGAAATGAACAGATTAAGTCTTAAGGTGAAAATAACATCAAATTTCAAACTAGTTAACTTCTTAGATGTAACACTTTACTTAAATAAAGAAACGAACCGACCTATGCTAAAGATAATGACAATCCAATTGATGTAAATCCACTCTCTAACGATCCAAAAACTATAATTAAAAACATCCCCAAATCAATTGAAAAGAGAATCAACAACAGCTCCTGTAATGAAGCAATCTTTAACACACATAAAACCTTTTACAATAAAGCACTAAAAGAGAGCGGATACAAAAACACCCAAATTAAATATATCAAAACTACAACGCTCAACAATAAACATAAAATGAAAGTAGGAGGATTATTTGGTTTATACCCCCATTTAAACTACATAGTAAAAACTAATCTTGTTAAAAGATTCCTAGATTTAATCAAGACACACTTCGCTCCTAATAACATACTACATAAACTCGTTAATAAAAACACCCTTAAATTAAGCTACAGTTGTAGTGAAAGCTTAGAAAAAATAATAAAATTTTAAATGGCAACAAAAATACTAAATTAAATGATAAAAAACAACAAAACTCAAGACTTGTAACTGCATAAACAAAACAGAATGTCCCCTGCAACAAAATTCTTAACAACCCAAATATTCTACTAGCCCACAATTTCAACCAAAGAAAACCCAACCCAGAAAAATACTATATAAGCATTGCTTGTAACACTTTCAAATAAAGATATACCGACCATAAACGCTCATTCAATAATTTTGACTACCAAAACAGAACTTCACTCCCTATATACTATTGGCAACTAACCGACAATAATACATCACCAACCAGTAGCTGTGGTTTATTGAATTCACCCCGTTATTTATGCCGAAGTAAAAAACTTGAGATAGTTAGATTTAGTGATAGAGGTAAACTTCTAAACAAGATACCTCAATTAACTGTATGCACAACAGATCACACCTTCTCAGTAATTTGCATATAACGTCTTGAACCAATGTTACCATTGTAAAATAGAGTAAACACCAAAAAACTAAAATCTTTTAACCCTAACAAAACCCATGATTCTATAGTATCTACTAAATGCCCTAGAATCAATTACCCCCACTATGCAATATTGCCCCCCTAAAACCACAGCAACACTAAGGCCCCTACTAGGAAAAAGAAATTATCTATCCACAAACATAAAAACAGATAACATAGTTACCTATTTATGTATCACATATTATACCATGCTCTGTATGATTATTATAATTATATTAATATTTTCAATTTTCCATCATTATTATTATAGTTATAATTACAATACATTATTAATGTGGTCATTGGTACTATTAATATTATTACCATTAACATTATTACCAATTGCGAATTATTATTATTTGTACTCACTAGAAGTTCTCACACAGATCATCGTCAGTGATTGCTCACCGAGAACAACCAGTGATATTTCCTGGAGTCTGAGTGATAACAAGACTTCCCAGATTTCCAGTATTCTTCCCCTCTTTTCAGTAACCACCGCAAATAACATTGCGGTATCGCAACAGCCGCTTACCATTGATTTCTCGCTGGTAAAGATCATCGGTTTTCTTTGGGATTTGGGTGTCTCCAGCATTCTCCGCACTTTTCCAGTGGAGGTCTAGTCTGTGCTGTCCCTCCCCGGTTTTCTCATCCTCTTCGACCCTCTACAAATATTTTGTCTAGTGTCAGTCTAGGCCGACACCATTTTTAATGTATTTTTTTGGAGGGGAAGGGAAGGAAGCTTATAGGGTTTCCTGTAATTTCTGTTCCTTAGTTCATGTTTGTGTGGTGTTAGCTGAAGCCGGTGTAAGTTATTGGGGGGGGGGGGGGGGGGATTATGAAGTGATGATTCTTGCAGTTTCTGTTCCTTAGTTCGTGTTGTGGTGTTCTTCGTGGTGTTTTGTTTTCTCCCTGTTGTAAATTCCTTGTAGTTGGTTACCCTTTGTAGCTTATGCGGGTTGGTTTATTATTATTATTATTATTATTATTATTATTATTATTATTATTATTATTATTATTATTATTATTATTATTATTATTATTATTATTATTATTATTATTATTATTATTATTATTAGTTTTTATCGTAACTATTATTATTATTATTATTATTATTACTATTATTATTGTTATTATTATTTCATTATTATTACTATAATTATTTTAATCATCATAATTATAACTATTATTACTATTATTATTAATACTGTTATTATTATCATAATTCTTATTGATACTATTATTACTATCATCATCATCGTCTGAATAATCTTTATTATTATTACTATTATTACTATCATTATTATCATCATTATTATTATCATTATTAGTTTTATTATTAATATTATTATTATTACTATTATTATTGTTATTATTATTATCATTACTATAATTATTTTTGTGTTAACTTCTTATTTAGATAATTATTATTTCCATTACTATTATCTTACCCTTATTTCCTCTGTTCCATTCGCCTAATTTGGTTATACTACTACTATTATTATTATTATTATTATTATTATTATTATTATTATTATTATTATTAGATTTTCATCATTTTTTATTATCATCATTATTATTATTTTTTTTATTACGGGTTAGTAAACTTAAGCAAATTTTTAATTATTTTAATTATTTTAATTATTGTATTTTCCAATTGTTGCTGTGCTTGGCTTAAATAAATTAATAAATTAATAAAATAAATAAATAAATAACAATAATAAAATAAACTTTAGAAACAGTAAACAACTAAAACGAATAAAAATAAAATAAAATAATAACCTAACAAGATTCGATCCGAATGTTTTAAAACCTCACCAGTACGGCTCACCTGAATGTAAGCCAGACTTGAAACGGTGTTTTCCTTCCCATCTAAACATCAACACGACATTGACACGTCGAGCCATTAGCTATGCGTTTTCCCTTTTCTTCACTCCCCCCCTTCCCTATCTTCTCTCCTTTCTTTTTTTTAATCCCCAATGACTATATTTTATTTTATTTTATATTCGATTATATTTGATTTTCAACGGTCCAAAACCTCACCAGGTAACTTTCCTAATTTAAACTTTTCTTTTTTCCTGTCTTTCCTTTTTCTCCTCCATTTCATTTTTCCCAAATATGATCTGAAGTAAGGATCGGGTTTTCATTCTGCCTGATGAGATCTCAGTTTCTAAAAGCTGTTGATCGATAACATCGACATGCCGGTGTCGCAGATTTTCTACATGTCTGTATAATAAAAATTATTATATATATATATATATATATATATATATATATATATATATATATATATATATATATATATATATATATTCCAGACTCTATTATAGTAAGTAAAAGATTTACTGAACAATTAATAAATAACTTTTATTGAAGGCAAAAATAACGCGTACATTGCTTCCACTTATTTGTTTTGTCCATCATCTCTATCACCGTTTTTATCTCCAGCGCATTGCAAAAAACCTTATTAAATAGCTTTATACTTATTTATCAGCAAAGCTTTAAGTAAATTAACATACTTATTTATTTAAATTTTAAATTATTTAAAAGAAAGAGATTACAATTCCCTTATGCACCTTTATTTGTGTATAGCAGACTTGTTAGTTACGGAGGCGATACTTGTGTTTTTTCCAACTGTTCTGAACACGAGTTCATACGTTCCCAAACAGTATTAATGCTTTGGACCCGTCAACCCGATCTTATATACATGACTGTATTGATGAAATACGGCATAATCACGTTAACCCACTAGTTCTCATTATATCATCGAAGTTAAGCGACATTTAGCCTGGTCAGCACAGATGAGTGACCATTTGGGAATACCAGGCGTTGTATGTAAAAGGATGGTGAAATCTTCGTGCAAAATAATTCAGATACGTTTAGCAAGTACTTCAGTATAACCTGATGATTCACACGTGTTGGCACACCGGAACAACCCCACCTGAGCGGACGTTCTTTTCTCAATTATGTGAAGAGAGTATATATCTGTTTTATCTATTAGGCTAATCACGAACTGTCTTAATTCATTTTTATTAAAACAATTACATTTTTTCTAAATCTATAACTTCAGTCGTGTTATTTCTATTATCACAATTTTTTACTATTGTAATTTTAATTAAGTGTATACATAAGTCACGTAATTTTAATCTTGCTATTTATACATTAGGATTTTTGAAGTCTAGTTTGGTTGTTTTGCAGCATTTCAAATATTTTGCTGTGATTTGATGCCGAATCTATTAAAACATTGTTAAAAATATTTATGCTTCAAGTTCTTAATAGTTTCAAATATTAAATATATTATATTTTACATAGAACGATTTATAAATGAATGTGTTTCGTATGCATATAGTTTGTAAGTAAATGATGTGTATCTGATCGATTTCATTTAATCTATACATGGGAAACCGAGAGGAACTCGTTAGAATGTACCTGGAAGTAATGGCAACTAAGTACACCCCCAAACTCCTAAAATGAGGCTCCATCAGTTTTGAATCATGTGCGGTTGGGGTAGAGAGAACTTAAGTAATTGATAGTTTTTGGAAATAAGGTAATCAGAATAAAAACGGTAGAAAAGGATGTGAAAGATAGATTTGGGGATAGCGCACAGGATATGGCAACACAGCTTTTCTAAAGAAGTCCGATGCAGTTTACTGTCGTGCTAGGGACAAATTCTGTTTAACTCATAGATGGAGATCTTACAGAAACTACCAGTCTGAGTTATAGTGTATCTGGGGGGTACAGTAATTAGGTGGTGACTTCACACTCCCCGAAACAACTAAAGTGGGGTCTCAGCACCGAATGAACTTTAAGCTCATATACAAGACCTTCAATGTTTGGGCTAGACAGTCTTATCGTATTTGCTATTATTTTAGATTCGGATCTTGGAGTTCTCATTAATTAAGCATTTTAAAATTTAGTAACGTATGTGTATAAACATTCTATTAATATAAAGATTACTAGCTGGTATATCCGTCTTAGGGTTGGTTGCTAATATTAATGAAGTCTTCTACTCTTTAATAACTAGAAGAATTTGAATTTCAAACTCATTCAAAGCAGATAAAATATATTTTAATAGTTAAAACTGGGTATAAAATAACTTAACTGAACTGAAGTTATGGGCTTAGAATAAAAGTAATTTTCTAGAGATCAAATCCACTAGAGTATCTTAAAATGATCGGCATTTGGTAAGGTTTTGAGAGTCAACATAATATCAAATAATATTTGCTCAAATCAACAGTAAAACGTTCTCCTGCTTGCTCAACTATCCCTTTAAATATTATTTCAAGAGGTTGGACCCCATAATACTTCAAATTAAAAGATACTGCTATTTTCAAACTGAGTAAAATACATGATTAAAATTATGGAAAAGTGTTCATTTTGTGAATGTAAGCTCATTATGGAATATCTTAAAATATAGAAATGTTATCCAATTTCCAAAATTAGCATAATCTTTACATAAGTAAATTAACTATTGTTGAGTAATTATAGAATAATTAAAATAAATTTGGGGGTAAAATATTGTCGATTTGATTAAACGAACGATTAATTGAAAAAGTCATATTCTGTGTGTTTGAGTGACCACCAAGATCAACAGGTTTGATTATAAATAACGAAACTTGAAAAGGTCACGATTAAATCATAATCTTCAGGGATTGTATTTCCAGATCGAAGATGACAGCTTAAACATGATAGTAAGTATTTCAGCCGAAATATGATAGTAAGTACTTAAGCCGAAACATGATAGTAAGTACTTAAGCCGAAATGTGTTTACGATTTGAAAGGTTATGTTCGGCTTGAATCGACAACGACAGAAAATTGTTTGTTTGAAAATCTTAATTATGAAGAAATAATTTCCAGACAAAAACGATTAATGTTGGCAAATTTAAAAGGTTATAAGGGTGCATCCGCCATGTTTTATAAATGAAATGACATGACAACATATACTAAGGGTGCTAATTTTTTAACTAAGCGCCAGCTAACATTTTCTAGGTGAAACATAATAGAGCAGAAAATACGACATGGATTGTGATTAGTTAGCGAATGACAAAACTGGTAGCAACTTGGACAACTTATCTTGTCGGTTAGTCCGACAAGCAGACAGACTGACTGTAAAAAGGACTGAAGACGGCGACTGATCGGAAACAGAAATTCAAAAGAGTAAGTTAATTCTTTCCATATTCGATTTTTTAAGGGGGAAAAAGCACGAAGTCAATTTCAAAGTCCCTTACGCAAGACTTAGCATCGGTCAAATTCATCAACTTGTCTTTTCTCCCAACCAGAGCAACATAACATTTCCTTTTAATTATTATTGCACACCTGTATTCCAATAAATATTAGTTATCGTTCACGTGAGTTTTTTCTTGTTTGAGGTGGCCGACAGAATCGACTACTTACCCAAGTTACCCTATTAAGTTGCGTCAATATCAATGTTCTGCGAATTCTTTAAACACAGCGTGGCATAGAACGATTGATTAAGCAACCAGTCATAATGCACTTAGTGTCGTGCGACCCAGAATACAACATTAAGATATTTCCACTGAATATAGGACCACATTTGTTGCTTTGACAATCAGAGCATGACTCATTGTAATCTTAACGGCAGAGAGGACCACGTTTTGTGCTGTGAGACCTATGATTTGACTCTGAGTACTTCCCACGGAACATCGGACGATAGTTCAAATTACATTAAGATTAGAAGTACAAAACACACTAGTTGGATCATCTTCATTCAGGCACGCATTAATAAGAAACAAAAGATAAATATGATTTCTGTACATACAACTAGTCATTTATACATAATTTCAAGTTCCTATGTTTAATAGCCCGAAAACTAGTTAGCAGATTGCAGATAAACATAGTCACTAATACAGTATATAGAGAACAGCCATTCTTCTACTCTTTGCTGTATTTTTTAGATGCATCTAAGCATCTCCAAAGCAGATTTTCTCCGTTTGAAATCGTTTTTTTAGTGTGTTACATCTAAGTTTGAAATAATATTTTTAGATACGTCCATGCGTATCTATAAGAGGCTGTGTCCGTCCATAGATCTGTCATGCTTGTTTGAAATTGCAATTTTATGTATAAACACGCACATTTAATGGACGCATCTACATTCGTCTCTCCTCGCTTAAACAACGGGAGGCTATATTGCCACCCGCTCAATCATTGCTTGTGATATCAAAATGCTTGTAAAATGACACTTTGCCAAAATCATAGAATTCTTTTTGTCATATAGATAATACGTTGAGAGGTTGTTTTGTTTAGAGTTTCTCTTATGTTATGATTACTGAGGTACACAAATATCTTCGTGGCACTGAACAAAGCCAGTCGAATACAAAGATGCTACGAGAAAGATAGCTTTATTCTTTGTAAAATGACTGCTCCCTAAGAGAATGTTTTTCTGAAAGCCAAACGTACCAGGATTATATTTTACGTATCAGATACATTTGTTCGATGAGAGTGTATTTATTTATATATAAATTAATTAATAAGTAGAAATGAGGAATTAGCGTTTTCTGGAAAATCTATAATAGTGTAGTAAATTTTATAATAATGAGCAATCCTCATTATGTAACCGCTATAATGTCGCTTCCATGGCAACAGAAAAGGCTGAATTACTAGCTTAGCGGTTTGCCCCAAATTCTACTTTGGACTTCGCAAACCTTTTCCTCTCTAATACCCCAGTACGGACATGCCCTGGCTATCATAAAAACCGCGATACCCCAAAGCATGTGGACCTGATCTTACTCCTGCTATAGTATAATATAATAAATGTATATAAAATGCTTTGCTGAGCTGGCGCCTGTCCTCTCCAAACCCCATAACAAATTCCTTACATAATCTTGCTTCTCTTATAACTGGAAGATTTCCTCTGTGATACCAGTTTTCAATATCTCTGGCGAAAGAACTTACAGGCAAAATTATCGCCCTTTACACCCCCTTCCGCTTATCGTTAAAATCTTTTAATCAATAATCAATCTAGCAATAGTTAACCACCTCGAAAAGTCTAAACTTCTCAATTAGCCCCCCCCCCCCGTTCTACTGTGGATATTTTAATGGTCATAACCAAACGTATATATTGCACACTTGATAAGTTAGGTGAAACTAGATAATTCGAATGTCTGGCATGATATTCATAAACGACCTTCCTAGTGCAGTCGCATGTAAGATGGATGTATTTACTGATGACACCACGCTCTATCCCCGACATGAAGGCAAATCGAATGCTCACGCAAGAAAACCAATAGCGGAATCATTGGAACATGACCTCCAGTCTGTAGTTGAATGGGACCAAAAATGGATGGTCACATTTACTGCTATAAAAACAAAGCTCATTTATTTTAACAACTATCAGAAACTTTTACAACCATCGATTGTCATAGCCGATAGCACCCTTCCCGAGAGTCCAACGTTTAAGCACCTTGGCCTGGCATTCTCAGGCAATATGAAGCGGAATAAGTACATAGAAAATGCTGTCAAGTCTGCCGTAAAGACAGTAGGCTCCATCTACCGGGCTTTTCACACCTGTCTGTATCCAATATCTCTATGAAACTACCATTGTCTCATACATGTAGCATTGTTGTCACATCTTGTCTGGACCACCAACCACTAGCCCAATAGGTCCCGCAATGGCTGCCAAGCTCCGATCCCTGTCGCATCGCCGCAGTGTTGCATCCCTGTTCTTGTTCTACAAGTATTTCCACGGCATGTTCTCC
Source organism: Sepiola atlantica (assembly GCA_963556195.1). Taxonomy (NCBI): domain Eukaryota; kingdom Metazoa; phylum Mollusca; class Cephalopoda; order Sepiida; family Sepiolidae; genus Sepiola; species Sepiola atlantica. Next base: position 63,396,170 of record OY744531.1, read on the forward strand.
GATGAACAAACTACAAAGACGATGTTTTACTGTATTTTATAAATCAAAAAAAAAATAAGAGGAAAAAATAAATATGGAATTCATTTATTTCCGGGAAAGGCCCAGGAGGCCAACGAGTATATTATATTTGATATGTATCTGCCCTATACCAAGATTAAACATAACTTCTCCGAGTAAAATTTACAGATTAAATACTGTTATTAATTTTGTATTATAGTTTTAAAATAATTTCGCGGAGGTTTGCATTCTCGTCAGATAATTAACAAATATAACGTTTTACTTAATTTTATTTTATTTTTACTTGAAAATTGAAAATTATAGTATTTAAAAATAAGAATAAATATGTTAATATAGAGTTCAGGGCTTGGAGTAGTAGTGAACAAGCGTCTTCTTCACTCTTGTACAACGTGATAATTTCCAATCTGAAATCATCTGTTTAGAATATCGTTACGATAATCTAGACTATGTTTCAGAACGCTCTATTTTTACTAGATTCTCTTCGAAAAATGCTCATTATTCGTCAAGTATACATGGGAGTTTCCAGTTGCTGAGTGATTGACAGAGGATGTACTTTGAGCTAGAATCGCATCGAAAGAGTAGATGGTTGGCTGGTTACATTGGACGTGTGTAGTAATTAGAGTTAAAAAAACATTTGCTGCTAATATTTTAGTGAAGCTAAGCGTTATGTAAGTTTCTAAGGAAATAAGGATCTTAGAATTCTAATAGAACATTTGAATATATTCCAGAAGCTACTCATTATTAAGGAAAGGGAGTTCATTAACTAAGTCAATAACATCTAGTTTAACATTACAATTGTACCCGTTTATCGCTTAACAAATAACACAATAAGTCTCGGGCCTCGCATGTAGATGTCGCCATTAATAAAACTCAATATCATTTTCATAAAGTACTAACCTTCAAATGGCACGTGTAAAATGTGAGTCCAATCAGATTATTAGTTTACAAATTACAGTTATTAAAATAAAGCTACTGTTGCAAATTTTCAAAAAAATGGAAAAATTTGAATTTTGTGTGTTGATATAGAATTGCTTTCTGATAGTGAAAATACTGTTCAAGCAAAACAATGACTTGATAATTTTTATTCGGACTCTTCTTCGTCGGAAACAACGGTTAAAAGGTTGTATGCTGACTTTAAAGGCGATCGTACAGAAACAAGTGTTGTTGACCACTCAAGTCGTCCAAATTTGGCAGAAATTCAACAAAATTGCTTTAGCCTATTGTAACTTGAAGTTGAGTGAGATAGCAGATGAGTTGACTATATCAGATGACAGTGTATTCATGATTTTGCCTGAAAGTTGTTGTTTTATTAGTTAGGTCCTGGACTTATTGAGTGATATGTTATAACAATCTCTCGAGAAAATTATAACCAAGAAAACATATTTAACAATGGTTCGCGTAAGACGGACAATACAGCATAACTCATATGAAAGGAATATGTAATACACGTACTCGAATCAGTGCCTAGAAAAAGTACATAGAAGATGTTACCAAGTCTTCTGCAAAGAATATAGGCTACCTCTACCGGGCAAGAAAACGCTCAGATTTGCCAATATTCTATATCTCTATAAAGCTACCATTCGCTCGTGCATGGAGTGTTTTTGTCACATCTAGGCTGATGCACCAACCGTTAGTCTCTCCCCCTTTGACAGGGTGCAAAAAAGAATTCTTAACCTAATAGGTCTCGCACTGTCTGCAAATCTCTATTTCTTGTCACATCACGTCGGTGTTGCATCATTGCGGAATGTGCTTCGATTAACTTACTGCACTTGTACGCTCTCAACGAAAATACCCCCGACCAAACCGACTAGCAGAAAAATCCCACCTCTTCACTGTAGTGGCTCCTAGATGCCGAAGATGTTCTACTTTGTTAGCTTCTGTTCTCTTTTAGATTCTCTTCTTCAACATGCAGAAAATTAAATATAATGTGAACACCCATTTTGATCACCAACCCTTCGCTTAGGTTGCCCCTATAAACCTGGCCCTTACTACAGCCGCACCTTACGTTTCAGTAGCCATATGCCTTGTTTGGAGATGGAAACATCTTTTTTTTTTAAATCATGATTCTTCCGCTTCGTACTTTTTAACTAAACTGGCATCTCATGTGAGAGGACTGTTATAAACAGTTATACTTTCTTCTCTTACAAAACTGTAACCACAGCTTTAATAAAATCATTCATTTTCATCCTATCAACCTCCAAATTATGAAATCCCTTTCCATCAAAATATGTTCAAACCCTTACGATTGTATCGCCATTTTAAAGTCCGTTTTTGATTATCTCTTCGTGTAACTCATTGCCCTCAAGTAAAAATCTTAACCTCGTTTTGAGTGATCGCATATACGAATAATGCCGAACGATCGAACATATTTGGACATCAATGATTAAATGACTACTTCCAATATTAACATTGTCCACACACACACACACACACACACACACATATATATATATATATATATATATATATATGTACTCTCTCTATACACATTTGATTGTTTGCCAGTTATATTTCTTTGTACATGATGGCTACTTCAATTGTCTGTATTATCTGCTCCTTCTTTTGAAGTGTTACATTGTCGTTTGCTAAGTAGAATGTTTAATAATAAATAAAGACAATACAAAAAGGCAGCAAGAGAACGCCGAGAACAGCAGTGCCTGTTATCTATCTAATAAATCAAAAAGCTATTATTATTCCTTCTTCATCATTATTAAAAAGTAATGCTGCTACTGTTTCTGTTCGACAGAAAACGTTTGCATTAGAAGTGTTTTAATATAACAGTTTATGACTTGTTTTTTATCAATAATATTAAGGGAACCGGTGCAGTAGTTACCGGTAATATTTTGTGGAGACAGAGTGCCGTGCTCGACTTCTGCCCATGCCATTCACTAATACCCTTCTGAAAGGTATATATTCAAATGTCTTGATGTCTATAGGTGAACTAGTAGGGAAAACTATACGCCCAAGCTGTGCTAGGGTAACTATTCTAGAAAAAGGAATGCCCCGATTTAGCACATATAACAAGCTAAGTGTCCGTAATGTGTCACACATTATGACAAAAGCAGTCAGCACTTATTTGGTGGAGATACCAGAGTTTATGGTGAGGCAGGCCTAATTCAACTTGAGTTATCCGTTAAATCACGGGTATAGGCTTCCATTCATATCTAATATATAATAATATGCATTTCATGTTCGTACATATGTTATCAACTTTCATACATATTCAAAAATCAGTTGATCCGATCAGCAAAAATAGTAATTGGTGATTAATCCAATGTCGCTAAGGTAAAAATCAAACTTTACCCATTTTCAAATGAATTGTTCTCAAATCAAAGTATGTAGCCCGTCTCGACTAAAACAGTACAATTTTAAATAAATACATTTCAAAAAGTGACATTCGCTTTATTGATTTGAACAATATTTCACTGACAATTATTTTTACGATGTGTATTGTTTTAAAAAGAATTAGATTTTAAATAAATGAATAAATAAAGAATCGACATATTCGTTTCATTTATTTAAAGAATATTTATCTGGCAATGATAATTACGATAGAAGAAACAGTCCTTTTTAAATAACAGACATTTATTATTTCAAAAGTAATATTATTATTAACAGTAAATTATACAGATTGACTTAGAAGGCACCGTGGAATTTCAACGGGGTCCCGCTAATAGGTATAAATACAAGTACATTTTGGTTATCTGGCATTTTATGTTTAAGATCCGGCGGATCTTTAAAGTTACTTTCACTAAAAACCCTTAGAAACGGTATGACTAGATTAACTGACGTCACAGATCGAGCAAAGTAATATCGCCCCGCTTGTGTCCCCAAATATCAGCAGACGCTCAACCTAGATTTGGGATAGCTTTTTCCAATACGACTGTTGCATCTCAAATACACTCCTTCATCAATCTCATCAACCAGTTCTATCGATACCACTAGCAGAAATCGCACGCACACACATCTTCATATTGTCACATATTGTGCATATTCAGAAAACCACATTTATTCTTTTCATAGATAATATCCTGCAGTCGCATCGTTTCCATTTCCCTATCATTACCCTCGTACGATGTTTATATTAAAGTAAAGATTCTTCTTATTATAAAAGAATTTAATTTCCTTTACAGATCTCTGATATGGTTCAGCTTTTGGTTGTAAATTGTCTTCATCATCTGAGCGCATATCAAGTTAATCATAAACCAACGTTTTATCCAAAAGTGGGAAAACAGCCAATCGATCAGTCATTGCAGTCCTGAACGAGTCCTAAAAACTACAATGAACTCATCTAATGATCCAATACCTCTTCCAAATCGCAATCAAACAATTGAATCGATCGTTCTTAATCGATCGTTATTTCTTCTTTTATTTCTTCTACACATTTTTTACCCGTGATTTAGAAAAGAGGAACATCCAATGAAAAGCTTCAACTAAAAAGAAACAGGAAAAAATGATTTTACAAATTCGAGAAGCCTACGCCAGTCGTCACAACCAAGCAGACACATGAGTAATCATTGTAAGTGATTAATAAGCTTTGTGGCATTCAGAACAATTATGCACAAAAATGTAGTCTAAGATGTGTAGCTAGTGTATTCGTATGAAGTTGAGTTATTTTAATTTGAATTTGATCTTTTTAAATTTGCGGTTGAAATTTTTTATTTCAAATTTAGTTTAAAAAATTTAACTTTGTAATTGAATTCTTTATGGGATCTGTTAATTTTAAATTGAATTTAATCCTTTTTTTAAAATTTGATCTTTTGTAATTTGAAGTTCATCCCATTTAATTTGAAATTGAGATTTTAATATTTGAATTTGGTCGTTTTAAATTTGAAGATGAGTTTTTTCAATTTTAATTTAGGGGTAAACTTTGAAATGTGAAACTGATCCATTTTTATTTCAGCTTGAGCTTTTTTTATTAATAATTTCACCATTTTGTAATTTGAAGTTGACCCTTTTAATTTGAAGTTGATTAACTTATTTAAATAATTTGATAATCTTATATCTTTACACACACACACACACACACACACACACACACACACATATATATATATATATATATATATATATATATATATATATATATATATATATATATATATATATTAGAGCAAGTCTATTGAACGTTTCACTGTCGCCAATAGCTTTTTTTGAATACAAGATACATAATTAAATCTCTTTCGTGAGGTTTACCGTTTATTCTACAGAAACATCATATCAAAATACATTTTGTATTTTAGAGTGGCAAAAATGCTATTTGATTTTAATTAAATGAATAATATAATAAGATATAATAATTATTTCTTCTTTTTATTGAACTACACATTATATTACTTCCTTTCCCAGTAAAAGTAGTTAGCATAATTTCTTATTGTGACACACAAGACGCGTTTCTTTTTAGTATTGCTAAAACACGCCAGGTACACTATATATATTATCTTAACACAGCAAAACCATAAAGCAACAGCATAAAAGTAAACATATTTGAAGTTGTTTACTTTAATGTTGTTCTACTACGGCTTCATTTGCAATTTGAATGGGCCGTGTACGTTTTCAGTGTCCCGTTATTTTATACTATTATACGCGTTGTTGTTTTAAAATTGCATAGCAATTTAAGATGTTATAACAAAGTGAGACAAATTAATAATCACGTACTTTAATGTCGAGAATCGTGTATTTTCTTTAAATATTAATTAACACTCCCCTTTTGAGTAGACGAATCTATGGTAACCCCTAAAAGTTTCCAAATGTCGATTGCCATAATAACACCCCACTTTTGTAAAAACTTCTCGGCCTCAAATTGACAAGAAGCATACATAGAAGACATTGCCAAGGCTGCTGCAAAGGAGGTGGACTCCTACTACCATGTTAGAAAACTTCTCACACCTGACAGCATCCTATATCTTTACAAAACAACCATCCACCCATGCATGGAGTATTGTTGCCACATCTGGGCTGGTGCACTATCAACTAGTCTCTCCCTCTTAAACAAGGTCCAAAAAAGAGTCGCCAACTTAATAGGTCCTTCACTATCCACCAAGCTCAAACCCATGTCCCATCGCTGCAATATTGCATCCTTGTGGCTGTTTTTCAAGTACTTCAATGGAATGTGCTCCGATGAACTTGCTGCTCTGGTGCCCCCTCGACATAAATACGCTCGACCAACCCGACAATCAGCTAAATCCCATTTATTCACTGTAGAGGTCCCCAGATGCCGGAGAGCCTTCTACTCCTCGTGCTGTTGGCCTTTGGAACATCTTGCCTACTCCCTGTTACCCCGACTGTACCGACATGCAGTAATTTAAAACTGATGTGAACAAAACTTTCATCCTAATTCTCTTACGTCTACAGTGGCAGCTTGCCTTGTTTGGGGTGAACTATGTTAAAAAAAATATATACCCCCAAATTGAAATTATAATTAAACTTAAAATGTAGCAGCTAGTGGCACCGGACTATATTTAGGGCCGAGTCACCCAGAATACAACTCAGTGACTACCCCCCCCCCCCGGCCACGATCGTATTACAAAATAGCATTTGCATTATTGTACCTTCTGATGGCATGATACCAATATTCTTCGCTACAATATATTTTTAAAAAATATGTAGCCACGCCCGAATAACATTCACATAGAAAACATTTTCAATTATTAATGTAAAATCAAAATCGGCAAGGGGAACAGCTGATGATTTTAATCAAAGAATATAAAACAGTTGTTTTCTTTACAAGTAAATTTTGTATTCCATTTACTGTATACTTCTAACCGAATATAATTTTCATTGTTCTCCAAGATGGTACTAACAATTCCTTGAACTCAGGTTGAAATTGAATTTGAAATTACGATGTCTTACAGACACCGACGGAAGCACAGCGAATTTTAATAATTAGACTACAGAAAGCTAATTTTATTGTGAAAATCAGATCCAATGGGCCGTATATGATTCTTTCCTTTTGGTTCTTCATCCGTAAGAGGTTTTACGTAGACATTATACCGGCGTCAGATGATGCAAACTTGTAAAATCTTATTTTCAGCCTTTGATATAACCTTTTTAAAAGAGCGTGCGAACGACGCAGATGGATTTAGAAATCCGTCAGACACCTTTATGTTTTCACCAAACAATGGAAGGCGTTGTAGCGGAAATTTTATAGTCTTTGATCTTACAACCGACAAAGAATTGAACACCAAATTAATTTCTTCAGACTTTTTATATAAATATGACCGCACATGAGATGAACATTAAAATTACTTCGGGAGGTGTGAACGTGCACAGGGTTCGTTTTGCTTCCGGAGAAGATTCGAATTGGCTGTAGATAATTATAGACAAATTTCGAGGCAACTTATCATTACTTCATCATATTAATAACATCCTACAGTGTTTTACAAGGTTTTCAGTGAAAAATAAATAAAAGAAAACAGTTCATCATATGAGTTGATTTAATACTAACTGACACCTTTGTTGTTCTACGCGAATGAATCAGTGCCAGATGCGTTGTTATATTGAACACGGTTTTGTCAGAAAAAAACCTACTACGTAATAAAGATCCAGTGACAGATACGTTGCTACATTCGATACGGTGTTGTCAAAAAAAATCTACTATGCAATGAAGATCCAGTTACAAATACGTTGTTACATTGAATACGGTGTTGTCGGAAAAAATCTACTACGATGGTAATAGTGGCAAACACGTTACTGCATTGAATACGGTGTTGTCGGAAAAAATCTACTACGTTACTGCATTGAATACAATGTCACCAAAGAAGTAACACAGTTCTAGTGGTGAGTACGTTGTTTCCATTTACAAACACCATCTTTCATTGTTTTTTTTGTCTTTTTTATTTCTTTAAAACTCCATATTACCATTTTTATTTTTACCTTTTAATGTCTATAATATAAACGTCATATTTCGTATTTATTTATGTCTTACCGATCAAAAAGACAGTAAAATAAATAGCACTGTTAGATTCCTTGCAAAACTTTACTGGAGAAACGTTGTATTTCATCATTATGTAAGTCTTTGTTTTCAATTTCATTCTCGATAAGCGTTAATATAAATCGTTAATTTGACCCTAATGATACCAGATGAAATCAGAGAAAAAAATGAATGGTGACATTAAATTCATGGAAACTTGAACCCTTATTGAAACTAATTTAATTTTCTAACTATTAACCTATTCGTTTCTCTAAGATCCAAACAAACATGCTTTTTTATTATATATATATATATATATATATATATATATATATATATATATATATATATATATATATATATATATATATGTATATATATATATATATATATATATATATATAATTATTTTTATTTACACAGACATGTACAAAATCTGCGACACTGACATGCCGATGTTATCGATAAACAGCTATTACAAACTGAGATCTCATCAGACAGAGTTAGAATCCGATCTTAACCCTAGATCATATTTGGGATAATCTAGGGTTAAGATCGGATTCTAACTCTTCCTGATGAGATCTCAGTTTGTCATAGCTGTTGATCTATAACATCGACATGCCGGTGTCGCAGATTTTGTACAAGTCTGTGTTAATAAAAATAATTATATATAAAAGCACTATTGGATATTGAGCACCTTTTATACACCCGGTTAAAATTCTTTGGATCACTACCCTGTGGATGTTTTACCTGGATAATATATGTTTTCTTTTAAACAATTCATAATATTTAAACGCACATACATTTTCTTAACTACATGATTTCCAGCCGACATAACACGTTCTCTCAATCGAGCACAATGCTGCTGCTTCTACAATTGCCAGGAGTTCGCTTTTCAACTATTTCAAAGGCAGGCTGTAATAGCTCAGCTGTTTGAGTGTTAGACTGAAGAATTAAAAGTCCAGGGTTCTATCTTTTGTTTGGGAACCCAAGATTTTTTCTTTTGACTTTTGTCTTTTTAAAAATTATTAATCACATATTCACTGACTTCAACTCTGCAGTAGTATAATATGTATTTTGTCTTTAAAAAAATTAATAATCATTTATTTACTGACTTCAACCCTGCAGTAGTATAATATGTATTTTGTCTTCACTCTACTTACAGCAATTACTTAATTACGAAATCCACGAATATGCATTTTGGCTTATTTGGAAACAAGTCAGAGATTTCAGTAAATAGACATAGACATGTCTGTATGTGACTTAAAGATTACTTCCTTTGAATTATTAAAAAATACTTATTTTTATATCTTACAACAATATATTTCAGTTCATTCTTAAACTATTCAGCAATTTTAGTCTTTGCCGTGGATTTGAACAAATTTTAATTTAATTTGCTAAATCTAAATAAGAAAAATGAATTTACATTATAGATCAGCTCCGGCTGTGGACGGTTAGTAGAAAATAAAATAACATGCCACAATGTATTGATAAAAATTCCTATCAATTTTCAAATAAATCCCTATTTTTAAAGGCTGTAGAATATTTATAATTTCCAGTAATATAAATATATTTAATAAAAGCAAAAAAATTCGAGATGAGATGAGGCTGTAATAGCTCAGCTGTTTGAGTGTAAGACTGAAGAATTAAAAGTCCAGGGTTCTATCTTTTGTTTGAGCACCCAAGATTTTTTCATTTGTCTTTAAAAAAATTATTAATCACATATTTACTGATTTCAACCCTGCAGTAGTAAAATATGTATTTTGTCTTTAAAAAAATTAATAATCACATATTTACTGATTTCAACCCTGCAGTAGTATAATATGTATTTTGTCTTTAAAAAAATTAATAATCACATATTTACTGATTTCAACCCTGCAGTAGCATAATATGTATTTTGTCTTTAAAAAAATTAATAATCACATATTTACTGATTTTAACCCTGCAGTAGTATAATATGTATTTTGTCTTTTTAAAAATTATTAATCACATATTTACTGACTTCAACCCTTCAGTAGTATAATATGTATTTTGTTTTTTAAAAAATAAATAATCACATATTTACTGATTTAAACCTGTAGTAGTATAATATGTATTTTGTCTTTTTAAAAATTAATAATCACATATTTACTTTCTTCAACCCTGCTGTAGTATAATATGTATTTTGTCTTTTAAAAAATCAATAATCACATATTTACTGACTGCAACACTGCAGTAGCATAATATGTATTTTCTCTTTTAAAAATTAATAATCACATATTTACTGAAGTATACCCTGCAGTAGTATAATATGTATTTTGTCTTTTAAAACATTAATAATCACATATTTACTGACTTCAACCCTGCAGTAATATAATATGTATTTTGTCTTTTTAAAAATTAATAATCACATATTTACTGACTAAAACCCTGCAGGTGTACAATATTTATTTTGTCTATAAAAAAATTAATAATCAAATATTTACTGACTTCAACCCTGCAGTAGTATAATATGTATTTTGACTTTAAAAAAATTATTAATTACATATTTACTGACTTCAACCCTGCAGTAGTATAATAGATATTTTGTCTTTGAAAAAATTGATAATCACATATTTACTGACTTCAACCATGCAGTAGTATAATATGTATTTTGTCTTTTAAAGAATTTATAATAACATATTTACTGACTTCAACCTTGCAGAAGTATAATATGTATTTTGTCTTTTAAAATATTATTCATCATATATTTACTGACTTCAACCCTGCAGTAGTATAATATGTAAATTGTCTTTATAAAAATTAATAATCACATATTTACTGACTTCAACCCTGCAGTAGTATAATACGTATTTTGACTTTCAAAAATTATCAATCACATATTAGTGGACTTCAACCCTGCAGTAGTATAATATGTATTTTGTCTTTTTAAACATTAATAATCACATATTTACTGACTTCAACCCTGCAGTAGTATAATATGTATTTTGTCTTTTAAAAAATTATTAGTAACATATTTACTGACTTCAACCCTGCAAAAGTATAATATGTATTTTGTCTTTTAAAAAATTGATAATTACATATTTACTGACTTCAACGCTGCAGTAGTATAATATGTATTTTGTCTTTAAAAAAATTATTAATAACATATTTACTGACTTCAACCCTGTATTAATATAAGATGTATTAGGTCTTTAAAAAATTATTAATCACATATTTACTGACTTGAACCCTGCAGTTGTATAATATGTATTTTGTCTTTTAAAAAATTATTAATAACATATTTACTGACTTCAACCCTGCAGTAGCATGATATTTATTTAGTCTTTTTTTAAAATTAATGATCACATATTTACTGTCTTCAACCCTGCAGTAGTATAATATGTATTTGGACTTTTTAAACATTAATAATCACATATTTACTGACTACAACTCTGCAGTAGTATAATATGTATTTTCTCTTTTAAAAAATTATTAATCACATATTTACTGACTTAAACCCTGCAGTAGTATAATATGTATTTTGTTTTTAAAAAAATGAATAATCCCATATTTACTGACTTAAACCCTGCGGTAGTATAATATGTATTTGTCTGTTTAAAAATTAATAACATATTTACTGATTTTAACCCTGCAGTAGGACAATATGTATTTTGTCTTTAAAAAAATTATTAATCACATATTTACTGACGACAACCCTGCAGTAGTATGATATGTATTTTGTCTTTTAAAAAATTAATAATCACATATTCACTGACTTCAACCCTGCAGTAGTATAATATGTATGTTGTCTTTTAAAAAATTAATAATCACATATTTACTGAATTAAACCCTGCAGTAGTATAATATGTATTTTGTCTTTTAAAAAAATAGTTAATCACATATTTACTGACTTCAACCCTGCCGTAGTATAATATATATTTTGTCTTTTAAAAAATTATTAATAATATATTTACTGACTTCAACCCTGCAAAAGTATAATATATATTTTGTCTTTTTAAACATTAATAATCACATATTTACTGACTTCAACCCTGCAGTAGTATATGTATTTTGTCTTTAAAAAAATTAATAATCACATATTTACTGACTTCAACGCTGCAGTAGTATAATATGTATTTTGTCTTTTAAAAAATTATTAATAACATATTTACTGACTTCAACCTTGCAGTAGTATAATGTATGGTTGTTTTAAAAAAAATATTAATCACATATTTACTGACTTCAACCCTGCAGTAGTATAATATGTATTTTGTCTTTTAAAAAATTATTAATCACATATTTACTGACTTCAAACTTGCAGTAGTATGATATGTATTTTGTCTTTCAAACAATTAATAATCACATATTTACTTTCTTCAACCCTGTCGTAGTATAATATGTATTTTGTCTGTTTAAAAATTAATAATAACATATTAACACATTTGAACCCTGCAGTAGTATAATATGTATTTTGTCTTTTAAAGAATTAATAATCACATATTTTGTCTTTTAACAAATTATTTATAACATATTTATTGAGTTCAACCCTGCAGTAGTATAATCTGTATTTTGTCTTTTTAAACATTAATAATCACATATTTACTGACTTCAACCCGGCAGTAGTATAATATGTATTTTCTCTTTAAAAAAATTAATAATCACTTATTTACTGACTTCAACCCTGCTGTAGTATAATATGTATTTTGTCTTTTAAAAAATTATTAATTCCATATTAACTGACTTAAACCCTGCAGTAGTTTAATATGTATTTTGCTTTAAAAAAAATTAATAATCACATATTTACTGACTTCAACCCTGAAGTAGTATGATATGTATTTTGTTTTAAAAATATTATTCATCATATATATACTGACTTCAAGCCTGCAGTAGTATAATATGTATATTTTCTTTATAAGAATTAATAATTACATATTTACTGACTTCAACTCTGCAGTAGTATAAGATGTATTTTGTATTTTAAAACATTATAAATCACATGTTTACTGGCTTCAACCCTGCAGTAGTATAATCTGTATTTTGTCTTTTGAAAAATTATAATCACATATTTACTGAAGTATACCCTGCAGTAGTATAATATGTATTTTGTCTTTTAAAAAATTAATCATCACATGTTTCCTAACTTCCACCCTGCAGTAGTATAATATGTATTTAGTCTTTTAAAAAATTATTAAACACATATTTACTGACTTCAACCATGCAGTCGTATAATCTGTATTTTGTTTTTAAAAAAATTAATAATCCCATATTTACTGACTTAAACCCTGCGGTAGTATAATATGTATTTGTCTGTTTAAAAATTAATAACATATTTACTGATTTAAACCCTGCAGTAGTATAATATGTACTTTGTCTTTAAAAAAATTATTTATGACGTATTTACTGACTTCAACCCTGCGGTAGTATAATATGTATTTGTCTGTTTAAAATTTAATAACATATTTACTGATTTAAACCCTGCAGTAGTATAATATGCACTTTGTCTTTAAAAAAATTATTAATAACGTATTTACCGACTTCAACCCTACAGTAGTATAATATGTATGTGCCTTTTAAACATTAATAATCACATATTTACTGACTTAAACCTGTAGTAGTATAATATGTAGTTTGTCTTTTAAATAATTAATAATCACATATTTACTGACTTCAACGCTGCTGTAGTATAATATATATTTTGTCTTTTTTAAAATTAATAATCACATATTTACTGACTTAAACCCTGCTGTAGTATAATATGTAATTTCTGTTTAAAAAAAAATAATAATCACATATTTACTTAAGTATACCTTGCAGTAGTATAATATGTATTTTGTCTTTTAAAAAATAATTAATCACATCTTTACTGAGTTCACCCCTTAAGTAGAATAATATGTATTTTGTCTATTTAAAAATTATTGATCACATATTTACTGACTTCAACCCTGCAGTAGTATAATATTTATTTTGACTTTCAAAAATTATCAATCACATTGTAGTAACAAAGATAATTGATGCCTGTCTCCCCCTTGGAGTAATAATGGAATGTTCTACATTCGTGTATATTAAGAGTGAATGTTAAAACACTATTTATCTAGCTAAGCAACAAATGGTTAAATAAAGCTTATCCTTAAGTTATATTCGGCGTCCAGTTTTTATTACAATTTATTTAACCATTCGTTATGGAACGTTACTTGAAACCCGATCGTCTAGACCTTGATACGGCCGACTCGGAATCTACTGACAAATGGCGGCATTGGAGAAAAATGTTCGAAGGATTCCTTACAGCTCTACAGTTATCTTCAAACGCGGCTTTAACAGGTACTGAGAAATATACCCTTCTTTTACATCATGTCTCTACTGTAATTTATAGAAATTTATCTGAATGTGAAAATTATGAAACTGCGGTGGACATTTTAGAAGCCATGTTTGTAAAGAAAAAAAATACTATTTTTGCTAGACATTTACTTGCTACCCGGCGTCAACAACCAGAAGAAAGCCTTGAACAATACCTTCAGATTCTAAAGACGTTAAGTCGCGAGTGTGAATTTACAGCCTTAACTGCGAACCAAGCGAGAGATGTTTTTATCAGGGACGCATTTATTAATGGAATACAGTCCAACCAAATAAGACAAAGACTACTAGAGAATAAAAACCTAGACTTACCAACAGCTTATGAACAAGCTCTAACGTTGGACATGGCACAGAAGCAGTCTGTCTTCTATTTACAACCCGATATTTTGGGAGCTGCTATCGTAGCCCCTCCTCTGCATGTTCAAAATTCTTCCATTGTCCAAGATGCTGCCACCCCCCTTTCTAACGATCACGAACAACTTATCACTGCCGCCTCAGCTGGATCCACATGCTACTTTTGTGGCCTTCGTATACATGCTCGTTCGTCCTGCCCGGCTCGAGATGTTAGATGCCACAAGTGTGATAAGCAGGGACATTTTTCGAAAGTTTGCCGGTCAGCTTCTCAAAAAAAACGTTCGGCTACTCTTGCTACTGTAGCACCAATTACAATATCAGCTGCATTCCCCGGCTGCCTCTCAAAAACAATCGTGAGGGTAAAAATCAATGGATTGACTATTCATGCGCTTATTGATACAGGCAGTTCCGAAAGTTTTATTAATGCCAGTATTGTAAAAGCAAATAAATGGGAAATATTTCCTTGTTCCAACCAAATATCAATGGCAAATTCATCTTTATCGTCCCATGTAATTGGATATTGCATGGTTAACCTGAAACTAAAAGGAAACTCCTATCAAGGGATCAAATTATCAGTAATGAAAAACCTCTGCTGCGAAGTGATTTTGGGTCACAATTTTCTAAAACAACATTCATGCGTTGAAATTCCTTTTGGTGGCCCCAAGCCAGTCCTAAGCGTATGTGGACTAGCAGCTGTCAAAGTGCGGCACCCGTCACTTTTTACAAACTTAACTCCTGACTGCAAACCAATAGCAATAAAATCAAGACGCTATTCAGAAACGGACAAGCAGTTCATAGCAGCAGAAGTAACAAAACTACTTAAGGAAGGAATTATAGAGCCAAGTGAATCTCCATGGCGAGCACAGGTCCTCGTAACAGCCACTGAAAATCACAAGAAAAGGATGGTCATTGACTATTCCCAGACCATCAACAGATACACATTACTCGATGCCTATCCACTGCCTCGTATTGACGAAATGATTTCTAATATTGCAAAATATCACACTTTCAGTACTTTAGATCTCAGAAGTGCCTACCATCAGGTACCTATCAAGCCAGAGGATAAGCCCTACACGGCATTCGAGGCCTGCGGTCGCCTATATCAGTTCTGCCGAATTCCTTTTGGGATAACAAATGGTGTGGCTAGCTTCCAGAGGGTAATAGATGAAATAATCTCCAATGAAAAATTGAAGGGTACTGTTGCATATATAGACAATGTCACAGTATGCGGACATAACCAAGCTGAACATGACCACAACCTTAAACGATTCATGGCTGCCGTCAAGAAATATAATCTGACTTTGAACAGTGAAAAATGTTCCTACAACTTGAAAAGCATCAAATTATTGGGATACATTGTCAAAAATGGCACCATGACGCCGGATCCCGAGCGACTGAAACCGCTAATGGAATTACCAATCCCTGGAAACATGCCCTCTTTACGACGAGCCCTCGGTATGTTTGCTCACTACTCCCAATGGGTTGCGTCTTTTTCAGAAAAAATACACCCATTGACACAAGTATCTACTTTTCCGTTGTCCTGTTCCGCCATCAGAGCATTTCAAAACATGAAAAGGAACATTGCTCAGTCTGCCATTTCTGCTGTGGATCCTTTTATCCCTCTATTAGTTGAGACGGATGCCTCCGACTGTGCGATAGCTGCCTCACTGAGACAATCCGGTCGTCCTGTAGCTTTTTTTTCAAGAACACTTTCGAAATCCGAGCGACGACACTCTGCAATAGAAAAAGAAGCGTACGCCATAGTTGAGGCATTACGAAAATGGAGGCATTACTTAATCGGCCGACATTTTGAATTAATCACTGACCAAAAGTCGGTCTCGTTTATGTTTAACCCAAAAACAACGAGTAAAATAAAAAACGAGAAAATAGCGAGATGGAGAATGGAGCTTTCTTGCTACTCCTTTGACGTCACTTACCGCCCTGGTAAGGAGAATGCCGCGGTCGACGCGCTTTCAAGGGTGTGTGGCCTGGTAACTGGCTCAGATGATCTTCAGTATATACACAGGGAATTGTGTCACCCAGGTATCACAAGAATGATTCACGTAGTCAGGAGCAGAAACTTGCCATATTCTGTTGAAGACGTAAAAAGAATTACGAACTCTTGTCGGATATGCGCAGAAAATAAGCCCAGGTTCTACAAACCTCCTCCAGCAACACTCATTAAGGCCACACAGCCTTTTGAAAGACTTAACCTGGATTTTAAGGGCCCTTTACCCTCTAAAACTAAAAATAAATACATGCTCACAATAATAGACGAGTACTCAAGATTTCCGTTCGTTATCCCCTGCCCAGACGTAACGACTGCAACAGTAATTCAAGGCCTCTGCTCCATTTTTGCCGTTTTTGGAGTGCCTGCATATATACATTCAGATCGTGGGTCTGCTTTTATGTCGGACGAACTCAAGCAGTTTCTGCATGAACGAAGAGTAGCTGTAAGTAGAACAACTCCTCACAATCCTCAAGGAAACGGACAGTGCGAAAGATACAATGGTATAATATGGAAGACAGTACAGTTGGCGGCAGCAAATCGCAATAGTCCGATCTCCGATTGGGAAAGTCTCATCCCCATGGCCTTATACGCTATTAGGACTCTATTATGTACAGCGACAAACGCTACCCCACATGAGAGATTCTTCTCGTTCCCACGACGAAGCTCAGCAGGCACATCACTTCCCTCGTGGCTTGCACAACCTGGCACAGTTTTATTAAAACGTCATGTTCGTCATAGTAAACATGACCCATTGGTAAGCGAGGTACAATTAATCGAAGCGAACCCTCAGTATGCACTGGTCAGAAATTCAGAAGGAAGGCAATCTACTGTCTCCTTAAGGGATCTAGCCCCAGCAGGAAATGTATATGAACGTAGAACTGCTTCAGATGGATATAGAGCTCCGGTTCGTGGAACAAGTCCGACCCTCTTAGGTGATCGTGTGCCAGATACGTCAAGTTCAGAGTCCCAACAAAACGAATCTGAATATACTAACAGAGTCGTCTCTGACTCTAGTTCGGACGACAGATGGGTACCACGAAAGCGGTTTCACCCAATATCTGAGACAGATACTCAATCTTCAGACACCAAGCGACCGAAGCGCCGTAGAAAACGAGAGCGATTTGGAGCAAGATATTTTAGCCCTAAACCAGCAACACAAGACAGTCCCGAAACGTCGTCAGGTCCCGAGGAGCCTAGATTAGAAATGGATGTCGGGCACGAACAACCAAGACGCCCTCAAAGAACCCGCAGGAGGCCAGGTCGATGGGATGATTTTGTTCCCTACGAATAAGAAGATAGATGGGGGAGAATGTAGTAACAAAGATAATTGATGCCTGTCTCCCCCTTGGAGTAATAATGGAATGTTCTACATTCGTGTATATTAAGAGTGAATGTTAAAACACTATTTGTCTAGCTAAGCAACAAATGGTTAAATAAAGCTTATCCTTAAGTTATATTCGGCGTCCAGTTTTTATTACACACATATTAGTGGACTTCAACCCTGCAGTAGTATAATATGTATTTTGTCTTTTTAAACATTAATAATCACATATTTACTGACTTCAACCCTGCAGTAGTATAATATGTATTTTGTCTTTTAAAAAATTATTAGTAACATATTTACTGACTTCAACCCTGCAAAAGTATAATATGTATTTTGTCTTTTAAAAAATTGATAATTACATATTTACTGACTTCAACGCTGCAGTAGTATAATATGTATTTTGTCTTTTAAAAAATTATTAATAACATATTTACTGACTTCAACCCTGCAGTAGCATGATATTTATTTAGTCTTTTTTAAAAATTAATGATCACATATTTACTGTCTTCAACCCTGCAGTAGTATGCTATGTATTTAGACTTTTTAAACATTAATAATCACATATTTACTGACTACAACCCTGCAGTAGTATAATATATATTTTGTCTTTTAAAAAATTATTAATCACATATTTACTGACTTCAAACTTGCAGTAGTATGATATGTATTTTGTCTTTCAAACAATTAATAATCACATATTTACTTTCTTCAACCCTGTCGTAGTATAATATGTATTTTGTCTGTTTAAAAATTAATAATAACATATTAACACATTTAAACGCTGCAGTAGTATAATATGTATTTTGTCTTTTAAAGAATTAATAATCACATATCTTGTCTTTTAACAAATTATTTATAACATATTTATTGACTTCAACCCTGCAGTAGTATAATCTGTATTTTGTCTTTTTAAACATTAATAATCACATATTTACTGACTTCAACCCGGCAGTAGTATAATATGTATTTTCTCTTTTAAGAAATTAATAATCACATATAAACTGACTTCAACCTGTAGTAGTATAATATGTATTTTGTCTTTAAAAAAATTAATAATCACTTATTTACTGACTTCAAGCCTACTGTAGTATAATATGTATTTTGTCTTTTAAAAAATTATTAATTCCATATTAACTGACTTAAACCCTGCAGTAGTTTAATATGTATTTTGCCTTAAAAATAATCAATCATCACATATTTACTGACTTCAACCCTGCAGTAGTATAATATGTATTTTGTCTTTTAAAAAATTAATAATCACATGTTTACTAACTTCAACCCTGCAGTAGTATGATATGTATATTTTCTTTATAAAAATTAATAATTACATATTTACTGACTTCAACTCTGCAGTAGTATAAGATGTATTTTGTATTTTAAAACATTATAAATCACATGTTTACTGGCTTCAACCCTACAGTAGTATAATATGTATTTTGTCTTTTAAAAAATTAATCATCACATGTTTCCTAACTTCAACCCTGCAGTAGAATAATATGTATATTGTCTTTATAAAAATTAATAATAACATATTTACTGACTTCAACCCTGCAGTTATATAAGATGTATTTTGTATTTTAAAAAATTATTAAACACATATTTACTGACTTCAACCCTGCAGTCGTATAATCTGTATTTTGTTTTTAAAAAAATTAATAATCCCATATTTACTGATTTAAACCCTGCGGTAGTATAATATGTATTTGTCTGGTTAAAAATTAATAACATATTTACTGATTTAAACCCTGCAGTAGTATAATATGTACTTTGTCTTTAAAAAAATTATTAATAACGTATTTATTGAATTCAACCCTGCAGTAGTATAATATGTATTTTATCTTTAAAAAAATTAATAATCACATATTTACTGATTTCAACCCTGCAGTAGTATAATCTGTATTTTGTCTTTTAAACACTTATTAATCACATATTTACTGACTTCAACCCTTCAGTAGTATAATATGTATTTTGTTTTTTTTAAAATAAATAATCACATATTTACTGATTTAAACCTGTAGTAGTATAATATGTATTTTGTCTTTTAAAAAATCAATAATCACATATTTACTGACTTCAACCCTGCAGTAGTATAATATGTATTTTCTCTTTTAAAAATTAATAAACACATATTTACTGAAGTATACCCTGCAGTAGTATAATATGTATTTTGTCTTTAAAAAAATTATTAATCACATATTTACTGACTTCACCCCTGAAGTCGTATAATATGTATTTTGTCTTTTAAAAATTATTAATCACATATTTACTGACTTCAACCCTGCAGTAGTATAATATGTATTTTGTCTGTTTAAAAAATTAATAATCACATATTTACTGATATCAACCCTGGAGTAGTTTAATATGTATATTGTCTTTAAAAAAATTAATGATCACATATTTACTGAATCCAACCTAGCAATAGTATACTATGTATTTTGTCTTTTAAAAAATTAATAATCACATGTTTCCTAACTTACACCCTGCAGTAGTATAATATGTATTTTGTCTTTTTAAAATATTTTTAATCATATATTTACTGACTTCAACCTTGCAGTAGTATAAGATGTATTTTGTCTTTTAAAAAATTATTAATCACATATTTACTGAATTCAACCCTGCGGTAGTATAATATGTACTTTGTCTTTTAAAAAATAGTTAATCACATATTTACTGACTTCAACCCTGCAGTAGTATAATATGTATTTTATCTTTTAAAAAATTATTAATAATATATTTACTGACTACAACCCTGCAGTAGTATAATATGTATTTTGTCTTTTAAAAAATTATTAATAACATATTTACTGACTTCAACCCTGCGGTAGTATAATATGTACTTTGTCTTTTAAAAAATTGATAATTACATATTTACTGACTTCAACGCTGCAGTAGCATAATATGTATTTTGTCTTTTTAAAAATTAATGATCACATATTTACTGTCTTCAACCCTGCAGTAGTATGCTATGTATTTGGACTTTTTAAACATTAATAATCACATATTTACTGACTACAACCCTGCAGTAGTATAATATGTATTTTGTCTTTTAAAAAATTATTAATCACATATTTACTGACTTCAAACTTGCAGTAGTATGATATGTATTTTGTCTTTCAAACAATTAATAATCACATATTTACTTTCTTCAACCCTGTCGTAGTATAATATGTATTTTGTCTGTTTAAAAATTAATAATAACATATTAACACATTTAAACCCTGCAGTAGTATAATATGTATTTTGTCTTTTAAAGAATTAATAATCACATATCTTGTCTTTTAACAAATTATTTATAACATATTTATTGACTTCAACCCTGCAGTAGTATAATCTGTATTTTGTCTTTTTAAACATTAATAATCACATATTTACTGACTTCAACCCGGCAGTAGTATAATATGTATTTTCTCTTTTAAGAAATTAATAATCACATATAAACTGACTTCAACCTGTAGTAGTATAATATGTATTTTGTCTTTAAAAAAATTAATAATCACTTATTTACTGACTTCAAGCCTACTGTAGTATAATATGTATTTTGTCTTTTAAAAAATTATTAATTCCATATTAACTGACTTAAACCCTGCAGTAGTTTAATATGTATTTTGCCTTAAAAATAATTAATAATCACATATTTACTGACTTCAACCCTGCAGTAGTATAATATGTATTTTGTCTTTTAAAAAATTAATAATCACATGTTTACTAACTTCAACCCTGCAGTAGTATGATATGTATATTTTCTTTATAAAAATTAATAATTACATATTTACTGACTTCAACTCTGCAGTAGTATAAGATGTATTTTGTATTTTAAAACATTATAAATCACATGTTTACTGGCTTCAACCCTACAGTAGTATAATATGTATTTTGTCTTTTAAAAAATTAATCATCACATGTTTCCTAACTTCAACCCTGCAGTAGAATAATATGTATATTGTCTTTATAAAAATTAATAATAACATATTTACTGACTTCAACCCTGCAGTTATATAAGATGTATTTTGTATTTTAAAAAATTATTAAACACATATTTACTGACTTCAACCCTGCAGTCGTATAATCTGTATTTTGTTTTTAAAAAAATTAATAATCCCATATTTACTGATTTAAACCCTGCGGTAGTATAATATGTATTTGTCTGGTTAAAAATTAATAACATATTTACTGATTTAAACCCTGCAGTAGTATAATATGTACTTTGTCTTTAAAAAAATTATTAATAACGTATTTATTGAATTCAACCCTGCAGTAGTATAATATGTATTTTATCTTTAAAAAAATTAATAATCACATATTTACTGATTTCAACCCTGCAGTAGTATAATCTGTATTTTGTCTTTTAAACACTTATTAATCACATATTTTCTGACTTCAACCCTTCAGTAGTATAATATGTATTTTGTTTTTTTTTAAATAAATAATCACATATTTACTGATTTAAACCTGTAGTAGTATAATATGTATTTTGTCTTTTAAAAAATCAATAATCACATATTTACTGACTTCAACCCTGCAGTAGTATAATATGTATTTTCTCTTTTAAAAATTAATAAACACATATTTACTGAAGTATACCCTGCAGTAGTATAATATGTATTTTGTCTTTAAAAAAATTATTAATCACATATTTACTGACTTCACCCCTGAAGTCGTATAATATGTATTTTGTCTTTTAAAAATTATTAATCACATATTTACTGACTTCAACCCTGCAGTAGTATAATATGTATTTTGTCTGTTTAAAAAATTAATAATCACATATTTACTGATATCAACCCTGGAGTAGTTTAATATGTATATTGTCTTTAAAAAAATTAATGATCACATATTTACTGAATCCAACCTAGCAATAGTATACTATGTATTTTGTCTTTTAAAAAATTAATAATCACATGTTTCCTAACTTACACCCTGCAGTAGTATAATATGTATTTTGTCTTTTTAAAATATTTTTAATCATATATTTACTGACTTCAACCTTGCAGTAGTATAAGATGTATTTTGTCTTTTAAAAAATTATTAATCACATATTTACTGAATTCAACCCTGCGGTAGTATAATATGTACTTTGTCTTTTAAAAAATAGTTAATCACATATTTACTGACTTCAACCCTGCAGTAGTATAATATGTATTTTATCTTTTAAAAAATTATTAATAATATATTTACTGACTACAACCCTGCAGTAGTATAATATGTATTTTGTCTTTAAAAAAATTATTAATAACATATTTACTGACTTCAACCCTGCGGTAGTATAATATGTACTTTGTCTTTTAAAAAATTGATAATTACATATTTACTGACTTCAACGCTGCAGTAGCATAATATGTATTTTGTCTTTTTAAAAATTAATGATCACATATTTACTGTCTTCAACCCTGCAGTAGTATGCTATGTATTTGGACTTTTTAAACATTAATAATCACATATTTACTGACTACAACCCTGCAGTAGTATAATATGTATTTTGTCTTTTAAAAAATTATTAATCACATATTTACTGACTTCAAACTTGCAGTAGTATGATATGTATTTTGTCTTTCAAACAATTAATAATCACATATTTACTTTCTTCAACCCTGTCGTAGTATAATATGTATTTTGTCTGTTTAAAAATTAATAATAACATATTAACACATTTAAACCCTGCAGTAGTATAATATGTATTTTGTCTTTTAAAGAATTAATAATCACATATCTTGTCTTTTAACAAATTATTTATAACATATTTATTGACTTCAACCCTGCAGTAGTATAATCTGTATTTTGTCTTTTTAAACATTAATAATCACATATTTACTGACTTCAACCCGGCAGTAGTATAATATGTATTTTCTCTTTTAAGAAATTAATAATCACATATAAACTGACTTCAACCTGTAGTAGTATAATATGTATTTTGTCTTTAAAAAAATTAATAATCACTTATTTACTGACTTCAAGCCTACTGTAGTATAATATGTATTTTGTCTTTTAAAAAATTATTAATTCCATATTAACTGACTTAAACCCTGCAGTAGTTTAATATGTATTTTGCCTTAAAAATAATTAATAATCACATATTTACTGACTTCAACCCTGCAGTAGTATAATATGTATTTTGTCTTTTAAAAAATTAATAATCACATGTTTACTAACTTCAACCCTGCAGTAGTATGATATGTATATTTTCTTTATAAAAATTAATAATTACATATTTACTGACTTCAACTCTGCAGTAGTATAAGATGTATTTTGTATTTTAAAACATTATAAATCACATGTTTACTGGCTTCAACCCTGCAGTAGTATAATATGTATTTTGTCTTTTAAAAAATTAATCATCACATGTTTCCTAACTTCAACCCTGCAGTAGAATAATATGTATATTGTCTTTATAAAAATTAATAATAACATATTTACTGACTTCAACCCTGCAGTTATATAAGATGTATTTTGTATTTTAAAAAATTATTAGTAACATATTTACTGACTTCAACCCTGCAAAAGTATAATATGTATTTTGTCTTTTAAAAAATTGATAATTACATATTTACTGATATTTATTTAGTCTTTTTAAAAAATTAATGATCACATATTTACTGTCTTCAACCCTGCAGTAGTATAATATGTATTTAGACTTTTTAAACATTAATAATCACATATTTACTGACTACAACCCTGCAGTCGTATAATCTGTATTTTGTTTTTAAAAAAATTAATAATCCCATATTTACTGATTTAAACCCTGCGGTAGTATAATATGTATTTGTCTGGTTAAAAATTAATAACATATTTACTGATTTAAACCCTGCAGTAGTATAATATGTACTTTGTCTTTAAAAAAATTATTAATAACGTATTTACTGAATTCAACCCTGCAGTAGTATAATATGTATTTTATCTTTAAAAAAATCAATAATCACATATTTACTGATTTCAACCCTGCAGTAGTATAATCTGTATTTTGTCTTTTAAACACTTATTAATCACATATTTACTGACTTCAACCCTTCAGTAGTATAATATGTATTTTGTTTTTTTTTAAATAAATAATCACATATTTACTGATTTAAACCTGTAGTAGTATAATATGTATTTTGTCTTTTTAAAAATTAATAATCACATATTTACTTTCTTCAACCCTGCTGTAGTATAATATGTATTTTGTCTTTTAAAAAATCAATAACTACATATTTACTGACTTCAACCCTGCAGTAGTATAATATGTATTTTCTCTTTTAAAAATTAATAAACACATATTTACTGAAGTATACCCTGCAGTAGTATAATATGTATTTTGTCTTTAAAAAAATTATTAATCACATATTTACTGACTTCACCCCTGAAGTCGTATAATATGTATTTTGTCTTTTAAAAATTATTAATCACATATTTACTGACTTCAACCCTGAAGTAGTATAATATGTATTTTGTCTGTTTAAAAAATTAATAATCACATATTTACTGATATTAACCCTGGAGTAGTTTAATATGTATATTGTCTTTAAAAAAATTAATGATCACATATTTACTGAATCCAACCTAGCAATAGTATACTATGTATTTTGTCTTTTAAAAAATTAATAATCACATGTTTCCTAACTTCAACCCTGCAGTAGTATAATATGTATTTTGTCTTTTTAAAATATTTTTAATCATATATTTACTGACTTCAACCTTGCAGTAGTATAAGATGTATTTTGTCTTTTAAAAAATTATTAATCACATATTTACTGACTTCAACCCTGCAGTAGTATAATATGTATTTTATCTTTTAAAAAATTATTAATAATATATTTACTGACTACAACCCTGCAGTAGTATAATATGTATTTTGTCTTTTAAAAAATTATTAATAACATATTTACTGACTTCAACCCTGCGGTAGTATAATATGTACTTTGTCTTTTAAAAAATAGTGAATCACATATTTACTGACTTCAACCCTGCAGTAGTATAATATGTATTTTATCTTTTAAAAAATTATTAATAATATATTTACTGACTACAACCCTGCAGTAGTATAATATGTATTTTGTCTTTTAAAAAATTATTAATAACATATTTACTGACTTCAACCCTGCAAAAGTATAATATGTATTTCGTCTTTTTAAACATTAATAATCACATATTTACTGACTTCAACCCTGCAGTAGTATATGTATTTTGTCTTTAAAAAATTAATAATCACATATTTACTGACTTCAACGCTGCAGAAGTATAATATGTATTTTGTCTTTAAAAAAATTATTAATAACATATTTACTGACTTCAACCATGCACTAGTATAATATGTATTTTTTCTTTAAAAAATTATTAATCACATATTTACTGACTACAACCCTGCAGTAGTATAATATGTATTATGTTTTTAAAGAAATGAATAATCACATATTTACTGACTTCAGCCCTGCAGTAGTATAATATGTATTTCATCTCTTAAATATTTATAATCACATATTTACTTACTTCAACTCTGCAGTAGTATAATATGTATTTTGTCTTTAACAAAATTAATAATCACATATTTACTGACTTCAACCCTGCAGTAGTATAATATGTATTTTGTCTTTAAAAAAATTATCAATCACATATTTACTGACTTCAACCCTATAGTAGTATAATATGTATGTGCCTTTTAAACATTAATAATCATACTACTTCAACCTGTAGTAGTATAATCTGTATTTTGTCTTTAGAAAAATGATTAATCACATATTTACTGACTTCAACCTTGCTGTAGTATAATATGATTTTTGTCTTTAAAAAAATTAATAATCACATATTTACTGACTTTAACTCTGCTGTAGTATAATATGTATTTTGTCTTTTAAAGAAATTAATAATCACATATTTACTGACTTCTACCCTGCAGTAGTATAATATCTATTTTCTCTTTTAAAAAATTAATAATCACATATTTACTGAATTATACCCTGTAGTAGTATAATATGTATTTTGTCTTTTTAAAAATTAATAATCACATATTTACTGACTTCAACTGTAGTCGTATAATATGTGTTTTGTCTTTTAAAAATTTAATAATCATATATTTACTGACTTCAACCCTGCAGTAGTATAATATGTATTTTGTCGTTAAAAAAATTAATAATCACATATTTACTGACTTCAACCTGTAGTAGTATAATATGTATTTTGTCTTTAGAAAAATTAATAATCACATATTTACTGACTTCAACCCTGCAGTAGTATAATATGTATTTTTTCTTTTTAAAATTTAATAATCACATATTTACTGACTTCAACCCTGCAGTAGTTTAATATGTATTAGTCTTTTTAAACGTTAATAATCACATATTTACTGAATTTAACCTTGCTGTAGTATAATATGTATTTTGTCTTTAAAAAATGTATAATCACATATGTACTGACTTCAACCCTGCAGTAGTATAAAGTTTATTTTGTCTTTTAAAAAATTAATAATCACATATTTACTTTCTTCAACCCTGCAGTAGTATAATATGTATTTTGTCTTTTAAAAATTTATTAATCACATATTTACTGACTCCCACTCTGCAGTTGTATAATATGTATTTTGTCTTTTACAAAATTATTAATCACATGTTTACTCACTTCAACCCTACTGCAGTATAATATGTATTTTGTTTTTAAAAAAATTATTAATCACATATTATCTGACTTGAACCCTGCAGAAGTATAAGATGTATTTTCTCTTTTAAAAAATTAATAATCACATATTTACTGACTTCAACCCTGCAGTAGCATAATCTGTATTTTGTCTTTTAAAAAATTATTGATCACATATTTTCTGACTACAACCCTGCAGTAGTATAATATGTATTTAGTCTTTTAAAAAATTATTAATAACATATTTACTGACTTCAACCTTGCAGTAGTATGATATTTATTGTCTCTTTAAAAAAATTATTAATCACATATTTACTGAATTCAACCTTGCAGTAGTATAATATGTATTTTTTCGTTAAAGAAATTGATAACTACATATTTACTGACTTCAACCCTGCAGTAGTATAATATGTATTTTCATTTTTTTAAAATTAATAATCACATATTTACTAGCTTCAACTCTGCAGTAGTATTATGTATGTTGTGTTTGTAAAAAATTATTAATCACATATTTACTGGCGTCAACTCTGCAGTAGTATAATATGTATTTTGTCTTTTAAAAAATTAATAATTACATATTTACTGACTTCAACCCTGCAGTAGTATAATATTGAATTTACATTATAGATCAGCTCCGGCTGTGGACGGTTAGTAAAAAATAAAATAACATGCCACAATGTATTAATAAAAATTCCCATCAATTTTCAAATAAATCCCTATTTTTAAAGGCTGTAGAATATTTATAATTTCCAGTAATATAAATATATTTAATAAAAGCAAAAAAAATATTCATCAGCCAATCCCCCTCCGAAACTAAGATCCTAATTCGGAAAGGATCCACCAAAGGATATGTAGACATAAGTTGTCTCTTATATTCAACAATATATATATATATATATATACAATAATATTTTTTATATAAATATTAAATATTTAAATACCTAGAGACATCGATGTTTCATGCTAACGCAATCTTCAGTCTAGGAACTAATTTTCAACGGTCGGTGGGCGCGAACCCCGAACACAAATCGCCACTGATTCGTAGCTGGTGATCTTAACCAAAGGGCCATCGCAAATTAATTAGCAAATGCAGAATAACTTTAACTGTAAATATCGACACGTGGTCGTTATTTACCAGGCAGCTCAGAGTGACCTTCGAACCGGTGTTCGGATCTCGCATATAGCTATTAGTACTGCTTGTTATTAAAGCTACTCGAAAGTGCCCAGCCCTTGTGGGGAGGGGGGCTGATAAACAATAATATTTTTTAAATAAATATTAAATATTTAAATACCTAGAGACATCGATGTTTCATGCTAACGCAATCTTCAGTCTAGGAACTAATTTTCAACGGTCGGTGGGCGCGAACCCCGAACACAAATCGCCACTGATTCGTAGCTGGTGATCTTAACCAAAGGGCCATCGCAAATTAATTAGTAAATGCAGAATAACTTTAACTGTAAATATCGACACGTGGTCGTTATTTACCAGGCAGCTCAGAGTGACCTTCGAACCGGTGTTCGGATCTCGCATATAGCTATTAGTACTGCTTGTTATTAAAGCTACTCGAAAGTGCCCAGCCCTTGTGGGGAGGGGGGCTGATAAACAATAATATTTTTTAAATAAATATTAAATATTTAAATACCTAGAGACATCGATGTTTCATGCTAACGCAATCTTCAGTCTAGGAACTAATTCTCAACGGTCGGCGGGCGCGAACTCCGAACACAAATCGCCACTGATTCGCAGTTGGGGATCTTACCCATAAACCATTGCCAACTAGTTAGTAAATGCAAGTTGTTATTTATACATGTTTTCTTGAAGACAACGGAATTTTCACGTTTTTTTAATTTTAAAATTATTTTCTCGACACGGCTAGCAAGCTTTTGGATCTCAGGTTGTAGTTAGTGCAATATGGCTTCAAATGTTATTATTTCTTCCATTTCAAGGGCTTTCAATCGGCGATCGTCATCAAGAGTTGGTTTGTTTGTTTCTTATAAGATTGTTGTGTCTATTTTTCTTTTGTGTTTTTTATTATTTTCTCTGAGTTTGTCGGTAGAAGAGGGAACGGAAAAAAGCACTTGAGATGACAGAGTTCTTATAACTCTCGGAGTCTTGTTCGCCGCTACAAGAAAATAATTTAAAAAATCACAAAACGTGAACATTCCGTGGTTTTTAACAAAACATTTATATATATATATATATATATATATATATATATATATATATATAGACATAAATTAATAAATATTCCCCAAATTACTGTTTCTTTGGAGTACTATAAAAGGGATTTAGGGGAGGCATAATATAAGCACAGCCTCTCAATTTAAAAATTAAAGATATCAGATTGACATTGAATTTTTATCCATAGTCATTAGATACTAATATAAAAAGGTTTCCTGAATTTCAATTTCTTCTTACGACCCTTATAACTTAAGCCTTTAATTTGAGACGTTTTCTAGAATATAAATCATGTAATGAATTTTGATTAACATTAGAATAAGGATTCTAGACATGAGATTCAGTAGCATTATATTTTGATTTGAATCTTCTTAAGAGGATATAAAAGTGGTGCAACACTTTGCTGGTCAGGGAATTATTTTAACCGTCTTAAGACAGTTATTCCTTTTATATATACATATATATATATATATATATATATATATATATATATATATATATATTCAAACCAGCTTCACAGACAACATATAAAGGCCTGCAGCAGATTACATCATAAAAAACTGCTGGAAAACCCATCTGAAGATGGAATTCTACTCCTGAAAATTTCGATTGAAAGAAAAAAATGTATGTAAAGGGTGTTTATGCTTCTATATTTTTCAATTTAAACAATGCTTCTAAAATTAAGAAAATCTACTTCATATATTGACCAGAAGAGAAGAGAGAGAGAGAGAGAGAGAGAGAGAGAGAGAGAGAGAGAGAGCTGTGTCAGCGTCGTACTGTCGAGGCCTGTTGACCAGAGAAGAGAGGGAATTTCCGTTTGCACCTGGTTTTATAGTCCGAAGGGCAGATAACTCTGGTGTCGCTTTCCAGCGCCACCTGTTGGTGAAAAAGCGACATTTAAAGGCCGACCGGTGTAGTTATGTTTTGAAAGGAGGAGGTAACTGCTACAAACTTATAAATAGTCACATCACAGCACTATCTTTTCATTTTGCTTATTCTGATTCTTAATAGAATTCATTTACTTCGTATTAAAACTCTAGCAATTATTTACCGACATTTACAAACGCACCGTTGTCTTTTTCATTTTAATCAAATTCACATTCCAGCGAATTTTGTTCCGAACTACTTGAATTAAAAAAATATACTGGATCCTTACTGGTCCGCATTTTTCGTTAACACATTAATTAACACTTTATAACAGAAAAACAATAATCGCATCGGATTCAACTACCTTATAAAAAAACGCTACTCTAGCCCGGAAATTGGGGGATCATTTCACATTATATTCATGTACGAAACTGATCCCCCTTATTTCTTTCCCACAAAAGTTAATTAGATTATTCTGACATAATCGGCTAATTAAAGAATAATCTATTTTTTAACTGGAGGGGGGCGGGAGGTCAGATTTACTTATTTAAAAAAAATCCAGCACTATTTCGTCATTTCTACAATTAACCAAGAACGATTATGTTTACATAATCACTAAACTAGAACATTCCATTTTTCTAATCGTCGAATATGTGATCTATTTGCGTTAACACACTTTGCAAGCCATTAGTTAGGAATCATTATTAGTTCGAATTTTTCGTTAAAACATTAATAAATCGCACCGGATTTAGCTATCATAAATAAACCCTATACTTGCCCGAAAATGGATGATCAGTTTACATTGAATGTATATACGTAACTGATGCCTTCTTTACATTCTTAAATAATCCTTTTTTTTCTTTCCACCAAGCTTTTCATGGTGTTTTCACGTAATCGCCTAAGACAAGATAATCTAATTTGTTTTGGGGAGTAGGGGTGAGCGTAGCAGAAGATTTTAATCTATAATTATAAGAAATTATTAATATTTTTCTTTTCGTAAGTTAGACAAATCAGTGTTACTTAACTTTTTTTCATTTATCAATGAGAATAGTGAAACGAGGTTTGTAAATACTATTGTACTTTCACACCCCAACGTACTATCACACCCATCGTAGTAAGAAGGAGCTTTTTTTCCTTATATAATAGCGCCGGTTGCTTCTCAAATTAACTTCTTTTTCTTAAGCGGTGAAAAAAGTTACATTTTATATATTTTTTCTGGATTTTTTTCTTTTTAATATTTTCTTATTGATTTTCTTTTAATTAAAATAAGTATTTTATATTTTCCTCAGGCAACGCTGGGATACGGGTTATGCTAGTATATATAGAAGTTAAAAAGAAAAAAAACTCAGACCAACATATTAGCCATTTCACATAATAATTTTATTTCATATCGTCAAGACTAAAATTATCAGATGCGGCACCTCTATTATAATGTGCCTCTTACAATCAAGAAGAAAACATATACAGAGGATTGACCACCACTACTCTGTCGAGGAGTTTAACTATGCACTTATCTGATACCAGCCCAACAACAGCATTTTTGCCTCCGCTCTCAATTCCGAAAACTCTTTATAGAAAACAATTTTATTTTAGAACACACAACTAAAAACAAAAACTACATATTTAGATTTTTTTGTTTTAATGTGTAGACATATTTAGATTTTTTGTTTTAATGTGTAGACATATTTAGATTTTTTGTTTTAATGTGTAGACATTAAAACAAAAAAATCCAACCATCAACAAAATACATTTCAATAATAGTGACAACATACTAACATGTCTATAATACTAAACTTATTAATACTGAAACCAACACGTGATTCCCGCAAAAATACCTATAAATATCTAAGCACTACGTTCTTTATTCGATAACCACTCCTGAAGATAGATTCATATTAACCCGAAAATAATAGCGATATAAGCGAATATGACAGATACATCAGCTAGTTCCCGCTTGAAAGCAGAAAATACACAAGGTAATTATAAAGGATCAATACAAAAATATGCAGACATAAATTGTACGTCGTATTTAACGAAATATGTTTAAAAGAAAAATGCTGCCTAGATATACTAACGCGTGTAACACGTTTAGTTAACATTTTTAAAAGTTTTAAATAAAAATTATCACCTCAACAATAATCATTTAAACTTGATGAAATAACTTCTTAGTTCGAAAATGATTGCCGATGTGTTTCTCCCACGTCTCACCTATTCACACCCTACGTGCAAACAATATTTTCAAAATAAGATGCACCACATAAATTGTTTTGATGCTTTAATTCGTTTACGTTAAATCAATTGTATCACTCTCTTTGCCACACACACCTGCACTGATAATAGACATCAAAAGAGACCGGCACTCAATATATAAAGTTATTTAATTATTTAAAGACTGCTGAAAATTTCTTATCAACATTTCCAACTGTTTCGGAGTAAAACAACATCAGAAAATTGTTCGTATAATTAAGTAATGTTGGCTATAACAATCTTCTTACAGTGAATGACCGCGGTGTATGTAGAGGACACCTAAATATTTAAAAAAAATGTATTCTAATACGTGACAGAAAGTATAACAGATTATGAGAAGGAAGAAAATAACTGAAACACGTCGGACCCAAAAATATTTCAAATCAATCACAAACATACGACTAAATTAAAAGAAAATGATAATTAAATTTTATAAACCGAAAAAATTATAGTTGAAATATAAATGAGAGAATTATCTCAAGCGACATCAATATATTTGTCCAGAATGTTTCCGAACTTATCAAGAAACTTGATGCCAGTCCTGGCAACATCCCAGTCATTGTGCTTAAGAATCTGCTGCAGATAACTTGTTTGTATGATGACAAAGCTGTTAAATCGTTGCATTAAAGAGAAATGCGTTCTACCTTATTGAGAAATTTTCTCAGTCTGTCCATAATTAAATATACTGGACATCGTGCTTCTGCATCTCATTACAGGCCGATCATTTTTTCTGTGCGTCATGAGTAAGTTGTTCGAATTTGTGATAAATCTATATGTTGCCAATAAAACAATCTGCTTAGTGACAAGCAATATGGATTTCGTCCTGCGAACTAAACAGTTGACGTGCTGATTGTAAGGATCCGAACAGCTATTGATGGAGACTTCGTTTCTAGAGCAATATCTCTTGAAATATCAAAGGCCTTCGTTAGAGTCTGGTACAAAGCTTGTTAGCTATGGGATATCTGGAAATATCTTCGCAACCATTAAATCGGTTTTCTCTGATAGGTTTATAAAATTCGTTGTTGATGGGCAGAAATCTGAAGGATATACTTCTAACGCAGGCGTACGTTAAGGATATATTCTGGGCTCAACCGTCTTCCTGATCTTCATTAATGATTCCCAAAATCATATTCTGAGATAATTTGTTTACATTTATGCAGATTTCACAAGTGAAAAGCATTAGTGATCAAGTTCTTGCTTATTGTATCTCTTCCGACATGAAGCACGTGTTGAAATGGGGAAAAGTGGTTTGTTACTTTTCACACTCAGATTCTTGTGTACCTCAGTTTAAATGAATGACGCTCTACTTGAGAAAGCTCCACGTTTTGATAAGGTCCTAGTACTGACTTTCACCCCGTACCTGAAATAGAAGACTTAAATTAAGTCCGTTGTTAAAGTAGCTGAATAAAAATGGTCGGATTATTATACCTCTTCAGAAACTACCAGACTATTAATGCAATCCTCTATCTGTATAAACATCAGATTTATCCGAAAATAGAGTACCCCTGCCACATCAGAATACTTTTTTTGCTTTGCCAGAGTACACAATCAACTAAGCAATCAAGTGAGGTGTGATCTCTTTTCTGTTGTACAACCTTCGTATTATAGATGGAACATTATTAGTCTTTCTCTACTCTGTTGTAATCTCCATGGAAGATGCTAGACATTCCAGCTGTAAAACATTCACAACAATAACTCGCCTTCTACCACCACTTGAAAGAACTTTCCTTTCTTCCGCTGTGTACCTAAAACATAACGTAATTTCCATGAACAGAGTTTCTTTCCAAGAACTTCCCATCTGTTCAACACATTATCACGGGACTGTTTTCCATTAATCATTTCCAATCTTCTCATAGTATCGCTCTATGATAAGGGTTAATTCTCAGTTGACAATGAACATTTATCCTCAAGTAGTTTTAGTCTTGGCACATGTTTCAAGATCTTTACTATCGACAGAAAATAATTACCGCCAGACAGAGGAAGAAAGTTTAGTAATAAGATTTGATCTTAAAAATTACATGAATTTGTGCATGGAAAAAAATCTTGTTACAGACATATCACCGTCGTTTATTAATTAAGGAAAGTTATCCCTAGTCATACAGCCAACAGATTGAAATGGTGCGTGACCATATTATTGAACTACGGTTTATACCATAAAACATTAAAACATGCGAATGATCTGTCTAGATTAAACTCAGCTTACAGAACTGCCGGAAGACCCAATGAGAACAGATTCAAAAGCCGCAGATGGAATTTAAAGATGTACTAGTACAGTACGCCAATTAGAGGGAATTTAATTTAAGAGTAAAAAATATGAATTTGGTATGAAAATGAAAAACTGAATATAAATTATCACCAAAAGAGTAGAAAAATAATGTATATGATACTTAGTGCAAAATGAGAGCATTAATCAATATGAATTAATTGAGACACAGATTCACTGAGGGTGTAATTACACAAAAAGAAGTTCATATGAATGCACTTTTCGACATTCCAACTGCAGCAACTCCTGAAATTGTAGTTCAGATCAGCAAAAAAAAGAAAAAGCTATTAGTTATCTGGAGGAAAATAATCTTGACGGGGAGGGGTTGAAGAGAGCGACTAACACCCCTCTTACAATGAGCTATTCCGGAGTATATTTTTATATACTTACAACATTAGCCTGAGCAGACCCTCTATTGTAGGAATGGAGTACGGCCCCGTTTAGTCGTAAGAGAAGGGGTTGGTTTATTGTCAATCGCCTGAGGTTTCCCTACAGGGGAATGCTGACACGGCTGTTCAGGCTATTTTCGCGAAGCCAGATGGTACCCTGCTATAATGCATTGACCTTTTCTCCACCTTCTGGCACCATGACACATCTTTCTGCAGTGGAAGGGGAGTAAATATTCGCCGGTCTCCCACCCTTCATTCTGAATGTCTGATTCGATGGTGTTTTTATACCAACTGAGGATACATCCTTGGTATCATGCTGGCAAAAAGGGACTGTCTCGCCGGTGAACAGGTCTTCTTTTGTCAGAATGAGGTAGAGTCCTTTTCTATCCCAGGACGTGTACCCTTCTGGATAGAGGGTTAGGCTATTGCCGACAGGTCTGTTTTCGCCTATTTTTGTACTCAGGGTGACCCCTGGGAAAGCTGACTTTCCAAACTTTCCGGCCTTGTGTTACAGTTTGGTGCAGTGGGAAGTAAGTAAATAATACTAGTCTACTATTCTGGCAACTAGGGGCTGCCTCGTTGGTGAGCAGAATGTTCTTTCGTCAGAATGAAGTATGGTTTAGTTTGGTCCTAGCCGGTGCACCTTGGCTGACATTACCTTCTCCTTCGAGAGGGGGGGGGGGGATTAGTGCCGATCGCCTTAGGCGCCTCCACCGGGAATGTGAACGGTTTAGTTTAAGGCTATTCTTGTACTCGAATAGAGTGTCGCTTCGGAAGAGCTGGATTATATATATATATATATATATATATATATATATATATATATATATATATATTTAGATATATTTAGATAGATAGAGAGCGATGTGGTAAAAATATATGTCTGTGAATAGATCCATAGATCAATCTTTTCAAGGTAAAATATCGATGATTGCTAATACATAACAACAGGGCAGATATAAGTAGATACTATTAGGCTATATTCCGGTGACAAATATTTTATTCACTATATTGTTTGTTATTTCAAATCGCTGCCTTACAATGCTTTTTTTATAACCGAACTTTAATTTTCGGAGGAGTTCATAGTCGGAAGATTGAGGATTGATCTACTAATTTCGTTTGTGCCACTATGAACGAAACGGTCCATAAAAATGTATCGAAGTTTTGAATTGAAAAAAACGATCAATATAATGAATAAAATCTTGATCACTGGAATATAGCCTAATATTGTCTATTATATATATATATATATATATATATATACGAGACCTGTCTAAAAAGTATCCGATCTTAGGCCAGAAAATATTTCAAATACGTGACGGGGTTGAGACCCTAATCCTCTTCAAAGTAGGCCGCTTGTGTTTTCACACACTTAGCCCACCGATGCATCCACTGTCAGAAACACTTCTGGAAGTCTTCTTTGAAATGGTGTTCATCTCCACCGTCGCGTTCCGTGTTATCTTTTCTTTCGTCTCAAAACGGGAACCTTTCAGTGGCGTCTTCAATTTTCGAAACAACCAGAAGTCACAAGGAACCATGTCTGGAGAGTTGGGAGGTTAGTGAACGACTGGAATTCCATGTTTGGCCAAGAAATATTGGATCAATTTGGATAAATGGGCAGGGGCGTTTTCCTGATGCAGTTGCCAGTTTTTTCGCCGTCCACATGCCTGGTATTTTGCGCCGATCTGCGTCACGAAGACGCAGGAGAACATCTTGATAGTACTCCTTGCAGACTCGGGATGCTTCCATTGCGACGACTTGTCTTTTTGTTTCTGGTCGTACCCATGATCATCTCCAGTTATCACGGTGTTCAGAAACCCAGGATCCGTGTTGGCGGTTTCCAGAAGGTCCTGTGTAACTTGAATACGGAGGTCCTTTTGTTCCTGCGACAACAACTTGGGCACAAATTTCACAGCCACTCTGTGCATGTTCAAATTATCACGAAAAATTGCATGTGCGGAATCTTTACTCACTACTTGGGCGATCTCCTGCACGGTTGAACAACGATCTTCCATCACCACAGTTTGCACCCTCTCAACCACAGCTGCACTCCTAGCAGTTTGGAGCCTGCCAGAACGCTGATCACTCTCCGCTGATGTGCAGCCATTTTTGAATCAGTAAACCACTCCTTAATTTGTGTTACACCTATCGCATCTTCTCTAAACACCTGCTGAATCGTACGAATTGTTTTGCTTTGAGGATCACCAAGCTTTTGACAAAATTTGATGCAGTACCTTTGCTCAACACGTTCAGTCATCTTGCGAGAATCGGTAATCCGACGAACACGTTGTGTAGCATTTTATTCAGCGACCGACAGGCAGCGACTAACGCGCAGGAAGGCGGTGATAATATTAACACATACGCATGAAGGTGTCTAGCTTCACTGATGAAAAGTGTCGTTGCTTAATCTCTAAAGCCTTAGTAGAGTAACTAGCAGAGGGAAGGATAGGACGTGACTGGTCTAATAGATACCGTTAAAGTCTATGGAATCAGTTATGTTGCGTTCAAATCATATCGGATTTATTTTGTTTACTTACACACATTCCTCCAGCCATTAGTGAAATAGTTAATTGTGTTCAGTATATATTTTGAAAGTAATTGTTGTAAATAGGTATTGTATTTCGACACTAAATGCCTTAAAAAGGCCGACATGCCGTAAAACAAATAAACAGGTGAACTTACACATACATTATGAGCAAAACACAAATAATTCTTACTGTTTTCAAATCAGTTGATCCGACAGAACCTGTTCATTAGATAAAGAAAAGCAGTTTTTTCTCGGAGAAAGCAACTCCAATCTAAATGTAAACCAAAAAGGAGATGACACCGCCAGGTTTCCTATGGCTAATGAAACATTTACCATGAGAATATATCGTGTTCCCCAAGAGACATTGGTTATGGAGTTAACATTATCATGACTATCTCATAATCTACCATCTCTGTGCACTGGCAAAAGTCAGAAAATACTGATCGCCTCAAAGTTAATTACTCAGATAGAGCAAGCACGTGAGCAGTTTTCTTCGGAGTAAACAACTCCGATCTCAAATTACTCCGTCAAGGAAATCGGCATCGCCAGGTTTCATATGGTTAATGAAACATTTATGATAACTGGAGTGAACCAGAAGGAAAAATGAAGCAAATACACGGAACTTGCAAAAGAATTGAAAGGGAAATGGAGTATGAAGAAAGTCAATATAATACCAATAATCGTCGGAACATTAGGAACAGTCCCGAAAAACCTGGGAAAAAGACTGGGAGAAATTGGAATGAAAACGATGACTGAAACTATACAATTGACGGCAATCATGAAAACAGCTGAAATCTTAAGGAAAATACTTAAATGCGGAAACCAAACCACATAAGCTACGAATGCTAACAAGTCACATCGAAGTTGCAATAGGAAGAAAACAAAAACGCAGAAAGCACACCTACACATGAAACCAAGGTACAGAAACTGATAGAAATTTCATAAACTCCCCCCCCCCCCAAAAAAAAAAGTGATGGCACCAGTCTCGGCTGATACAACACAAAATAGTTGTGCATGGTCAAGGGGGTGGAAAGACCGAGGAAGAAGAGCACTAACTAGACCTCTACTGAAAGAGTGCAGAAGGTATTTGGACCTTGGAGAGGCTTATTGCCAACCCAAATCCCAGAGGGGACTAATGGTCGTTGTCACCGATAAATCGATGGTAAGCGTCTGTTATGATAACGCAAAGTCATTTGTAATAGTTATAGAAAGAGGTGGAGAGTACTGGAAATCTGAGGAGAGTTGTGACTCAGACTCCAAGGAATTCCATTGGTGATTATACCTGAGCAATCAATGATGATGACCTGTTTCAGAACTCCTAGTGAGTACTACTACTACTAATAATAATAACCAAGGGAAAGGCTGAGACAATAAAGCGGTCGGCAATGGTGCAAACAGTTAAAATCTTACGGAAAATCCTTGAATGCGGAAATCAACCCACATAAACTACAAACATTTTCCAGCCACAGAGAAACTGCAACAGAAGTAAAAAAAAAAAGATGGAAAGAACACCACATGAACCCAAAGGAACTGAACCTGCAAGAAATCATATATAAACTGTGCCCCCCTTAAAAAGGTATCAGCTTCGGCTGATACCACACAGAATAGTCGTGAAGGGTCAAGGAGGGTGGAAAGACTGAGGAGGGATTGCACTAACCAGACTTCATCTGGATGAGTTCAAAGTGTACTGGGACCTTGTGGAGGCTTATTGCCACCCAAATCTCAGTGGAGACCAAGGGTTGTTGTCAGTGAGAAATCAATGGTAAGCGACTGTTGCGATGATGCAAAGTTATTTGCAAAGATTATCGAAAGCACTGGGAATCTGGGGAGATTTGTTGGAGCCCAGACACCAGGGAATACGACCGGTTATTATCAGTGAGTAATTTTTGATGATGTCCTGTGGTGAGAACTTCGAGTGAGGTCAAATAATAATAAATTAATTAATTTATAAACGTTGCTTATCTTAACATGTTACTTCAGTTTCACGGGACATATGATCGTCAGTTGTGTATCAGTAATGTCCTTAACGTGGTTATACATTTGAAAAGATATTGAAACTGTGTAGAAAAACGAATTCTGTACTCTATAATAAAAAGCAATGTTGATTCATTTGTATACTATCTGTAGTTTCCCGGCGTTGCCTGCGTGAAGACATTCTAAAGTGGTGACTTAGAGAAAAATAATTCAAAATTCAGTCATGCTTACATTTGTAATGACTTTTAAATATCCGTTTTAGCGTTCCCTTGTTTTATTTTTGATTTCAATAAATATTCGATTAATAGTAAACTAAAAATAATAATTCAACAGATATTTTTCAATTTAAGCGAGATAGACAGACACATGCAATCTTGTCTTATAATTTTATTAATAACAAAGATAAAGTATGCAAAATAGAAAAGTTGAAATTAATTTTGGATTGAACTATTAAAGAATATTTTCCTATTGTTAGAAATTTTAAATTGGATTTTTAAAAAGAGAGGGGTAATTTAAATATACATTTTGAAGCAATATTAAAAGAAAATGATAAACATTGTTAAAGAATCGAAAATCTATAAGTTTTAGTAGAAAATGCATAATTTAAGTTATAAAGTTTCTAATTCAAAGTTAAATCTATTCCAAATATAGATTGTGTGATTAAAAAAAAATATTTTGTAAGAGCTAAGTAATTTTAAAAATCAAATCTTTTAAAAGTAAAACTAAGCTAAATATGGCACAACGTTTTCAATTCAATCACCTTTAACTTTCTTTTGAAAACCGTATTGTGATAATTCAATACAAATATAAAAACTATTTAAAATTTCTGGAAAACAAACATCTGTTTATGGGGAAAGGGGTCTTTTACAAGTATTGTACGTTTTCAGCGTCCAAAGTTATTTTTTCAAAAGCCCAACATTATATACGATTATTCGATTTGTAGTTTCCAAAATTACATTGCAATTTAAGATGTAGTAACAAAAATTAATAACGATTTGATATCGATTCTCTTTTTGAGAGAACTTAGAATTTTGTTTTGCTAGCTTTAATATTAGGAAAAAACTCTTAAATCACATATACAGGAAAGGATGATAACAATATATGTGCAAAATATATGAAAGAAAATAAGTGTTCTTAAAAAAGGAATCGATATTAAATTAAATCTTCATAGATATTCTTTACTTTGTTAATTGTTGAGACCAAGAAAATTCTCAACATCCTCAAGCACCCAGTCAAGCCATGTATACTCTAGTTCTTCGCCGATGCGCAGAACAACGGGTGGCTAGCCTCCAGCCAACAAGAAGTCCTGCGTCTCATAAAGACCAAGTTCCTTGAAGATGTGATGGTCTTTGAATGTGCTTTTAGCGAACACTACGTCATGATGTTTCCCCATATTCGAAAAGAGACTCAGACGTAATGCAAATGGTTATATAAAGTTGCTGTCCACTGTTAAGCGCTGGGTGGAGAGTGTAGATGTAGAACGCCATACATGTGACGGCAGGACTCAGCTTCGTGGCACAAATCCGGGAAAACCCAAAAGTAGCTGTCTGAGAACTACTACGACTTCACCAGTTTCAACATCTGTTCCTAAACTCGCCTGATTGCAACTCCACAAACTATCATATGTGTAGCACGGTTGAAAAGTACACAAACCGTGCCGCCTGCAGCACAAAGAATGAGCTGATTTCTTGGATGCGTTCAGGTGTCTCTCAGAGGATAATGTGAAGGCCGCATGCTCCAGGTTCAGGTTTCACTTAGAGGCTGTGGTGGAAACTGAAGGCATCTACATCGAGTGAGCTGTATTCAGCAAAATATCCTCTAAAAGATGCACTTCGATTTTTAAAAATATATCAATTAATGGCCAAGTGTTGAATTTGTCTCAAACACTGCATATATAAGCACTCTTAAGAGATCCGGGATATTTGATATTTGATATTTGATATGCTGTATAATAAACAAACACTTAAGAGACAAAACATCTCTCAGAGACATTCAGATATGTTCGAGAGTGATTGAGCAACATAGACTTAAAGAGACAAGAGTAATATATATATATATATATATATATATATATATATATATATATATATATATATTTTAATGCAACTTTAATTCCTATATAATTTTATTGCTAGCTACCATATTGCAGAATGGTTCTTGGGTGTGGTGTTTAGATAGTATTATTATTATTATTGTATTATTTATTATTATTATTATTATTGTTATAATTAATGTTATTTGATATGCAAATTATCATATCATACGGTAGTCTTAAGGGTAATATATTATTATTATTATTTTATTATTATTATTATTTATTTATGTATATATTAGTGAAATTTTAAGCTGAATTATTTCGACACTTGATTATTGGGGAAATGGTAGTTTAATCAGTACCATTGGAGAGCCATGTCCTGTTTTTAAATCTCCGAAACACTTACATGGTAAACAGCTGATGATCCCCGTGTTAATATTAGACGCTTAAGGTCTCCTGTTTTTGTTTCACTCTTCGATACTTAACCCCCCCTTTTATTTTTTTATTTACTTTTTTTTATTTATTAATTTTCCAACGAATGTTAAGTCTGCAATATCTTGGATTTAGTTAGTTTCTCTGGGAATTTAAAAAAAAAATGACTCAAAGCTTCTTTAGACTATATATATATATATATATATATATATATATATATATATATATATATATATATATATATATATATATAAGAAAAGATGGGAAACTTGTTTAGTTAAATATAAATGAAAGATAAATAGAACAATTTGTTCAAACATAACTCAATCCAAGAACTAAAGTATATTCAGCATCTGTTTTTTGGTAGTAAACCATATACAGAAAAGCTTAGATGAAACAAAAGTTGATTAACTTATATTTAGAATAATAATAGAAGATTATATATATTAGTGTAATATGCGACCAGGTGGAGCATATTTTTGCTAGTATATATATGAAGAACAAATATATATATTACACTACCCCCAAGGTGGAGGTAATACCTGGGGGAAGGTCTCATAACAATAGAATATATACTATATTACTTTCAATGAGAGCTAATGCTTTAGAAGATAGTCTCATAACATGAGAACAGATACTACACGAACCCAATAGAGGAAATAATGTCTGGGAAAATGGTCAGAACATATATACAATACCGCCCCTCTAAATAAAAGAGGACGGACTGCCTGGGAAGATGGTATCATGGAAACAGAGCATATACTACATATTACTTTCTCTCCAAAATAAGCATTGAAAGATATCAAATTTATCTGAAATAGTATAGTAAACTGAACTGAGCATTAAAAGATATTAATACTAAAGTTTCGGCTTCAGTAATTTGTGATCCAAAAAATATTTTAGACAAGAAAATATAAAATATGACTTATATGGAGGCTGGGCAAAAAAAAAAAATTAAAATTAAAAAATAAACCGATTGTGTTACTGTGTTGTGAGTCACTTGTTTCTCTTTGTCTCTTATTTTCAGCATCATCATGATTGTTATCATCTGTGTGACGCTTGGCCTGCCCTGTTGCCTCAGGGGTGGGGACAGCGGTGATGTTTGTAGTCTGACCACAAAGAGGATGGGGCAATGACTTGCACTGTTGTCAGTGTTGCCAATTTAGTGGGGGTTTTTTAATCCGAAGATTTCGTTTGCCACTCAAAAAGCTTGTCATGAAACTTAACTCTTTGAACGGCGTCATATAAAAATGTAACAAATATATGCGAAAAGAAATTGAACATTTCAAAAGGTTTGATAAGAGGGATAGGATTAAGTGAACTCTGGAATATTTACTTTGTATCCCCATAAAATTCAAATTACACTGGAGAGCCAATGTTAACTAAATTCTGTTACCTATTAACTCTAAGTCGGCAAATTCGTAAAACTATATGCTTTAAAAAGTAGAACCCCCTCACCTAACAAAGGACAAAGCATATAATGTATCTCTAACAACAAAAAGAAATTGGTTAATGCTCTAAAAAGTTAGAATGGCCCGGAAACTGGGGATCATTTTATGTTACAATTTTATGCAAAACTGACCCCCGTAATCTGCATTCTAAAATAATTGTTTGTTTTTTCTCTTTCCGCGAAAGATAAGTGATAAAATATAACGATTAAAAAAAAAACATAACACAACAAAAAAGCAACTTTAATGTTCAATAAATTGACTACTGATTACACCCACGTCGCACATATTTGTCCCGACTTTTGTTGAATTTATTTTTTATTCATTTTTCGTATTACCACCCGGACTTAGGGTTAGTAGTAGGAAGGGTGTGTGCGTTTTTTTGTGCTCAGAAAATTAGGTAATTTTGGCAAGGTAGGTAAATTAGGTAAGTTTGGAATAAATATAGAAGTAATTCAATCATTAACAAATATTAAAATGGCTTATTTGTTTACGAAGAAACCGAAATACATTATGATGGATAATCGCGAGCGCTTTTTCATATTTGTCCATAACCCGTTTTTCCAACTTTTTTACTGACCATTTTTTTTCTTCTTTTTTCGGTCACTAGAGAATTCCAGGTTTTTGGAATTTTTTCTCAAATATTTTAGATTTTAAGGGTAGGGGGATCAGTTTCTAATATAAATTTAACGTAAACTGATCCCCATCTTTTTGACCATTTCAAATTTTTAAAATTATTTTTCTGTGTACGATTACCTATCAGTTCGCTAGAGAATTCCGGGTTGTTTGGAAAACGTTTACAAATAGTATAGATTTTAAGAACGGGGATCAGTTTCCTTTATAAATTTAGCCTAGATTCATCCCCCTTTTTTGACCATCTCAAACTTTTAAAATTCCTTTTCTGTGTACTGTTACCTATCATGTCGCTAGAGAATTCCGGGTTTTGGGGAATTTTTCTACGTCGAGGGATCAGTTTTATGTTGCCTTTGGTAACATTTATTTGTTGCCTATTTGTTTTGTTTGTTCTGTTGGCTATTTAAAATTTAATT
The DNA here is from genome assembly GCA_963556195.1 of Sepiola atlantica. Lineage (NCBI taxonomy): Eukaryota > Metazoa > Mollusca > Cephalopoda > Sepiida > Sepiolidae > Sepiola > Sepiola atlantica. The sequence goes on from OY744531.1 coordinate 63,441,111, forward strand.
ACATGTTTTGCTGACATTTTAATTTGAATTGCTATATTTCACAAGTATCTTTTAATCACCAGCGACTTTATTTTCTTAAATAAAAATGAAAATAACTGCTCGTTTTCCGTAATTGTCGGTGTACTGTACGGTAATAGTTTTCAATACCAAGTAAGTACTTCATAAAGTTATGGTCTCATTTTATTTTTAACTGCCATTTAAGTGCCTTTTCATGCTACATGCTCGCTAATTGTACACAGAAAAAAGAAAACATGGTGATGGTCAAAAAGTGGGAGTTCAGTTTACGTTAAATCTATATAGGAAACTGATACCTCCTCCTAAAATTTAAAATATATGAAGAAAAATTCCCCAAAACCCGGAATTTTCTAGTGACATCATAGGTAATAATCGTACAAAGAAACAGAATTTAAAAAATTTGAAATGGTCAAAACGAGGGGGATCAGTTTATGTTGAACTGATCCCCCTCATAAAATCTAAAAAATGACGAAAAAACAATCGGAATTCTCTAGCGACCTGATAGGTAATTGTACACCGAAAAAAAAAATAAAATGGTCAGTAAAAAAGTCGGGAAAAACGGGTTATGAATATTGGAAAAATACGACAAAGCGCTATATTATATTGGAATTATTAAGTGGAGTGAATTATAAGTGCCCTGTGATTGGATGAAAGTCAACCAATCGCAGACCACTGTTTCATTCACAGCAGAAAACACTGGAGAGCGCCGATTTGAAAACCTCGGCCTCTTTGATTCCAGCAGCCCAGCAGGGAACACCGGTTTGCCTTTAGCTGCGTCGGGCTCCCCCTTTTTTTAGCGTACGTTTACGCACATATGGCCTAAATGATAAGGCCCTTTCGAACATTTTAGGCTAATCCACCCGTTCGGGAGCCTCCATTCTTTCACACCTTGCGTGTGCACAGTTCCCTTTTTCTGCCTAAACAAGCCACTTACAAGGACAATCCAGTGTGACCTGAAAGAAATCCTGTTAAAAGATGACTGGCATTTCAGTGAGGCCGCAAAAGACACTTCTTTTGCAAACAACTCTTTCTTCTCTTCTTTTACCCCCTCTTTTTATATAAATATCCTTCTCAATCTATATACGTTGTTTGTCTTCTCTCTTCTTGTCCGGTCACGTACATTGCCGCCAAGTTCTCTTCCAGCGGACTTGAGGCTTCGTCCTCCATTTTCAGCGGGAAAATCCCAACATTTTGCAAAAGAAGTAATGCCTTTACTTTGGCATTATTAAGATAACTTTTATTCGCATTTTATGAGCGTGAACTCTTTCACATTTTGCAGGTTAAATCCTGCATTGAAGTAGAAGATCATAAGGCTTAACGTGACGTGGCTCGACTTGAAGGAGATGATTTGTCTTTTGCTTAAAAACTAGATTTGCCTTTTTCGTATTTTTGTTTGTTTTTCTCTTTGGTGCTTGTGGTGTATCTATTCAATAGCTTTCGCTACTTGTTTTAAGCCTGTTTGTTTACAGTTTTAAAAGTTACAAACGGTGTTATACAGTCGCCCGGTGTAACGTATAAAAAGTCCCTTAGAAGAGGTGTTCCTCTTTCCTTACCGTGGCATTATGACCGACTTTAGAGATTTAAAAGGGGTTAAATCCTTATTGTTCTCGCAAGAGTCCCTTAAAAGGAAAATCACCTCCGTATTGGATATTATGATACGTAAGGATTCCCTTAACAAATCTTATTTCGTAAGACAGCAAGAGGTGATTAGCAAATGGATGTCTGACTTGGATTCAGCAAACACTAAGATAAGTGAAGTTTGCTATAAAGCAGATATTGTCTTGGAGAACAGTGGTTTGCTTGAGTCGGAAGTTGAAGAGGCCGAATTTATTTCCTATGTGTCTGAGAAAATTTCGGATATAGAAAATATGATATCGGTTCCTTCTCCCCCTGCCTCCATCTCTCCTGTTCAAAATGGCGCTACAGAACAACACCTGTATACACACGTGCCGAAAATACAATGCTCGAAATTTTCGGGAGAGGAGTTAGGGAAGTTTGAATTCAAGAATTTCTTGGCTCAATTTGAGAATTGTGTCACCTCGGTTAAAAACAAAAGGGTGAAGCTTTCTCTCTTAAAAGGTTTTTTGACCGGCTACGCTTCACAGTTGATTTCTAACCTCTCTCTTGAGGACGACAACTATGACGTAGCCATTGAGTTGTTAAAAAATAATTTTTTGGACGTGCCTTTCATTATAGATGAAATATTTAGGCAGATATTGGACTATAGTCCCAAATATGATCCAGAACTTACAAATGTAAGGACATTTTATCTGGTGTCATGGCCGATTTATCGGAATTAAAATCCTCATTTGACTTGGATTTTTTTAATGAAAATTCTCCCAGCTTTGAGTTAATGAGCCATATTATTTTTGCCAAATTGCCTCCAATTTTTCAGAAGGAGGTAATTAGGAAGTTTAACAACAACTATACAAAAATCAATCAGATTTTTGATAGTTATAACGAGGTTATAAAAACCTTACAAAGAACTAGGCAACCCAAAAATAATAATACTATTTCTCACCGTCAAGATAGAGTTAAGTCACGGCAGGAATATTTTTAGAGCAATGTTTACAAACCCAGTGCTTCTACATTGGAAAATTTTACTACAGGGGCCAGCAAGTCTGTTACCCACTGTAGACTTTGTACCGTCAACGGACACCTCATGGGTCGTTGTGTTAGGTACTCCTCCTATGAATCTATGCGTTCTAGATGCAAGGAACTTGATCTCTGCCTCCTTTGTGCAGGCGGAAACCATAAAACGGATAGCTGCCCCGGCCAGAAAAATAAGTTGCCACATGCATGCAAATTTTGCAAATCTAGATCTCATATAAACCCTCTATGCAAACAGTCCTTTAATAATAAAGGCAATTCTGTTTCCACACATATGTGTACGAACACTGGCATACGGGAACAGACTTACATTTTACCAGTGGTGGCCATTACAATCTCGAAAGGGAAACGTAAACATAAATTCAACTGCCTTTTTGATACAGGGAGTCAAAGAACTTATTTCTGTAGGCAGGTGATGGACAGATTGGGGTGTGATGAGTCCTTCCTCTCTCCAGTGGAATATGATGTTAGGACCTTCCTAGGGTCTAAGAAAAAAAGGTTGAACCAAGTCGTAGTGGGTGTTGAGGTAAATAAGGGAAATTCCTTGTTCCTATCTGTTCTTATCGACGATGAGTTTAACATGAATCTCAGGTTTGATAATTTCAAATCTGTTAAAAGCAACTTGACTAATTTGAAATATAAGTTGGCTTTTCTGCATGAAAAAAGTGACATACGAGTTCATGGCCTTTTGGGTGTCGATGTGATTCAGTTCATGAAAAATATTAAAATGGTGGACTGCATGAGAGGCTCTGCTTGGGAGTTTCTTACAGGCATTTCTCCCCTAGGCAACAGCCAACATTTTTTGTATGATAATCAGATCACCCCTCCTGAATCACAGGGGAGAGGTCTTCAACATAATTATCATGCCATGGTGTCTGAATATTCTTCATGCTCAGACACTAGAGTCAATTTTGTTCTGAACCCCAAAAAGACTTACCCTGACCCCTTCGCTGAAATTTTCGAAGAAAGCCAGGTAGAAAGGAATTTAGAAAAAATGTTCGATGTGGATTCCCTGGGAATACCACTGGAAGATATTTCTGACTATGATAAAAGGAAGATAATGGAGTTTGAAAACTCCATCGAATTCAGGGACAGTACCTATCACATTGAACTCCCCTGGCACGAGGACAAAATAAAGTCTGTACCTTCTAACCACAGAGTTGCTCTATCTGTGTTAAACAGAGTTGTTAACAAACTAGAACAACAAAAATTACTTGAGGATTATGTGGAGGTGTTTCATCAGCAAGAGCGTGAGGGTATCATTGAACGCTTTGATGTAGCACCTGAAGATTTTTCAAGGCATGTTTGGATACCCCATAGGCCTGTTTTCAAGACAGAGGAGCAGACCACTACAAAGATTAGACCCGTTTTTAACTGCTCCCTAAAAACTAATGGGAAATGCTCCCTAAATGAGGCTGCTTATCCTGGCATAAATCTAATGGGAGATATGCTAGAATTACTGTTACAGTTTAGGTCCAATAAGTATGTAATGTTGGCCGACATACGTAAAGCCTTTCTTATGATTAAGCTGAGGTGCCTCAAAGATCGTAACAGATTTTGTTTTTTTATGAAGGAGGGTAATAGGCTGGTTTGTTTTAGGTATACCACGATCATTTTTGGGTTTAACGCCAACCCCTTCATCTTAAACTTTATAATAAAGCACCATGCGTGCAAGTTTCCCTCTGATTCCTGTACTGAGATGTTGATGGAAAATTTCTATGTCGATAACCTGATTAAGACTGGTAACTCTGCTGAGGTGTTATTGGATCTATATGTTAAGGCCAACAACCGTATGGAAAAAGGTCATTTCAACCTTAGATCGTGGAATACGAATTGTGAAAAACTTAAAACCCTAATGATAAAGGACCAAAAATTCGTAGAGCACGGTTGTGAACTCGAAAAGGTTTTGGGGTATAAGTATTCTACGCGTGAAGACACTCTTCAGATTGCAGGGTCCCATATTGATCCATCGGTTAACACTAAGAGGGGCGTATTATCCCAAATAGCAATGGTTTTCGATCCCCTATCCTTGTGTTTGCCTGTTACAATCAGAGGTAAAATGCTCTTGAGAGACTTGTGGTCTCAAAAATTGGACTGGGATGATGCTGTGCCGGAAGAATTTCTGACCTTATGGTCTGCCTTAGCACGTGATCTATCCCAACTTGACTCATTGCGGTTCCCCAGATTTGTAGTCAGTGAGGACTGTCCTGCTGATTTATATATATTTTGCGATGTCTCCAAGGGAGCTTACGGGTTTACAGTTTATTGCATACAAGGCGGGGAGTCCCACCTGGTATTTTCAAAAGCTAAGGTGGCTCCTATGAAACCTAAAAGCTTACCCACACTTGAACTGTTGGCTGTGTTCCTGGCCATCAAATGTTTACTCCCTCTGTTGAAGGCTTACTCCAAAATTAAGATTGGAGACGTTGTGATATCAGTGGATGCACAGGTTGTGTTGTCATGGCTCCTGTCAGACAACATTAAAACCAAGAATCTGTTTGTAAGAAACAGACTTAGGGATATCCAACAAATGATAGAAGAACTAAAGGAAAAGAAATCCTTATCTGTAAAATTCAGATATGTTCCTCATAACCCTGCCGACTTGCTCACAAGAGGGATAACTTTGGAAAAGCTCAGACAGAATTTAAACCGTTGGACGCGGGGACCTGAATGGCTCAGTAAAAGTCCCAGAGAATGGCCGTCCAGTGAACTTCAGTGCCTAATCCACAAAATAAGTCCATTGTGCAATCCACTTCTTTGAATTGCACTGTAACCAAAGTTGAACCTCAACCGGTGGTACCGTTCAATAAATTTCCTGACTTCAATAAATTGGTCAAGGTTACCGCCAATATCTTTAGGATCCGTAATAAGCTAAAGCAATTAGATCAGGACCCTAACGATGATGCCAAAATTTATCTGCTTACGGTAATGCAACTACAAAGCTTTCCTGCAGAATTTGCTTATCTTCAATCTCCTCTAGGTAAAAAGGTACCTGAACTGGTAAAAAATTTGAATCTATAGATCAAAGGGAGATAATCAGGACCAAGGGTAGAATGGGTAGAACCACTACCTATGACTATGAGGTTATACACCCCGTTCTATTGGCTAAGGATCATGAGTTGACTGTACTTATTGTTGTGGAATACCACAAAAGATGTAAACATATAGGCATTCAGTCAACATTGAACAAAATCCGCCTTTCAGGATTTTGGATATCCAGGGCAAGACAGGCCGTCAAAAAAAGTTATTTCTAGGTGTGTCTTGTGCCAAAAGTTTAATAATTTAGCGTTTAAGTATCCTAAGGTTACCAATCTGCCCAAACACCGCGTCAATCTCATTAAACCTTTTTTACACACTGGGATTGACTACACCGGACATGTTTGGATAAAGGGTGATCAGGGGGTTACTAAAATGTATATGCTCATATTTACTTGCCTCAACATTAGAGCAGTACATATAGAGCTGATTAAAGACATGAGTACCCACTCATTTATTCTGGCTCTGATCAGATTCACGAATATACATGGGATTCCATCTCATATTTACAGCGACAATGCCAAATCATTTATAGCAGGCTGTAATCTTATGGAGGAAGCCTATGCCTCCTCGGAGTTCAGTGAACACTTCCAGGTGTATAATATCAAGCATATCAGAATACCTCTATATGCTGCTTGGGTTGGGAGTACATGGGAACGCATGATCAGAACTATTAAATCATGTTTGTATAAAACGATTGGTCGTTCCCGAATTAATTATTTCGACTTCCTCACCGTAATCTCGGATGTTCAGAGTGCCATAAACAAAAGACCTCTCACTTATAGATGTTCTTCGGATTCAAACCTCGAAGTAAGTACTCCCAATTGCTTCCTTCGTCCTAATGCTAACTTGGGACTCGCACTGAAGCTGGATGATCAGGATGTTTGGAAATCCGATCCTCCTTCAAGATTAGATGTAATCAGATCCATTGAAGTTCGTGACTCTATGTTGTGCAGATTCCGCGAGCTTTGGTATCAGGATTATCTACTCAGTTTGATGGAGCAGTGTAGAGACTTGCACGAGGTTGATTTTCGGAACAAAATTAGTATTGATGATGTTGTTCTAGTGAAGAACCCTGCTAAAACTAGACCATTTTGGCTCCTGGGAAGAGTTCTGGAGTTAATAGTGGGTGATGATAGCAAAGTTCGTTCCGTAAGGGTAAAAAGAGGTGACGGCTCTGTTCAGATTCATTCCATCAAGTTGTTGTATCCACTGGATCTGTCATTGACACATGCTCACCACCCTAATACTGTTCATAGCTCAGATCCACCTGGTGAGGGGGAGCTAATACGTCTGAGTCAGTACAAATCGCAGATCCAGACACTACTTCTAGCCACACTTCGCAACGCCCTAGGCGAAACAGAGGAATCAAGGGAAAAGGCGACTCTCAGGACGACCCTTACATATATTACTAATTTAATTATAAAAAAAAAAAACCTTTTAAAAGGTTAAAATCCTAAATTGACTTAACTTGACATTTTCCTTCTTCTTTCCTCCCTTGGAGCCTTCCTTGTTGCAATTCAAAGAACAACCCATTGCATGGCAAATATGCCTCTTTTCAAAAAAAATTTTTTATGTTGGAACTTTCTTGTCTTTGGGGAGGGTTTCAGGTTACGACTTATCACCCTTACCTATCACTGCCTTCAAAAACAACAGGTGTGAACATTACACGGGCTATTACTGCCTTCACAGACAAAAAAAAACGAAAAAAAATTCATTTTGTAGAACTTTGGCAAATTGTCTGCCCCTTTTCAAGAAAAAATTCATTTTGTAAAACTTTGGCAAATTGTCTGCCCCCTTTTCAAAAAAAAATTCATTTTGTAAAACTTTGGAAAATTGTCTGCCCCCTTTTCAAAATAAAATTCATTTGTAGAACGTTGGCAAATTGTCTGCCCCTTTTTCAAAAAAAAAATCATTTTGTAGCATTTTGGCAAATTCCTGCCCCTTTCCTTTGTCAGTAAAAACCTCCTTTCAACTGTGGCAAATTATGTTGCAATGATTATTGCAATTTTGTGTGAGGGGAGAATATTGGAATTATTAAGTGGAGTGAATTATAAGTGCCCTGTGATTGGATGAAAGTCAGCCAATCGCAGACCACTGTTTCATTCACAGCAGAAAACACTGGAGAGCGCCGATTTGAAAACCTCGGCCTCTTTGATTCCAGCAGCCCAGCAGGGAACACCGGTTTGCCTTTAGCTGCGTCGGGCTCCCCCTTTTTTTAGCGTACGTTTACGCACATATGGCCTAAATGATAAGGCCCTTTCGAACATTTTAGGCTAATCCACCTGTTCTGGGAGCCTCCATTCTTTCACACCTTGCGTGTGCACAGTTCCCTTTTTCTGCCTAAACAAGCCACTTACAAGGACAATCCAGTGTGACCTGAAGGAATCCTGTTAAAAGATGACTGGCATTTCAGTGAGGCCGCAAAAGACACTTCTTTTGCAAACAACTCTTTCTTCTCTTCTTTTTCCCCCTCTTTTTATATAAATATCCTTCTCAATCTATATACGTTGTTTGTCTTCTCTCTTCTTGTCCGGTCACGTACATTGCCGCCAAGTTCTCTTCCAGCGGACTTGAGGCTTCGTCCTCCATTTTCAGCGGGAAAATCCCAACAATTATTTTCCTTTTTGCGGACGATTTCTTTGACAGTATTCTATGTTTAGATACGTCATTATATTTCAAGTTTTAATAAACACGGTTTTATTTTAGGATTTGTTTCTTCGAAAACAAAATATAGACCTCATTAAACCTCCAACAAACCCTAGGTCACGGTGACAACAAACTAATATTTGTGGAAAAAAATTAATATTTATTTGCAGAATAATCCGCAAAAGTCAGACAAAAAAGTAATATTTGCAAAATATTTTTTTTAGTAATAGGCAAAAATAGACAAATTAATATTTGCACAATGAATACATATGCCATATCTATGAAAAACAGACGATAAGTAGTCGATAAACTTTGACAGTCATTTTGGAAGCTAACAGTTTCAATATACCCAAATATTAGTTCCCCTCTCTACTAAAAATGCCTTGCTCTCCCTGAGTTAGAAGCCTGGCTACGTGCCTGATATACAATCAACTGTTGGGGTTAAAGTCAGCTGATTTATTGATATTTACTCTCTTTATTTCAAAGGAAGAAAGGAATTCATTTTACTGCCAAGACATGGGCAAAAGATTCGTTTCTCATCAAGAATTTTCGTTAATTTCGCTTTGATGAACGCCGACATGTTGACCATTAATAACAAGGGTGTTGCGTATACCATAGTCATCGTTGATATCATAGTACCACTCACAGTACCAAGCAATGTAATACTCGTTTGGTTATAATTCTTTGCATACGCACAGATAATAAAACACGCACACATATTCGATATATATTCTTTGATGATTTTATCCTGTATTTAAAATTTGTTTTTTCCGTTTGTCTTTTTTCACACATCTTGTCTTTCACGGCATTTCATTTTTATGACATATCGTGCATTTTAGCATAATATATATATATATATATATATATATATATATATATATATATATATATATATATATATATATATATATATATATGTGTGTGTGTGTGTGTGTGTGTGTGTGTATTCTTGCTATTAGCTTTATTTTAATTCGAGTTGAAAGCGTGTCAATTTCAATTACATTCATTGTCAGAGGTTGGGGAATTTTTAGTTGCAAATATGATGACATAATACTGACGTTACGTAACAACGTAGAACACTAAAAGAGACTGACAACCGGTAATATCATCGACAGGGAATATTAGTTCAGTTCGTTAACATTATTCTGCTAACGACTTTCTTGCAAGCTTTTTGGTTTGAACATCTTGATTCAAGTCTGTCTAGATCTTTTGAAGTCATTATGCACGAGTGTAATGTCTACTTTTCTTGTTATCAATCATAACTGTATTGTACCATGTTGATTTTGGACGACCAGTTTTACCAGGTTTGATGCAGTGCAGCTTGAGCTGGTGATCCTGGCCGAACCAAGATATAAGTCTTTTCTTGATTACTGTGTTCCACGCTTTTATTTGTGTGCCTTCTTCATATAAACTCGATTTCAGTATTTGTCTGGGTAATTTCACACCTATGACTTTTCTCAATCATTTTGTCAAGACATTTGATAAGGATTCATGTTTCAAAGTTTTATAAAAAGATTCTTTCAATATATGCTTTAATGCTCCTCAATGCGATTACTGTTAACGATTTTTCCTAACGTTCTGAAACTATCTTGAGCGAATCCATTTCGATGTTTAACGCATTTTTCTGTAACGATCAGGTAACTGCGGTAGTCACACATTTCAGCTGGTGTCAGTACATTGCTTTTCTTTCTATTTTACGTTTATTTATGTATAGACTTTTATATTTTGTTTCCGAAAGAAAAATAAGTTCTTTATAGTGATTATAGAAAACGAACTTTTGCTGTAAATGTTTTACAGGGAAGAGCACTTTCCAGGGAAATACCAATAAAAATAATACATCTTTTCTGTTGGAAACGGGCTGCCAAAACGAAAGTCAATTTTGTGATCTGTCAAGAAAAAGTGCTCTGGTTGGAACTTCCACACACACACACACACACACACACACACACACACACATATATATATATATATATTTATTTAGTTGCCATTCTAGATGTAAGGAGCTACTGAGAATTAGGATGAAAGTTTAGGAGGTCATCCTAATTGGAAGTTATGCAGCGAGATGCTTGTTGACATTAGTTTTAAATTTCTGCGTGTCGGTACAATCGGGGAAACAGGGAGCAGGGATAGAGTTCCGAGGAAATAATCTATAGGAGTTGAAGACTTTCGGGCATCTGAGGACCTCCACAGTGAATGGATGGGATCTAGCTTATTATTGGGTTGGTCGAGTATATTTACGTCGAGAGGGCACCAGAGCAGAAAGTTCATCGGAACTCATTCCATTGAAGTGCTTGTAAAACAAGCACAAGGATGCAACATTGTGGCGATTGGACATGGGCTGGAGCTTGGTGGATAGTGAGGAACCTATTAGATTAGAGACTCTTTTTTTAACCTTGTCTAAGAGGGAGAGACTGGTGGGTGGTGCACCAGCACAGATGTGACAACAATACTCCATGCATGGACAGATGGTGGCTTTCTAGAGATATAGAATACTGTCAGGTGTGAGAAGTCTTTTAGCACAGTAGAGGGAGCCCATCTTCTTTGCAGCAGCCTTGGTTATGTCTTCTATGTATTTGTTTCAATTCATGTTTCCTGCGAATGTTAGGCCGAGGAGTTTGAACGTTGGACTCTCATGTAGGGTGTTATTAGCCATGGCAATCGGTGGTTGAACAGGTTTCTGCTAGTTGTTGAAGAAAACGAAGCATTGTCTTAGCAACATTAAATGTTACTATCTATTTATGACCCCATTCCACTACAGAATAGAGGTTACTTTTTAAGGATTCAGCCATTGCCTCGGATATGTATGCGTCCGTTTTACCTACATGATGAGAGTATTGATTTACTCCTCTCCAGGAGTTAGGCACAAGGCCAGTTTTTATCTTACTCCCACAAGTAAGATGTGACCCAAGGTAGGGTCGGGAAAGTGGGGTTTAAAAATTGCCTGGGCAGCCCCGTCGGCATTCCCCGGTAGGGGCGCCTTAGGCGCAGTAAGCAATAAACTTACCCCTCCCCAAAGAGGAGAGGCGAAGCCTGGGAAGGTGGACCTCCCAGAACTGCACAGGACAGACCTATTGACCGGCGTAAATTAAGACCCGAAGGCCATTCTATGGGGTGCAGTATCCATCGGAACAGATACTACACTTTGATCTTAGCCAAAAGGCCAAATGATGAGAATAGAGCATGGTGTCGTCAGCAAATATACCCATTTAAGACACAAGGTCATCAGGGTGGTCGTTTATGAAAATCAGGACTAATAAAAGTCCAAATATCGATCCCTGGGGTACACCTGAATTTATATCATGTTGTTTGGATGAACAGCCATCGAGGACAACGTTGTTCAGCCCCACATGCTCTTCAGGTGTCAAGGTTTTTTATAGTGTCCCAGGCATAAGATGTCCAGCTCATCAAGTGTGGCTTCAGTTCACAATGGGGAATTTGGGAGGGAGTGCTTTGCGGAGTCCAAAATGGAGTTTAACACGAAACGCTGGGCAATCAGTTCAGCCTTATCAACTGATAAAGCTTAACTTATTGCCCATGCAAACGACATCATTGTTGTTGGGTAGCAGGAGAATTGTTGATTGCCCATTGTTCACCACACTAGTGAAGATTTTCCAAAAATCACAAATACCTAGTTTTTGCGACTGAATGCATTTTCTTGACATCTCTGTATACCGTCTCTTTGCTTCATCTTTCACAGTCTTACAATTTTTTCTTTATGCTATAAATTTCTGTCTATTTGTAGTTGACTAATGGCAGCTGAATTGTCGGAATGCTTGCTGTCTCTGAGCAATAGCAGCTGCATAGTTCGAGGTGAACTATTATGGATAGTGGGGCTTGCTGTAGAATTTTCGCATGGGATATGTGCTTCAATGCCTGCTTTGACCCATTCGGTTATTTCATTTCTGCACTGATCAGCAGGGAGTGAAAAAGTTTCACTCCATGGAGCGTCTCTGATGTGATCTCTGATGGAATCAAAATCAGCCTGCTTGTAGTATCTCGTCATTTCGAGCAACTGCTAATCAGCTTCGGGACGAGATTTAAAAAGTGATATAAATCATTGCCACAAGGTGAACAGAATTCCCGAGCGGGCTATGAGCATTCGTCACACAAGCCTCGGTCAGTGAGGTCAATAACAGGTCGAGAAGCGAGGCTTGCTGGTCCACACAATCAGGGAGGCGGGTTGGAAACTGACTATGTGTGAGAGGGAGTGCGCTATGGAGAAACTATATGTAGCTGCGTCTGTATAGCTGGATAATCCAAGCTAGTCACGGTGATGTGCACTAAAATCACTAAATACATGCATTTGAGCACTCTAGTCAAGTGATAGTACCGTATCTATGCTTTCAGAGACAAATTTAAGCAGGGTACAGTACTGAGTCGAAGGAGAACGGTATAAGAAATATAAGAAACTGATGCTGTGCTATAAAGTTAATCTAAAGCACATGTAGGCTTGATCATCTGATTCTAGCATATGTTCTCGAGTCAAAGAGAGGGTGTTCTGAACATAAACTCCTAGCCCATGCATATGTTTGTCAGAATCTTTATGGTAGAGTGGGAGGTATTCAGTCATGTCAAAATGGTGTGAGGAGATTGAGGATTGTAGGTTTGTTTCACTTAGTGCTAAGATATCCGGGGAGTTTACTAGGAAAAAAGTTTCTACGTCATTGATTATCGTTCTAAGTGCCCGGACATTTGTTAATGCTAGCTTCAAGGACGAAGGCGAATAAGTTTTTTGGTGGTTGGTTGGTTTATGTTTGTTTTTCTTTCTTTATATTGTCATTTTGGTTTTAGATAGAGTGGGTAGGGCAAAGTAGGTGCTTGTTTTGTTCTGATAAGCTCACACAATCAGAGCATTAGTAGAGACTTGGTCCACTGGTGTTGTGGCTTCGGGTATAACTGTAGGGTCCCTTTCCCCTGTACAACATGGAACGGACAGTTACCCACGATATTATACAGTTGTTGATAGAGAAGCTACTCTTAGCGCTACCTAAGAGTAAGGACTTCTGCACTACCAGTCGGAAGCAGCAGCCAGACAAGATATCTAACCTGTACCCTAAACCTGTCATAACAAGAGCGACCCAAATTAGTCATGTGAGACTTAGTGACAAACGATTTTCCTTAAGTTACCTAAGTAGAGAGAAAGAGAGACGGCGTTCATTGTCTTAGATAGAAAACAAGGCCAATCACTGGGTGTCTTTAAGGCACATGACAAAGAAGGAGTGGAAAGGTCGGGCGATAGGCAGAGCCCATCTACTACTTAGGCAATTTTAGGTTTGCAAACCGGATATTTGTTTTGAGACTCCAGGAAGGTCGTCTATCAAGACTAAGGAGGTCTTCTTCACCGAACGGTTTTCTGCCAAGATGTAAGTAGTTAGTAGCACAGTTTTTATATCAGTGTTTTCTTTTTCCTAGATGGTGACCTGATAAGGTCTACGAGTCTATCACACAGGAAGAAGTAAACCTGTGCCCGTGTACTAGTCAGGTATTTCAGAACCCCCGCAGGTATTAAAAAAACCTTGAG